>JAOTON010000938.1:0-640155 GCA_034440635.1 Lepas anatifera
ACGAGGTCAACCAAGGTCACCTCACTTCAACTTTAGAGCTCTGTAAGAGCTACATTTCAAAGTCGATCGATTTGAAACTTCCTACACTTCATGACCCCTCCAGGGTCTACAAGGTGTATATCCGGGATTTTTCGATTTCGTGCCCTGAGGTCAGGTCACGAGGCGACCTCTCCCCTTGGAAAAGCATGGGGAAAACCTGTTTCATGATATAAAAGCCACAAAAATGATTGCAAATACTCAAACTGCACAGAACAGCGTTTTTGGACACTCTTTCATGGATCCCAGGGGTCATATTTACCCTTTGACTTTTCCAAGGTGATCCAAGGTCACCAGAGGTCAAAAACAGTATTTTGACAATAACTTTTGACCTAATTAAGCTAGAGCTGTGAAACAAACACCATCGTGTTTGTCTTGTTACTGGCTTTTATTTAATATACGGCAAGGTCACTTTTTGACCTTTCGTGACCTCAGGTCATATTAGGTCACGAGGTGACCTCTGGAGGTCAAACCACTGGCGGGAGGTCTTTACGTTCCACATAGCGGAAAAAGTACTGGCAATTTCCTATCGAATGAACTTTACCAGGTCTCAATAGCTCTAATGACATAAGAGTTATGACCAGTTTGCTTAATCATTGCATATTTGAGTGAAAATAGCCGATCTTGACCTAATTTGACCTCTGGAGGTCAAACAATTGACCTGAGCACTAAAACATGCAAAGTAATTTCTTACTGAATTCACGCGAGCTTTCTATTGCAATTTGCAGATTTGCGCTAACGCCCATATTTTCTGAGTTAGAGGGGGGGCCATCGATGGCCCCCGGTGGGGCGAAGGTGGCGCCGGACCCCCGGTTCTAACCATGTCTCGATTTAGCAAGCCAGCCTGCGGCGCACCGAGCCGAGATTTGGTACGCTTTCACAACGGTGCCTTACCTCTGGTACAAAGGTACCAATCGTCAGTCAGCTGATGGTTTCCATAACCTGACTGATGATTAGCTGCCATTGTCTTTCACCAATTCCGGTGTTTTGTTTATTTACGGTGATGGACGACGCGTGATTACAACGTTCAGGTTAAGTGTAATAAAGATTCTTTTCCGGTTCTTAATTACTTCATCTTTTCATAATTACCAACAATTATATTGGACATAATAACTGTCTCATCCGTATCCATTGCCTAGCAACACTAGGTTGTGTGACCAGTTCGTTGCGCCCGCTTTTAATGCACCTTTTAGTCTGATCTGGCGGCCTCATTGTGTCTAATGGACGTCCGCCCTGTGATCTGCCGCCTTCCATTAGGATGCATTATCCCACCCGATGGTACAGTTGAACTCTGGTATGGACCGTGTGAAACCATTAGCGTTATCTCAACGTACCCTTTAATGTTAACCGACCGACGTATTTTCTCACCCGATGTTACTAGATGAACTCAAGTATGAACCCAGTCATGTGCCCTAAAATGCATTAGCCTTATCTCGATGTACCCTTTCATGTAAGCGGCCACTTCTTTGAAATCCACCGTCTTCGTGGTATATAAACCCGCTGTTCTGCCCCCTAGTAAGCTCAGTGATATAGAAGACTTCAGTGTGACAACATCTCGCGAGTGCTACGGGAAGGCTCTGCCAGTGCTATGTGACGATAGTGGTGAAAAGGTGCTGACCGGATAGAGTGTTGGAACTGGTGCTGAGTTACGGCCTGTTTACAACGCCAGGCTAAACGTGGAATAAATTGGACTTAGGCAAAAAGTCTCTTCATCGCTCCACGACGAGGTCCTAACCGCTACGCTGCAACGACTCACAGCCACACCAAAGAGCCCATCTTGGTGACATATGAATGGCGCTTCGTGACCCGGATCGAATTACATCTATAATATAACTGCAAGCGGACCAAGTTATCAACTTTAATTTTCTAAGCCACGGACTTAGAAAAAATTTTTGGACTCAGCCAGCCAGCTACCATCGACATCCACACTCCTGCCAGCACTCCACTTTGAGTCTAAGTCATCAAAGACTCAACTCGTCACTAGCGACTCAACTTCCCTGCCAGTCTCAAGAAGTCATCTCTACAAACCCCATCGGCAAGAAAAAATTTATCTCCAAGTTCAAAAACGCTCACAAAAGCCTACAAACTATAGAGCGCTCGATTGCCAGTAGCCACGCATAACACGCTCCTGACGTCACCCCTCGCTGCTGTGACGCAACACCGCCCGCGCGCCGCCGCGAGCCGCCACCGTACTGCCACCGACGTCAAGGTCATCGAACGCCGCGCCGCCGCACCGCGCGCTACCCTCAGCCGCCGCTCGCCAGTGACTTCCCATTTTTACCACCAAACAGGGGCGCGCAAAGACAGAAAAAAAATATAGCCGTTCGCCTCAGCCCCCGCTACTAGAGGTCTACATAGAACAAAATAAGTGTCAACATCATCCAACTTTAGTATATATAAACTGTATATTTTTGGAATCCGCACAGTCTCAGCAATACGTCTATCTGGTTTTTAGAGCTCTACAAGGATTCTGAAAAATCTTCATCCAACTTTAGTATACTACAACTCATCTAGAACTTCAAGTTTTAAGTTTTCTTCAAGTTTGATCAACATCTCTACTAGTTCTCCAGTTCTTCGAGTTATAAGCCGACTTCCCCGCTTCAAGTCTGCTAACATCACTTCAGGAAAATAGTTTTTCAACGCTTCTAATAGGTTTTCAACGCTTCTAGCAGTTTTTCAACGCTTCCAACAGTTTTTCAACGCTTCAAGTGGTTTTTCATCGCTTCTAGATATTTTTCAACGCTCCCAGATATTTTTCAACGCATCGTTCTGCCATCATCTGAAGTTCAAGTTTCGTTTCAACACCGTGTTCGCCATCAGCCACCGCTTCAAAACCACAAGTAAGGTGCATCCTTACCATTTCCTTGAAAACTGTTGAATCTGCATTGCTTTATTATTAATCTTGTTAGCAACTGATAGAAATTATGGCCACTACAGCTGATAAAGCTTTAATTGACACCATGCGTGACATCTCAATGGAGATCCGAGTTCAAGGTTTAACTCAGCACGTCAGGTCATTTTCCGGCGAAAGTTCTAATAAATTTCATGATTGGGTTAGGGATATGGATTCTATTGCCATTTCCACCGATGATTCGCGAATGTTAGTTTTGGCTACCCGAACTTTGAACGGACCTGCAGATAAATTTGCCTGCCGATTGATCCCTGAGAACCCAAAGCTAAAATGGCTGGAGCTACGAAAACACCTGAGGGACAGGTATAGCGATCTGAAAGACCCCTACTGTGCACGGGAGAAGCTACAAAAAGTTAGGCAAAAGAAAGGCGAACTCATGCAAAATTTTGCAGAACGACTTCAGGACGTTGCTAGCGACGTTTTCGACAATCCCAACAGTCCTGATTCGCAAACCACTTTGGTAGAGATATTTCAAAGAGGAATAATTGACGACCGTCTAGCCAGAGCTCTTATTAGAAAGAAGTTCACTTCCCTCAAGGAAGCAGTAAAGTTCGCGAGTGACGAACAACAAACTGATAGGACATTTGAACTCTGCCGCGGTAAGCTAGACATAGAGGAACCCATGGAAATAGACATAGTTCGAAATGACGCTCAAAGCGAAAGGATCGATAAGTTAGAAAAATGCCTCTCTGACGTTGGCTCAAAAATCGACAAGTTGGCGAAAACCGTAGGTAAAAGTCCAAGAGCTGGACATCCTAGTCCACCTCACCATCAAACTCAGCCACATTCTCGACGTCCATATCAGGGACAGCCTCAAAATTCACGCCACTTCCAGGCGCCTCCCCGGAACGACCGCCAATTTCAGCGACAACAGCCAAACCAGTGGCCCAGGCAAAATCAAAGTCAGCCTCCAAGGACTCATTTCCAGAGTCAGCAAAATGTTCCACCCAATGTTAGACCGAATGACCCGCCTCAAAAGTTTCAATGGACCCCTGATGGTCGTCCCATTTGCGCATATTGCCAAAAAGTTGGACACACCCAACGCGTATGCAGAGCAAGGCAAGCCGCATTCTCTGGCCCTCAGCAGTCGGAAAACTGAATGGTCCATCTGTTGTCGGGACTGAACAGACGGAAAACATAGAAACCCCAGGTCCCAGGGACAATATCGCCAGAATTTTCATAAAACGAGACACCCCAATGTGTTGGATTTATTTAGGAAATAGGAAAGCGTACACTCTTGTAGACACAGGTGCCGACATTTCTATAGCATCACAGGATTTCTTCGATAAAATATCATCCAAACATGTATCTGACTTCTCTAAAAATTGCGCTCCCTTAGAATCTGTTACTGGACATAAACTTAAGAATTTTGGCACAGCTGTTCTTCCAGTTGAAGTTTCTAAATTCTGTCGAAAGTTCAAATTTCAAGTTGTCAAAGGTCTAAAACATGCTTGCATCTTAGGTAATGATTTTCTTAGTGAATTCGGCGTCAAATTAGATTTCGGAAAGAAGACTATGAATATTCACAATCATGTCATTCCTCTGCGCCCTCAACACTTGAATTGTCAGTCGATCACCTCCCTGGTAAGGTTACCAGAGAAACCAACCATACCCGCTCAGTCATATGTAGAGGTGCCAGCGTATGTCAATCGCGTTCAGTTGATCGATCAGGATTGTGTGATACAACCGTTGAGTAACACTCCATACTTTTGCGACGAACCTGGCCTCATACTGCTCAACTCAGTGAGTAGACCAAATGAAAAAGGTCACCTACCAGCTGTGATTGTAAACACGACCACACGTGACCACACTCTGCCTTCCAGACAAGTCATAGGACTTGCTGAAGTGCTTGATGCATCGGAAATCAACGCTGTTCAAGAGAGTGAACCAAGCGAATCAAGTGAACCAAGCGAATCAAGCGAACCAAGCGAATCAAACGAAACAAGTGAGCAGATTAACGTAGCTTCAAAAGTTGAATTGGACCCTGCCATGAAAATTCAGAAAGCGGATCTTTCTCACGTCCTGGAACATCAGAAAAATCTCATTGAGCAACTCATTGAACGAAATTCAGACTTGTTTGCCAAAAGTGAAACAGATTTAGGCCGTACTGATTTGGTTACAATGAAAATCGACACTGGAGACAATGCTCCAATCAAGCAACGACCATATCGTCTGCCGTTTAGCCAAAGGCAAATGGTAGAAGACCATATTGAGGAACTACTAAAAGCAGGTGTCATACAACCTAGCCAAAGCCCCTGGGCTAGTCCCATTGTAATTGTTGACAAAAAGGACGGTGGAAAGCGTTATTGCGTAGATTATAGAAAACTTAATCAAATCACTGTCAAAAATAGTTACCCACTGCCGCGTATTGATGATATCTTAGCATCGCTTGAAGGATCACAGTACTTCACGTCTCTGGACCTAAAAAGTGGTTATTGGCAAATTGCCATGGCCGATCAAGACTCAATTGATAAAACTGCTTTTACATGTTTTTTGGGACTTTATTCCTGGAATGTTCTTCCTTTTGGATTAACAAATGCTCCTGCACTATTTTCGGAACTCATGAACAAAGTTTTGCAAGGCATACAACACAAATTTGCAATCGCGTATATCGATGATGTCATAATATTCTCAAAAACATTCGAAGATCATCTGGAACACATCGAGGACGTGTTCAACAGGCTGCGTAAGGCAGGCCTCAAATTAAAAATGTCAAAATGCGATTTTCTCAAACAGGAAGTGAAATATCTTGGACATGTAGTCTCAGCAAGTGGCATTCAGCCAGACAAATCTAAAGTAGAAGTCATTCGAGATCTCAAAGCACCTACCACAGTCAAAGGAGTACGCTCATTCATTGGTATGTGTTCTTATTATAGGAGATTTATTCCAAATTTTGCGAAAATTGCAAAGCCTCTGACGGAGTTGACAAAGAAAAATGCACGTTTCCACTGGACTGACCAATGTCAGGAATCATTTGATACTTTGAGAGTAGTGTTGACAGATGCCCCTATTTTGGCCTACCCAGATACCAGAAAACCCTACAAATTGTACACAGACGCGTCGAACCATTCAATCGGAGCTGCCCTAGTTCAGGAAACTGATCAAGGTGAACGTGTGATACAATACGTATCGCATCAGCTCAACAAATCACAACTCAACTGGCCTGTCATAGAAAAAGAAGGATACGCCATCGTGTATGCCGTTCAAAAACTCCGTCCCTACCTTTTCGGTTCAAAATTTACAATCATGACAGATCACAAGCCGCTCAAGCATCTCTTCACTGCAGAGATGAGGAATCCCCGAATTCAACGTTGGGCAATTATACTCGACGAATATGGATGTGACATCAAATATGTCACGGGTCGACAAAATACTGTGGCCGATAGCCTCTCTAGATTGGAACCGCAGAGAGATGAACCCATGGATATAAATATCATAGATTCCGACCATGCACCACGTGTTAAGTTGGACGCCACAGTTGAATCATGCCCCTCTGATGAAAGTTCAGAACCGCAGCAGAAATTCCAGGAATTTCTGGCGAAGCATCCTGATTTGGAAACCCTCCAGAGCGAGGACAAAGAAATCCAGAAGATCATAAAAATCTTGCAAGACCCAGACGATCCAAATCATAGTGATATTTCTAAACACTACGTAGTACTAGATAGTATATTGTACCGTATTACAGATACTTCTAAATGCACTCCACATTCCGGTCTTCAATTGTGCATCCCCAAATTTCTGCAGAAGCCGTTAGTTGAAGAAATTCATTCAGGTTATTTTGGAGGTCATCTAGGCATTGACAAAACGTATGATAAACTTCGATCTCGTTATTATTGGTCTGGTATGTATCGTGACGTAGTGAATCATTTGAAAATTTGTGTAGCGTGTAATATGCGGAAACTCAAAAAGCAACGCCCACCCCTTCAGGAAATGCAAATCCCGAAATATCCATTCGAGATGATAGCCATCGATACTTGTGGTCCATTCCCACAGAGCTACAATGGAAATCGTTTTATTATCACTATAGTTGATTTATTTTCAGGTTGGCCCGAATCGTTCGCTACTGATTCCAAAAGCGCAGAAACAGTCGCTCAAATACTCATAGAACACATTATTCCTAGACACGCATGCCCACGTGTCATCGTTTCGGACAATGGAACAGAGTTTTGTAACGTAGTAATAGAACAAATTTCAGCCTTCTTTAATATCAAACACATTCGGACTTCAGTATATCACCCGCAGTCAAACGGACGTTGTGAAAGGTACCATCGCGTTCAAAATGATATGTTAGCAAAGTTAGTAGGCAAAAATCAACGCGACTGGGATACAAAGTTACCATCAATACTTTCGGCCTATCGTACTGCCAAAAACGAAACAACTAAGCATAGTCCATTCTACATTGTACATGGTCGTGACCCTGTTCTCCCAATGGACACTTTGCTTTCACCCAAGTACAGGTATCAAGGTGAGGATTACGTTCCCACTATGTTAGAAAATATTAGCCGCGCGTATCATGAAGTTAGACATAATCGGGCTCTCGGACACGAGAAAAATAAATTATACTATGATCGCAAATCAAAGCCTATCAAGTTCAAAATTGGCGACATGGTTTACTTTCGAGATCCATCTACTGCCCCTGGTTCAACCACTAAATTGACTTCTCATTGGCGCCCATACTATCGTATCGTAAAAGCGCTTAGCGATGTAACATTTGTAATCAAGCATCAACTAGAAGGTGGTACAAAAACTGTAAACGCTCAGAACCTGAGAATAGCAGATCCCAATACACCGTGGTGTAACATTTCGAACGAACCGACTCACATTAATCAAAAGTATGAGGAGAAATCAAAATCTCAGATCCCCGTTAGAATTCAGCCACCACGTAGTTCGAAATTTTCTTATGATGATGATATGGATACAACTCCAATGCCATTAAGTATTTCAGAACCCGCATCACCTGATCCTCAGTTTAGTACTAGGTCTGGCCGATCAAAATCTGATGTAACCTCTGAAGATGAGGATAACATTCCACTTTCTCGGTTGGCAAAAAGAATGCATAACCCCACCTCAGATGAAGAAGATGACATTCCATTAGCAAAATTAGCTAAGCAACTTCAGGATAAAAAGGAACAAGCTTCAAAACGTAACGTAGAATCGCCGTTACCTGATGCCAAACGTGCCTGTGAATCAATGGACTCGGATCTTAATCCAAACGCAGAAGAATATGTGCCGGTCAAGCGTGACCGAGAGATATATTCGGAAGATTCAGAAGACGATAGTCCCCTGATAAAGTCATCGCTGCAGATGACTCGTCTGATTCTGATATATCAGACATTGATGTAAATACTGTAAATATCAATGCAGATAAAGTGAAGTTGAACTCCCCGCTGAATAAGTCAGTGGATGGCAATGTGTTACTTAGTCAACAAAAGGTTGACATGTTTATGCAAATGGCTGCCATGTTATTAACGTAGCGAGTAAAACGTAGATGATCATGTCCTTCACTTGCGAGTGAAATGTGAGCTTAAATGGATAAATTGGACACTTGATAGACATGGAGGATACAGATGCCTTGACAAGATGTCAAATGTGTTTGGATAACGAGACATATGGTCCGTATGGCCATACCCAAGGGTATTTTAGAATATGAGTTGACAGAGGTCACTCAGTCATTTATGCTGTTGATAAGATGTCAACTATTTAGGTTAAGTTGTTCAGAATGTAAATACTTGTTTCTGTGTGTTCCAGGAACAATGTGGATTCAACAGTTACTAACTGTCCTTGTCATACTAACATGTCTCTCCCAAACCATATCGAACGTTATATTTTTGCCAAAAGGACCAATGTATGCATCATATGATCATTGGATCACTCATATTCCAGTCAAAACCGATGACTTTCGAAACATGATCAAAACCATGGACCAACACGTAACACTTTTCGCAGATACATTTCACGGAATATTAGGTAAACATGAAGCTGCACTTCACTCTGATCGATTGAAAATCTTAACTTCCCGCTTAGACAAAGAGAAATTCCACCTAACTAGTGAAATGACTAAGATAAAGGAAATCTTGGATCATATGGAAAAGCCGAACAGTCACCGTTCAAAACGAGCCATTCTTCCCTTTGTTGGAAATATTTTAAGTACTCTTTTTGGAACCGCAACCACTAGCGATGTCAAAGACATTCCCCGACGCATTCACCATATGGAAAATCATCAGAAGAGCCTGATTCATATAATGGATGAAAATGTTAGCATTTTAAATCAGACTAGCCTTGATGTGAAATCGAATAGAAAAGCTATTAACAAACTGACAGTTTTTACCAAAACCTTTGAAGACAAATTGCGACATCTGACCGATGTCTTTTGAATGATATCATGGAATATTACCAAATATCAGATGACATGGAGTGATACAGTCGCCTCCAATCATAATAAGCTATCTTCAGAACAATGCATAAGTGTTTCTGTCTATCGTTATCTGTATGTCATCATGTTTATGTTTATGTTGAACAATATATAATCTGTTAGGTTATTTGATTTTTGTAATGGCATTGGAACGGACGAGAGATATTATTAGAAGTAAAGTAAGACGAAAATTTTGAAGCGAGTGTCAAAATTTCATCTAAAGGACCTCGCGCTGTGATGTAATAAAGATTCTTTTCCGGTTCTTAATTACTTCATCTTTTCATAATTACCAACAATTATATTGGACATAATAACTGTCTCATCCGTATCCATTGCCTAGCAACACTAGGTTGTGTGACCAGTTCGTTGCGCCCGCTTTTAATGCACCTTTTAGTCTGATCTGGCGGCCTCTTTGTGTCTAATGGACGTCCGCCCTGTGATCTGCCGCCTTCCATTAGGATGCATTATCCCACCCGATGGTACAGTTGAACTCTGGTATGGACCGTGTGAAACCATTAGCGTTATCTCAACGTACCCTTTAATGTTAACCGACCGACGTATTTTCTCACCCGATGTTACTAGATGAACTCAAGTATGAACCCAGTCATGTGCCCTAAAATGCATTAGCCTTATCTCGATGTACCCTTTCATGTAAGCGGCCACTTCTTTGAAATCCACCGTCTTCGTGGTATATAAACCCGCTGTTCTGCCCCCTAGTAAGCTCAGTGATACAGAAGACTTCAGTGTGACAACATCTCGCGAGTGCTACGGGAAGGCTCTGCCAGTGCTATGTGACGATAGTGGTGCAAAGGTGCTGACCGGATAGAGTGTTGGAACTGGTGCTGAGTTACGGCCTGTTCACAACGCCAGGCTAAACGTGGAATAAATTGGACTTAGGCAAAAAGTCTCTTCATCGCTCCACGACGAGGTCCTAACCGCTACGCTGCAACGACTCACAGCCACACCAAAGAGCCCATCTTGGTGACATTAAGTAACTGTTGAGAACCAGGGTTTAAGTGGGAGTGGCACTACGGGACCTCACTCAATGGAAAGAGGGTGTCTTGCTGATTCTGAAAATGTATCAGTTATATAGAAAATATTTCAGGAAAGTGAACGTCTAATTTAAGGTTAGCACACAAAGCTAATATTTACTTTTCTTCAGAAGTCAGTTTAGAATAGTTTTAGTACTACCAAATTGTGAAAATCCAACTTAAATAATTTGGATGGGCTCAGTGTTATATATTTCCACTGATTGTAACTCCTTGAGTGGAGTCATTTTTGTTAGGGATAATGACCCTGCGTAGCGGAGTGTGCATTAAAAAACCACAACTCACAACTGAAAGCTACACCCTTACCGGAGCAACTGCACATCATGATCTTAGACTTAACCCTTGCCGCACCGGGGGGCCATCGATGGCCCCCCTAAGGTTTTTCCGGGATAGCAGAAAAACGACGAGGTGCAGCACCGCGGTTGAGGGCTCTACCTCTCACTGCATCATTTTCCCATCATTCCTGAAATTTTTTACCCCGGGTCACCCAAGGTCAGGTCACCAGACGAGGTCAACCAAGGTCACCTCACTTCAACTTTAGAGCTCTGTAAGAGCTACATTTCAAAGTCGATCGATTTGAAACTCCCTACACTTCATGACTTCTCCAGGGTCTACAATGAGTATATCCAGGATTTTTCGATTTCGTGCCCTGAGGTCAGGTCACGAGGCGACCTCTCTCATTGAAAAGCATGGGAAAAGCTGTTTCATGATATAAAAGCCACAAAAATTATTGCAAATACTCAGAATGCTCAGAACAGCGTTTTTGGACACCTTTCACGGATCCCAGGGGTTATATTTGCCCTTTGACTTTTCCAAGGTCATCCAAGGTCACCAGAGGTCAAAAACAGTATTTTGACAATAAATTTTGACCTAATTAAGCTAGAGCGGCGAAACAAACACCATCGTGTTTGTCTTGTCACTTGCTTTCATTTTATATACGGCAAGGTCACTTTTTGACCTTTTGTGACCTCAGGTCATACTGGGTCATGAGGTGACCTCTGGAGGTCAAACTACTGGCGGGAGGTCTTTACGTTCCACATAGCGGAAAAAGTACTGGCAATTTCCTATCAAATGTACTTTACCAGGCCTCAATAGCTCTGATGACATAAGAGTTATGCCCAGTCTGCTTAGTCATTGCATATTTGAGGGAAAATAGCCGATCTTGACCTAATTTGACCTCTGGAGTTAAAACCATTGACCTGAGCACTAAAACATGCTAAATAATTTCTTACTGAATTCACGCGAGCTTTCTATTGCACTTAACAGATTTGCACTAACGCCTATACTTTCGGAGTTAGAGGGGGGGCCATCGATAGCCCCCGGTGGGGCGAAGGTGGCGCCGGACCCCCGGTGGGGCGTGGGTTAAAGTCACTTTGTTTTTCTATATGGGGATTTAGTTGCGGGTTCAGGAACGTTTTTCTCTTTACCATGCAAAAATTGCAGCATTTCCGCACTAACTAATTCTAAATATCTGAAGGATAAGAGAAGCCAGAAATTTGGTATAGCCAGGAATGACTGGTGGCTGCATTTATGAATTCTTTTTTCTAAATAACAATACTTCCCGCCTAAAAAGCATGCCCAAATTAAGGCCTAATTGATCAGGAACCCTCACGGTGTGCGCTATTTGGGTTAATGTTCAAATGACGCTTTATCACGCCCTGGTGGTAATTTAGCCCAGTTCAGCCGCTACGTCTACAAACGACCTTCATAAATCCATAGAAAGCTCATTTCTTTCCTAATGCTACAGGATGACGATGTTTGGACATGAGCGCCAAAAGTGGGGGGACGGGGGGACGCGTCCCCCTGTTGGCCAATCAGGGCGTGACGTCCCCCCCACCCTCCAAAAAAGTTGTTTGAACCAATGGTCATTAATGCTGTCAGGTACCGAATATTCTCAAAATTCGCCGCCCCGGGTCAGCACCAGCCCGGGTCCTTCCCCCCCTGAAAAAATTCCGTGGTGGCGCCCCTGTGTGTGGATTTAATATAAAGCTTGAAAATCATTGGAACGACGGACAGTACCAACAAAATAATGTCATTTTGCAGGGTATTCTGACAATAATGTTTTGACAAGATCACCACAATCATCACAGACACAAAATTAATACGCGTCAGGGGCGTAGCCAAAGGGTGGGGGCGGCAGGGACAGCCGCCCCTCCCTGCGGGTCCGGAGGGCCCCCTGAGGACACGAGCCGAAATTTGGCATTTTATACCAGACAGGACCCTCTTACGCCCTCTTCAGCACTCAATTATGTGACAAGCAGGGCCCTTTTAACCCATCAGAGCCCTTTTTGCGCTGTCGCAGGGGCCCTTTTTGGGGCGCCGCCCTTCCCTGAGCGAAATCCTGGCTACACCCCTGACACGTGCATTGACTGGGATCTCAGCCAACTTCGCCTTGACGGGGGCGGGTTCCCCCCTCCCCAGAGCTCAAGAACCACAATAGATAACGGAAAACGATAAATGGCGTTGGGTAGCCCATTCAATTCTGTATCAAAAATATTGAACAATTTTTTCACAGGTCAGATTTAAGGTCACTAGAGGTCAAAACATTCTATCATGGGGATAACATATAAATTAAGGTTTTTGGCCATTATATCTGAAAGGGCAAAGAAAGAGCAAACAAATGTAGACCACTGGAATCCTCGCAGCAAGCCGAATCGAATGATTTATAATATGACCTTGCTAGGCCAAATCAAGGATTTGACCTGACCTGAGGTCAAGTCGAGGTCAATTTTGGTAAAATTTATATCATTGGAACTGCACAGACAAGGCAAATATAATGCAGTTAGAATCAACGCTCTATCACCATCCATTACTAAGGTATTCAGTTAAAACCATTTTTGCCATGTATTTCCAATGGAGAGGTCATGGCTCATACCTGACTTTAGTTCATCGATATAAAAAATGCCGGAACATATTTTAAAGAACTCGGAGGGCCCATTATATGCTATGACTTGCAATCGGATAAGTTCGCCCTGTTCTGACTTATGCTATCTTAATTTTTTAAGTCAGGTCACTGGACCTGTACTGGTGACCTGACCTGAGATGACCTAACCTTAAGATTTTGGCACAAGTTGTAAAAACGATCAGATAAAAGGAATGCCAAGTACGGCGGCGCCGCGTGACGCCATTTTTACGCGAACTCCAAAAAATCCGAGGGGCGGGTACCCGCCGGTACCCGCCCCGCCCCCGTCATTGCGCATGTTAAGAACCTACCCGGTTTCACACTTATGATGACGAGACCACAGGGTACAGGAAATGAGCTCATAACTCCACAACAATGTTTTCTGCTCTATAGAGGTATTTTTATCGCGAAAGCCCTTAATAAGTCATTTGGCGTTACGTGGGCACCTTTCCCTACAAACTGTGTTCAGCGTACTGACATTCTGCTAAGTGCTATCATCTTGTGCAGCATTAAATACAAACTTAGAAATATATAATAGATATGATTGGAAAACACACTCTGCTCTGACTGGAGGAAGAGTAGTATCCGGTGCAGGTTTACAGCTCGCTACTTTTGTCCCCGGGCGCTTGTTTTGTCCTCGCTCCAAGTAATTTCCGCCTGTTTGTGCTGTTATTGGACCAAGTCAAACCTACTTGTATGTCTTCAGGCCGCGAGGCTGGATGAAAGGCAGCGAGAGGCAGGCATGATGAAACGATCATTTCAAATGCTAGCAACACTCTGTGCTAAGTTGTACTCATAAGGAAAAATCTGGGGAAGACACCATGTGACGGAATTTCGCTTTGTGTCATGGCTTGAATTCAGTGCATGTTCATGTGAACTACGACATAATCCAGTGGAATGAAACTGAATCTCTTGGGATCAACATACACTCTGCAGGGGCCTCAGATGACCTTCACCCTCCCCCACACCCTTTTCCCCGAGATAGCCGGAGAACCGTTCTTAGCCAGAAAACACTATTTGGGTACATTTGGTGGAAATTATGAGCGCATCGAATTGGTGAGAGAATTAAAAAATCACATTAAACATCCTATTTTACTTACAGGCCTTCGAAGTCAGGCTTATATTTTCATATTGCTATAATCACACAGTCGGGTCAGTTCGCGTTCAATTATGTCAACATCACTTCACATAAAGGTCAATGTCAAATTTCACAGAACAGCTTACACCAGTATTTTCAAGCTCATTGATCGCAATGCTTTCGGTCAAATGGAGTTACTAATTATGACGTATATCATATTATGACGTCATAGTTAAGGCAATTAAATGTTAATTTCAAGGTCAAATGTCAAATTTGAAGGTCATAGGCAAAGGTCAGCCGTCATTTTTCGTCATTTTTCGCTGCTATAACACTAGTTATAATGTACGTTCTGGGAAATATATCATATTTTCACGTCATGGGCCTTGGCCTCAAACTTCAGAAAGCACTTTTACGACCTTGTCTTCATGAGATTAGTCTGTTTTTGGTAAATTCCCGGCATTTTTCTTGCACAATCACGGCATTTCCCAATAGGTCCACAGCACGCCAATATTGAACCAATACAATCTGTATGATGCTCAAGATATTGACTAGGTCAAAGGAAATGGCTATAATGTAGATTGTTATAGCCCCAACACCCCCCCCGCCAAACATATTTTTTTCACATTCTTGGTGTTCGGGATTCAAAGGGGAAGTACCAAAACCGTCCCGTCCCCTTCCTCCAGCGCTTGTTAGTGTCAGACCCCTCTTCAATGGGGGCATGTTAATTTCATTAAATTTGTTTATCACAGTATCATGGAGCGAGTCCATGTAAAAACAAAGTCAAAACATTCCTCAGCAAGGTAAGCACTAGCGATACAATGTCATTACATAAAACACGTAATATAACGTAGAAATTTAAAGGAAGCGTAGATAAAATAGTACGTCCAGTCATAAAAGGCGGTACAGCCTAAGAATAGCAGATAATATTTCAAATGCAGCCACACGGTCCACAACTTTGTTTAAAATGTACACAGCGTGCCGATGAGAATGTCCACCATTAGGTCATTTGTCCTCGCCGGTAACCTCCTGAACAGACCTTCCTTCAAGGTTTTGACAGTAGCATATGAAGTGTGAATTCACGTCATTTGTCTAGTCGCTCTCACCCAAAAAAAGAAGGAGAGGGTTTGTAGTAAAAAATTATCTGATTTTGTTACGTCATGACATTCCATAGAACCAATATATGATGCAAAACTCCATGAAGTGGCAGTGAAGTAAGTTCAAAACTTTTTCAGTAATTCTTTATAGTCCAAGGATCTGCATTGCTGTCTTGCTTCTGAGTTTAACCCGAACAAGACAGAACAAGATGAAGGAACAGGTAGGTCATTTTTCCACGTCAATGTTTTGTATGATAGGTTTCCACGGCCTGCACATTCGTCCTCTTAATATTAATTGATTGTTGGATTTTTTATTATTATGCGCCACTTAGTTAGAATGTACAATAGACTTCAGTGCCGAGAAGCAAGCAGCACCAGATTTATGAATACGTTTATAAGCCACTCCTCGAACTGAGGAAAAACTAGACCTCAATTATGTTGGTGCCATCTCCAGAAACAGGTGGTAAAACATATGCAGTGAGCCTTTTGCTCAGACTGCTGTTTGCCGTTCTCCATTGTCTGGCAGTGGAGCGTTCTCAGGCGGCGTCGCCTTCCCGAGCAGGAGCCATAGCGAGTTAATTAGCCTCCCTCTGTCAACGATCGCAGCTGCCCCACTGGAGTGGCAGGCCGGAAAAAGCAGTCGGGTGCTCGGCGAACCTTAGGCGTCAGACCAGTGGCCCATTATTTTTCTGTACTTTCCTCTGTTTTTTAGTTTTGTTTCTAACATTGGTTTATTTCATCATAAGGAAGTGAGGGGAATGATTTTAAAAATAGATCAGCTGATGACCAGCACAAACTGCGCCATTGCACTACCTTACTTCAAAGCCCTGCGAATATTGCCTTTACGTAGGTATGTGCGGGTTGAGAGCGTCAGCAAGCCATAGTAGAAGAGAGCGTCAGCAAGCCATAGTAGAACTCCTACCTCATTCTAGAAATAAACTACACAGGGAAATGAAAGAGTGGGCCGTATTTTAGGCACAGAAGTGCGTTGCGTGTCATCGCCAACGCACCCGATGCTGTTCAGCAAAACATAGGAAAGCTGCGGCACAGTATAACTACCCGGAACAAGTGTCATGCTCCGCCGCGGCATCCGATGCTGTTCAGCCGTACATAAGAAAGCTGCGGCACAGTATAACTACCTGGAACAAGTGTCATGCTCTGCCGCGGCATCCGATGCTGTTCAGCCGTACATAGGAAAGCTGCGGCACAGTATAACTACCCGGAACAAAGTGTCACCCCCAGCCGCGCTCAGCGTGCCCGAGGATGCCAGCTCATCACGAGAAAGAAGCAGCTTCCTAATATTGGCCCTGTGAACCTCAGGTGTGCTCTGGTTCGGTTATAACTCATTCTTAGGCTGGGCCACTACGCTAGATTACTTTTAGTTTCAATCAGTAGCAATCAACGTTCTGTTCACCGGCTCGATTTACCACTCCACATCTAACAATGTCGTAGGCTACTGGCTGAACACAAATAACAATCCTTCCAAGTTCCAATCAGTTGACTTGGCACTTCACTTCTGGTGCCACCACCAGCCACGAATCAATTTCCGCCGGAACGCCGCTGCGGCGAAAGTCAACCGCAAGCACTACCCGGGAGACCAACTGTGTTAACGGCGAAACCAACTCAGACTCATAGCGTTCCCTCGAGCGCTAGCCACCGCAAGTCACAACTAACCCAAAATCAGCGGGCGAGGCAAGGCAGCCGTGTGATGGGAACATGGAGAAAGATACACTCTAGCTGAGTTTTTTTCCAGGATGGTTTGTCAGTGAGCAGTCCACATCAACGCCCCAGTTTTGCAGCTCTGATGTGCATTGTTTTATTTTAAACATCAAATGCAATCATCCGTAGCATGACCATTCCGTTGAACAAATTGCACGTCCTGTCAAACTGGCACGGTGCCGCTGATTAACATATCCCTCCGTGTGGAGGGCAGAGTACGCCATGTTTGAGAAACACGGGTGTAACCCGGTGCACGTCCGACGTTGTCAGATCCAGGCCAATCCAATTTCACAGCATAATTAGCTTTCGAAATCTGGTAATTTCTATGGTATTTTTGGGTATTCTAGTATTTTTCGAAATTAATGTTTATCCAAACTAGAAATAAAAATTCAACTAGTAAACACAATTGGGAGTCCATACTCATATACGCATCCTCATCTGCCTAAATTTTCTTGTAAATCCAACCCTATTCTACCATTCTTGTAAATCCAACCCAACCCTGGATTCTAAGGAATCCATGAGCATATACGAGTCATTTGTCCACTCGAATGACATGTCCAACTATTAATGATCTGCGAGGAGCCGAATGCTTAATAATTAATTTAAACAGTTTGCTCATACAATATAGTTTACAATACAGTTTCAAACAGTTTGCTCACCTATAAAAAAACAGTTTCGTGTATATGTACGTACCCGACCGCCAGGGAGCAGTACATCACTGCTCTGCAGTTTACGTCTGTTTTAGATGGCGCTGTACCTGTTAGCCAATGCTCCTACCACACGGTAGTTGGTAGAACGGCATGACCTCTTTTCCAGTCACAATCTTAAAATTTGTTATTTGACTTTTAGGGAAGCGGTTTAAGTGATGCGCATTATGACAAATATAACGTTATAGTTAAATTTTGTAGTTGTTGATTTTGAGCATGCTTAGGAAGTTTGTATTAGGCCTTGCCTGTCAATCATTTTCCGGTGCCGGGTCATGCGGTGACCCATAGCTCATTTCCTGTCGAGACTGTGAGCGAAAGTGACCTGCGTGTCGTCTTTCCGTGCACCATTTCTTCAACCGGAACGACGGCACATTTGTCCCGGGACTTTGGCCCTCGACTCGGACTTCGTCATGGAGTCGCCGTTGGTGCGACGACTGTTCGATGCCTTCAAATACAGCAGGCCAGTTTAACACGCCTACTTTCGGACTGGTCTTACGGAATCGGAGTTGAAGTGGAGCGCATTCGGCAATGGCACTCGGCCTACACACTCGCAACACTCCGGACCGTCTACATATGCCGAATCCAGGACTTCAGATGCATAAGTATTTAGTAATATTGTTGACTAGTTTGCAATGGAGATCATCGTCAACAACAAACACGCTAAATACAGAATTTCAGTTCCATTTAATGGTCATTTCCTAATACCTAGCTGGTTTTAAAAGGCACACTTGTCGTCATGGGTCATCCTTGTACATACATACAAAATAATCAGCACGACTTAAAATTTAAAACAGGTTTCTACTTGAATTTGGCCGACCAACCCGTCCTTTTACATCGCGCCTGGACTTTCGGAAAAAACAGCAAGTAACTCAAACTGAGCGCTGATTCCAAGTCGTCAACTCCACTGCCGGCAGCACGTTTTCTATAGATCTGCAAAGTTTCCAACGGCGGCATGTGCCAAGGGGAGGAGCTGTGCTTGGGTATCCCAAAAATTCGCTATGCAGCAATAGACACGCAGCAATGGAGCTTAGATATCCCAATAAAAGGACCGGTCGCTGGAATACTGAAGCATACCGAAGGCCCACGCAATGACGTCACCGAAGAGCTGGCTGGATGTAAGTGACCTCGGGAAAAGGTCAGCATATCATTAATTGCAGGGGCGGTCGATATATAGTGCTGTTGCCAGGAGGCTTGTACCACATATGCTCTTTGTTATGGGTGCGTTGAAGTGTAGCTTTGAAGGTGGTTATCAAACAGGCGGCGCTTTGCTATCAGCAAGCCGTCGTCAATCACGCGCGAGTGTAAACGCTGCTGAACCAGAGTAGGTACACATGTCTGGCTTGTATCTAAAACCAAAAGTAGCTTTTAGTAATTTAAGACAGAGGTGAACTTCTGACTGGTCTACAAATCTCAGGCGTGGTAAATACTTTATTCCTAATACCTTCGATAGAAACATTGGATACGAATAAAACGAAACCTGTTCCTTATGAGTGATTATTCAGCATAAATGATTGCTTAAATCTGCTTTTCTGCTCCATGATCTGATGCCACCCTTGTGTGCCAGCAATGCTAAACGTTGAAATTAAATATACTGTCAGTTTATCAAGCAGCAGTTATGTGACGCATGTAAAGCTAAACACCTATATTGTTACTGTTCATGGCTTTGGCTATTAATAAGATAAATACAACATCTTATTATCAACAACATCTTATAAGTACAACATCAGAAACTGGTCGGGTCTTACACTCAGGTTAGGCTTTGTGAAGTAATCAATTTTGTTCTTATGTAAACATCTATATGCACCAATATTTCCTTCTGTATAAAGAATGGGTCAGCGGAAAATACGACGGAGTCCAATCCGGATTGGTTTGTTTGACCCGGACCCGCGGCTGAGTGACTTCACCAGTCACGTCAGTACCGCACACCGTCTGTGGTTCTCACAAAACAGGGAACGAACGGACACGGGATCAACATAGAACACAGACCCCAATCGCCTGTGTACATTCACATAGTAGTGCTTATTTGCATGCAATCTATTGCAGTTTCGACTGGATGATCAGCCAATAAATACCGCTGGTTTGGTCTTGACTTTCAAATATGGATGCTGAATAAATCGAGAAGACCTTGACAATACACACGCGCTTTATCCCTGGAGGCTATAGCCAAATGTCGTCGCTCAATTTCACGCTAGAGAACGCCCGTTGAAATGCCGAAAAGTTACAAAGGGACATGTGAATGAGGTTGACTTTCAGCTAGATGATCTGGAAAGGACAATTCTTCAACGTCTCTACAACCTTAGCTTCGAGCAGAAATGCAATCGGAACACGAGACCTATAGTCATTGGCGGATCCAAGAGAAATTCTTGGAGGGGGTCGCACCAACGTCTTGGGTGGATAAATAGAGAGAAATCGTAAAAACATAATTGTTTAAAAAAACGGTCAAAACTTGGCCCTTTTGGGGGGCAAAGAATACTATTTTAGGTTTGGGGGCAAAGCCCCTTTGCCCCCCTCCCCCACCCGGTGGATCTACCAGTGACTATAGTATGATACATGAAGTGGGAATGACTCCCCCAAAAACAAAAATCAGGGTTGTAGCATTGCAAAATAGTTTAGGGAGTACTTTTTCGAACTAACTGATAAAAATGTTTACTGAACGAGGGATGAGATGAAATAACATTGATATGCTCCTAAAACTGGAAATGTTTTCAAGAGACTGCCAGAAGACGCAGTCAATACCCCTGAAGTACACAGTTCAACATTTCTGATTGCAACTTCTGATCCAGTGGTTTCTCTTAAGAGCAGATAAGAGTATAACTTTATCAAATTACCTGAGAAGACATCATAGCTCAATACATACCTTGTTCCTGTTAAAAAAAATAGTTCAGGCCTGGGTGATACTAAGTTCTCAGGGTGATAGATTCTGACACTAGACTCTTTTCTCCCTGCTTAGGTGTTTACATAGCTTACTAAATGCAGGTATGAGGATCAGTAGCCATGACCGTCCGTCATGACTGGTCCATCGGACATGACCTCCTCACACAGATGAGACCGGCCGTGCTGGCACCGGCTCTAATCGCGTTTGTTTTCTACCACCTTTACAACATGATGGCGCCTGCAGCTCTCCCACGAGCGAGAAGCGCAGGGTATTACTCAGTGTAATTCGTCGACGCACGTAATGTTTAGCATTTCTTGTCGGCTGCCGCCCTTTTCTTGATTCTGATATAAAGCTGCCCATCCTGGTTGATGACTGCTGCAGACACCACAAAATTCAAATACCGTTTCCCTAAGTCAGTGTGAGACTTAGACTTAACACGCGCATTGACGGGGGTCTGAGCCACCTTCGCTTTGACGGGAGGGGGCGAGTACCCGCCCCCCCCAAAGACCTCGAGAACCACGCTAGCTAGCAAAAAAATGGTAAACGGTGTTGGGTAGCCCATCCACTTCTCTATCGAAAATATTTGTACCGTTTTTTCAAGTCACATTTAACCTTCGCCCGGGTGGGGGTCTTTTAGGCCCCCTCGGGTTTTTAAAGTGATCAAAACGGCGGCGGCAGGCCGCCAAACTTGGTCTAGCGGTTCCTTCATTATTTTTACATCTTTCCTGAAATTTTAGTCAGGTCATATCAGGTCAGGTCACCGGCTATGAGTGACCTCACCTCAAAAACTTAGGACCGCATAACTAAAGAAGGGTTAATGATAAGTTGAAACTCATACCACATATTGGGCCCACCAGAGCTACAACATTTGTTCGGGATTTTGATATTGGTGACCTAGGTATGTGAGAGCATGACCTCCCCATTGTCATACATGGGGAAATCACAAATGAGCTTTTCTCAGTAAGTATGGATGGAATCAACTTCAAACATTGTTGCGACTTGCTCTTAGCCCATTTCTGAGCTGATGCCAATTTTGACTTGTGACCTTTAAAGGTCACCTTAGGTCAATAAGCATTTTGGTGTTTTCTCTATAAATTTGGAATAAATAAGATGAGCTTTTATTTTGTCACCAAGTGTTTGTATAGTCACTGGAAGTCAATGATATACATCATGACTATACCGGTCAGTTGGTCACCGTTGACCTGGGTGGTCAATTCTTAATTGACCTGGCATAGAATTCATATATCATTCGATTTGCATTGACGGAGGATTGCAATGGTGCATAAACTATGGCTGTATCTTTTTGGTTTGGAAGCTATTGCAAAAGTAAACGCCCTTATGCATGGGTGGCTTGGACATTCCCAGAATATTCCCATATCTAGCGACCTGTAGCTCCTGGGCTTTGACCTGACACGAAAATGAATGCCACTGTAATGAAAGCGCATCTCAAGAGCTTTCGAATGGTGTTAGAAAAATGTTTCTGCTATTGTTTCTGAATATATGAGGTTTTCTTGTACACCTCATATTGGTTTGACCTATTTTGACCTCTGGTGACCTTGATATTGCCTGACAGAAAATGACCGAGTATTTTCATATCATTTGAGCTTTTTGTTTTGGTTTTTCTAGTCTTTATTTTGAGATCGTGGGGGTCTTTCCCCCCACCGTCTTCGGTTAAGGTCACTGGAGGTCAAGACATGCCGTCATAGGGATACTATGTAAATAAAAGTTTTTGGTCATTACATCTGAACAAGTAAGGATAGAGCAAAAAAATTAGACCATTGCAATCCTCGTAGCAAGTCAAATCGAATAATGTATATTGTAACCTTTCTAGGTAAAATCAGGTCAAATATGGTAAAATCAGGTCAGGTCAAAAATTTGACCTGACCTGAGGTCAGGTCAAGGTCAAATTAGGTCAAAATACATATCATTAAAGCTGCAAAGACGAGGCCAATCTAATGAAGCTAAAACAAACACTCATTCACTATCTGTTTCTTAGTTATTCAGTTAAAACCATTTTCCCATGTATGTCCAATGGAGAGGTCATGGCTCGTACCCAACCTTAGGTCATCGCTACAAAAAATAACGAGGCATATTTTAGAGAACTCGGTGGGCCCATTATGTGATATGAGTTCCAATCGGATAAGTTTACCTCGCTCTGGATTATGCTACCTGAAACTTTATTTTTTTAGGTCGGGTCACTTGACCTGTACTGATGATCTGACCTGATATGACCTAACCTTAAAATTTTGACCCGAGCTGTAAAAATTATCAAAAAAGGTATGCTAAGTACGGCGGCGCGTAGCGCCACCGTTTTAATGCTATCTCTAAAAACCCCGATGGGGCAGGTACCCACCCCCCGTCAATGCGCGTGTTAATGAGCCTTTTTTCCTTTGACAAGCGTGATTTATGGCTTCATGAGAATCGCGAGTTTACGAGCGAGGGTTCTGTAGCCCCTGACCTTGAGGACTTCTCTGTACCCGTGGCACACCGACGTCTTCAATGTCACAACCTATGACATCCTTTACTGGCACTGAGAACTGATGCACAGTGTACATTTCTTGTGGTGAATAGTGGCTGTCGTTGATAGGAGGCAACGCATCTTTCCGTATTTGACCTCATGCGCGTCCCAGCCCGTATATTTGCGGTGACACGCTTGCCTGCCTGGGTGACGTCCCATTTTGTGTGGGTGCACTCGATGGCTTTGGGCCGGCCGACTGTCATGCGGGACACCGGCATGTCATGAACGCGTAGATACTTATTGATATATATGTGTTTCTTGAGAATTACTGCAATGTTTTAATTTACGTAGCTGTGTATACTTTATGTATGCTTTTTTTATACTGGCAATATATGTGTATGGATGTTAAAAAATGTGTCATGTACTACAGCACTGAGACGGCGAGCGCCGGCCGTTTTTCTTTTCTTGCGACAAACGTGGACATTAGATGATGACCTTGGGTGCATGAACACTGGTGTTGTCGGAAAATTCTATATAAATCAGGCTTGATTGTTAATTGCATAGTAGGATGGCTTTTCTGTGGGATGGTGGCGCGCACATGTGTCGATGTATGGACATGCGTGTTTTTAGTGCAAAATGTCTCTCTCTCTCTCTCTCTCTCTCTAAAATAAATCATTTTCTCTCCCTTTCTGACGCGATGTTTTCCTTCTAGCGGCCAAAGGACCCAATGTCACACCTGTCAAAATATGTACCTTTTTGTGAACATCCATCCCTATCACCAAACATCGGCTTCACACAGATATGTCAGCGTGAACATTATTTGCTGAAGGTATGACTACAGATTATTGGAAAATCCATCAATATTTTCCTCCGAGTTTTTGGC
Source organism: Lepas anatifera (assembly GCA_034440635.1). NCBI lineage: Eukaryota > Metazoa > Arthropoda > Thecostraca > Lepadidae > Lepas > Lepas anatifera. The sequence continues at coordinate 24,125 of JAOTON010000938.1, forward strand.
AGTCACGTCAGACAAGCTTCTTCCACATCCGTCCGCGAACTCACAGATGGTCACAAACAAATCCAGAGTGTTCACTGGGAATCCTCTTGAGAAATGGCTCCAAATACTCCAGTCGCCAGCGTAGATCAGGGGTAACGCGTCTGACTTATGTGACAGAGGTCCCAGGTTGAAATCCCGGAACACGCTGGGCGTGGTGTTGGCTCTTGCTCTAACTGTAGCCTTGCCCGAGCGACTGCTGACAAACGCCTTGTGCGGCCAGCGCGGGAAAACAGCCATCAATACATCGGGATTCCTACACTGAGCACAGCTGATTGGGAAATTGCCCCTGATATTGGCAAGAGCCAGAAGTCGGTAGGAAAACAAGAAAGAATAAGGCATATGTGGTCGTCTCAGTGTCATCATGTTTTGCTATCAGGGTTCCCAAGTGTGACCCCTCCCTCCAAATTGTCAGTTCATTTTTTAAATGAGTTGGTTAGCACAAAATTGAATATTATGCTGCCTAAGTTTCCTAAGTTTGACAGTGAACTAACTATATGGACGATGAAATCAATTGTGCCCTGTTCTTGTCAATAAATATATAATATTTTTCAGGAGGAAAAATGTGCTCAGGGGAAGACTTTCGTTCAGTGTCTTCAAACATACTATCTAAACTTTTCATGTTACACCCAGAGCCAAAAAATAAGTACGCCATAAACTCAGGCTCCGTTTTGTGTAGCTTGGGACGTCCTTTCAAAGGAGCCCTGACATATCAGCACTCAATTTATCCGTACTAACCAGATATCAGAGGCTTCTGCAGCTGCAATAAGAGTGCAGTCTGCAGGCTCACGGTGCCTTTCTTCCACCTTAACCCTGCCCCACCGGGGGACCATCGATGGCCCCCCTAAGGGTTTTCCGGAATAGCAGAAAACGACGAGGCGCAGCACCACGGTTGAGGGCTCTACCTCTCACTGCATCATTTTCCCATCATCCCTGAAATTTTTACCCCGGGTCACCCAAGGTCAGGTCACCAGACGAGGTCAACCAAGGTCACCTCACTTCACCTTTAGAGCTCTGTAAGAGCTACATTTCAAAGTCGATCGATTTGAAACTTCCTACACTTCATAACCCCTCCAGGGTCTAAGGTGTATATCCGGGATTTTTTATTTCGTGCCCTGAGGTCAGGTCACGAGGCGACCTCTCCCATTGGAAAAGCATGGGGAAAAGCTATTTCATGATATAAAAGCCACAAAATGATTGCAAATACTCAGACTGCTCAGAACAACGTTTTTGGACACCTTTTCACGGATCCCAGTGGTTATATTTGCCCTTTGACTTTTCCAAGGTCATCCAAGGTCACCAGAGGTCAAAACAGTATTTTGACAATAACTTTTGACCTAATTGAGCTAGAGCGGTGAAACAAACACCATCGTGTTTGTCTTGTCACTGGCTTTCATTTGATATACAGCAAGGTCATTTTTACCTTTCGTGACCTCAGGTCATATTAGGTCACGAGGTGACCTCTGGCGGTCAAACCACTGGCGGAGGTCTTTACGTTCCACATAGCGGAAAAGTACTGGCAATTTGCTATCAAATGTACTTTACCAGGCCTCAATAGCTCTAATGACATAAGAGTTATGCCCAGTTTGCTTAACACGCGCATTGACGGGGTCTGAGCCACCTTCGCATTGACGGGGGCGGTACCCGCCCCCTAAGATCTCGAGAACCACGGTAGGTAGCGAAAACGGTAAACGGCGTTGGGCTGCCCATCCACTTCTCCATCGAAAACATTTGAACCATTTTTTTGTCAGGTCACATTTAAGGTCACGAGAGGTCAAAACATGCCCGTCATAGGGATAACATGTAAATTCAGTTTTTCGGCCATTACATCTGAACAAGTAAAGATAGAGCAAAACGACTTGAACTATATGAATTCTCTTAGCAAGCCGAATCGAATGATATATAATTTGACCTTGCTAGGTCAAATCAAGGATTTGACCTGACCTGAGGTCAGGTCAGGGTCAAATTATATAAAATGCATATCATTAGAACTGCAAAGCCCAGGCGAGTCTAATGCAGCTAAAATAAATGCTCTATCACCATCCGTTACTGAGTTATCCCGTAAAAACCATTTTTCCTATGTATTTCCAATGGAGAGGTCATGCCTCGTACCTGACCTTAGGTCATCGATATCAAAAATACCGGAACATATTTTAGAGAACTCGGTGGGGCCATTATGTGATATGAGTTTCAATCGGATAAGTTCACCCTGCTCCGACTTATGCTATCTTAAACTTTTTTGAGGTCGGGTCACTTGACCTGTACTGGTGACCTGACCTGAGATAACCTAACCTTAAAATTTTCACAGAAGTTGTAAAAATGATGAGGGAAAAGGTATACCAAGTACGGCGGCGCTACGCGCCGCCGTTTTTCTACTGTCTCCGAAAAACCCGAGGGGGCGGGTACCCGCCCCCGTCAATGCGCGTGTTAATCATTGCAGGGGCGCGTAGTGGAGTGGTCAGCATAGCTGTCTGCCACGCAGCCGACCCGGGTTCAAGGCCCGGCGGCTTCCCTGAACAAGGAGCAAGCTGGCTCCCAAGAAACCCTTCCAACAGGGAAAGAGTTGGCGACGCCATATGACCCTGGCAGTTGGTGGGTCGATAAGCCCAAAAATTATTATTAATCATTGCATATTTGAGTGAAATAGCCGATCTTGCCCTAATTTGACCTCTGAGGTCAAACCATTGACCTGAGCACCAAAACATGCAAAGTAATTTCTTACTGAATTCACGCGAGCTTTCTATTGCACTTTGCGATTTGCGCTAACGCCCATATTCTCAGTTAGAGGGGGGCCATCGATGCCCCGGTGGGGCAAGGTGGCCGCCCCTGCCGGTTAAAAACACTGTCACTGGCATTTGCGTGCGTATTGATTGTATAGTCTGTTGCGTGCGTATTGATCAGGTCATATGGTGTTGAACAGTCCATAATATCCTTTATCAATATCATTGGGGTCTGAGGGCATCCCAGTGCTGATTATAATGTTTATGATTAGGCGGGGGGTTCTAAAATATACTAGACTGTATGGCTCAACACTCGAGGACAGGGCAAATACTAACTAAACCCTCTCCCCACCGCGGGCTTTCGACGGCCCTCGAGTGCACTGGAGGGCCGTCGATAGCCCCCATAAGGTTTTTTTAGAATAGCAGAAAAACAATGAGACGCAGCACCGCGGTTGAGGGGTCTTCCTCTCACCCCATCACTTTCCCACCATCCCGGAAATTTGTTGCCCCAGACCGCACTAGGTTAGGTCACCAGGCGAGGTCAACCTCACTTCAACTTTTGAGTTCTACCATAGCTGTATTTCTAAGCCGATCAATTTGAAACTTTCTACACTTGATGACCCCTCCAGGGTCTACAAAACTTAAATCAGGGATTTTTTCGATTTGGTGATCTGAGGGCAGGTGACGAGGTGACCTCTCCCATAGAAAAAAATTGGGAAAAGCTCTCTTATGATCTAAAAGTCAGAAACATTATTGTAAATGCTCAGATTTCTACGAAAAGGATTTGTGGCCACCCTTTCACGTATTCCAGGAGAAAATATTTGCCCTTTGACCTATCTGAGGTCATTATAGGTAAGCAGGGGTTTGACGATAGCTTTTGACCTAATCAAGCTGGTGCGCTAAATGAAACGTCATCGTGCATGTCGCATCATTGGCTTTCATTTGATTTACGGCAATATCACTTTCTGACCTTGCGTGACCTCAGGTAATGTTAGGTCAAGAGGTGCCCTCTGGAGGTCAAACCACCAGCAAGAGTTCATTATGATCCACCTAGCAGAGAAAGCCCTGACATTTTCCTGTCAAATATACTCTACAATATCTCAATAGCTCTAATGACATGAGAGCTATGCCCAGGTTTTTTAAGCATTGCATATTCTATTGGAATAGCATATCGTGGCCCAACCTGACCTCTGGAGGTCAAACCGTTGACCTGAGCGCTTAAAAATGTGACGTTAAATCATACTGAATTCACACGAGTTTTCCAATTCACTTTGCAGATTTGCGCTAACCTCCATACATTCGGAGTTAACTTCAATGCCCCCCTCCTGGGGCGAAGGTGGCACCAGACCCCCGGTGGGGTGTGGGTTAATAGACCGACTGTACACACACACACACACACACACACACACACACACACACACACACACACACACACACACACACACACACACACACACACACACACACACACACACACACACACACCAAGTGATGTTCTTTTTGCATGGTTTTCTGCAAAAGTGGAGCGGTCAATGGGTGGCCGCATCCTTAATTCATGGACACAGCCGCCAGGAAATTGGCTGAGTTTCCAGCAGTGTTCAGCCGTGGACACACTGAATGATGAATGGCAGACAAGCGGAAGGAACTGGGTATTGAGCTGAAGTCAGAGTTGTTAGTCGCTGCAGAGCAGCCTTATGTGAATGACAGTGTCACCTCATTAAACCTCGGTAACTACCGCTATCTTTTTGGATTGCTCTGTCGTACCAAGACACCCTCGCCTTGGCACTCTATAAAGTGGTATTCATATTCTTATAAAAAATCATGGAGAATCATCATTTTATCTTGTCAAAAAGAAGCCACTATTATACGAGTCATCGAACTTACTTAAGAACTCGTTCACCAACATGGGAGCTTCTTTCCTCAGAAATATACTTCTCATGTTTTGCAAGAAATTCGTTTCTGTATTTTTCGTTCCTATTCAGGGATAAAAATTCCAAGTCTACTGAACTCACGCTACTGGAAAAACAGATTGTAGAGATAAACCTTGACGTAAGTAAAGAGCGAACGCCATCTGCCACCAATCTTCCACTGGGCACAGGTCATATATAAATAAGCAGACTTTGAGATCTGCATTACCTGTCCCCCTGTTCCGCTGTTTCAGCCAGGGGCCAAAAAGTGTCCATTGTGTCACCACTGAAAACGTCGAACCATAAATGTGTCACCAGCCCAGGCTGCAAAGTTTGGCACGTTTTGCGTTAGTAGAATACCAAAGGATACTCCTGGACCATTCTAGTTGTTGAAAAACATTGCGAGCTCAAATTACAATTGCCAATTTTGGTGGTTTGCTCCGTTATTGGTCTGGAAGAAACATGTCAGGTAATTTTGTCACCTTGCCCACCTTGGGCTATCACCATTTAGAATGCCAAAATGGTAGGTTTTCGACCCCTGGTTTCAGCTAATGTGTAAGAAATTCAGGAAACCACCCCCTGGGGTTTTTTGATACAGTCATGCATAGATCCAAATATGTAATCCACAAAGTCCTAGCTTGGTGCCAATTTTAAGATTTGAAATTTCCATTTCGTTTTTCCGGTATCTTAGCAAGGCTGCAGAGCCAGTTTTTGTATGTTTTGCTGCGTCGAATTCGATACTTTAGAAAGGGCCGCTCACAAACAATGTGATTTCGTTATGTGTAAAAATTTGGGTCAGTTGCTGCAATGTCCAAAATTCGAGTGGTAAGCACAGCAAAAACCATGTGCAGCCCTTGCATGCGGCTTAACCTTTATGCACCCTTAACATGCGCATTGATTGGGGGCGGGTACCCGAACCCCTCGGGTTTTTTGGAGACAGCATAAAAAAGGCGGCGTGTAGCGACGCCGTACTTACATTTTCTCTCATCATTTTTACAACTTCTGTGAAAATTTTAAGGTTAGATCATCTCAGGTCAGGTCACCAGTACAGGTCAAGTGACCTAACCTAAAAAAAGGTTAAGATAACATAAGTCGGAAGAGGGCGAACTTATCCATTTGAAACTTATGTCACATAATGGACCCGCTGAGTTCTCTAAAATATGTTCCGGTATTTTTAATATCGATGACCTAAGGTTAGGTACGATCCATGACCTCTGTTGGAAATACATGGGAATTTTTTATTCTGAATAACTCAGTAAAGGACGGTGATAGAGCGTTTATTTTAGCTGCATTAGACTCACCTTGCTTTTGCGGTTCTAATAATATGCATTTTATATAATTTGACCTTGACCTGACCTCAGGTCAGGTCAAGTCCTTGATTTCATCTAGCAAGGTCATATTATAAATCATTCGATTCGGCTTGCTGCGAGGATTCATATAGTTCAAGTCGTTTTGCTCTATCTTTTCTTGTTCAGATGTAATGGCTGAAACCTTTATTTACATGTTATCCCTATGGCGGCATGTTTTGACCTCTCGTGGCCTAAAATGTGATCTGACAAGAAAAAGGTACAATTATTTTCGATGGAGAAGTGGATGCGCTACCCAACGCCGTTTACTGTTTTTCGCTACCTACCGTGGTTCTCCAGATCTAAGGGGGTGGGTACCTGCCCCCCTCCGTCGAAGCGAACATAGCTCAGACCCCGTCAATGCGCGTGTTAAGATTTGAAATTTCCATTTCATTTTTCCAGTATCTTAGCTAGGCTGCAGAGCCAGTTTTTATATGTTTTGCTGCGTAGATTTCGAATCTTTAGAAAGGGCCGCTCACAAACAATGTGATTTCGTTATGTGTAAAAATTTGGGTCGGTCGCAATGTCCAAACTTCGAGTGCTAAACACAGCAAAAACCATCACTTTCAGTTGGTAAACGGATCCAATTAAGCTTCATCAAAAACAAAAAGCTCACACAGAGAAACAGGCAGGGCATATTTTAAGCTACAAAGTGCTGGGCATTTTGTCCACCAGTCCCCCATGCTATGCCCACCAGAGAACGGCTCGGAACGGGCCAGTGCCCACCAGTTACCAGTCACTTGATGCTCTAATAGTGCCCTTTTTATGGGAATGCTTGCCCTTTTTAGCCAGATGCCCACCAGCCCCATTTCCTTAAAATATGCCCTGGAAACAGGTGTTCAAAATTCGCGAAAATCGCTTTACTCGATGTTGTTTTTCTCAAAGTCTCCGAATTGCAGTGCTTTGATGAACATTATTATTGGTTCGAGCGGTTAATTTCAGCAATCCAATGACTTCAATCCAGGGACATGGCGTTAGAGGCTATACACCTGTCCAATACATCATTGGGCTTACGCCAGCGGGGCGGGCCAATCGATCAAAACAGCCTGATTCTAACCAGGTGCAAATAGTGCGTAACTTGACGGGTAGCGTGTCAGCTCAAGATTGGATATAGCTGAATATTTTGGGGGAAAACTTCCATCCAAAATCGTGACCATCTAATGGGGTGGGGATTGAAAACAGAATTTGTGCAGCACTGACTCTCTTGCATTCCTACGAAATACATATTCGAAATGGCTTGAATCTCTGGAGATGGATCTTATTCCATTCGCTGCTGCCCTTTTAATACGCGCTCCCTGAAGGACGAAATTCGTCCACTCGTGATTTTCCGGCAACACGCGTAAACGAAGAAAGCATCTCCCTTGTCCGCTATCAGTATCCTTCATAATTTCAGCACATGTTTCCAAATAGTTTATACTATAGTTATTCATGTTCATGAGACCCAGTGACATATCATTATGAGTCCGAGGTAGCGCCACAGAGACATAGCCTTGCTCAGAAGTGAACCTCGCTGTATCGCCATTCAAATGTAAGTAAGCTGCAATAAACACCTCTGCAAGCCTAACACCTCGGCCACGTTCACCTGATACCACTGCTCCCAGCCGTAGATCAGTGATAGATAAGGTCGGTCACTATGAGGTCAGGTGCGGTCTCTAACATTATCCCCTTGAACTTGCTGAGTTTACGGCGGGTTTGATAGGGCTAGATTTGGGAGAAATGTTAACGGTGGCAAAAGTAGTCATATTTTTGCCACGTGATTCGTACGGTATGCTGTTTAAATATCTGACCAAATACACCTCGCAAGAAAACGCTGTGATTATTCCTGTGGATTGTCCTAACTGTCTTGTATTTCGTACAAACTGTGCATTTGTCCAGATGGAGCTAGTTGGCCACGATATCTGGCATTGAATTTTGTGTTAAAGCTGTTGCAGCTTTCTTTCAATATTGCAGAGGCTATGATAGTAATATGTGTAGCTGTTTCAAATAATTCGATTCTCAGCGCTTTGGTGGTTAAAAAAACACAAAATGACATTTTTGGACGATATTTTGGCAGCTTATGGGGTCAAAAATTTTTGTAAAATACATAATTATTACAAAAGGCGCCAAGCAAGGATTTTGCGGAATAAATATTTTAAATATTCTCAAAGTTTTTGAATCAAGAAAATTGAAATTGATTTTAATTTACTTGAAACTTGAAATAAGTAATTTTAAACAAAAATTTGAAGTATTTAAAAATCTTAATTTAAATATCTAAATAAATATATTTTTTCTCTAATTTTAGATCAACTTGAACAAAGAAAAAACAAGGTAGTGTTCTCCCGATTTTTATATTATCTGAATGTTGTTTGTTATGTCCACGATTCTCCCGTCTGCAGCAGCAGGTTCAGAGAGCTAGGGGCTACCTACTGCTCCCGAAGGGCGTTTGCTGCTTCCGCTGCTGGTGTGTCTCTCCCCTGTAATGAAACTGGTCTGTGTAGCGCCCGTCCGAAATCGCCGCCTCTGCTCCGGAGGTCCCTGCCCCGACCGGCCGGCAGTCGGCGGCCGCAGCAGGTGTCTCTCCACTCCTCCCTCCTGGGTCGCCAGTGGCGCCGCCTGTAATGGATCGAGAGGGAGCCGCCGCCGGAGTTCTGGTCGGCCCTACTACCCCTTTCGAAATGACGTCATCCGGGCCGCCCGGCTCAGCTCCCACTCCCATGTGCTGCGCTGCACCATCCGCTGCCGTGGTCGGAGTCTCCAGCCCGCCGTCGCCCGCCGTCGGCGTGGCCCGGGCGTGCCAAGCACGTGACCAGCGCCGGCCGCCCACCGCCCGGGGTCGCCGTCCCAAGGTCACCGACTGATGGTGCGCGCCGCGCAGCGCCCGACCGCTCACCGTCTGCAGCAGCCACCCCATCACTGGTCTAGAACGAAGCGCCTGCGCAGTTGCTTTGACCCCGAAAGGACGGCCGCCGGTCAGCCGGGGGTGACTCTCAAGGTCGGTGGATGTCTTAGGTCTCTGGGCTGCCTCCTGCTTTTCCCTGAGCCACTGCCACCAGGCTTACACTTGGAGCAGTGACGTCATCCACACTGTGGCTGTTTGTTCTCTGGGCTTGTACCCTGGGGTGCCGTTAGAGAATAAAACAGACCACACTCGCTTCTTGTTTTGTGTTGTCAGCAGCCCGTTGAATATCTCCGGATGTTTTCGGGTCAGGGATTTGGGGATGTACAGCCGCTGGTGAGGTAGCTTTTTGCATCCCTTAGCTACAGCCACTCTTGGTAGATCTGATCCCGTAGAACATCTTGTCCAGCTGTTCCAATTGTCCATCCTAAACCTATTTGGTCTTTTCTTGAGAGTTAACCCTCCGTTTGAGTGCCCGAGCAAAACTTGAGAGATGCTCGCCCAATTGCCGACAGAATAGTGAGCTTGATGCCTCTGTTATAATTGAGAGCATCTCAGAAGAGATGTGTACCGTTCCCTCTCTTGGGGTAGTTGAGGGGGCACTTCTGGGGGAATTCCATTTCTTTTGTTTCTTCTCATAGACTGAAGCGATATCTGTAGCTGAGCGCACTCTCTCCCTCTTTCTTCTTCTACAAGTGTCCTCGCTCAGCACAGCTTGGTGGCACTGAAGATGGAACCGTTGTCCCCGCGTCGCAGACATCTTCTGTTCACCGCAGCTCGCATTGTGTCATCAGCTACCGCGTTAACTTTACCAAATTCTCGTTTTACTGTGCCATTGAATGCACTTATTCTGCACGCTATGCATGGGGGAGTGGCGGGCGGCCTGGTCCGACCACCCCCCCTCACCATGCTACTTCTCTGCATCACAGGGGGAGCGCGCGCTCCGATGGTTAAGACCAGATTAGGTTTTATATATTGATACCTGGGGTCAGGTAAAGGAATTTGTTGGAACTGCATGGGGAAATTTGTTTTGATTAATGTAATTCATGTAATGATTAATGTTTTAATTTAATGATTTTCATTAAAATGGTGACAGAGCGTTAATTTTACATCATCGCGTTTGTCTTTTCAATGCGGTTCAAATGATATACACTATGACCTATCATGAACTTCATCTGCCCTTATATCAGGCCGGTTTTAAGATTTTGCCTGACAAGTCTTCAAATAGCGCGGCGTCAAATCGGCGTATGAGCTGATGATCCTTAGCGCCAGATTGAACCTGTTTGATTTGCGACAAAAATGGGCAGGAATACAAATGAAGCGTTTTTAGCTAAAATAGGATACAATTAGGAACCAAAGAGACAATCATCACTCTCCCCTATTTTTGTTATTCACTAAGACATATTTCAGGTTTCAAATCAGTCAATAAAGAAAGTTAACCGCATTTACAATCGACAGTACCAAAATCCTGCCTACATGTGGGTTTTAAAGATGTCCGAGCAAGAACAAATTATCCGCGCGAAAAGCTAGCAGGGCTTGAGCATGGCGTCACCTTTTTAAGATCACCTCATAAGACGTAAACACCCATGGATAGAACGGGGTCGGTAGTGGGTGTACCTTTTTCCAGCGAACCGTGAGTTCTGGCATAAATGAAACATCGATCAAGTGGTTTCTTGGCATGCCCGTCACATGGGTAGCTCAGTTCAAGCTCCATTATGAAGGTTCCACAATCCCTTTAACTAGAGGATTCCAACAGTGCTTACATACTTTCTATAGCTCTGTTCTGCCACCCCTTACGACTCAAAACGTAACTTTCCATTGCATTCCTATGATAACATACTTTGACCGCCGGTGACCTCAAAAGTGACCTGACCAAAACATTTTATACAGTTCTTGGGTAGGGATCCAGATGGGACTTTTTGCTCCTTAACACGCGCATTGACGGGGGGCGGGTACACGACCCCCTCGGGTTTTTCGGATAAAGCAAAAAAACGGAGGCGCGCAGCGCCGCCGTACTTGACATACCTTTTCCCTCATCATTTTTACAACTTATTTTTTCAAAACTTTAAGGTCAGGTCATCTCAGGTCCGGTCACCAGTACAGGTCAAGTGACCTGACCTCAAAATAGTTTAAGATAGAATAAGTCGGAACAGGGTGAACTTATCCGATTGACACTCATATCACCCAATGGCCCTACCGAGTTCTCTAAACTTTTTCCGGTATATTTTATATCAATGACCTAAGGACAGGTACGAGGCATAAACTCTCCATTGGAAATACATGGAAAAATGGTTTTAACTGAATAACTCAATAATGAATAGAGATAGAACATGCATTTTAACTTCATTAGATTTGTCTCGCCATTGAGGTTCTAATGATATGCATTTTATTTAATTTGATCTTAACCTGACCTCAGGTCAGGTCAAATCCTTGACTTGAACTAGCAAGGTCAGATTATATACTATTCGATTTGGCTTGCTGCGAGGACTCAAATAGTTTAAATCGTTTTTCTCTATCTTTACTTGTTCGGATGAAATGGTCGCAAAACTTAATTTACGTGTTATCCCTATGCTGGCATGTTTTGACCTCTAGTGACCTTAAATGTGACCTGAAAAAGAAATGGTTCACATATTTTTGATGGAGTATTGGATGGGATATTTAACGCCGTTTACCGTTTTTCGCTACCTAGCGCGGTTCTCGAGATCTCAGGGGGCGGGTACCCGCCCCGCCCCGTCAAGGCGAAGGTGGTTCAGACCCCCCGTCAATGCGTGTGTAAACATGGTTGCTGAGAGTTTGAGAAGAGGGCTGGGGTGTATACACACACACACACACACACACACACACACACACACATTTATATATATATATATATATATATATATATATATATATATATATATATATATATATATATATATATATATATATATATATACCCGAAGGCGAAGGTTAACTTTTCTGGTGTTTGTTAACCCTCGCCCCACCGGGCGCCATCGATGGCCCCCCCAAGGTTTTTCCGGGATAGCAGAAAAACGACGAGGCGCAGCACCGCGGTTGAGGGCTCTACCTCTCACTGCATCATTTTCCCATCATCCCTGAAATGTTTTACCCCGGATCACCCAAGGTCAGGTCACCAGACGAGGTCAACCAAGGTCACCTCACTTCACCTTTAGAGCTCTGTAAGAGCTACATTTCAAAGTCGATCGATTTGAAACTTCCTACACTTCATGACCCCTCCAGGGTCTACATATTCATTTTTCGATTTCGTGCCCTGAGGTCAGGTCACGAGGCGACCTCTCCCATTGGAAAAGCATGGGGAAAAGCTATTTCATGATATAAAAGCCACAAAAATGATTGCAAATACTCAGACTCTTCAGAACAACGTTGTTGGACACCCTTTCACGGATCCCAGGGGTCATATTTGCCCTTTGACTTTTCCAAGGTCATCCAAGGTCACCAGAGGTCAAAAACAGTATTTTGACAATAACTTTTGACCTAATTGAGCTAGAGCAATGAAACAAACACCATCGTGTTTGTCTTGTCACTGGCTTTCATTTGATATACGGCAAGGTCACTTTTGTGACCTTTCGTGACCTCAGGTCATATTAGGTCACGAGGTGACCTCTGGAGGTCAAACCACTGGCGGAAGGTCTTTACGTTCCACATAGCGGAAAAAGTACTGGCAATTTCCTATCAAATGTACTTTACCAGGCCTCAATAGCTCTAATGACATTAGAGTTATGCCCAGTTTGCTTAATCATTGCATATTTGAGTGAAAATAGCCGATCTTGACCTAATTTGACCTCTGGAGGTCAAACCATTGACCTGAACACTAAAACATGCGAAGTAATTTCTTACTGAATTCACGCGAGCTTTCTATTGCACTTTGCAGATTTGCGCTAACGCCCATATTTTCGGAGTTAGAGGGGGGCCATCGATGGCCCCCGGTGGGGCGAAGGTGGCGCCGGACCCCCGGTGGGGCGCGGGTTAATACACCAAAATATAAAATATAAGAGCATTCCGTTGACCATTCTGCTGAGACCAGTCCAGAAAAGGCGCTGGATTGGAAATGCTCACACAAAGTCCTCAATACGAAAGCCGCCGCTCCGTTTAGAAGTTGTTGTTGAATCGAGATTGAATTGTTTCTTGCATAGGACGGCAAGATAACAAGGCTTTAGGGCTATAATTCGATTTCTTTAAACCAGCTCGTGTTTTTCCCAATTCAATACAAAAACATGAGCCCTCACAGTGTAAATGTGATGTGCATTTTGTATTATGGTGGCGTAACTTGGGCTGTTGTGGCCTAATTCCACGTCAAAACAAACTTGAATTTTTAATGACGTATTTAGCATGGTCAGGCCTACGTCTTCAAGCATAGCTGGTGACGTCGTAGCCTTGGCGTCAGTTAGCGCTAAGCGCAAATAATTGTTATAATGTGACCCAGAAACGTGAATACAGCTAACAAAGTGTCTCAGTTAGTGTGGAATTTTGCGTGGTAGCACAGGTGGTAAATAATATATATATATATATATATATATATATATATATATATATATATATATATATATATATATATATATCTGCCCAGTGGTGGATCCAGGGCATATTAGTGTATCATTATTCGCATTGTTTGTGGATTCCCTAGGCATCCTTAAGAATTACGGAGGTCATAAAGACGACGCCTTTAGGTATTTAACATTCGGTTGTCGCTAGGTTTGAGCTTTCTCCTTTGAGTTTCACTAGTCCTCGCTGTGGAACGTGCGCCATCCGAGCCTTCCAAGGCGTAAACTCCACCCGAGTGCCACACTGTCTCTCCTACGAAAACTTTCCCGAACAGGCCAAGTCAGGAGGGCGCTGTAATTAAAAGTACCTATGCAATTTCTTAAACTTCTTAGCTAATAAACCTCAAAGTAACTCAGTTCTCCACTAAATTCCCTCCTCCATTTAGCCTCGGGAGAATAGCTCGAACTTGTCAAGGCTTCTTGTGTGGCTTCGTACGTATCACCATGTGGTATACAGTGTTGTGATAATTACTCAGACTCGGCAGTAGACTTACCGGTTAAAAGCGTAAGCATGTCGGCTACAGCCAGGTTGAAGAGGTACATATTCGTGGCTGTCTGCATGTACTGGTTGTTGGCAATGACGAGACACGTGCTGATGTTTCCAATAACGCCACACACAAATATGAGTGAGTAGAAGATTGTCATCGGTATGACCGATGTGAGTGGCAGATACTTGGGACCCAAGTTCCTCTCCACAAACTCCATCACATCCAGCAGCGGTGCAGAAGTGTTGCCACTGCTCGCAGACTCCGCTGCCTCCATGGCCACCCTTCTTGCTGGCAAAGGTCTTGGCACTAACAGCACGCATACACAGCAGCACACGGCATAGGCACAGCCCCCATGGTCGGTAGGTACATCATGCACCAGCAACTCATATCACATCTCGCAGTTTTTTTAATCCATTGCACACCACGTCACCACCTTTCTCTGGACCGGAAGTTCACACGAAGCTGCGTCCAAGACGTGCTCGTGCACACTGTGACTACTGTTGGCGCGGGCGAAACCTTGTCGTCAAACCCGACGGGCGCGCGTCACCCCACTGTTTTGACTCGCCGGCAGGGTCGCTACAGCTCTCCACTGGATGCCAGAATTAGCGGCGCGTGAGCCGGCGCAGCTGCGTTTGCCAAAAATCGTCACACCTGTAAGACTGTTTGTCTTCATCAGCGGTCGGGGGCGGGCCGAGGGCGGGGATGCGTGGCACCGGTGACACAGAGCTCGCACTGCCGTCGCCGACAACGCCGCCCGACGCTCTCTGGCGGAGCACTGAGGACGCGGCTGGCTCTCGTGAGCGTCGACGCCGACGGCCGCGGGCGGGGGACGGCCAGAATGGACGGTGCCGGTGGGCGCTGTGTGAATGTCGCGGCTGCATGCCCACTGGAGTTCAAGTTAGCCACCAATCGTCACCAATAGCCGCCACGTTATCCAATTGAACCTTATTATTGGGCATGATTTACAACGTCTAGAGTATTTCGGGCTGCACAGGGCACAGTGCATGCCAATTCGGCCAGGCATGATTACTGATGGTTGAAGTTATGTGTGGCTCAGTACCGAAACCATATAGCACTATGAAAGAGTATCCTGCGGGTCCCTACAAACAATAATCGACATTAAGAAATCTGCTTGGAAATCAAATAATATAAGGATGTATCTGGTAATAGTTGATACTCATACAACCCCATACAAATCAATACAAACCTAGCCAAAGTTGTACGGCTCAGAGCTTTCTGAGTCAACTCTGCTTATATTCACGTGAGTTCAGGTGAGTCGACACCACTCATGACCTACCCTAAGCACTTGAAATTTGCCACAAGCATGCAAAAGATATCCGAGAACAGGTGTTCTAAGTACAGTGGCGCTTTACGACTTTATTTTCCAGACACCTCAGAAAATAATTGGGGCGGGGGCAAAAAAGGCACCCCCACGGTGAAGCCTAAACCTAGGGTTAAGATTTCAGAGTAGATGGTGTCCTGCTGGAAATCCGTAGCAAACGCCCAACTTTCCTAACTACCTATGCCCACTCTTTTGCCGGGGACGAATATTGTTGGCTGACCACCAGATAACGAAGGGGATGACGACTTGGCCGAGTTCGCTTTATATGGACAGCCAACTATGCATGTGGAGTATGCCTTCAGCGGCCGCGACTGCTAACAAGAGCCCCTGGCTCACACTAGCAGTAACACCATTGGCTCAAAGGTCCAGCCAAAGCTGCCTCTAGTCCAGGAACGCTGCTTTAGCTACTGGCGGATCCAAGGGGGAGCCAAAGTGGCCATGCATCCACCAAAGCCTAAAATCAGGGGAGTGGATTTTCGGAAAGCATTGGTGTTGCCCAAATTGTAAAGAATACCAAAAATCATCACGCAAAAATAGATACCATGATATTTGATTTCTTATGTTCCTCACATAGCACAGTAAGAACTTTTCCACTTTTAGCCTGAATTTGTGCCTAACGACAGAATCCACGAGTGAATTCTATTAATTTGGCTGGGAATCAGTTGACTAGTGATAAAGTATAACATTTCACACTGTATTCAAATTTAGACTTAACGCGCACAGAGGAGGGGGTCCTAAAGTGCCCCCAAAATCAATTCCCAAATTAGCCCTAATAAATAAAACGGGTCTCAATTAATGCAACTATAACTTGTTACAATACATGACTATCGTTTCTCATTTCATAGCCTAACACTGAAATCTATGTTCCAATTAACCTTGCCCGGTGGCGGTCGAGCCACCTTCGCCCTGGTGGAGGGGGTCTAAAAGACCCCACGATCTCAAAACTAAGAGAGCTAAAAAGCACAAAACGGCAATCGAAAGCACTTCGAAAATGATATCGAAAATACTTGGTCATTTTTTTGTAGTCAATATCAAGGTCACCAGAGGTCAAAATAGGTCAAAATCGCTAATATGAGGTGTACTAAGAAAACCTATATCTCAGAAACTATGATAGCTAGAAACATTTTTCTAACACCATTCAAGCTCTTGAGATGTGCTTTCATTATAGTGGCATTCATGTTGTCAGTCAAAGCCTGGAGTAAGGTCACTAAATATTGGGCATATTCTTGGGAATGTCCATAGCCACCCATGCATAAGGGCGTTTACTTTTTCGCTATTAGCTTCCAAACCAAACAAGATACAGCCATAGTTTATGCACCATTGCAATCTCTCGTCAATACGAATCGAATGATATATGATATTGCTATGCCGGTCAAATTTAAGAATTTGACTGACCCAGGTCAACGGTCTGATCCAACTTGACCTGGTATAGTCATGATGTATATCATTTGACTTCCAGTGACTATACAAACACTTTGGTGACAAAATAAAAGCTCTATCTTAGTTTATTAAAAATTTATGAGAAAAACACTAAAATGCTTATTTGACTTAAGGTGACCTTTTAAAGGTCCAAGTCAAAAATTTTGGTATCGCTTCGAAATGGGCTAAGAAGTCGCAACCGATGTTTAAGTTGATTCATCCATATTACTGAGAAAAGCTCATTTCGTGATTTTCCCATGCATTGTCGATGGAGGTCATCTCTCATACCTTGGTCACCAATATCAAAATCCGGAACAAATGTTGTTCTTGGCAGATGGTAGTTTCAACTTGATGATTAACCTTTTTAGTTATACCGTCCTAGTATTTTTATGTCACTTCACCTGACCTGTGACCTGACCTGATATGACCTTGCAAAATTTTAAAAGATTAAAATATGAAAGCTACACACTGGTTTTCACTTAAAACCGGTTTAAACCCACCGTTAACGCGCGAATTGGAGAGGGGTCTGGTGTCAACGCACAGTTGAGGGGGTACTACAGTGCCTTCTGAGGTCTCGGAAACCAAGGGGGTTAGAAAAACGCCCGTTGAGGTGTGCGTGGCGGCTATAGTGACCAACATTATGACCAAGTTTTATTGAATATCTTCAAGCTCAAACAAGTTCGATAAGATCAAATATGGGGTCTACTAGCGGACCTATTGGGAAATGCCGTGATGATGTGGAAAATAGCCAGTAATACACCAAAAGCGGATTAAAGTCATATAGGAAATGTAAGACGCAATGTTTTCTGGAATTCTGAGGTCAAGGTCATTCAAGGTCAGTGACCTATGACGTAACAATATGCCATGCCATATTCACAATAATGTACAATTTAACCGGCACTATAGCAGCCTTTTGGCGGGAATATATTATTTGACCTTGAAAAAGACCTCTGACCTTGAACTGTGACATTGATCTTGACCATTGCCCATTGAAAGACTTATTGAAAGTCCTCTGATCTTGCCTTAACTATGAAATCATAGCATAACCTTCATACTGAATAATGCCATCTGACCGGAATACTGGGGTCAATGACCTTGACCTGTGACATTTGACCTTGACCTTCATGTTGGATGACCTTGACGTATAACCTGATTATATTACGTTATGAAGTCATCACTTGGTCTGCAGTGCAGGTGAACAGGTGCGACTGCGCGATTGCGACGGTCTCAAAATGTAGGTCTGATTTTGAAAGCCTATAAGTCGAAAAATTACTAACCGATTTTCGAAATTCCTTCGCCAGTGGAAGCGCTCATAAACTCTCGCAAATGCAGCTGAGTAACATTTACCGGTAGAGAACGGTTCTCTGGACAGCTTGGAAAAATATGTGAGGGGCGCCTTAAGATCCCCTCCACTGCACGTGTTAAAATTGTATCAGTATATTGTTTATTTTTGCTGGAAGAACTACTAACGCCATCCCCGGTAAAAGCCGACAGAGTATCACACAAGTTCTGGCGTGGTGCCGCACGTAAGCGTATTCAAGAGATTCGATCGGAAGAACCTGGTCGGGGCGGCATCCGTACCACGAGGTTACCAATTTTCTGCGTGTAAAACCATCAGGTTGAAACCCAAAATTATAAGGGGCGCGCCAAATTCTGTCGTAGGCGTCGAAACACCCCCTCCTCCCTCCAGGGTCGCATCTTGGGGGATCAGGATGAAAAGTGACATTTTAAGGGGTGGCATCGAACTTTCAAGGGGCGACGAAGCTTAATCGAAAGGGGAGTGCCCCCACTTGCCCCCTGGATCTGCCTATGGTGACACCACCTACCTACATCTAATTATCGCTAAAAAGTCCATAACTCCACAACCTCAGTGGCCTCTCTGTCATTGCGCCTGCATGGGCACCGCGCTGGCCAGGCACATTGTGGTAAAAATACAAAAGGTTTCTCCAAGAATCGCAAAAAGTCGCAGGAAATCTGTTTTGGGTTCGTACCTAGAATTGTCTGCCGTGTCCTAATTTATACATTTCCGTGCACCAATGGACGTCACTGGTAGTAAAAACGTTACACATTTCTTGGAGGTCCGAAATTGAAAATGGTTAGAAACAAATTCTAATACATTCTTATGTAATTTTATTCCTTTGTCATTGTTTACTAATCTGACAGTTATTCTGGACATAAAAGGAGTCAAGCTTCCTAAAAATACAGACTTTGGCGTTTGTATCTTGCCATCATTTTCTGGCATTGAAACAGGTAACACTGGATGTCCAACTTTCTCCGACTTTAGATGCATTTTTCACCCACTTTAAGAAAAAGGAGACAAAATTGATCTGCACCATCGTAAAATTTGGACAATTTCCAACCAATCAAGATCATATTTTGTCCAAAAATCGAATTTTTAACTTTTGATTAAATTCAGGCTACTAGTGGAAACGTTCCTACTGTGCAAAGGCTTGCTGAAGCAAATGAAACCAGTTTTAAGTCCTGAAAATGATAAATAATTAGATTTAAAGGAATTTTAACACTAACTCAGCGTTTCATTAGGGGTAACGGGGCACCCCCAAAGCGATGTAGAATCGATCCACACCCCTGCAGAGAATAGTATCTTTTGGGCCCCTCCACAGAACCAAATTTTGACTGTATTTCTTAAAGATACTGTGCTTTGGCAATTTTTCTCGATTTAGCCCCCCAAACGTTGGTTTGACCCCTCCAAAAAGCTCCTTGATCCACCAATGGTCTCAGCCAATGTATAAAACATTGAGGAGACCACCTAACTTGGTTTTTCTTGTATCTGACACAGTTTCATGCTTAGTTCCAAATATGTAGTCTCCAAAATCCCTGTTTGAACCCGTCTTTCATAATCATCAGTTGTATTACAAAAGTTTTGACCCTGACAGTTTTTTTAATATCCCACGAAAAAGCAACTGCCTGTTTTTTTCCAGAATCACCAAAGTGCTAAGAATTGAACTATTTGAGGCAAGTTGTCTGAATTTTCATAGCAGCATCTGTTATTTTGACAGAAAGCTGCAATAGTCTTAACAAAGAAGCCAATGACAGATGCCGAGGACACCCTGGTCTGTCCGGACAAACGCATAGTTTGCTACGAAATGTAGGGGAGACCTGGGCCGGTGTCATCACGGGTTGAATGCATCAGGGGCTGTAACTAAAAAAATGTTCACTAGATAACAGTTTAAGCGGGCCCACTAGAACCGCGCACCGGCAATGTATTTCCGGTGAAGAAACCAGCGAAGGCGGTCGGCCTATACCAGGTGAGGAGGCAAAAACACATTTTGTTAGGCTGAAAGTATTTTTTAGTCTGTTACATTACGTTTTAAATGAAATACAAGATACCATGCACGCTAGTCATAAGCCTGGCAGGTTAAAGCGTGTTTCTCCAGTCTTTAATTGAGGCAAATAATTTTGGCGGGACCTCTTGGCTTGTGCAATATTTGGCGCCACGATTGATTCAGGGCAGGGCCGGGGCAAGACGAATCAGTTTTCGCGAGGTAGGTTGAAACATTGTCGCAGCCCACCCCAGCGCTTAGTTTTGTTTATGGGAAAATTGAATAGTCATAAGGATGTATTATTGAAATAATTATTGGCATGGGCGTCGAAAGTTGGGGGAGGAGCGCGTCACGTTCGAGAAGCAGGTGCTATATCTGTCACCAATGTGACTCTGACTCTGAGTAGGTAAGCTCGGAAGGGTATCCGATGGGAAACGTGCCTACCAAGGAAACGTGCCTCCGCTGAATGGAAAACGTGCCTACCAATAAAGCGAATCTGAGGTTGTATTGTGTTTCTGTGCACTAATTCCTCACGATGCAATCTGCCCGAGGGACTGATGCAACTTACCCCGGCATGGGGGTAGTTTGCATCAGGTGCAGAGCTGATTTCAAAAGTGTATTGTGGTAAAAGGTATTTGCTTTTGGGAAAATATTAACCATCATTTGGTGGGGAAAATAACTATATTTTGAATGGTGGTATCCAATTTTCGATAGATCTTGTGGATTATTAGCTACGGAGGGAAAAGTGAAAAATGATTCAACCAGCCCCGGTCTCCCCTAGTGTGTGTGAGTTTTTAATGTGATATACCTACGTTTGGCTAGACCGCTGCAATGCAGTAGGTTGGCCGGCCTGGAATGGACACAACGGCTAAATATCCTCTTGGGGTTTTTAGGGCACTATGGTACCTATCTACTAAAACAGCTCTAGATGCCTGGATTTTATTGGTACAGTTCTCTCAGAAGAAAATGTGACGTCACAACCAATTGGCTTTCATACTTCGCAAACATTTCAAGGGCAGCGCGTGGCGTGCGAATCAGCGAGCAGTGACATCATGGCGGGACGGCGACGAGCGAGGAAGGGCGTGAGTAGTTGGAGAACAACTCATTTAGGTCGTAAACTGTGCCACGCTATGTCGTAAAAATATGTAAAAATGAAGTTTATATATAATTGCAAGTTTATCCAAAAATCATCATCCGGGCTTTTTATTTGTCAATTGCAGACCACTTAACCAGAGAGTACCTTATAGTACCCAAGGGCTTTTAGCACTTGTGAATCACACGGACATTACAAATGTCGAAATATACGACATTTTAGGTGCTGAATTATTTTCTTTTGATGCAAAGATGTCTTACTGTTCATCCTACATTATTTTTAACGTAATCCTTAGGAATTAACCATTTCCTGATGATGTGGATACCATAGTGGCCGGCGGTTCTTTGTCACTTCGCAGCAGGGGTACTATAGTACCCGAAGGTGTGTTCTGACGTGTACTTTATGGTCACTATAGTGGCATTTGGGGACTTGGCTCTATAGAAAGATCCGTATAAAGAGCTCTGTTTTCGCTATCTGCAATGTTTTAAAATCTCACCTGATGATCTATTCATGTCAGGTATCAAACACAGTATTTATTTGTCGTAGTATTAGGCACCTACCTGTTAGCCAGTTGCCATATATGATCAGAAACCGATTTTATTTTAAGAATTTTACCAATGTTATCGTAGGTTTATTGTCACAATCATCGAATCTTTCAAATTATTTTAAGTAGACTTCAGGGGCGGATCCAGAGGGTGGGGGCGGGGAGGGCAAAAGACACCGCGCTCCCAAGCCACCAAAATATCACCGATTTCATAAAACCAATATGTTTCCATGATTTTGGGGCCCCGCTGACCCCTCCATCAGCCTCAGACCATCAGTCTATATTCGACCCTGCTAGACTCACACTTGCCGACTTCTTCACCACGTTATTTTCCTGCTCCTAATCCTGATCAATTTTCCCACGTAAGGTGTTCTCCCACTGGAAGCGACATAGTGAGCTGCCTACAGTCCTTGGATGATACCGACCTGGACGTCACCATTGATGAATATTCATCCGACGAAGAGTTCACCCCAGATTTGAAGCAACTTGCAAAGCTGGAAACAATGCCACATCATGCAGCTCAAGCGAAGACGAAGAAGATGTTCTTTCTGCAACGTCATCTGTCGAGACATCCAACTCGGCCTTCAGGTCACTGCTCTCTAGTCCAGAATCAGAAGTGCCCGCCCGGTGCACTTACTACAAAAATGGACACATTTGCTCCCATCCAACATCCCTGCAGTGTTTCAGGGGAGGGTGATGGCGCAAGGTCCAACAGCGGGGTCACTTTGCCTTCATCTTCGGCATCTCCAATGGACTGCTTCAATGTCTTCATCCCGAATGAAACGTTCCAAGACATCGCAGACATCTCAACCAGAGTGCCGTGAGGGAAACGGGCAAAAGCCTGCTTTTAAAAGCCAGTGAGTGCATGAAGTTTTTGGTGCCCATCTCATGATGTCAACCCTCAGGCTGCCACGGATGCGCTCTTACTGGGCGCGCGAAACCCGGGTGGCAGTAATTGCAGATACCTTCACTTGTGTCCGCTTCCACCAGCTGCGGAATCATTTGAAGATCGTTGTGGATGATGATGTGTCCAAAGCAGACCGGGAAAACGATCGCTTGTGGAAGATTCGACCTTTAATAGAGAGGATTCGGCAAGGCTGTCTCAAGATCCAGCGCCCGGACAAGGTCTGTATACACGAACAGGTGATACCATTCACGGGGAAGACGAGACTCGATCGGTATGTGCCAGGAAGCCAAATCCTGAAGGACTGAAAACTTCGTTCTGGCTGCACCCGATGGAATGGTCCTAGATTTTGAAGTCTACCAGGGTAAGAAGCTTAATGACGGGGTGAAAGACGGTAAGCCCTGGCTACTCGGGAATCGGTTGTTGTTGGCCTGACCAGGAGTCTGCCCCGGGAACTTCCGTGTTCTTCGACCGGTACTTCACTACAACGAAGCTGATGGAACACCTGGTGTCGAAGAATCTGCATGGGACAGGCACAGTTAAGAAAACTTATGTTCCTAAAGAGGCGGGGTTAAAGACAGAGAGAGCTGCTAAAACAGAAACGCGGCTTCTCGCAAGTGCGATCCGAAGTGACTCAGTCGTGGCTGTCACGGTGTGGCAGGACAAAGGGCGATCTTCATGGCCTCAACCGAGCACGCTGTGGAGCCAACTGACGTAGTGTCACGCTACCAGAAGAAGACCCGCTCCTACATCGACGTTACCCGCCCTGCTATAGTGCGAGAGTACAATGCCAGTATGGGCGGGGTCGACCTCAGCGATCGTATGATTGCTCTCTATCGGAGATCGGCCAAAACAAACAAGTGGACTGTGAAGATAATCCTACACTTCGTAGATCTCGCCGCCGTCAACGCCTGGATACTGCATCGAAGGGGACGGGATGATCGATGGAAGTTCCTCAACTTCAAGTACGCTCTCGCGAAGAGCTGCTCTCGGGCTATGATGCCCAGTGTTCCGATCCGAGTTCATCGAAACGGAAGAAGAGAGTCCGCAGCTTTCAAAGCGAGCTCGTGTGTCGGCAATGCCGTCACCGTCGTTGTCACTTCTGGAAAACATCTCCCGCGATGCCACGTGAGGAAGGACTTCAAGAGATGTAGATTACCGGGGTGCAGCAAGAAGACCGGGACGGAGTGCCGCTCCTGTGGCATCTACCCGTGTTGTCGCCCAGATCGGGACTGTTACTACAGGTTCCACCAGAGGCTAGGGAATAGCAGAAGTGTATCCCCGAAGCTAATTGAGTGGGCTTTTGTTTCTATCTGTCCTATCCTCAATACATGGTTGAGATGTCAAACGTCTTTTTTGACACGAGTTTGGAAAAGTTGATTCTGCATACGCAGATATGGGGCATACGGGGTAAGGGGACGTGCCACCTGATGGACCCTCGGCGCGCCCTGAAATAGTCCGGCGTCCCCTGAAGGTCGTGGCGCCTCCTGAAATGTCACTTCTCCCCCCTCCCCGCCGGGAGGGAAAATCGCGCCCACCGATGGTTTGGCGCCCACCTGATGGTTTTCCGGCAAGTGACGTCCCTTGTCCGGATGGTGCCCCTGGCACGTGCCCCCTCCCGTTCGGTAATCCTGGATCAGCCTATGATTTCTGGAAGTATGGAATGATACGTGTAATATTTTTTGTTCCAAAATCTTTGGGCCCATGGTGCTCTGGTATTGCGCATGCGCAGTGACCTCGGGACAAACTTTGATCCATTATGTGCTTTGGGACCCAAGATGACTTTGCAACTGTATAAATCGGACCAATGACGTGCGGGGCCTGGATATACAATTCTTTAGAACTTCCCTGGGAGGTTTCATTTTATTTAACACGCACAGTGGAAGAAGGTCTTGCGTTAACGCGCGGTGAAGGGGGTCCTAAGATGCCCCCTTGAGATCTAGAAGCCAAGAGGATTAGAAAAACGCCTATTGGGAGAGGGGGTGTGGGGTGATAGTTATCTAACTTATGGTGAAGTTTCATTGACCTAGGTCAATATCTTCAAGGTCAAACGAGGTCGCACAGGTCGAATCCAGGCCGTGCTGGATATGTTGTGGGAAATGCCGTGATTTTAAGGACAAATCGCCGGAAAGACACCAAAAGCAAAATAAGGTCATAAAGGGAAAGTCCTACACTAGGGCTGATAATCCCGGAATCGGGATCCCGGGATCCCGGGATTGTATTAATCCCGAATCCTGGGATTATATATTTTCGAATGGATTTTGCTCTGATGGCCAGACAAACAAGATTGGAGGGGTACTTTTTTGATATTCGAAAGTGTTTTTAAGGATCATGGCTACTTGTAGTTGAATACAAACATGTAATATTAGCTTTCCATGACTTTAAATGCATGTTTACATGAAAAATCATAAATTTTGAAGCTGTTGGCTATCTCAAAGTTTTTAATGCATTGCCGTGCTCATTTCCATGAGGGTACGTGGTTTAGGATCTGAAGTTCATGAGGCTAATAAATAACCTTAACCCTATTTCCGTCAGGCTCCCGGCTACCCCTATTTCCGGCAGGGGGGGCAATATCGGCCCCCCCTAGGATCTCGTAATCTAACCGGCCGATTTTGAAAATTCAAAGTGCCATAGATTCCTCTGCTGCTAAACTTTATTTAAAAAAGAAAATTTCAAAATTTTTATTTTTTAGGAGAAGGTCGTGCAAAATATACAATTTTTGTGTATTTTTTAGATTTTCCATAACCCTTGTCTGTGTTGTACGATTTTCACAAAACTAGTTCAGATTTACAAATAATTGACCCAAAATTTTCATATACTCGAGTTACGCAAAAATTCGAAATTCAATGGCAGTTCCAGGACCAGGACTATGAGGGGAAACATATACAACCTAAAAAGTTTTTGTTACGCGGATTAGAAGCCGTGATATACAGCTTGGCATCTTTGACACATAAATAAATGAGAAAAAAGTGAAAAACTCATCAGGGGCGGATGCAGTAAGGTAAAACAGTGGGGTAAAATACATACCAACAATATGCGAATGGTATGCATGAGTATATTAGTCCCTCGACTAGTTGAAATTTAATTTCTGATAATTTTTACCCTCCCATGGCAGCTCTGGGAAAGGGGGTGACATAGGCGGATCAAGGACTCGTCGTGGGGGGTGGGGGTGATTGGAAACACATTTTCAATATACAACGATATTGAGTCGCGGCGGTGATACTGGCTGGGAATATGCATTTTGAAAATGTGTAGTGACTGGACACGCCTCTGGTAATCTAGAATTCGGTTATAACTATTTTGAATTTTCATATACCCAATTGTATTCGCCCTGACACGGCTGTAAGCAGTCTTCTCACTTACTAACGTTTAGTCCTTCTTGATAACATTCCCCCCATTTTGAACTGCTGTAACCGCCCCTGATGAATACAAATAGTAACAATTGTGAATGCACTATCATCTCACATAAAAATGATATAATAAAACCATATAACTGGTATCAGGATCAGCAGAGACGGCTTCCTTTTACAAAAAACCCATCGCATACGATAATACTTGGTTTGTGGATAGAACCTCCCCAAAAAACCAGCCATAGCTCCACCCCTGGTAAATATATAATCTTGAAAATTTCAGAAAACCTGCCTGTACTAGTTTTAGGAAAAGTCAGGAAGTTTCAAAGTTCTATCGCAAGCCGTTTCGGAGATATTCTTGAAAAACCTGAAGGGGGCAATATTAGCCCCCCTGCCGGAAATAGGGTTAAGTCAGTTAGATAGTAAATGTCAAATAAATATCATGTTTCCAAGGAAGTTAAGAGTAAAAGGAATGAGTAAAGGTTGCACTAGGCTGTGTTTTTGTTATATCTTTGTCCCCTTGACATAGATCATAGGCATATTTAGGTAAGTGAATAAAATGAAATGGGAGAAATAGTTTGGTACTTAAAACTCAAATTAATGTGGAAAGGTGAAGAGTTTTGTTTCTTTGGCATCTACAAATCCACTGATGAAGGTATGCAACTTTTGTGGTTAATTCTGGACAAACAGGCATTGGATTTAAAAGAAGATGGAAGGGAAAATCAAATGTTTTAGTCTAATTTGACCAGTCTGCTGGTAAAATTCATTTTTCCCTTATTAATATCATTTAAAATTATTGATCAACAATGAGCATAACATACTGTGTGGAAATAAATGTAAGCTGCCGAAATTACAACGAACACCACATCACTTACTTCTTTGTTTTCTCCCCACACTGTTCTGATCTGCCCGCTGTTTGATCCATGCTTCAAAACGACCTCCTTGGCCAAAACCACTGTTCCTGAACTTGCAGGGCAGCCCAGAATGCTTGATTCGCTGATGCTCCTGAAAAAAACGTTTCTCGCCAAAATACCCACATCCCTCAAATGCACATTTAAGCTTGACACGGGACGGTGGAAGGGGCTTCAGCTTAATCGGAGCCATTTATCAGCCCTTCAACTATGGACGATGAAATCCAGGCTCAACCAGTTTACTCAAGATGTATACCAAAGTAATGCAAGAGAAAAATAATCAAAAACACAATCTTGCAACGTATTGCCTCCACCAAACCACGGGATTCTAGGGCCTTGGCCTCCGCCATATCCACAAGGCAACACACCAAACCGCAGGGCTGCTTTTCTTCAAACCAAAGATACCTTTTACACCGGCTTTGCCGCAAGGGCGCTGTTCAAACAGCTCCCTTGCGGCAGCGTTGAGCGTACTTCCAAACGAAGGAAACGAAGGAAAAAAACTGTTTTGCCTGTCGCCTTTACCTTTACGGCGGCCTGTCGGGCCAAGCTGTCGCGTGCTATGGAATACAAATCGGGCCCGACAGGCCGGTGAAGGAATTTTTCCAGCAGAGGATTTCTGGGTGACGTTTAACACGCGCATTGACGGAGGGCGGGTACCCGCCCCCCTCGGGTTTTTCGGAGATAGTAGAAAAACGGCGGCGCGTAGCGCCGCCGTACTTGGTATACCTTTTCCCTCATCATTTTTACAACTTCTGTGAAAATTTTAAGGTTAGGTCATCTCAGGTCAGGTCACCAGTACAGGTCAAGTGACCCGACCTCAAAAAAAGTTTAAGATAGCATAAGTCGGAGCAGGGTGAACTTATCCGATTGAAACTCATATCACATAATGGCCCCACCGAGTTCTCTAACATATGTTCCGGTATTTTTGATATCGATGACCTAAGGTCAGGTACGAGGCATGACCTCTCCATTGGGAATACATGGGAAAAATGGTTTTTACGAAATAACTCAGTAACAGATGGTGATAGAGCGTTTATTTTAGCTGCATTAGACTCGCCTGGGCTTTGCGGTTCTAATGATATGCATTTTATATAATTTGACCTTGACCTGACCTCAGGTCAGGTCAAATCTTTGATTTGACCTAGCAAGGTCAAACTATATATCATTCGATTCGGCTTGCTAAGAGGATTCATATAGTTCAAGTCGTTTTGCTCTATCTTTACTTGTTCAGATGTAATGCCCGAAAAACTGAATTTTACATGTTATCCCTATGACGGGCATGTTTTGACCTCTCGTGACCTTAAATGTGACCTGACAAAAAAATGGTTCAAATGTTTTCGATGGAGAAGTGGATGGGCAGCCCAACGCCGTTTACCGTTTTTCGCTACCTACAGTGGTTCTCGAGATCTTAGGGGGGCGGGTACTCGCCCCCCCGTCAATGCGAAGGTGGCTTAGACCCCCGTCAATGCGCGTGTTAAAAGGCCCTCTGTGCATAAGGCCCTCTATTCAAAGGTCCCTCGATTCATAAGTCCCTCGATTTTCCATCGGTTCTTGCCGCACACTGGCTTGATATGGGAGAGGTGCAAATTCATGAAAAACTTGTTGAGTGAAAGAGGTGACAATTCTAATATTGAGTTTTTTTAGAACAAAAAATATTTTCTGCTTCCTTTCAGGATTTTTTTCTCACAGATTGTAAGATCTGTCACAAGACCATACCGTGCCCTAAAATCTGTCGGGCACTTTATGACCCGAGAGCCCGACTTTTTGCAGCTCTGCCAAGCTCGGGGGGGGCGGGACACAGCTCGGGTGCTCCCAGAGACGAAGAGTGGGGGCCCTGAAACCAGGCTCGGGGCCCCTTAGACCAAGCTCTTGGCCTCCTGACACCAGGCTCGGGGGACCCCTTTAGGCTAAGCTTGGGGGCCCTAAAGACCAAGCTAGAGGGTCCCCGAGCCCAAGTTAGAGGGGCCCCCGAGCCTAAGCTCAGGCATTGCGGATCCAGGAAAAGTTTTGGAGGGGGCCAAAACATCGTTTTGGGGGCCAAATCGAGAAAAATCGAAAAAGCATAGGATTTAAAAAACGGCCAAAAGTCGGTCGTTTTGGAGGGGGCCAAAAGATACTATTTCGCTTTGGGGGCCATGGCCCGCCCCCTGGATCCGCCAGTGAGCTCAGGGGCCCCTGAGATAAAGCTCGGACACTGTTCAAACCGAGCAACTGTTGATGGCCCAGTCAGGTCATTCATGAACATTTAGAAAAGAACCAAGCAAAAACTACGTATTTTTCCAGGGGCCCCCTCTGATAACTTAGGAGGGCAACTTTCCCCTGCCCCCTTATTGACCGCCACTGCTTGCGTCTTTGGCTATTTGTGGCGGTGGTCTCGGTGTTCTTCAACTGTCCTTGTCCCCCATCGAATGCTGAGAGTTTCTGAAGATTTTACCATTAAATTTTTCCTCCAGATTATCTGGCAGTGCCAGATAGCCGAATCAAAACATAAGCAATTTATGGGTGGTGACGTGTGCCGGCGGGCAGAGCGAGCAAGCAAGCAAAGGGGAGCAAAGCAAGCAAAGCAATAGGTGCATTGATGCATTGGGGGAGGAGCGAGCACTAACCGTGTGGGAGCAAGCAGAGAGGGAATCTGGTGCTGGCGGATCGCCGGCGCTGTTAGTGGTGGTTGGTAAGTAAGGGGAAGTAAGGGAGGAATGATCGTCAGAGAAGTGTCTCGGCCAGGGAGGTAGATGAGGATAGTGATTATATAGAGATCGGTAACAATTTCAAGACATGCTTGTTAGCCAGCCTGCAAAGTATGGCAGCAGGCCAGACGGGTCGCACCAGACATCTAAAATTCTGGCACCGCCAGCCAACAAAACTTCGCACCAATCTGCCATATACCAGGGAGAAAAACGCACCCATTCAACCCATCCACACAATGCAATGCTACCTCTCTTATTAGTTAGTTATTTGGAGATTTGTTATAAGGCTCCCTCTGGTGTCTAATAACCATTGAGCCATTATTTGTTTGATTTACAATGTCACCTTCCTCACACCAGTCTCACAAATTCGCACCAGGTTGATTCTGTAATTATACCCACCACTCGCTCCTGTCTCCAAGGGCACTCCCACTGATGAGATCTTGTCGAAAATGCCATACTTTGCACACTGGCTCGTTAGCCTAAAACCCGGAAGTAAAAAACACCAATCCCTACAACAACATAGCTATAAATGGAAATTTTGGATGGGTGTCAAGGGACCTTAACAGTCTTAATATGTGAAACCAAATTTTCATTGTGCAAGTTCTCCTCATTAAGCTGGAATTTGTGTAAACATTGTCTCCCCATACATGGCATGCCTTGCTACCTAGCTACTCCGTGGGATTCAATTTTTTATTTTTGCTTGTAGTCTTCGGACAAGAAGGGTACTGAAAGTCTGTGGAAGCCCGTTCCCATCCAGCTCTATCAGGTTTAGCATTCCTCACTCTATCAGGAATGGTGTGCTTCAGCTTTAACAATGGTAGTCTAGTTGATTGGTTCCCTCATGTTTTGTCTCAGTGAGGGAAACTATGATCAGAGATGTGGTAAATATATGTAATATATATGTTTCCAATAATGGAAAAGTAGCCCATAATTGGAAATGCACCTTTAAAAATGGAAGTGCATGGCACAACTCTTCCATGATGATGAATGAATTGCTGTATTTTCCAGTGCTATAATGAGTTTGGAACAATGCCTGCTGCAAAAGCTGGTCGATTTACAACAACTGCACTTTTCTTTACTTTGCAAGAAGCTTTATTGATAATTTATGTCCATTTTGTTGAAATAATGGCCATAGGCTTAGTTCCCATTGCCCAATGTGATCTGAATCAGACCACTTATCAGAAAATGCATGGATGCATTGAGTCCGTGAAATGATACTTTACCAGCACTTTAGCACAGACCATGCTATAGTGCTGGGGAAATAGCCTGTGATGGACTGGATTGGTATGCTGGTCTGTGTTGTATTTTGGCAATGAAGCCTAGATTATTGAATGCACTGCCTTAAAGTGGCACAGTTCTCGCTTAATTCACCAGAAGAAAACAGGCTGCTTGAAAGAAGAACAGTGTAATAATTGATGTTGATTTGATGTCTAGGAATGTAAAATAATGTAAAGACTACCTAAATACCACCTTTGAGTCTTATTTCTGTTGATAATCCACAAAACTAATAAGCTTCATTATGCATTAGCCCTCACTGGCCATAGTCCTGGCAGCACTTGTTTTGTGAAAACTTATTTACTTAGGTCATTTTTACAATGAAAGTTTGTTTCCTGCTTTTATTTTGCATGATTTTCTGGGCTCTGCCTTTTATTTTTCAAGGCCAGGCAAGGAATGCTATAGGAGGATAAAGGGAAACATTAATGATAAGATGATTTAGTCCAAAAGATACATGACTTCTTTGCCTGGTGGTGATCTCCATTGCATCGTCAAATGAGTATTGCAATGTTAAGGTTACAAGTAACACCAGGAACAGTATTTCTAGCAGGGAGTTACCTACCCTATGTGTTTCCTAGTGACTATTCACACAAATTCGTAGCTAGTAAAGCCTATTGGTGATGTGTTTTTCCATAAGCCCCTTGACATTTTTGGGGTGAGGCTCACATACAGCTTTAGTAGGCAGCAGGTTCTGGATGGGAGCACAACACACAATAAAGTGTTCTCTCACAGCAGTCACAGCAGGTGGCAAAATAACTCACCTCTGGTGTGGTTGGGTTGTAACAGGCAGTAGAGGTTATCAGATGGCAGACAGGACTTTCCATGGAATATTTTGGCTATTGATAAGCACACAGGTCTCTAAACCGAAATATTTTACAGAGAAATGATGCATGACAGGAATCAGGGTATTTCACTTTCCTTGTTTCATTTGATATTGTCAATAGATGCCTTACACTTAAAAATTTTATGGAACACATTCTTTTTCTCATGTCCTTAACATGACACAAACTGGATGTTGCATTGTCGCAGCATGGGCATTTCTGCCCAGGTTTTATGAACGTAGCAAAGGCATTGTGAAATTTACTAATTAGTATTGTCATAGAATGAGAGCAAAGCAATACGATCGCGAATAGAGTGTGCGAGCAAACCAAGCAGAAGTCCCGAGGAGGCCGCACGCAGCGGAGCTGTCGTGTCTGACGAAAGCAAACAAGTATTTACTCAACCATGTAAAGAAATGAATGGCGGAAAGTAAGATTTTCTGGAATAACGGAAACTATGACGCCCTTTTAAATCAAAATTGAAGCATTTTCATTTTTTCGTTTTTTTCAGCTGGTACAAATTCTCTGATTAATTTTACGAGACCCTTATTTTTATGCCATGCAACTGACAACAGCACAAGCTAACACTTTTTGTTATAACAGCTAATACAACCCACAAATGTCAAATCTAACCACTTCAATAGCTTATTCACAACCGTTGGTTGGTTTTATGCATAAGTGTTTGCCTAGGCTGTATTTGTCACGATTATGTTTACGTTTCCGACATATTTATTTTCATTTGCGTAGATATTGTTGAACGTTATGCAACATTCTGGCACTATGAAAAAATATTTCCAGGAATCAAAAGCAAAATTTTGAAAGCCAACTTGAAGGGCTTATGCCTGAGTGCCGACATTACGTTCCATCTCAATTCGTTTGGATCTGGGCGTTCGAGAATTCAGAGGTGCAAATTTTTTTTGCGTCGTAGAATAACGTTTTAGGGCCTATTTTCATGAATACATCGCTTTTAATTCGGTGTTTTGTCTATTCAAAACTAGTTTCAACCACGAAAAAAACAGACAATTTCGAACAAACTAGTCACAACAAACTCGTTTATGTAAAACAACGTGGCGTTCAGATTTTTACACTAACTTCCGCCAAATGCAGGCAGAGTTTGAGCCGCTGTCATATTCTGTTCAACATTAGCTGAACTTATGCCATATGTTCGTAGATGACTATGCACATGGAAGTGCTACCGTCCAACTAATGACTGATATCTAATTACTAATATCCAACTAATTATGGCAATGGAAAAGAAAGTAATGGACAGACTAATGAAAAAAGAACCGTGCGTTCGGTGCATGAACCAAACTAATATGGCTGTTTTCTAGCTTGTTTTTAGGTGGGTAAGGTGGGTAGGGGTTTTCAGTGAAGGTGGCACAGCTAAGCCATAAAGCTGGCGATGTTACCAGGTATGCTAGGAAATGAGTCATTGTGGGCCCATGTGAATATTGTCTCCCAAGATCTTGTAAACATATAGGACGTATTTATTATTCTAAAATCATATAGGTGTGGGGGTCGAACAGATTCCGATAGGAGTGAGATGAATAGGGAGTTTTGCCTATTTGATATATCTCAATCTTTGCATTGGATTTATATTTTGTGCAATTCTCTTCGAAGACATTGGCATTGCCTCTAACATTAGCCGTGTGTGCGCGGTCCTCATTAGCGTGGACGTGTATCTGGCTCTGGTGACCTTACTGTGGGTTCTGCACGCCCCTATTTATCACCGATCCAACCGGCATGGTTAGAGGTATCCACTGCTGATGGAGGACAAAGTTTAACCCTCGCCCCACCGGGGGCTATCGATGGCCCCCTAAGGTTTTCTCGGGATATCAGAAAAACGACGAGACGCAGCACCGCGGTTGAAGTGTCTACCTCTCACCCCATCATTTTCCCACCATCTCTAAAATTGTTTACCCCGGGTCACTCAAGGTGAGGTCACCAGGCGAGGTCAACCAAGGTCACCTCACTTCAAATTTTGAGCTCTATAAGAGCTACATTTCTTAGTCGATCGATTTAAAACTTCCTACACTTAATGACCCCTGCAGGGTCTACAAGGTGTATATCTGTTTTTTTCGATTTCATGACCTGAGGTCAGGTTATGACCCGACCTTTCCCATTGAAAAAGCATGGGGAAAAGATGTTTCATGGTCTAAAAGTCACAAAAACTATTGCAAGTGCTCAGTTTGCTCATGTTCTTGAACATCCTTTAACGGATTCCAGGGGCCATATTTCTCTTTGACCTCTCTGGGGTCATCCAAGGTCACCAGGGGTCAAAAACAGTATTTTGACAATAACTTTTGACCCAATTAAGCTAGAGCGCTGAATCAAACCTCATCGTGTATGTCTTGTCACTGGCTTTCATTTGATATAGGCAAGGTCACTTTCTGACTTTTCGTGACCTCAGGTTATATTAGGTCATGATGTGATCTCTGTAGGTCAAACCACCGGTGGGAGGTCATTACGTTTCGCATAGCGGAAAAGGCCTGGCATTTTTCTATCAAATGTACTTAACCAGATCTCAATAGCTCTAATGGAATTAGAGCTTTGTCCAGTTTTCTTAAGTATTGCATAGTTTAGTGAAAATAGCCTATGGTGCCCTATCATGACCTCTGGAGGTCAAGCCATTGACCTGAGTGCTTAAACATGTAAGTAATTTCTTACTGATTTCACGCTAGCTTTCTAACGCACTTTGCAGATTTGCGCTAACACCCATATTTTCGGAGTTAGAGGGGGCATCGATGCCCCCCTGTGGGGTGAAGGTAGCGCCGAACCCCCGGTGGGGCGCGGGTTAATGCATTACGTGCGACCGGGTAATCCGTTATTGGCACACACCACAATGTGCGATTGCGGTGTGTTGTTCACGCCTCATAGTTATACAACGTATATGGATTTTAAGCTTCTTGCATAGTTCATTTGGAGTGAACTCGGCACCTGGCCCCGCTGGCATTGTAGCCGTAAGCACCGGGGAATCAGCAGCGAGCGTGCTGGTCCGTACCAAAATAACGCGCCAGCAAGCATGGCCTTCAGTTGTCTGGTTCCTGCAGTCAACAAACGCTGGAGTGTAGTTCACCTGGAGGCCGTGGGCTGGAATGAAATTCTCTGAAATTACGGTCACGGAATAGGTTGTGTGCATCCAAGACGTATTCCAAGGAGTTGATTGGCATCGCGAGTAGATGTTATGCGTGAGCGTAATTTGAATGCAGTGCAGCCTGGCAGGACCCACACTGTTTCAGCTAATCTATACCAAATTTAGGATACCTTTTTGCTCATATTTTTCCTGGTGCGGTTTCACACATATATTCCAAATATGTATTGTGGGAAGTCCTAGTCCTAGTGCCCTACCTCTGCAGTTTGAACTTTTCCGTAGCATTTGTTTTTTTTTCTTCTGGTATCATAGCAGGCATCTGGGCACATGGTTCCTTGTTTCGCCGCTTGAAGTGATATTTTTATAGAGCTTTTCACAGACAATGTGATCATTTCATTTCTTTGACTTTGGGAGCTTGCGATGTTTGAAACTGGACGTTAACAATCACACACATCCACGGTTACAGTTGCTCAGTCGACCCAGCTAAGCTTCAGTCGGAAGAAAAAGTTCTCCTTGCTAATCTGTACAAGTTACGAGATAATATATTTGGTTTTCTTAATCCACAGAGAAGCCTTGGCATGGTGCTCCTCGGGACTTTTCTTTCAAAGTAGCCAAGTGCGAAATTTTGAAGAAAATAATTATTGTGTTGGCGATTATGTTTTGCGACCGACTGGTGACGGTCCGTATGGGCGTCAGAGGCTGTACCTGTCAATGCCACCCGGAAGTAGTTGTATGGGCGCCGGGTGTACCGTAGCCCCCGGCTAAGTGTTGATGGGGCCGAGGCTGTACCTGTCCAATTCGCCACCCGGCTAGGTGACCTGGCCTGGTCGTCCGAGCAAAACAACTTGCTGAACCATCAGTAGTTAACCCCATTGTACATCAGCGATAGATAAGCGTAGTCGCCGGTCGAGCGGTACAACCTTCTACAGTCGTTCTGAAAAGCAGCTCGATATATTTTTTCACCATCTGAGCTTGGGATGATTTTCAAGAGGCTGTTGAAAATATTTTTTTCGCAACGGAATTGATATCTTATGTTGTTTTGGTATCGGACTAAAAATATCGAAAAACCTACGCCGCCGCTGCATTTTCTCGTAGACGGTGCTTTTACCTTCAGCGAACTGGGTAGTTACGCTGCCTTGTGTGGTAAGACAAGTCAGTGCATTTTCTTACATATTTCACCCGACACTGCACGAATATACGAAATTACGATAAGGATAAAAATATTAAGTGCTAGGAGTTATATTTGGTTTAAAAAATCACACTTCGATACTTTCGGAGGCGTTAGGTCAAAAAGATGTGCAAAATTAATTATGACTGCCAGAATAAGCGCCAACTTATGATTTTGTGTATTATATATTTCGAATATGTGTGAAGAACTGCACCAGAAATAAGGAAAACCACAAGCAGGTGGTCGGAGTTTTTTATACGTTAGCTAAATCCGCGTGGACCGCTTTAGCCAGCGTTCAGTCGGGATTGGCAGAGCGGTGTACAGGAAAG
Source organism: Lepas anatifera (assembly GCA_034440635.1). Taxonomy (NCBI): domain Eukaryota; kingdom Metazoa; phylum Arthropoda; class Thecostraca; family Lepadidae; genus Lepas; species Lepas anatifera. Next base: position 60,271 of record JAOTON010000938.1, read on the forward strand.
TTCCTGCTCCTTAGTTCCAGGCACGACACTGTCCGATACGGTGCCGCATGGCGAACTTGTGATCCTTTATGGCTGCACACTGGTCACGAAGCGGCCCATTTCCGCGCCGTGATGCCAGGCATACCTCTGAGTTTGCTCTGCAGACTCAACACAACTATTGTCAGTTGGAGGGAAACTTGTTTTATTTTCGTGTTGCTTGCTGCTGTATGTTTATGTGCATGTACAACTGCAAGCGCAATCACCAAGCTAAGCATTCATCTTTATGTCAAAGGTTGGGCCGAATCAACATTCTGGTGTTTGCTGTGATAACGGGGTCATTGTAAACTGCCCGCCCTTGGTCGCCGCCTCGTTGGTTCTCAGCCACATGTCATAGATACCGGATGCTTCCCAAGAGACTGGACTTTAGATCCGGAACTGGACTTTATATGTTTTAGATTCGGAGCTGTTAACATATCTCGCCTGGGTTTGTTTTCTGCTGCTTGAATTTGTTTTCAGTTACATACTATTACTTCTAACGTTGAGTCTTTTTTCTCCCGGTGCACTTTAAGAGTAACTTTTATTTGCTTTGTTTGCGGGGAGAACAGAGCCCAATGATTTTTTATGGGCTAGGTTTTTTGCGTTTGTCTGATTGTGAAGCGCTTCGCATGCCCGCTGCTATCAAATTGATATTCGGGTTTGTTTTAAGTGCAGTTGTAGAAAAATTGTCTCTTGTCTTTGTTTTCCGAGCTTATTTGAATCATATGTGCCAGAAACTTAAAGGGACAGTGCCATGCTCATGAGTCATAAACCTAGGTAGGGTACACCGAAAAAATCAATTTCTCGTATTTTTGTTCTCTCAAAATTGGTATTTTACGGAGAAGCGGCGTTCATGTACGAACTTATTTCTGGCTACCATCACTTCATTTATATAGATCTGAAAGATGTTCCGAGAACGAAATGTTATCGAATTTCGTACCATAAATGTTTGTTTTAGTGTTTTTTCGAACTATTGTGAGGAGGTCCAACAAAATATAATATTTATTTTAAGTAATGCATCACATACAGCCAGTGCTTATACAATTCGACTTTTTTAACGGGCTTCTCTCTCCTCCACTCGCCTTTCCTACGAGCCTGGTGGCCCGCGCGGCTGTTGGGTGGTAACTGCGACCGGTGGGGATGGATTCCACTCCTTATCCACATCCTATCTCGCCGGAAATGGGGAGAATCGATCAGAATCGACGGTAAGGTCTATCCTCTGATTATGTCAGTCCAAACCCCATCGCCCAATTGTAATATTGCCTTTAATCCAGGAGGCTTCAATCCACAGGCTCATCCACTGGCTCTCGTGCGTTTTAGCAATATTGCAAAATGCCACAATGTAAACAATGGTGAAGGTGTCAGGATAGGTGGCAGGCAGGGTTGGCACTGCCCACTACCCACTGCCTGGGTTTTTGGGTTTTTAGTGGGTTTTTAGGGGATAAAACCCACCTGGGTTTTTCATAAATCATTTTCTAGATGCCCCTGAGTAAAAATATTGTCTTTTATTGCTATTCACATCACTTTTAAAGCTACTAAGCCTTGGTATGTGTAGAATATGCCAAAGTTTAGTAGAATTAGTACCATATGCCACCTCATACAACCCACTGGAAAACTGCATTAAAAGTGCATTTGGAAATCCTTGCCGTCTTACCAGGAAAATCATTCCCAAGAATCCACATGTCGTATAAATTGCACATTGTGCAACACAAATTTCTATTATTTTTTGCAACAGGTAAAAGTCACTGGATAAGACCAATACTGTCTCTGAATATGACGTTAGTTTTTGTCTGTATGATGCAGTTTTTTCCAGAATTCAATCTATTAATTATGTATATCTTAACAAATTTATAAACATTTCTGCAGGTTCAAAATATGCCAAAGTAACATCGCAGTCTCAGATTGTGACTCTGACTGACTTTGGCCTGAGACACACGAATAGTTTCATTGTTCAGCTCATGGAGCCTCTAAGGGTTATCGTGGTGGAGTCACGTGCTGTACTCCAGGCGCGCAGCCAAGGTGGGGCGACCGCCTCTCCCCTGGGCTGAACTTAAGCTCTGTAAAGAGCTTCCCGCGCGACCTCCTGTCATTTTCTGATTTATGTTCCCCAAGTTGATTATAAGAAGACGGACACCATCACAATGTTTGTCTCGGAGACTCTCAATAGCAAGTCTCAGGGGCCCAAGCGCTGGTCTGGCAGGGCCCACCAAAATTTTGAATTGGGGGCCCCCATATTCAGCTATCGGGATACCAGAGTTTATCTCTGGGCCCCCAGACTTGGTCTCTGAAGCAGCCCCAAAAGTTTTCCCGGAGTTTCCAGAGTTGGCCTGGAGGACCCTCAAGAGCTTGTCACGGGGGGGCAGACCTGGTCTCTGAGGGCCACCAGAGTTGGTCTCGGTGGGCCCAAGAGTCTGACTTGGGGATCCGAAAACTTTTCTCGGGGGAGCCCAGTGTTGCTCTCGGATGGCCTTTAAGAATTCGTCTCGGTGGCCTCAGAGTTGGTCTCCAAGGCCTTCGAGGGTTTGTCGCGTCGGCCCATCGAGTTGGTCTCGAACCTGGCTGAAAGTTGGTTTCGGGGGTCCCTAGGTTCGGTCCTTAGGGTCCCCGAGGTGGTTTCGGGAGACCCCAAGAATTGTTCTTGGGGCCCGCAGTGTTGATCTCGAGAACCTTGAAGAGTTTGTCTTGGTTCGTGGGGCCCCCAGAGCTGGTCTCTGGGATCCCTAGACTCGTTTTCGGGCGTCTCAAAAGTTTTTTTTTCTGGCGGGAGGGGAGGTTTTGTCTCAAGGCGCCGGCCAATTTTTATCAGTCTGCCCAAAAATTCGTGTTGGGGGCACCTCAGAGATGGTCCCCGGGTCACAAAATAATAAAAAGGATACCACGCTTTATTCAGCTAGATAAGCAAAGAAACAAGCAAGGGAGGTAAAAACAGCCAATAAAAGTCACGTGAACCACACCGATTCACTCCACAATCACATCAGCCACCGCTGACATTCTTTTTATTTTCATTAGCGATCTTTGCACTTGGGGCCCCGTGCAGTGCCCCTGAGTCTATATTCACGCCCCTTCCCCTGAGCAAATAATGGATACACCCTTGCTCTGCTCTGAGAATTGTGATCTGGCCCTTATTGATGTACCAGACTAAGATTTCCAGCGCTAGCATTTGTCCCTGAGGAATATGAGCTGATTTAGAAAAGTGAAAGTAAATTCATGTGGGGCGCAGTGGTGCGGTACTTGACGCACTTGCTTTCTACGGGGTCGTCCGGGTTTATTTCTGGTAGATTTCTTGAGTACGGAGAACCCGGCTCCTAAGAGAAAACAGTAATAAGAGACGACAACGCCGTATAACCATAGCAGTGGATGAGTTGGTAAACCCCAAAAATTGTTATTCTGGTCAAAAAGTCGGTTCACTTTTCTTATCCATGGGTGCCCATAAAACTATGAAGAGTTCTGCACGCAGCCGTCAATCGGGTACTTCAGAACAGCTTTGGGAATAGGAGCTTCTTCTCCCCTCCGCCACGTGAGGCAAAGACTGATAAGGAACGATGATATTGAAAGCATCACAGTCTTAATGCGTGCTCAAACAATGGCATTAATCTAGAAACGATGTGACGAGAATGCTATAATACAAAAATAAAAAACCCGGAAAAAACCCACAAAAAACCCGCAAAAAACCCGGACCCGCGGGCTTTTTATAAAAACCCGGGTTTTTTCCAACCCTGGTGGCAGGAGCTCCAAATTGTACACTTGGGCTTTCATCATGGTTGGACGCTGGCTCAATGGTCGCCTGCGAACTTGATTCCTGGAGACACATTTATCACCATCTAGTGCAAGTCTTAAAGACGCTGTTGTCATCACCGGTTATGCTTCTTGGGTCGTAATTTTCATCACCGAATGCGATTCTTGTAGACACAATTATCAACTCCTAATGTGATTCTTGGGGATGTAATTATCCCAGCGACTGTGATGTTTGCAACTTTAATTCTTATTAGCGAGTGTGGTTCTTTAATACCAAAGTATCGTCACCGGGTGTGATTATTGGAGACACAAATATCATATCAAATGTGATTCTTGGAAAAGCCACTGCGTGACCAAAACATAACTGCTATCCACATTACTCAAAATTTGTAAGAAGTGCGCGTGAAAGATGTATCAAAATGAAAGTAGTGTGATTAATCCAAAACTGCCACGCTATTCCATTGCACACGTCGTATGTGAGGAATATCAGATACGCCGGTATATTAATGTCCGATATTTTGGACTTGGATGTTGACCGAGATATAGCATACCGTGGCCTGCGTCGTATTTCATATTTCCAAGCTTTCGCTGCGTTCCCGGTCGCGAAGGTTTTAATGACCTGGGAATTGGGGACGGGGTGGCCATAGGCGGTGTTCTCAGGAGTGTTAAGTAGGGAACCTGATATCATCAATGACTTATCCCATTGACGAATTGTCAGAAGCATTCTCGCTGGGTATGATACCTCGTCGTTCTTACCAGGCCATATGGTGGCTCGCCACTCTTCTCAGTAGCTTTTAGTAGCGTCTTGTGGCTGGAACCTGTAAGCGCTGATGGTAGGCGCGCCCACTCTTCTCAGTTTTCTACAACCATCGAACCCATACTCCTTGACAGTAACGAAGTATGTCTATTCCAGTGCCATTAACAGACTTATCTCGGGGGGCGTGGGGATAAGATAATGTTTCTAGTTTGGCGAACAGGTCTGCTCTCCGTTATGAATATAAGCTATCAAGATATTGCACAAGTAGGACTGAATGTTCCCCCACTTAGACTGGGTATTTCTGGCATAAGGAGACTTGGCTTACTGAACGAGCTACCACGCATTGCATTTTCTAGGCAGATCTTGTTGAATATTTATGATGTGGATCTTGGCAACCGAGAGATTGACTTTATCATTGAGCCAAACGTGTATGGGACTGGTTCTTTGCCCAGTGTATGTACATCATGAACGCCAATGTGACGAAACAAAAGTTGCTGAGATATGTATTATTGCGATTAGTATTCCTATGAAACCAAGGTGCATATGAACTAGACTTCTGCACACACGGCGTTCGATTTCATACCGAAAGATGTCAAAAACATGTTCTGTCCTTCTGCAGTTGGTGATGTGATTTATCGTAAGAAAATGTTGAAACGCGACCAGGTTCGAATCGCCAGTACTGTTTTGAACTTGGAATCAATTATTCAAAAAGTTTGTGCTTGACTTGTCGTTTGACCCCTTGTCTGTCAGATGCTCATTTCAACAATTATGTACTTTTTTGCCACAAGCTTGTACTATTTGCCTGAAAAGTACAATCACACCCAGTCCATGTACCTCCCGTAATTTATTTTCAGTTATTCCGTAGAAATGAACCTTATGTAACGTGTAGTTGTAAATGTGAGATGTTTAACAATTTTACAGCCCCTGCGTTAACCAGCAGAATGCCAGCTCTATATCCCACCGTGACTCATTCTGTCTTGTTTAATCGTAGATCGAAGGTTTGTGTGAAATGAGAAAGTTGAAACAAAATCCGGTCTCTGCTATTGCATCCTGCGTCGGATGGTATCCATTGTCATTAACATAAATGAACCGTTGTGGGAAAGTACGAAAAATAGCCTGTCAGCCACGTTTCTACCGGCGAGCTGCCGTGTTTTGACAGCTCAGTATTTTACCACGCGACGCTTTGGACAGGGCTCTCCCCAGTCAGACTGTGGTCTACACACGACCGATCACCAGCGGCGCGGACTGTAAGCTGTGCTGGCTGTTCCAGCTGTTTCCGGGGTGATCGGCTGGCATGGCTGCGGTGTCGGCCTCCTCCGCTGTGGCGGCTCTGGACTGGACAAGCTTCCAGGACAGCTGGCTCAGTCGGCTGGCCGTCAACCTCCTGGGATACGGCACCATCATCATACCCGGATTCCTGCTCATCAAGTACTTCAGAAGTCAAAACTATGAAGATAGAGTAGGTAAATGAATAGCAGTTGGAGCAGACTGCCAGTGCTGGCAGTAGCTGGGTTAGGTGAAGCGGCATGCTTTTCAATTTTTTATCTTTTTCCTCAGCTGTTGGGCCAGTGTATTTTTACTGTCTTTCATTTTCGGTTACAATACATTTTAAGTCACACGTTGAAACTGTGTCGTCGTAAATTGTTACCCATTTCTTGTGGTTCATTATATTTATCATGGTTTTTTTAGAGTATGGTACATCGTGAAGTAATATCCGAACCTAGGTTATCTTCGAACACATTTGCTTTGCTCATTTTTCACTTCGGACTTTTCTAGTTTGCGTCGTATGTAAGTTATGGCCTCCTTAGCCGGCTGGTGTAGAGTTGTCGGGCGTTAGCTGCCGAGCAGCTTCGTTCGAAAATGTTAACTTTATGTGCTGCTTCTCCCCGGGGCATTGTTCTTCGCCCACTTGGCTCGTAACCAAAACTGTTATGACCACTTATTCTTGTTCCCTGTGTCGGCTGTTCGGTTTTACTGTGACGGTTTTTGCTGAATGGGCTAGCGGAAAATACAAGGCTCTCCATGCTTTGTGAATAAGCTTGTGAGGCTAGGCTCATTTTAAGCCGTATGCAATCGTTCTCATGTTAGGGTCTGGTAGATTAGCTGCTACAGTCAGATGTCAGTATTATTCAGTCATATTTGTGGAGTAGAATAGAACATTTATTTGCGTTCAAATGGTCGATGTGTTAACGAGACATTGTACAATTTCGGATGACCTGCATGAGATAAATGACACGGCAGAAAATATATCGTGGGCAGCCGAACGAACCACTGTGTGAGACTGAGTTTGCCGATGTAGTGTTCGCTGCGCTGAACTAAGTCTTGGACTCTTTGAGCTTAATGTGTATAAATTATTCCAGACATTTTCCCGCCTGTGCGCCCCCGGCTCGCTCTACAATGTTTCCAGTGACTCGACCCCATTCTTTTCCCTGTCTACAGGAGAAAGGGGCCTCGGGCACCCGGTCGTGTGTGTACGATGACTCCCTGTCGACCTCAGTCTCCTCTCTGTCCACAGGAGAGAGCGGCTGTCTGAACGCGACCGCCCGGTCGTGTGTGTACGATGACTCCCTGTCGACCTCAGTCTCCTCTCTGTCCACAGGAGAGAGGGGCTGTCTGAACGTGGCCGTCCGGTCGTGTGTGTACGATGACTCTCTGTCGACCTCAGTCTCCTCTCTGTCCACAGGAGAGAGGGGCTGTCTGAACGCGGCCGCCCGGTCGTGTGTGTACGATGACTCTCTGTCGACCTCAGTTCCTCTCTGTCCACAGGAGAGAGGGGCTGTCTGAACGCGGCCGCCCGGTCGTGTGTGTACGATGACTTCTTGTCGACCTCAGTCTCCTCTGTCCACAGGAGAGGGGGCTGTCTGAACGCGGCTATCCGGTCGTGTGTACGGCGGCGATGGCTCCCTGCCTACCTCAGACCCCGGCTCCGGCTCCGCGCTGCCGCGCGAGCGGGCCCCGCTCCGGCAGGCCATGGTGCTGCTCTTCTGCGTGATGGGCCTGCTGGGGTCGTACATCACCTGGGGCGTCCTCCAGGAGAAGATCATGACCAAGGTCAGGGCTGCCCCTTGCTAGAGGAAGTAGTGTCTAAGGTGGAATGAGTGAGGAGTGTTCTTGGGAGTAGTACTCTTTAAAGGAAGTGCAACATGAGTTGATTCTGGACTTCGCATCATTGCATGAACTAGGCAGAGAGACTTTCACCCGCAGACAGGACTTCTTATATTTGTTTTGAATGGTGGGCGCTTCGGTAACTTCTGTCCATTACGAATATCAGTGATGACATTTTCTAATTTTTTGATAATCAATGTAAAATCTAAATTATCGAAGTCACTGTTTCGACCAATCGATAACGATAATTTCATGTGAGGTCTTTTCAGTGACGTGTTATCTAACAGACCTAAAAAAACTTGTTTTGTTCGAGATTCAGTCGAGTTCCACAATGGTGCCCACGGTACTGACCTTCAGTGAACAGCCCCCCCCCCTTAACCTAACCCTAAAGACCGTCATTAAAGGAGGGCGAAGTTTAACTGCGCCGGTTATATTCACACCTGTCCTGAGGGTGAGATAAAGTGATGTTCGGTATGTATCTAAGAGTATTTGTAGGGAATGCAACACCTTTATGATGAGAATCGTTACGCGCCGTTGGTCTCCTGCCCATATGAGTATGTGTAGCCCCGCGTCGACCCGTGTATCGGTACAGTGAAATGATGAAGCACACCCGGGTCTTCCGCTGGCATACGAGCTGGGTGGAACTCGGTCCACCTAGTTTTGTAAAATCCCCGGCGCCTGGCTGAAAATACGTCCTAGTGCAAATGGGCTTACCAGCGAATGATGCAACATAAATAATAGCAATTTCAATATTTTACTAAACCGAAACAAGTGCCGAATTTTTAAGCTTCGTATGCATTCTAATTACGGTCTCAGATATCCTTGAACGTACCTCGGTTGGACACATAAGTTTGGTTTCAAATTCGGTGGGTGACACTTGGACACTTTTCTGGCCTCTGTGTGTGATGTAGTAACCATCTATTGGCCACGCCTAAATGGGATATGTCACATTCATGGGGTGTAAATTAAGCTACCAGTCACGTGGAGCGTACCGGAAACCCCAAGTTTCATGTGCGGTTTCTCTCAAAACTCATATTCTACCTAGCAACAGTGTTTCTCGAGCGTACTTCTTTTTGAACGCGCTGCACTCAAGCTGCCCTGCCTCTTACGAGCGTAAAGACAGCTGTTTCTTGTTCGGTAATAACTATGACCGGTGGGGGACGGATTCTGCTCTCAACCTGTTCAATCCTTTTGTGAATTTGACTGCTAGGACGAATGAAAGTCTAAACAGGGGATTTAAGGGTTTTGTTCCGTGCCCTGGCTATCTCAGTTTAAATCCCATTATAATAGGATGCCGCATTCCTTGAATGTTGTTCCTGAATGAACTGTCAAACCGAGGATGCGCGCCTATGACTTGTCCGTCGTATTCAGGCCATTGAGGCGGTGGATGGAACCGCTTCGCGGCTGGGTCGCCAGTGGGACAGTCAGTGAATGGTGAACATTCAGGCGGTATCCCTGTGTGCACGGATACCGACAGGACGCCATTTTGCACGGATACGAAGAAGCCAGGTGCTGAAAGGCTACACGGCGGGCGAGAAAGACGCCATTGCCAACCGAGCTCGCGTTTCGAAGTCGCCCCCATGGAAGCGACATCAGTCTGTCTGTGCTGCCTTTGCAAAGAGTCTTCGATATCGCATTTATAATTGGGGAGTCAGTTTTTTGTAAGTCTGGTATATTTGTGGCGAGCGACGATGAAAAGACAGAACCAGACAAGCTTAAGTGATCTGTGAACTGATCTGAAGGTAGGTTAAAAATGTGGTAAAAAGGGGCATGCAGGTGAGGTGGACTTCTCGAATTTGCCTGCATGTCACGTCTTGTTTAACTTGATTTATTCATGTTTGCAGAACGGACAGCGCTTGCTTTTTGACCGGAGAAGCATAAAACACACTCATCTCAAACTCGGACATGAGGACGATTGCTAAGACCGTGGTGGCTCACTTTCCTAACTTAAGCACTGATCTGCAGTGTTATGTTGCACTTTTTCACTTATTCTTATGAGCGCTATAACGCGAGGCCGATTCGGCCAACTCGTTAACTCCCGCACCGGAGAAGAGTCTGGCAACTAACGCGCACTGAATGGATGGAGCCCGGTAGCCCCCCCGCTGAGACTAAAAAAACTACGAAGGTTTGGAGGTGTAGAAAAACGCCTCTTTGTGGGGTGTTTGGGGGCTGTGGTGATCTACGTTACAGCTAATTTTCATTGGCGCTTAGTTTGTTTCCTTCACGATCAAACCAGGCCGTAAAAGTCCAATATTGGCCTTGCTGGCGATGTTTTGGGAAATACCATGCACAGACGGCACAAGTCGGGGACGGACTAAAAGCGGACCAAGGTCATAAAGGAAAGGTCACAAAAAATGTATTCTACAATTTTCGGTTCAAGGTCATTAAAGTCATTGACCTATGACGTCACAATATTATATATTCTCTATAATATACACTATGACTATCACTATAGCAAGCGTGGGGTGTATTATGCCTACAATGAATTTACATTGCATGCAACAATGCAATGCCGAAATACTTAATTGCTCGGGGAGGACGGAGCCTGGCGCTGCATTGGCCACCTCCCGCCAGGGTGCGTCGTTCTTTCTTTTACATTCGTTTCGCGAGCGCTGGAGGCGGCCAAGAGCACTTCTGCCGAGCTGCCCGAACAGCGCGCGTCTGGTCATTATTGTCAGCATTAGACCCTGTGAAAGCCCCGCACGCACCGGTAATGGCGGCTGTACCGTCAATGTGACGCCCAATCCCGCCAACAAGCTCTGACCCATTTATGTTTGAATCGTACTTGCGGCTGAAGCTAAATTTGGTACATTCTAGAAGTATTCATTAATTGGTATGTGGAGATGAAGTGTGGCGTCTCCGGCGTTTTAGAGAAAGTGGGGATGCATCTGGGCCCGGGTTTAAAGGGAAAGTGGCACCTTGATCAAATCCAGGAATTTAGTGTAATTAGGGGTATTTTTAGCCGAAAATCATGAAAACGTCCATGATTTCTCTGAAAAATGTACCATGAGCTCAATATTTGAGCCCTGTTCCAGCTGTCAGCACAGTTTTGTCAGCAGGACCTCTAGCCTCTCCTCCAGAAAAGAAATATCAGCGCCATAATCGCCTCTAGTTCGTGCTAAGCAAAGGGAAATTCAACCTTTATGCCATTAAAAATATTAGGCTGTATTTCGTGCACTTGCTATTTTTCATCAGCGCAAACAGCAGGCCATCAGCCCATAAAACCTCTAGAACTAGTTCCCGGGGAGAGGCTCAGTCCTGTGACGTAGGCGCAACGCGGCCCGCTGATTGGTGCTGACAAAACTCTGCTGACAGCTGGAACAGGGCTTTGGATTTTAAAATGCTCTTGTAGGGTGAAAAATATACCTCTGCCTGTGGATGACGTCATGATTTGGCAACTACTACCATATTCAATAGCCTTCAAGGGCTTCAATTGGTTGATTATTCTCCGTGACGTCAGCGCAGTCGTCACACGAACAGCTGACAACTGTGGCCGCCTGACTGGGATACATTTAGGGTACATTTCAGGTCGGTTTTTAGTTTTTCTCCATGGATATTTGGAGTTTCAAGACTAATGATATATTGTTTAAAGGCCATACTGTGGAGTCGATTTTCGTAGGATCTCGTTCGGACTTTCTCCACAAGAAGATATTGGGGGTCGGAGCTTTCGTACTGTATTACAGTCCTTCGTCAGCGATGATCGTTCGGAATATAAGGGGGATAAAAAGGCACAAGAGAGCCCACAGTACAAAAGACAGCTACAATAAAACACGCAATACTCGCAATTCTCACTTATTAATTATATAAAAGATGGGGAAGCTATAAAAAGGGGGATAGAGAACAGGAGTGGAGAGGAGGCGGGGGGGCAAATAAAGTTTGCATTATATGGAATCGATAATAGGTATTTTATAGCTTTGGATTTTCTTACCATAAATAAGTGAATGTTGTCTGTTTTTATTGTAACATTTGCCCCCCCCCGCCCCCCTCTCCACTCCTGTTCTCTATCCCCCTTTTTATAGCTTCCCCATCTTTTATATAATTAATAAGTGAGTATTGCGAGTATTGCGTGTTTTATTGTAGCTGTCTTAAACCCCCTCCCTCTCTTGCTAACCCTAGTACTCTAGCGTCTCCATGTTAAAGATGCGTTTTTTTAAAACTTTACCTTTTAATGTATTTATAATTTCTTAGGTCGTTCTAGGAAGTCAATGGTTTATTGCTGTCACGTGTAGATTATTGATGTCGCATGTTTTTCTGGCTCAACTTTTGTACTGTGTGTTCTCTTGTGCCTTTTTATCCCCCTTATATTCCGAACGATCATCGCTGACGAAGCACTGCAATACAGTACGAAAGCTCCGACCCCCAATATCTTCTTATGGAGAAAGTCCGAACGAGATCCTACAATGATATATTGATAACCGGATTTCTGGCATGTTTTACAACTTGGCCATCTCAGTTAAAATCACGTTATAAAGGTGCCACATTCCCTTTAAGGATGCGACTCCTCCGTCAAGGAATTATTTCGACAGCTTTGCGTCAGACACCGAGGAAGTTGTCCTACCGGTGCGATAGGTAAAGTTGAATTTGCAGCGTTACATAATTGGATTGCGATGGTGTTTAATGCGGGATTTAATGTTTTGCCTTTTTCTTGGAATTATCAATGTCGCCTAAGGTAGGGGCTGACTATAATACTAGCTTCTCTGTTCCCCTTCAATCTATATAGCTGACCATACCGCATCTAGAAAATGAAAAACACTGATAACAAGATGTGTCTTTTTGAGGTGGTTTCACCCAGCCAGACGTGTTGGTTGGTCTGCAGTCGGCTGGAGGATGCGGAGGACCCTGTCCCCTGTGACCGACTCCGCACGGATACCTGGCGTGAATCGGCCGCCGGGCACCCAGTTGCGTTTCTGGGAGCGATCGTCCCCTAGGTTCTCGGTGCCGCCCGTCGTGGATCCTTCTCTTTACGCGGTGATGTCTGTGGGAAGGGGGGGCTAGGGTTCTCTTCGCCGCCAGACGTACCTCCGGTCCGGTCCGTTCTCTTGGTGTTGACCACAAGACTGGGTCCGATGTGGAGTTGGTGCTCGGGGCTACCATGGCGCGACCTGTGATGTCACATGAAGGGGCTCCGTAGGTACAGCTGTTCAACCCACACCGGCAGCTACTGCTAATCCAGTGCCGACCCAGCCACGGTCCTGAAAGGGAATGCCGTAGTGCAGTGGTAGTGCACTAGGATCTCACGCCGCCGACCCGGGTTCAAATCCAGGCGGGAATACGGAATCAAGACTTCCTCATCTCAAATTTACCCCTCAAACAGGGTAGGAGCTGGCGACGTGCTATGACAGCAGTGTGTGCATCGTTAAGCCCCTGCGGTGTGTTCGCCACGGTCCCGTCAGAGCTTAAGCTTCGGCCTCTCGGCGGGCATATTTTGCTAAGCTCCCGCTGGCCGCTGTTTCGACGCTAATTCCCTCACTGCCTGTGATCTGGGCTTTGTTTAATCAGTCGTACCAGCGCCGAAATCGCCCAGGTACACCTGAGTAGCTGCGTCGGCTTAGTACAGCCGTGCAAGCCTCTCGCGACTTCCAGGTGTCAGTCAGGCTTCCAAAACTAGGTCCAGGTATTTGCCAGGAGCGAGGAACTGTACTCGGGACATCGGGAGTTTGAAATGCATTGTAGGAGTAACGCAAAGTTTCAGATGCAACTTTGACATTTATAATGAGATTTGAACTGGCATGGCCATGTGCTAGAGCATGCTAATAAACCGCGTGGCAAGTATCTCATTTGGCCCAGAACTTACAATTGCCGAACAAAATTAACTATGATCGACCCTGTCCTGCCCCGGTGGTCACGTTTAATGTGGTTACCTTGGCAACATGACGTTACAATTGATAGGTTCAGTCTGAAACAAAGCATTGCCAGATCGTGGAGACTCGCGCATAGGGAGACTCAACATGCAGCAAATTAAAATTAAACGATAGGAAATAATGGTCCTTCAAATATTTTCCAGCAGGAATACAGCCGACTTCATTATTTGCAACATACAGTGACCCTAAAACTACTCCGGTCTGAGGTTACACCAATGTGCCATATTCCTTTCAACACGAAGATTAGCTTTAGATACATTAGATCCAATCGAGGGACATATTGATCATGTTCTTCTTTGTTCCAAACAAGACCGACAACAAATTATGCTAGCACGATGATATGTTGTGTAACGGCGGAAGAGGAAAGTATCAACCAAAAAGTGCTGGAATGTATTTTTGTATATTTTTGGCCGAGAACAGTTTCGGAGCAGTTTAAAAGTATAATAATTTGGGAGAATACTTTCAGGGCTTTCCTGCCTACATTCTTTCCGTTCTTCCCTTCACAGTATACTTCCAGGCCTACATTCGTCTGACCTGGACCTCGGCGTCTAAGTCTAAGTATGCCTGTCCAAAATCGTGATGATAGTCTAAAAAGTGCTCATATCTGACATTGAATTCAAACCATCTTGTGGCCTCCAGGGAGGCAGAGCAGTTTTATGACATTCCGAAGATACGGCACGGCAAAAAGGGCTCCTTTTCTGTGAACAGGCTGTGCTGAGTATTGAGTACATGTTTAGTAGAGCCCGATATTGCTGTTTTTTGGAGGGGGGATTTATTGCACTGATACAATGAAATAAGAATTCCTCTGTATTGGTGGATGTATTGACCAGGTGTCACCTGATTGGCGAAGGTATTCGGGGTTTTTTGACTCCTCCCTTCTATAGCTTGTAATTGACAATCTCATTGATTTATGGATTTGCCACTACAGTGACGGAACTAAAATTTTAATGAGGGGAAGGCGATGCCTGAGTGGCACCGATCAACCTGGTGTCGCTTCAGTGGAATGACGGGAGGTACAGTCCCCGCAATTGAAATTGCCATGACTAGGCTCGACCGGTTTAGGATGAATATCTCGCAACCTATGGCGTCTATAGCTTTATAAACGGGTTCTTATTATTTATTTTTGCAAGAGCTTTCCAGTGGTTACCATTATTTCCTAATCTGACATCTGCGTGAGAAAATATTACACAATTACTGATTTTGCTGCATTTTGACGGGGTAGTCTTCGGCTGACTTGCCACCGCCCCTGATAATCCCCGACCCTTCGCTCGACTGGCACGCATACCTGGGTCACGTGATTACTACGTGTTTACAACGACAGGTGCAAGGCCACACGTAGTAAATAGTGTGTGGCAGGCAGGGGGCACAGTGTTTTGAACCGAGGTGATCAGTACTGTCTCGCAGGTGTCTAGCCCCAGGCGGTCCGTCCAGTGACCGAGGCGCCTGGGCACGAGAGTCCAAGACTGGGTATGTCTGAGTTATGGCTTCAAACAATGTTTCCAGTCTCATAAGGCTCACAGGATCACTGCTGAAATATTTTTTCTGGGGGATTAGAGTTCATGGGGTTTAAAACGGCACCCTGTGGCCGAATTTTGTTATTTAACACCCGCCCCGGTGGGTGTCCGAGCCATCTTTTGCTGTAGGGGAGAACACTTCCCCTCGAACCCGGCTCCTATGCAGGATAGAGGGAAACGCGAACACTGGTAGATGGTTCATAAGAATATATCGCGAAACTACATTACTCACTTTTTGTCTCAGGTCAATATTTAGGTCATGACAGGTAAAAAAATGTGATAGGGTGTAGAGGAGTTTATGGGGCCTATCGTCTGACTGAATTCAGTTAGTATAAACTGTATGGCGCCATTGGCTTCCTCTTTTACGGAAAATTGAACCATGTATAATATGACTATACTACATGAAATCATAAAAGTAACGTGACCTAAAGCTGGGTCAAGGTCTTTATCTGATCTAGCATAATCAATATGCATATCAATCAACTTGCAATAACAATCCAAACGTAATGGTATCAAAATAAAAAACTTTTTCATCATTTCCTGCGAAATTATTGACCCAAGTCTACCTGTTTAACCCTCGCCCCGGTGGAAGGTGCTTAAACATCCCCTCGGGTGTTTTCCGGCGGCACGAAAAAACGGCGGCGCGAGTACTTAGCACACTTTATCCTTGATTGATTCCGCAACTTTTCCCCAAATTTTAAGGTTGGGTCATCTCAGTTCAGGTCACCAGTGCAGGTGACCTCACCTCCAAAAATGTTTGAGCGGCGTAAGTAAGAAATGGGTGAATTTATCGAATTAAAACTTATTCCATATAATGGGCCCACCGAGTGCTACAACATATATTCCGGGATTTTTCATATCGATGACCTAAGGTCAACTACGGACCATGACCTCGCTATTGTAAATACATGGGAAAACAGAAATTGGGCTGTATTTGTGTACTCAACAGCTGAGAAAACCTCAATATTCCCTAAATCGTAGTATCCTGGGACCTTTTCCAGGCTCCTGTTGCAATTTTTGACCTGTGACCTCTGAGAGGTCATCTGGGGCTATTTAAGCAGTTTTCAGACTTATGTCAATAACTGCATGAAATGATCCAGCTTTTATTTTGATATCATTGCGTTCAGACTGCTATTGCGAGTCGATTGATTGCATATTGACTATGCTAGGTTAAAAAGTGACCCTGAGCTGGGGTCTGGTCATTTTTAAGTTTTGACCTAGTATGGCTCGTTCGATTTTCCGATTTGATTCATCATTCGATTTTCCGTGACGAGAGGAAGCGAATGGTGTCTCACTCAACTCTCCAGACGCCAGATACCAAAAACTCTACTCAAAATCCCACTTCCTTTGACCTGTCATGACCTCAAAATTGACCTGAGCCAAAAAGTGACAAATATAATTTCCTCATGAATTTGTATGAACTATCCAACAGCGTTCGCTTTTTTCGCTATCCCACGTAGAGGCCGAGTTCGAGGGGGTGTTCAAACACCCCCCTCCCACCAGGGCAAAGATGGCTCGTAGGCCCACTGGGGCGCGGTTTAAGCAATCCAAGATGACCTCTCAGAGATCACAGGTCCAAACTTGCACCATGAGCCTAGAGAGGGGCTTAAGCTACTACGATTTGGAGAATGTGAAGGTATTCAACTACATATCAACATAAATAAAACCATTTCCCTCAATTTTTGTTTTCCCATGCATTTCCAATGGAGAGGTCATGATCTGTATTTGATCCTAGGTCATCGATATGTAAAATCCCGGAATATGTTTTGCGCTAATTGATGGGGCTATTAGGTGATATGAGTTTTAAGAAGACAGATTCACACCGTTCCTACTCATGAAATCTTAAACTTTTTTGGAGTTGAGGTAACTTGACCTGCACTGTTGACCTGACCTGAGATGGTGCAAACGTAAAATTCTAGAAAATGCTGAAGAATTAATTACGGATAGGGTGCGCCAATTACGGCGGCGCTTCGCGCCGGCATTTTTATGCACAGTCGGAAAAATCTGAGGGAGGGTGTTCAGACCCCCTCCCTCCGGTGGAGGGTGAAGACGACGCCAAGAAATTTTTGATTTGGCTGAATCCAGTCAGGTGCAAGGGATAATAATGGGAAAAGCCAAGTATGTCAACCAGACACCACCTGGCCTCTTTTCGCACCCACTACGACGTGGGGCGTCAGTCCATCTCCCTTTCCCCTGTTAACTCAAGAGGCAAAGGTGATACGAAAAATAGAAATGGCGCTGGAAGCTCCTTGCCGTCTTGTTCTAAAGATATGAGCACAAACAAGCTCGAAACTATGACCTCCGGTGATCCCTGGTAGCGTCTTTACTGACGTGATCTCAAAATAACTAGACGATATCTGGGAAATTTTTATTTCGAAGAGCTTTTGAATGAGGAGGAAACTCGACCATGGCATGCTGTAGGAGTCGCGTTTTTCCCTTGCTTTGTCGTTCTTATCTAAGAAAAACAAAAATGACCCACATGGGCGTGGAAATCACGTTAAAACTCGTTCACCTGACCTGAACTGTTATCAATTTACAGTTATAAGTTGTCAGGCTGATAACCATAAATTGGTGTAAGTCGACTAGTCTCTCATTTAAATCGGCTCCGAATAACTCGCCAAAAATGAGGATGGAGCCCGGGAAGAGCACCAAGGCGATTAAAATAATGTAAATGGGCATATTTTTTCCTTTATATTCCCCGCTTAGCTTATCAATGGAATGGCCAGGGGTTGTGGGGTAAGTTTGAATTCAAATTGTTTATCAGGTTTAACATATATGCCTGTTCCATGGGTGTCTGTTCCTGTTGTGAATTATGCTGATAGTATTGTCACCATTGTGCTGCAAAATAAATAAATAAATATCTCTTTATTATATGGTAATCAGGACTTATGGACCAGAAAATGGTTAAAATGAAAATGATTAACATATTTGGCTACAATTCATGAACGCTAGGTCGCTAAAACTCCTTATGAAGAACAAGAAGGGAGCATGAAAAAGTGCCGTTTGGCTAATGGGGTCTCAATCACAAAAAATGGTAGATAAATGCATGAGGTAATGAGTCGAAACCTGCCACTACACTAAAAATGACTAAAACTATCGACTTGCAAGTACTGAATCCTCATATTTATTTGAAATGTTTCGAAATTAGGAGCAGATATTCTGCCTGAATTTTATTCCACTGTTTTCTTGTTGCTCATGTGTCCAGAGCGAAATACACACATTCAGGTCTTGCTTGTTTTCGCATTTTTCCAGGGACAAAGGATGAAAATGGGTTCAAAGCAGCTTTGGGGGTTTACACGCACCGACTGTTGAGGCTATATAGTGTCGCCAACTCTCATGTTGCTGGGAGATGGGCACAAAGGGAACATTACATGAATCGAAAAAGAGCTATTGTTTTCTTTATTAGGCTCTTCGGTTTCCTACCTGGCCCTTGCTTGCCTGGTTATGTGCTCATAACGACCTTCCTCAAAGGTCACATTAGCCCTTGCCAAACGGGAAAGGCCTTCAGGTATTTCGAGCTAGAGGGGTACTGTTTGCCAGTTAGGGAAAAATTCCAAAGGCTGGGGACCATTGGTAGGGGCTGCCAACCAACAATGGTCATCAGCTTATATTCAAATATATGCTGATTTGCACAAATCAGTATTCAGATAGAGGGATGTTTTCAATTCCAATTAAATGCTAGAGACGCTGTATTGGAGTGGTCAGCGTAGCTGGATTCCACCCAGCCGACCCGGGTTCAAGGCCCGGCGGTTTCCCTGAACAAGGAGCAAGCTGGTTCCCGGGATATCTTTTCAACAGTAAAAAAGTTGGCGACACCATATGACACTGGCAGTTGGTGCATCGATAAGCCCAAAAATTATTTATTACGTATAATATCGTATAAAGTTAGTGATAAGGGGATGAGGTGGCTTAGTGGATAGCACCCTTGTCTTCTAAGCCACCGGTCCCGGGTTCAAGTCCCGGCGGAGCCTCTGAATAAGTCGATCTGATCCCCAAAATCCCTTCAAACAGGGTGAGAGTTTGGGACGCCGTATGACCCTGGCAGTTGGTGCGTCGTTAAACCCCAACAATTCTTAAAGTTAGTGATAAATGCTTATGTGCCTCTTTCCGGGCGACCAAAACCAATGCAGATACGTTAAGTTGAGATGGCAGCTAAGGATGCACGATAGTTAGGGGCCTCTGAGCCAGCTAGGCTTTCGAAAGATTGCACGAGCTTAAAAACACCCTTTAGCCCAAGGGGCTCAATATTAGGCTGCGGGAGTTCTCAAAAATTTATCGAGGCTAAAGATTTAAACTCAATGAAATCCCAAAACAATATACTGATAATAATCTCTCGGGCTAAACCAGAATCAGACCAGCTTAACATTCGTTTCCAGTCCAATTTTAGTCTTGTTGGTAATATACCCTCTCAGGTCAAGGGAGCAGCGTAGGCTTCAGGGGCGTACGCAGACCCGAGTTTTGGGGGCAAACCCATGTCTGCCTGTCCTCCTGTGGGGGGGGAAGGGGGTGGGAGCGAAGATGTTTTGCTCTACATACCTATTGTAAACACCTTTTTCAGTGCTCGACAGATCTAGTATAAGCTACCTCTCCAAGTGCATGATCGCTCTCCGGGGAGGGGAGGGGGAAGCGAATATTTTTGTGCTCTACAGGCTTAGTGTACACACCTTTTTTCAAAAATTTCTCCGGCGTTTGGGGGAAAGATAGTTTGGCCCCCTCCAGCGCTTTGGGGGCCATGACCGGAATGCCTCCCTGCGGCCGCCAAAGGTAGGCTTTGGTTACAAGGTCCCCCGGGTAATATTCTGGTTTCGCCCAACCAGAATATGTAAACAATATTTTTCCTAAAATATTTTCATTTCAGCGACACATCGAACAATTTTAACATCAATAATAGCTGGAACCAATGTCGTGCTAAATTTCGAAGAGTAGTAGCTCTCGAGTTGGTGGATTTCATCAGAGAAACATTCACTATTCACTGCCATTTTACCCTCGGTGGTCGCACGTGGCAACGAGACCCCTCAAACAGCACCCAGTTCTAATGGAGGACCCAAGGGGAGGGGGACAATACGTATTTTCTCCCCGAACGAAAAAGCTCGGAGCAAAACCATAATGTTATCCCCCTCCCCAAGCTGTCGACCTTTTCCCCGGCTCCTTTAAAGTTCATAAGCAAGGTGTTGGTGCTTTAACTGAAGAAATCATTTTCAAACAGAACCAGTCAACTTCAGTGTGAATATTGGAGCCTGCTCCTCTTGATATTTAAAATCGTATTTGGATGAATGATCCTTGGATATCGAAAGCAAGCATTTTGTAGCCACATATTTCACCCAGTGACGCCTGTTTGTTTTGCTTTTCGACTTATATTTACTCCCCACTCCCCGCCTCCCCAACCTGCCGGCTAGTTAGATTGTTGCAAAAGCTTTCACTGCGCGACGTTTTTTCTTGCGTTTCGATTTTTGTTTGTCCCACCAAAACTACCGCCTAGATCCATCACTGACCAATTTTACCGCTAATGATACTCTCAACAACGATCACTATCACCGCTAAAGCTGCTAAATAGGCTTTTATACCTTTGTAATACTGCTACAATTTATCTAATATTTTCAGCATAAAATATGATCATATCCTTCCGACAAGTGAGGGTGCTGCCAAAAGGCCGCAAGAAACCTAGCGCTGATTCCCTGGCTCAACTCCCCCGGGTTCAACTCCTTGGGTTCATGTCCAGGCAGATTCTCTGAATAGGTATGATGATCAAATGCACCAAATCTCTCCTTACAGGGTGAGAGTTGGTAACGCCATATAACTTTGAGAGCTGGAGCGTCGTCTAACCCCAACAATTTTTGTTAGAGACTATCGCAAACGCTATGCCAAGCTTGCACCGTGTGATGTCAGTCTAGAGGCCAGTTCATGGAAACTCCATCCTCCCCAGTTAAAGCAATGGCTGCCGTTCGTTGAGAGGAGACGACTGCGTGATTTTAGTCAAGCGAGGGCACAGTTTTATGCTCCCGAGAAATAGGCTCTACAAAGGTTCTCAAGCTGGAAATTTAAAAATTCTCTGTGGACGGAATTAAGCTCATTTAGTTGGAAGCAATTGTCCCATAATAAATAATCGCCGCCACCGACGAAACAGTGATAGAGCCAGTGAACCGTCACCCTTGACAAGAAAATTTCCCATCTAAAAACAAAACCTCGTCAGGTTCAGGCTTCTTGAGACCTTCGCAAAATGCTGCCCACACAATGCCCGATTTTCCTATTGTTTCTTAAATCGCGATGTTTAATGAAAATTGGGGGCCTGCCCCCACCATAGGGGGATCCAGGATCACCGATGGGGGTCACCTTGCCGGGGGTGGGACGTCATCCGTACAAATTGGGTGCCACTTTTGGCCGGTAAAAGCTTTCAGGTGGGTGCCAAATCCTATGGCGGGGTGCCGATTTTCGCATCCTGGGGAGGGGTGGAAGTGACATTTCATGAAGTGCCATCGACCGTTTAGAGGAATGCTGTGATCATTTTAGGGACGCCGAGGGTCAATGAGGGGGGACCTGCATTCCTTTACCCTTGGATCCACCTATGGCTCCAACTGTCCCCTCTTCTGACGAGTATCTGAAAATATTATTTTAATGAAACCTCCATGCAAAGTTGTATCACTGTATCAGCCGTTTTACCAGAATCCTGTCTAAATAAACATGCAGGTGAGGGGAGCCCGGCAGCCAATGACAGCTTACATGTTTCGCAACCCAAGCACAAGGGCGGATATAGGAGGGAAAATTCGTGTGCTTCCCCGCAGCAAAATATATTCCGATGGTTTGCCCCATCTGTGCCCATCTTATTGGATATTGCTCCCCCCTCAAAAAGCAACTCGTGGTTCTGCCACTGCATTGCGTGGTTCTGCCACTGACCGGGGCCCCAGGTCAGTGACGCCAGTTGTCCAGCACACAGCAACACAGTGGGAGCAATTGCAATACGAGTGCCCCTCAGACACGACAAGATTTATGAGAGGGATGAATGAGCTGGCACAATGCCAACCGCCCATTCATCTGTGAGGTCACGTGGTCCAGGTATGGGCGAGAGGGTCAGGGATTATCAGAGGCGGTGGCAAGTCAGCCGAAGACTACCCCGTCAGAAAGCAGCAAAATCAGTAATTGTGTAATATTTTCTCACCCAGATGTCAGATTAGTAAATAATGGTGACCACTGGAAAGCTCTTGAAAAAATACACATGATGCACCCGTTTCTAAACCTATAGGCACCATAGGATGCAAGATATCCATCCTAAACCGGTCGAGCCTAGTTATGGCAATTTCAATTGCGGGGGACTGTACACTCCCGATGCGAGTTTAGGTTACTCTTCAGTGGGCGACATATAAAAAGTGTTAGCGGGGACCGCGGTGAGTATCTGGCCGTGGACTTTGCCAGACGGGCGCGGCTGTCACAGCTGAGTAGTTACAAGGAGACCTGCAGGGAAATGTGCAGGGCGGCCAGCAGTGGAGGGCGGCCCACGGCAGGAGATGCTACCCATTTGGAGGAGCACCGAGAAAACGGCGTACTTGTGCTTGAGGTATCTTTGGAGAGGTCAATTATGATGGTATCTGTGTGTGTATCGCACAGTTTCAGAATTCCGCCGGCGTTTGCCTACGCATGTTGGTCGTCTAAGCTGGACAGGGGGACGCCCCGTCGGACAGTGGGAGTGTGAACACCCCCTTCGCCCCGCTTGGAAACATCCCTGGACTGGCCAGCCCGCTTGGAAACATCCCTACGTTGGCCAGTCAACGCCGGTGCAGTGACATATCTATGCAACAGCTTCAAGAAGTCCTGTACAAGCGGCATTTCAAGTTGGTGCTGGTTCGGAATCCCGTCATCTCACACGTCCTCTCAGGCGATTGTCGCCTGATTGCCATCCAAACTCATTGTATAGCGGCGGGGCGTAACTGGGTCCTGTGCGGATATGTTCTCACTGCAAGTGCACAGCTCCCCGGGCAATCAATGGTTGAAAAATTCAAGCTGGTAACAAAGGATTGAAAACCCAAAGGCCTGAGTGGTTCAATTTTCTGTTAAAATGCATTGCAGTCAGAGCGAAGCAAACACTGTAAAGGAACGCCAGGCTCTTTGAATAGAATTCGGGATCTTTTCATGATAGATCTAACCTTGGACATCACTTATTGGCCGTGGACCAATAATTAAACGTCATTCAAGAGATGTAAGTTTGAGAAATGCGATGAAATTCGTCCCTGCCCAGTAGTTGAATTTACCGGGAGCAATATTGTACTGTAGCAATATTATCTATAGTTTATAGCCCGTAAACCGCACTCTGAGTGTCTAATAGAAAATTTTGAAAACCAAAAGATTGTGAATAGCGAATAGCAAACTTTGAATTTGTAATCAGTACCATCAGCTTCGTTGGGCGGGCAGGTCGTCATGCTGGGCTGCCTTTGGCTGTTGGCCATGTTATCTTCGTTTACCCTCCGAGATGCCTCCCCTTCTGGGTGGATCTGTACTGTCTGGAGCAGCTCCTAACTTTGCCTCTGCCTAGGTTATCAAAACTAGAGAAACCTGTTCCCAGCGGATAAGAAGCGTTGGGTCATTGCCCATGAGCCTCACTTTAACCTGGAGCCATAAAATGGCTGGACGTATCTGCATTATGCTTGCTTGACATATGGAACAGTGCCGATGTTGACTATAAATGTAGAGGGTATATCCAAAGGGGGTTGTCGCCATCCGAAACGGATGCAGATATCCTTTTTCGATTTAGCGCAGTCCACTTTATTGAAGGGCAATTCCAGCACCAATCGACCAGCCAAATGGTAAATCTACACGGTACCTCTTCGATTTTCTTCAAAATAATTTTATAGGGTTCTCATGGGCCGTAAAGACGAATCTGAAAGTTTTAGCTCGATTGGAGTAAAACTTTAGAAGTTATTGCCTCAGGCATTTTTTGAAAATCTGCTTACAGTGCATTTTTTAGGTGATCATAAAACCCACAGAGACTGATGAAACATGCTTAAAGTATATATTTTCCTGTCTGAAATGCGCCGAAGAACTCGAATCTGAAGTCTGTTTGACCCTAGGTCACTTGTGAAAAAAGTTGTGATTTGACCTTGACCTAGGGTCACATTCAAAATTTGCTGGTACACCTTTTGTTCAAAATGGCATATTCCAAATTAAAGATTGAACTTTTCTTCTTCCATTAAAATAGGTTAGAACATCCGTTTTTTATATCTACTAGTGTTTTTAACACGCTTAGTGGAGGGTAGCCTGGCATCAACACGTAATGAAGGGGTCCCGAAATGCCTCCCCTGAGATTTCACCAATTAAGAGGGTTAGCAAAACGCGTGTTGCGGGTTTTGTGAGGGCTGTAGAATGTGTTTTTTAGGCTAGATTTCATGGACCTAGACCAGTATCCTCAAGGTCAAATGAGGTCATAGAGGTCAAATGTAGGCCGTACCTGACACTTAGCGAAATGCCGTTACTGTGCGAAACAAAGTCGCGAATACACTTTGAGCGGGCAAATTTCATAAAGAGAAGATATAAATTGTTCTCTGGAATATTTAGGTCGAGGTCGGTCAAGGTAATTGACAATGACACCACAACGTGAGATATTTCCATAATGGATGCACATACGTTGAAGCTTGCATAGAAGCAACCATTAAGCAATCAATGAGTTTGACCTTGACCCACGATCTTTGGCCTGTGACCTGGAACTTATCATTCTGTAACCTCAGCTGTAACATAAAAACATCATACACGTATTGCCAGGGAACGTCATGTGACCGAAAGCTGTGCGATCAACAATTGCGATAATGTTTATATGACCTTGGTCTGTAACCTATGATCTAGTGAAATGATCTTAACATACAACTCTGACGATGCTACGTTTTCGTCGCATCGCTAGGTCTGCAATGCATTTGAACTGGTGTGACCGCACATAGGCGTCGGAAAAAGAAGGCCAGGGGGCCTGGCCCCCACTTTTTGGCCCAAAATTTCCTTATCTCAGTCAAAATGGGAGAAAACCAGAAATTTGCATAAACGGTAACTGTGGAGGGCATCGAGGAGCCCAAATTTGAACAGTTTTTGGTCATATCATGGAAAGGTTTTTGTCAGCATCAGGTTTAAGTTTGACTGGCCCCACTTTTTCCGGTGGCGGTGCTTATGTGACCGCAGATTATGGCTATTTAGAAATATACATCTGATTTTGTAAGCCTGTAGGTCAGTCAGTGCGTAAACATAGAGGACAGATTTTCAAAGTTCTTTCCAAAATTAACTCGCTCATCGATGTTGTTTTTCTGCCATGAAGGGTTTCCGGCCACCTCGGGTAATTATGCTTAAGCCCTGTCCGACTGCGTGTTAATGCTCATTACAGTGCTTTAAAGGATGATGATAACTCGTCGCTGGGGCTTCGACAGCATATTGGAAAGGTAGCGGGACAAAATGGTGATACAATAGGAACAGTGCTAGAAGTCTGAAGAAAGCCAAATAAGGCAATCGTGGTTTCCCGTGTTCATACATAGAACTCGCCTATCGCGTCGATTCAAATAAGTTTTTTTCTGCATCGGACCGAAGCAAGTATTTTCCACTCGCGAGTTAGTACTAGAGCAATACTCTCTCCTTGACGATATCTTTGCGCGATTTTACTCTCCTTGAAGTTAAAGGAAGCAAGCATTTGTCAACACGTGGAAAAATATGTATGTATGTACACCGGACACCGGTTTGCAACAATGCACCGAAATACGGGAGCCGGCGCCTCCATGAGCTGTCTTTGTGCTGAGCTGACCTTACGCTGTCACAGTAGGCAGCTCTGTTCCGTCCAGTGGCGGATCCAGGGGGAAGCAAAAACGGCATGTCCCCCAAATGGAAAGCTAGGGGCAAAACTATGTTTTTGCCCCCTCCCCCAAGCGGTCGACCTGCTTTATGCCCCGACTCATTTTTAATTTATAAGCAAGATTTCGGTGCTTCAACTCTCAACTTCAAACAGAACCAGCTAAGTTCAGTGTAAATATTGGGTCTTGGATAGAAAAAAAGTATTTTGTGCCCATACTTTTTCACCCCGTGACGTTTTTTTGCCTTTTGGCTCAAATATCCCAGATCCTACTGTCAAATCATATTATTGTAGCACAATTTTTCACTGCGTGACGTTTTTTCTCTTTTTTCCTTTTTGACTTTGGTTTGCTCCTCCCAAACCGACCGGCTAGATCTGCCACTGGTTCCGTCCATGTCTTCAGAGAGCTCTCGCACCTGCATGGTGTTCAGGTTTACGGGTGTGAAACGATGAAACCGTTGGGTGCCCTTGATCTTCAACGCCGAGCTGTACCACTGTATCAGTCGTTTTGACATTTCAAAGACCTCCTCTCTACTGACAAACGCGAAATGGATTGTGGTGTCGAAGTATTGCGCCAGAAAAGAGAACATCAATAGAAGATCCAAGATCTGATCCTTTTCTTCTCTCCTTTACCTTGCTTACCTTGGCTGTTCTTCTTCTAACTTTACCGCCAACTCCGTCACAGGCGTTCTTCCCGTGGCTGGTAGCAAAAGCGTTATTCACATGGTATTTGAAAGTCTGTCTGGATGATAACAAGCATTGATAAAGTGAAAATTGTTTTTGTATTGGCCACCGCACCCGTCTGATACGTAATGTGTTTTCTTCAAACTTGGCATGTGGGTGCGTAGCCAAGGTACGGGTTTGTGCTGCAAGATATGAGCCATGACGTGAGAGTGCTTTAAGTCGTCACTTAAAAAAACTTCTACTGCACCGGACTCCATCCTCAATCCAGTATGGAACAAAAAGGTGTACAGTCACCTGCTTTGCAGACCAGTGATACGACTGAGCAGCATTTTGCGCAGCACATGTATTATTTTCTGATAAGTCATCGATGACTACGGCTTTCCCCCTTTGGTGCCTTTTCCTTCCAGTTTGCTATATAATGCCCTTGAGCCATATATATGTAGTGGTGATGGGTTAGGTTACATACATTCTCACTCAGGGGATCAACAAATCGCTCTATATTATCCACGCAATCCGAACGCGTCGATTCTCTCTCTGATTTTGACCATTCTTTGAACGTAATATCTTCAGAAGCCATTTGCACGGAGTCAAAAGAGTATAAATACTCCCTAACCTCCTCCTATCTAGGGCTCCTTTGACGTGAGGGTGTCCACTGTCACCGTACTGTTATATTTTTCAATATCACTGTTTCAATATATCACTGTTATATATTTCAAACGTTTCGCAACTTTTTCCGTATAATCACGGCACTTCACTAAAGGTGTCCGGTATGACGTACATACATTTAACATATATGACCTGATTTGACCTTAAAGATATAGATATAAGTCCATACAATTGAGCTCAAATAAAACAGTTTACAGGCCTCACAAATCCCGGAACATGCGTTTTCCTAACCCTCTTAATTGGCAAGATTTCAGGGGAGGCATTTCGGGACCCCTTTCATTACGTGTTGACACCAGACCATCCTCCACTGTGCGTGTTAAAAACACTAGTAGATATAAAAAACGGATGTTCTAACCTATTTTATTGGACGGAAAAAAGTTCAATATTAAATTTGAGATATTCCATTTTGAAAACAAGGTGTACCAGCAAATTTGGGACATGACCTTAGGTCAAGGTCAAATCATAATTATTTTCACAAGTGACCTAGGGTCAAACGGACTTCAGATTCGAGTTTTTCGGTTCATTTCAGACAGGAAAAGGTATATTTAATACATAGTTCATCAGTCTCTGTGGGTTGTATGGTCATCTAAAAAATGCACTGTAAGCAGATTTTCAAAAAATGCCTGAGGCAATAACTTCTAAAGTTTTATTCCGATTGAGCTGAAACTCTCAGATTCAGCTTCGGGGTCCATGAGAACCCTATATGCCAATTTTAAAGAAAATCGGAGAGGTACCGTGTAGGCCTTGGTCGATTGGTGCTGGAATTGCCCTGAAGGGAAGGTGGCACATTTATAACGTGATTTTAACTGATATAGCCAAGTCGTAAAGCATGCCGGAAAACCCGGTGCTCAATATATAATTTGTCTTGAAACTCAAAATTTCCGTAGAGAAAGGCTAAAAACTACCTGAAATGCACATACCTCACATGTACCCTTAGCATTCCGGTCACAGTTGTCAGCCTTAGGTGTGACGACATATGCTGACGTCACGGTGTGAGTATCAGCCAATCCAAGCCGTTGAATCCTATTGAATATGGTAGTGGTTGCCAGATCATGACATCATCCACAGGCAGATATTTATTTATTTTCCGAGAGGAGCATTTTAAAGATAAAAATATTGAACTTGTTGTACATTTTTCGGAGAAATCATGGACGCCTCCTTGATTTTCGGCTAAAAGTTCCCCTAATTACACTAAATTACAGGATTCGACCAAGGTGCCACATTCCCTTTAAGTGGAATAGTATAGCCCAGGAAAAGCCACCCTGACAAAATAACACCATACCCCCTCGGAAGCAGCATTCTGAATTCAGCTAGCAGCCCTAGTCTGAGCACCTTTAGTGAGCACACTCATGAGGTGTATTTCCTGTGTTGAACAGCCCTACAAATCGTCTTCTGACTTGAGCGGTGCTGTATCGCGTCTGCCACTTGGGGTTAGAGCCGGCAGAATCGTCTGTGCGACCTCTTATCTTCCGCCTCAGTGCCGTAAATGTCGCCCCTGTGCGGTCGCCTAGTGCCACAGATGCGTTCCGACTTTTCACAATTGGTCTCGGCAGGGTTCATGGCATGGCAACCCGTATAATGACTGATTTCGGAACCGAGTCGTGTGCTTGGCTGCAGCGCTTTGTGGAAAACCGATTCCAAGCTAAGCTTACAGAGTACTCGGGTGATGCGGCTGTCTTTTGCAATGTTGAGGTTGCCGTGTCTCTCAAATGTAGTACATTGAGTGAAGTGTATAATCACTTTAGCATGGGGCTTGTTGGTGATATGGCGCAGGAAACGTGCCTTGGTGGCCTCATTTAGCATCAGCAGAGACTGTATTTCAAATTGAGCCTGGCTGGAGATGCCGGAATGAAGGGTGGGGTAAGAGGTCAGGGCTCTTAATCTTAACTAGAGAGCAATTATGGCTGTTGTGTCAGTTAAAGTCCGCGCGATATGCTCAGACTGTAATTAGGGCCAACACCACCTCAAAACAAACCGCACACATTCGGCAATGCTTCACGTGGAGGGAAAGCAGATTCGAAGAAGTGTCAATTGCGCCACAATTGAAATCGGGCGCAAAACCGAAACTCTCTGCGCGACAATTTTATCTGGGGTCAAAGGAACATCATCCGAAAATCTCAAGAAACCTCTAACCTAACGTAATCTGAATAGCTTCAGACTGCCCTAACTACAACCACCGGGTTAGAGTCAGACGTGTACACTACAATAACTAAATGGATTTTTGCAAAAATAGATAAATGAGAGGGCTGAGAGATGTGTAAATGGAATTAAACTAGTCCTTCAGTGGAAGCAAAGTGGAAATAATTACCATTTCAGTGCCAGGATTTGCAGTGTTTACCAACTGTCCTGTTTTTACTACCTGCCCTGTTTTTACCGGTTCTAGTAGGCAGTTACAACTATCATGTTAAAAACTGTGTTTGGCGCTTTTGGCATCCCCCGTTCAAAACTTGTTTTTCTGTTTTTTTTTCTTTTAAGACATCAGTACCTGAATCTGTGGAATCACGAGTTTTGTTGGACGACAGATCCTTGGCGCGTGTTTGGTTGCCCGGGGGTCAGTCTCCGTCCTTCGCTCTGTTGAAGCCACCCCACGCCTGAGGACATGCCCGGTTGGTCGTATCTCTATCCCGACTGGTGTCATCGCTGCTGGCAGGAGTACGACAACGGCTCGCCGGAGCGGGGCCGCTTCGCCGACTCGCAGTTTCTGGTGTTTGTGAACCGCGTGTTTGCCCTGCTGCTCTCCGGGCTCTACCTGTTGCTGTGGCGACCGCAGCGGCACCGCGCGCCTCTCTACAAGTACTCCTACTGCAGCTTCTCCAACATCATGTCCAGCTGGTGCCAGTACGAGGCACTCAAGTTCGTCAGCTTTCCCACTCAGGTGAGTCACACGTAGGGTCACTGTGGCTCACTGTCATACTGTTGTATCTGTCAAGTTCGTCAGCTACCCCACACAGGTGAGTGTCACCTGCGGCGTCGGTGTGTCAGTGTCACACACACACACACACACACACACACACACACACACACACACACACACACACACACACACACACACACACACACACACACACACACACACACACGGGTACAGACACAGGCACAGGTACAGGCACAAGCACAGGCACAGGCACAGACATAGGCACAGACACAGGCACAGATACAGGCACAGGCACAGACACAGACACAGGCACAGGCACAGGCACAGGCACAGACACAGGCACAGGCACAGGCACAGGCACAGGCACAGGCACAGGCACAGGCACAGACACAGACACAGGCACAGGCACAGGCACAGGCACAGGCACATGCACAGACACAGGTACAGGCACAGGCACAGGCACAGGCACAGGCACAGACACAGGCACAGGCACAGGCACAGGCACACACACACACACACACACACACACACACACACACACACACACACACACACACACACACACACACACACACACACACACACACACACACACACACACACACACACACACACCGATGGTTTAATTCATTTTATTTGCCTTTCTTTTCACCGGTGCGATTGGTTGCGGTTGCATCCGATAAGCCTGAAAGCATCAGGTGGGATTTCTCCAGGTTTCTGCACGGAATTGTGACTGTGTGATTAAGGATGGAATTGTTAGCATCGAGTGCTAACGTTGCAGATCTATGCATCGCCATGCAGTTTGTGTCATCGCTGCCATACAACACCATTGGGTTTGATATCAGAAGTATTTGGCGCTTGGCATGTGGTTCAATGCCGCATTGTGTGATCTCTGTTTTCTTCCAATCTCTTCGTGCAAAGACCCAGGAAGGTATGCTTATCTCATGTACAAATACGGGTATGCAAAGCTTACTAACGGAACAAGTGCTCCCGACAAATCGTGTGTAGGTTCTACGTCATTTTTGCAGTACTAAATCCAAAGCTTAGCGGCGTGAGCGGCTGCGGCAGAGTAGCCAGACCATCCTCTTATCTCAGTGCTGAGAAGGCGGGCTCAGCTGCCGCGCGCCGCTCAAAAGCTCTTACCGAGTTTTAACGGTGCTCATGGCATTCTTTTGGACAGCTATTTTTGTCAGGTGTTCATGTGCCCAGAAGTGGATAATTGCAGGCGTTGTGCTTGTCCTGCTTCTTGCCATGCTCCTGATATTAGGAAATGTAGAATCGGCGGTCATTGTCTTAGATGAGGTACAAGCTAACCTCCGCTGGGGGCTCCGTGGTGGTAGGGATCCTGGAGTCCCTCTTCGTTCTCGATTTTACGTTATATCCGGACTGTTTTGATCATTGTGAGCCTCAGCATTTAGGCTTATTTAATTGTATTTTATTCTTTGGAAACTTTTCCGAGGAGTGCAGATGAATTCCATCACTAATATTTTTTAACAAATATATTGTAATATTTCCAAGTTATTGTTAATTCGACTTTTGAGAGCGAAGCCTCACTTAACCCTCGCCCCAGTGGGCCATCGATGGCCCCCTAAGGTTTTTTTCGGTATAGCAAAAAAAGACGAGACGCAGGACCGCGGTTGAGGGCTCTATATCTCACCCCATCATTTTTGCACCATCCCAAATTTTTTAACCCCGGGTCAACCAAGGTCAGGTCACCAGGCGAGGTCAACCAAGGTCACCTCACTTCAACTTTTGAGTTCTATAAGAGCTACGTTTCTTATCCGCTCGATTTGAAATTTCCTATACTTCATGACCAGGCCAGGGTCTACAAGGTGTATATCCGGGATTTTTCGATTTCCTGACCTGAGATCAAGTCACGAGCAGACCTCTCCCATTGAAAAAGTATGGAAAAAACTAAAAAACTGTCTTATGATCTAAAAGCCATAAAAAGGGTTGCAAATGCTTGGCTTGCTCACAAAAGCGTTCTTGGACACCCTTTCACGGATCCCAGGGGTCATATTTGCCCTTTGACCTCTTCAGGGTCATCCAAGGTCACCAGAGGTCAAAAACAGTATTTTTGCAATACATTTTGACCTAATTAACCTAGAGTGCTGAATTAAACACCATTGTGTATGTCTCATCACTGGCTTTCATTTGATATACGACAAGGCCACTTTCTGACCTATGGTGACCCCATGTCATATGAGGTCACGAGGTGACCTCCGGAGGTCAAACCACTGGTGGGAGGTCATTTTGTTCGACGTAGCGGAAAAAGGTCTGGCGTTTTTCCATGCAATGTAGTTTACCAAATCTCAATAGCTCCAATGGTGTAAGAATTGAGCCCAGTTTTCTTAAGCATTGCATATTTGAGTGAAAATAGCCTATCGTGACCTAGCATGACCTCTGGAGGTCAAACTGTTGACCTGAGTGCTTAAAAATGTGAAGTACTTTCTTACTGAATTCACGCGAGCTTTCTAATGCACTTTGCAGATTTGCGCTAACACCCATATTTTTGGAGTTAGAGGGGGCATCCATGCCCCCGGTGAGGCAAAGGTGGCGCGGGACCCCCGGTGGGGCGCGGGTTAAGTTAACTATGGCCTTGTCACGGAAGCTCCGACCCCGCCATCCGAACGAGTGATTCCCCGCTGTCACGGGCTAATTTTGAAGCAAATGTCTAAATTTCATAAGACGCAAGGACGGCCGCTCCGCTCAGGTCACTCTCTCGCCACTCGGTTGCCAGCCGACCTACGTCCGGTAAATATTGAGCGCCGCAGCGTCTGAGGGAAACCGACCCCAAGCATTCACCAGTGCTCTGCCACTGTATGTTTCTGAGCAGCCGACTGGAGCTTAACGCTCTACCAACTGAGCTACCGGTGTGACGAGTTCAGTTTCTGGGGCGTGGGTAGAGCGTAGATAGTTTTCACTACGCTCTGCCTGTACCCGCTTATGTTTTAACAGAAACTATATACCGGTTGACTTGTCGCAAATATGCCACGACTCCCATTTCAGTAGACACTTTCGCTTGAGGTCTTATAACTTATTCGCAGGCCTCATCCATATTACGCTGCGCGTGGACACTGAAGGCTCTCTCGATGGGGGGAGGGGGGTACAGAAACAGTGGATATCTGCGCAGTCAATACCACGCAATGTCCGCCCCAGCTCATAAGCGGGTTCTTTGCCGATTAAAAAATGTCAAGAGGTTCAGTTCGATACTTAAATGAGGATAAGTTTGTACACTTTATGCGCACACCAGTAATCAGTGTCTTTCTTGAGCGGGGGCGCGACTCGACTGGTCGTTGGCGGCGGGCGGCTTCGCCCGTGCGGGGGCTGACTTCTCAAGGGGCGGCGCTGCTCCTGGTACCCCGGGGCGGTGGAACCCAGCCCCCTCACAGCAGCGCAGATCACCGGATGTGACGTCACACCTCGTAGCATATACATGGGAAATTAAATGATTAAATTCCCATTTTTGAGAAGGGCCCGAATCGAAAATAAAGATTATTTTGATTTGGGATACTGATTCGTGTATTAATTCGTAATCGGGAACGCCATGACATTTCCGACTAGGTGAAGGAACTCCACGCCCGTGTGAGTCCTGGGCGGGAGGAACTTGTTTATAAGGTATTTGGTGGAACCGTTGTGCTCGGTCCCGGGGAGCTGAGCGCGCCGCCGGACTCTACTGTGGTCACCGTTGCCCGCGGACTTCTTCCCTACTGGCTCACCGTGTGACCTGGGATGGCTGGTCGCTGGTGGCGGACGGCCTCGTCGCTGCGGGGCCGACTCTGGACATCACGAGGGGCGGCGCTGCTCCTGTTACCCGCGGGGCAGTGAAACCGTTGTGCTCGGTCCCGTGGAGCGGAGCGCGCCGCCAAACCAAGAAGCGCGGTATGGACGGGATGGCGCTGCGGCGGCGGGCTGTGTCGTGGCCCGTGCTTGCGAGCGGACCGAGGGCGCCTTTCGACCGGTGTGCCCTGGCGGCTGCGCGGGCTGGCGCTCCTGTGCGCGGGAGAGCGGTTCTGTGCGACGCAGTGGGGTGCGGCGGCGGCGGCTGGTTGCTGGTGCGGTGCGGGCGGGTTGGCGTGTGAGCTGCGATTTGCCGATCTTGCTGGTCCCTGTCAAATCTAACGGAATGTCGTATTGTATGTGAACTGCTTTTTATGTGTATGACTGCTCTGTATTATGTCTGTGTATGTCATCCCATTCTATGTCTCATCACTGCCGACATTTGTGGGCTCCCCCGGCGTAATTTAGGCGCGCCGCGTCGGGGGGTGGCCATGTGAAATACTACTCGGCCTGTCTGTCCTCCGGGACATGCCTCATACTGTTGTGTTTTTTTCCTTGATATGTTTCGACTGTGGAGTACCCGCACCAATGATATGTCTGTACTTGATGCGATTTGAACGAAGTGAAAAATAGTTAAGGTTAAGTTAAATAAATTGATTGTACGCGTGCTATCTATTTACTTTTTATAAAAATTTCACAGAAATGAGACAACATTTCAACGTACAACCGCATAATAGACAGTCCTCGGTGTAGTTGATAGGGGCCGGGATAAGCCTTAGAATCAGGGACAGACTGCATGGCATCAGCCACGAATCTGTGTCCAGGGGGCTCCCGCTTGCAGATTCAATGGGGTTCGTGTGAACAATGTAGCCTGTGTTTCTGTGTGAATTCTCTTTGCGAAACTGCCCTTCAGGCCGTGCTCTAAGTGTTTGAAAGAACGAATATTGTGGGAAATGTCAGACCTGATGAGATCGTTGTACGTTGAAATATTTTCTCATTTTTGTGGAATATCTCTGTGTAATTTTGATAAAAAATAGATACTTGCCATGCGTACGGTCAACCTCTTCCACTTAACATTAATCATAGCAACCTTGCGACAAGCCATGCGAAGAGTAGAATAAGTGAAAAATGTTATGTGGTGTTGGTTCTAACCCTGTTCAGAAATATTTCGATAGTCGGCTACATTTTTTTTTCACAGGAGCCGCCGGGATTTGATCTCGAGACCTGGGACTCGAAAATCGCTCACTCTTCCTCTAAGCCAGTCACTCGCTGTCTTATGACAGTATACTCGTCTCCTATCTTAGATTGTGTACGCATGACGCTAATGCTGATATTTGTGTGTTGTAGGTTCTGGCAAAGGCCTCGAAAATCATTCCTGTCATGTTGATGGGCAAGATTATCAGTCGGAACAAGTACGAGTACTACGAGTACGTAGTGGCCATACTCATATCGGTTGGAATGACGTTCTTCCTGATGGGTGCGACTGAGGAGAAGAACAGTGAGTAGTTCGTATTGATCGCATTAATTATGAATCACCCACGAGAACTTATTGCGGCTGCTTTGCAGGACTTTCATTCAACGCTTGTTTTAAGTTTTTGCAAGAAAGAATATTGTTCCACCCAACTTTTGGCTTTATATAGAGGCCGTTGAGGAGCCTGGAGTAAAGTCCCTTGAGATTCTTCTGTGCTGCGATGTTTCAAACGTGGGTTTGTGTGATTAATACGGCACGGAACATTTTTTACGGACTCTCTCTCTCTCTCTCTCTCTCTCTCTCTCATCCCCTAACGCCTATCATGCAGTGATGTCCCCATTGAGGGCGCCCACCTGACGCCCCTGAAACCACACCGCCCCTCTCTTCGTCAGAGGGCACGGTGACCACATTCAGTGGCGTCGTCATCCTGGTGGGCTACATGGTGTTCGACTCCTTCACCAGCAACTGGCAGAACGCTCTCTACAAGGAGTACGCCATGTCCAGCGTCCAGATGATGTGCGGCGTCAACCTCTTCAGCTGCCTCTTCACCAGCGTATCGCTGCTGCAGCAGGATGGCTTCGTCAGCAGCGCTCACTTCATGATGAAGGTTGGTGGGGGGGGGGGGCAGTGGTTCCCCTACTGTGGGTCATGACCCAATCCGGGGTCACGGGATTATTCTGTGCGGAGGTGACGAAAGCCTGTGAAGTTGAACCGGGACTGCTTGGTACAGTCCTCATTGACTGAGACTGACTGATGGCACATTTTAATTTAGTAGACGTCGCAAACGCAGGATTTATAGACGTGTATGGGGACCTGACACTCAGAACGGATTGTCCGGAGAGCAACGCGCTTGTATGTGGGAGTGATGCTTTCAGTGTGTTTGCAGTTCTCTCGGGTAAAGAAGGCCGACAGATCCGCTGTCATTACCAACGATTTATCTGAGTTGAAGCTGTTTTTCGATCATGGTGGACGTCAAAATCAGGTCGATGAATTGCCTCGAAATTACCTCGAAAATTCTTATCGGTGCGCTTTGCGGGCAACGAAGCCAAGAATTTAGAATCTAGTGCTGAAAGTGGAATGCATGCATGTAAATGTTCGTTCTTTCCATTCATTGGGAGTTGTGACAGTCGAAATGGCCCTCTGAACTGGTTTACCCAATCGGCTGGGAAACTATAGACGCTGTTGTCGATGGATCGGCATAATCACACGGGCGTCCTCTGATCATCTGGGGTTGGCGTCCACTGGGGTAATGGCGTCCTCTGATTATCTGGGGTCGACGTCCACTGGGGTCACAGAGTCCTCTGATCATCTGGGGTCAGCCTTATCTCGGGTAATACCATCCTCGTATTGCTGAAACGGGGTAGTTTTATTTGTATCGGGAGTGCTGGAGCCCCTGGTGAAGGCAAGGGTTTGTGAAGATGTTGAAGAAGTTATGGCTACTGATCATCTTCAATAGAACGACAGTTTTGAGGCAGGAATTCTTAGACGGTGCTCGTTTTATACTTGGTTTTTCAATCCTCCCTTGATCAAGTTGGAGGTCGCGTCCCCGCATTTCCCCTCTCGCTTTCGACGCCTATGGTCCGTTCTCTTCTCTTGCTTCCCTCTTCCCTCCTCACTTTCTCTTCGTGTGCTTCCCTGCCACCCACAGTCCACAGTGCCGCGGTGCTGCGGTTGCAGTAATGGCCTGCTCCCCGGCAGTATCCATCCTTCACATTCGACTGTCTGCTGCTCTCGCTCTTCTCGGCGTCCGGACAAATGTTCATCTACTACACCATCTCCCAGTTCGGCGCCATCGTCTTCACCATCATCATGACCACGCGACAGGTATCGATGTAAATTAACAGTCATTAAATTTGAGGTTAGGGTCCCCTCACGGCTAAGTTCATTGTATGCCGACTGTATGCATATGCTTTCTCTCAAAGTAAATGGTGGCATCGTAGGAACGCGTGGCTATGTGAAATGGCGTCAGCTTCCTAAGCCAGTCCCGGATTCAAGGTCCAGCGTGTTCTCTGGCTAAAGGCAAGCTGATCCCGAAACTCCTCCCAACAGGATGGAGCTGGTGACGTCATTTGGCCGTGGAGGGTGGTGTGGCGTTAAGCCCTAGGAAGTATTCAACTTGGTACTGCTTCAATCACTGAATTTCGCTGTCTGGGCCATTGTGAAGCCCGTGTTTTTGCGTTGTTGGTTGAAGCCATCTGGTGCTCTCGGTTCTCTTGGGTGTTCGGGGGCTTTAAACGCACGTTCTGTACAGCCTTGGTCGCGGGATAAATATCGGCTTGAGGTTAAGTATGACGACGTAGGACTACCAGCACTGCTGGCATCGTCTAAATGTAAGCGATGCCAACAATAAATTAAAGCGTTGCCGCACATGCCGTGACTCTGGCTCGCAACAATATTTTTACAAATAAGGGATCACCACATGTCGAATTAGTATTTATGTACGGCTAGGCTCATTGCAATGTGCTATAAAGACTCCTTCGTGCGTATCACATCGTGTCTCAACTTTCCCCGCATCTGTCCTTACACTCCCGAGTGTCCACCAGGGCCTGGCCATCATGATCTCCTGCCTGCTCTACCACCACGCTGTGACGCCGACGGGAGTGCTGGGCATTTGCATCGTGTTCGCCGCCATCTTCTTCCGCATCTTCAGCTCCTTCCGACATCGCCAGCAGAAGCGACCGGTGGCGCCGCCGCAGACATCGTCAGGCGCTGACAAAGTATGACGCGCCATCTTTCGGGCGCTGGTGGCGCCGCTCGGCGGCCGTGTGCGGTGACTGCACTAGGTTTGGAAGCCGGGGAGTTTGCTGCACACACCTCAGCTGAGAGCGCTGCGCGGAGCGGGGGCGTGGGGACGGAGCGGGAAGTTTTGAGGTTATGCAGGTATAATTTTAGACTTTTTTTCAAAAAAGGAACGTAGCTTTGTGGGTGAAGTCATTGGGTTTGCTGTTTGCAGATCATTGGAAGACCGAACCATAGGTTGGGGAGCCGACAATAGCTATTGTCTTTTGCCCATTGGACAATGTGTCGATGGTAGATGAACGATTTCAGAACTTGTTTTGGACGTCTTAAGAATTTGGGACATATACCGGCAGGGGCGGGTGCACACTGTTCCGGTTTTCCGAGGAACTTGGCTCTCGTTTACACAAGAAGGGAACAACTACATACTCATGACACACTGTGGTCTACATAGCCTTTTGGTGACTGCGGTTGAGTCTCGGCAATAGAATGGCGGGCGCGATGTATTCGAAAGATAATATCAGCTGCAAAACTTGATGACCGTGGATTGAGGATTGAGTCGCTTCTCAGGGAGAGTGGCAGTCTCCGACTGGCTTCGGACCGGTATTGGCTCACTCTTAAGACTAATGGCTGTCCTTGACTGTCTAGTTTCCCATCCTCTGGTCCAGTGCCTTAACGGTAAGTATTACTATGTGATGAAGCATGTTTTACTGGGAAATCGTCACCAGATGCTGCTTTTCGGCATATGTTTTGCCTAAGAATATTGCCATGGAGCAAACTTCGCACCTTTGCTTTTGTTAGAGAAGGGGTGTGCTTGGGATCTGATTCAATAGGAGGAATTTGTTTGGCCGTGGGATCTCATATGGATAACTTTTCCTTTTTCTCTTGTAACCTGTCCCTTTCAGCACTGCGCAGTCTGCTTTTTATTTTACCGTGATAGCGATGCCTAATCGCCATCTCACCAGGTGGCAGTGGGATAACCGTCACCTAATGTCGATTTTTGGAGCTGCTGTTTCGCGTATTCGCCACAAGGGGTGTCGCACGTGTTGTAGTGCACGAAGGCTCCCTTCGAAAAAGAAGTATTATAATTTCGGACTGGGAGGAGGCCGCTTATAAATGGCTTAGACCATGTGTTTCCTTTTCTATTCTTTAGAGATGTTCCAGCGGGAGTTCGACTGGTGTGCGGGGAAAATGAGGCGGATTTTACCTTAGTTTCTTAGGTGCTGCTCACGCCCGCTGCAGGGGCGACATTTTCGAGACGTTTTCCTGTACATTGTTGTACTGATATTTTCAGATCGCATGGATTGAGTGTAGGGTATTAAAAGGACTAAGGCTCGGTCGTAAATGAGTTTTCCCGACGGTAGAGTGTGATGCGCGGGTCGTTCTGAGCCAGGCTTGGTGACTCGAGCCTTGCTTCGTCTGTCAGCACAGCCTTGTCGGCACCAATCAGCAGACATTATGTTGTCTACGTCACAGGACTGTAACCTCTCCCCGGGAACTGGTCTTCAAGGTTTCACGCGCTGACGGCCTGCTGTTATGCTGCTGGGAAAAAGGAAGCAGCAGTACCCTACCGTTTTGAGAATGGTAGATCGGTATAATGTTTCATTTTCTTTGGGTAAGAAGATGCCAGAGATGCATGTTGCGCTGATGCTGCTTTAATCCAAAAAAATGTTTCCACGTCAAAAAATGGTGGCCTTCACGTGATTTTAGAAACCACGTCGGGGAATTCGTTTACCTCAGCAGATCTATGTATCTGCCTTGACTGCTGAGAACTGACGACCGCACGGAACACTCACCTGTCTGCGTGGAGGTTGCAGGCCCCGCTGACGGGCGGAACAGGGCTTCCCTGCGAATGAGGGTCAGCCGGACCACTATAACTCGATTGGGAGACGCAAAATGAGGTGATCCTGTAGTATTTTTGTGTGAGTTGTTGGCCCACTCGTCCTGTTTGTCTTGGGGTCGGATTCAGTATGAACTGAATTCAAAGCCTGTTGGAGTTGAGCCAGTGACGATTTGGCATGATCTGAGTCAACTTTTATTTCAACTGTTTGGGCTGTAGAAATCAATTGCCTGAATGCAACCCAACAAAACTGCAGGTGAGGTGGGTCCACATACCAGCCCAATGATGAGACCTGAAGCACTAGCTTGTCAGTCGCGCCATGGAATCACTGAGCCAGGTGCTCTCCTGACTTCCCATGTCGCACTTGGACCGTCACCAAGCCTGCTCTGAGTGGTGCGGAATGATGAGCACGTTGAAATGTGTCGGTTTGGGCGGGTTCCTGGTGAGACCACTGGTGCGTGCGGTGATGGCATTGCGTGTGCTTGCTGTATTCTGCGTCTGCCGTGGCTGGGGCGGCTGTGTTCGTAATTGTTAGCAATGCGGCTGTTCCTTGTTCCATCTGATGGCGCATGTCGTCAGGGTTTGTTGTAATTTATATTTTATTTATTTGACCCGTGTCACATTCAACACTAGCATTTGCTCATTGTACCAATGCTATGGTATAACTTTTTTGTAATGGATTCAATTTTTTGGAATAAGCCCTCTCATGCAATGGGCAGAAGTGATAGTTTTCTATATTTAGTTGCCCTTTGAATGATCTAAGTTCGTCTATGTGTAATTGCGTTTTCTGCTGCCTTAACTGTGCGTGATGTTATTTGCCACCGTTTGCTGCTTTCAGGCACGCTTGATGGACACTGCTTGTGTCCTCAGCAAAGGCATTAAGCACTACTAAGGCCGTGTATAAGTCACAAAGTGCGCCACCACCCCCAAGTGAAGCCAGTTATGCAGAGACCTCTGGGCCCGGTGTAACTGGGGAATCCCGGGCGCGCCCGGACAAACTCGTGTTGGGTGTTTTTTCTGTCTCTCACCGGTTGTTGGGTGGTGGTTGAAGACGTGCCTTGTTCGTTGTTGGAATAAACCGATATTTTGGAAGTTGTGTAGTGATGAAGTTGAGGCCGGAGCTAATTGGATAAATTCACGTTTGAGCCTGTGTACACTCACTCGTAACGACTGTGGTTCGCGGTAAGGAGCTGTTCACACATGACATCAGCCGAAGGGGGTGGTCCGGCTTTTTCTACTTTTTCTGACGAAGGGAGACGGCTCTAGCTTCTCACAATTCTGACGAAAGATTGGGAAAGCATGGCCTGTCGGGGATTTTATTATTGAGCGAGAACTGCGCAAGCCTAGGGCAATTGAAGAGCGTGTGCTAAGTTTCGTAGCCAGATATAATAGAATTATAGTATGGTACCAGTTTTAGCCTAATATACTAAGAATATTCTGGAAGTTATGCTTGCCTCCTACCTTCATACAATGTTAAGCCACAAGCTGCTGCAGCCGGTGACTGTTTTCCTCAATCAAAATAACAAGGAGCCATACGCTATCGTTGCGATTTCTTAATGTGCATTTTTATTATTTTCACGGCACTTTAGTTATTCTTGTTCATGTAGTTTTTTTCAGTGGCGTGACTGCTTCTCAATTTTTTTCCGGTTCTTCCATGCGGCAACAATGCGGTTCGCCGATGCGATATTTTGGGCTGTAGGGTATTTGAGCGGTAGTTATTATCCTTGGAAGCCCAAACCGACTCTCACCAGCGTGCAAAGTTGAGATATGACAGGTGTCTACGAGATCTTGCTGATCTTGCCTTCGGAAAATGTTCCGGCTTGGGGAAAGGTATTTACTATTGAGAGCAAGGGGA
This sequence comes from Lepas anatifera, assembly GCA_034440635.1. Classification (NCBI taxonomy): domain Eukaryota; kingdom Metazoa; phylum Arthropoda; class Thecostraca; family Lepadidae; genus Lepas; species Lepas anatifera. The sequence goes on from JAOTON010000938.1 coordinate 101,969, forward strand.
GCTGGTGATGGTACGGACCATGAAACCAAGGGCGAAATTGAGACATGAAATGATGCCAGTGGAAACAGGTTAGTAACCTCATCAACATTTTAAATGGTATCAGTGAAAACAGGTTTGATAATATACTGAACTAATACAATTATATCACCTAACAGACTCACCGAAAACGAAAAGTTGTGATGACGGAATTTTCGATATCGATAACCTAGGCTCATATACAGGTGCCTCTCTATTGGAAACATCTACACGGGGAGAATAGGAATTGGCTGAAGAAGACCCTATTTCTGTAGAGGCGCCTGATAATAAGTTCCTTTAGCGGCATTTGTAGCTTTGGATCTGTGGCCTCTGAAAGGTCATCTGGAACTGCCAAAGCAGCTTTTCGGACGAAGGCCAATAACTGCCGGACATGCCATACATATTTCAGTTTGATACATTACGTTTGGATTATTGCGAGCCGGTTGGTATACATATAAAATATGTTGTGTCAAATCGTTTACATTTTTCTAATTTTTACACTTTGACGTAGTATGGCCAAGCCATACACCATTCCATTCGCGTTACGACAGTAATCGGGTGAAGCCTAAAAACGATTCTAACTCGAGTCAGACGCTAAAGTCAAGAAAGCATCCCCCGACCTGTCATTCTTTGATGTCAAGACCCCAGTAATGACCAAAGCCAAAAAGTTACTGAATTAGTTTCTTAACCTTCGCCCGGGTGGGCGATCTTTTTAGACCCCCTCGGGTTTTTCCGAATCGACCAAAAAACGGCGGCGCGCAGCGCCGCCAAACTTGGTCTAGCTGTTTCTTCATCATTTTTACATCTTTCCTGAAAATTTCAGCTTACGGTCATATCAAGTCAGGTCACCAGGCCACGTGAAGTGACCTCACCTCAAAAAATGCTTAGGGCCGCATAACTAAAAGAAGGGTTAATCGATCAAGTTGAAACCATACCACATATTGGGCCCACCAGGAGCTACAAATTTGTTCCGGGATTTTTTATATTGCTGACCTAAGGTCATGTGCAGAGCATGACCTCCCCATTGTCAATACATGGGGAAAATCACGAAATGAGCTTTTCTCAGTAAGTATGGATGGAATCAACTTCCAACATCGGTTGCGACTTGCTCTTAGCCCATTTCTGGAGCTGATGCCAAAAGTTTTGACTTGTGACCTTTAAAAGGTCACCTTAGGTCAAATAAGCATTTTTGGTGTTTTTACTCTATAAATTTGGAATGAGATAAGATAGATTTTATTTGTCACCAAAGGTTTTGTATAGTCACTGGAAGTCAAATGATATACATCATGACTATACCACGTCAAGTTGGGTCAGACCGTTGACCTGGGTCAGGTCAAATTCTTAGATTTGATCTGGCATAGCAATGTTATATATCATTCGATTGGTATTGACGAGAGGATTGCAATGTTGCATCAACTATGGCTGTATCTTGTTTGGTTTGGGAGCTATTAGCGAAAAATGAAACACCCTTATGCATGGGTGCCTATGGACATTCCCAAGAATATGCCCAATATTCAGTGACCTGTAGCTCCCTAGGCTTTGATCTGACACGAAAATGAATGGCACTATCATGAAATAGCAGCTCAAGAGCTTTCGAATGGTGTTAAAAAAATGTTTCTAGCTATCATAGTTTCTGAGATATATGAGGTTTTCTTAGTACACCTCATATTAGTGATTTTGACCTATTTTGACCTCTGGTGACCTTGATATTGACCTGACAAGAAAAATTACCGAAATATTTTCGAAAGCATTTTTGAAGAGCTTTCGATTGCCGTTTTGCGCTTTTTCTAGCTCTCTTAGTTTTTGAGATCGCGGGGGTCGTTTTTAGCCCCCCCCACCATGGCGAAGGTGGCTCGTACCCCCCACCGGGGCAAGGGTTAATAATTTATCATCGGCTATTTCCCACCGTTAGTGTTTTCCCTTGTCTCGCACAGTAGTCGAAATCAAGCAGCGGGAGTGTTCAACCCCACCTCCCCCCGCCTTTCGTCACCTGGGCGAAGATGGGGCGGGTGGTAAGCTGTATACCACGCTTTGTGGACTGGTTTTTTCAACTATCACGCTCTGTAGACTGGTTTTTCAACTATCCAGATTCCAGTTCGGTCCCTTTTCGTGTCAAAACGGGTGATGAGGGCGTGTGTCGCCGTGAGTTTGTCGCGCCTGTTTAAGGGCGGTGTTTTTAGCGGACGCCGGCTCGGATTGAAGGAATATTTCAAAACCACTTCAATGTTTCATTGTGGCTGCCCAGACACCCTCCAAAGAGATATAAATCCACACCCCTGCGTCTTTCACTTGTGTTTTGAGGTGGACAACAGTGGCTGACGAGGGGTCTGACAATTTCTAACGATGGGAGAGGGGTCAGCCATTTTCTGACGATTGCTGACACGGGGGAGAGGCCCAAACACCCAATTTTGGCTGACGTCATATGTGAATAGCCCATGAGCTTGTGTATTAGCGTAGAGAGCAGCGGCAGCAACATGTGCAAGGAGGGTGTATTGACCCGAACCGACACATATCCTCTCTGACCTTGACGTCTGGGGATTTCAAACTCAAAGAGAAGAAAGTGCGTTGCAGTGCACTCTCAAACTGCAGTCTGCACTGCAGTGTGGACATAGGATTCCTTAACACGCGCATTGACGGGGGTCTGAGCCACCTTCGCATTGACGGGGGCGGGTACCCGCCCTCCCCTAGATCTCGAACCACGGAGGTGCGAAAACGGCAAACGGCGTTGGTCCTCCTTTCCATCAAATATTCAATTTTTTGTGTATTTAGTAGGTCAAATGCCTGTCGGATACATGAAATTGTTTTCCATATCTGAACAGAGATAAACGATTACTTGAATGCCATCAATATACGTATATTGCCGACCTTGTGTATTATATTATACGGTTAATTCACCTTTTTCATTTCGACTTTATATCAATGGTTTATAGTGTTATCTCTCTGAATAATAAATTTTTTGTAAATATTACTCCCCTTTATATTCACCGCCGTTAAACAGAGGCTTACCTCGTTGCTCTGCCTTGATTTATCTGTCACTGACGCGGGTGTTGCAAAAGTACGTCAAGTACGGCGGCGCTGCGCGCCGCCGTACTTGGCATGCCTTTTCCCTCATCATTTTTACAACTTCTGTGAAAATTTTAAAGTTAGGTCATCTCAGGTCAGGTCACCAGTACAGGTCAAGTGACCCGACCTCAAAAAAAGTTTAAGATAGCATAAGTCGGAGCAGGGTGAACTTATCCGATTGAAAATCATATCACATAATGACCCCACCGAGTTCTCTAAAATATGTTCCGGTAATTTTGATATCGATAACCTAAGGCCAGGTACGAGGCATGACCTCTCCATTGGAAATACATGGGAAAATGTTTTTTGCGTAATAACTCAGTAACGGATGGTGATAGAGCATTTATTTTAGCTGCATTAGACTCACCTGGGCTTTGCGGTGCTAATGACATGCATTTTATATGAGTTGACCCTGACCTGATCTCAAGTCAGGTCAAATCCTTGATTTGACCTAGCAAGCTCAAATTATATATCATTCGATTCGGCTTGCTGAGAGGATTCATTTAGTTCAAGTCGTTTTGTTCTATCTTCACTTGTTCAAATGTAATGGCCGAAAAACTTAATTTACATGTTATCCCTATGACGACATCTTTTGACCTCTCGTGACCTTAAATGTGACCTGACAAAAATTCAAATGTTTTCGATGGAGAAGTAGATGGGCAACCCAACGCTGCTTACCGTTTTTCGCTACCTACCGTTGTTCTCGAGATCTTAGGGGGCGGGTACCCGCCCCCCCACCCGTCAAAGCGAAGGTGGCTCAGACCCCCGTCAATGCGCGTATTAAGGTGGTCAATGCGCGTGTTAAGGTTAAGAATTCCCCCACCCTCTAAGACAAAATCAAAGTGGCGTCAATATGTCTCACACTGAAATAAACTTTCAAAACAAGGAAAATTCTAAATTTCGAAAATTGTAGCCAAGAGCGTGCAAAATAGGTTATTCCCCACAGTACATGGCGAGGTCTCAGCAATCGCTTAGATTGGAGACCACTTGGTGACGTCATAAAGCCATATCAACGAGATGATTTGTCTAGGTCACCTAATTTGAAGGAAAAGGTCATAGGTCAAGGTCATACCAGCCTTTTAAAGGTCTTTGTCTCCAGTGGTTCCATTCCAATCGCGTTACCCAGTATGACGTATTGCCTGCGCTATGACGTCATACTTAAAGTAGCTCTAGAAAATACCAAGGTTAAAGGTCAAGTTAAAAGGTCATGGGTCAAAGACAATCCTCTTTTCTCACCCAACTGCTGCTATCATGCCAGCTTTAAGGTACATTATAGGGAAGATATTTTGTGGCGACGTTATAGGTCAATGACCTTGAGTGATCTTGACCCCAACATTTCAGCAGTTTCTTTGGTACCCTTTCTCTATGACCTTGGTCCACTTCTAGTATATTCATGGCTTCTTCCCACATAATTAGACGGTAATTCCCAATAGCTCCCCAGCATGGTCCAGACTTGATCTTGATGCACTCATTTGACCTTGAAGATATCGACCTTGGTTACTGAAAGTGTCCGGCAGACATTCTTTTACGTCTCTTGTCTTTTTGTTATCTGAGGGAGGGACCAGCCCTCCCCTCCCATCCTCCCGTGACATGCTAGTGTCAGACTCCTTTCCAGTGCGGATATTAACACGCGCAATGGAGAGTGCCTGGCGTCAATGCGCAATGGAGAGGTCCAAAAGTGTCTCCTGATATCTCGAAAACAAAGAGGGTTAGAAAAACGCCCGTTGGGGATGCGTAGGAGCGACGGTGATCTACCTTATGACAAAGTTTCATTGACCTAGGTCAATATCTTCAAGGTCAAACGAGGTCTTAAAGGTCAAATCTGGGCCGTGCTGGAGACCTAATGGGTAATACCGTGATAATGCAAAAAAGAGCCGGGAATACACACAAATGGACTAAGGTCATAGAAGAAAGGTCCCATACAATGTTCCCTTAAATTTTGAGGTCCAGGTTGTTCAAGGTCAATGACCTATGACGTAACAATATGACATACTCCCAATTATGTTCAATATAACTGACACTATAGCAGTCTTTGGGCAGGAAATGAGGATTTGACATTGACGAAAAATCTTTGACCTTGACCTGTGACATTGACTTTGACCTTGACTTGTCTTAACCATGAAGTCATGGCATAAAATGTCATACTGAATAATGGCATCTGACCGGAATACTGGGTTCAATGAACTTGACCTGCGACCTTGGGCCTTGAAGTTCATGTGGGTTAACCTTGACATATAACCTGATTATATGACGTTATGACGTCACTACTCGGTCTACAGTGCAGGCGGACTGGTGTGAGCGGCGAGCTCAAAATAAAGGTTCGACTTTGCAAGCCTAGTAAAACATTTGTGATGGATTCCCGAAATTCCTTCACCAATCGAAGCGCTGATGAATTCACTCAAAATTGGTCAAGTAGTGGTTTCCGGCGGCGAAAGGTTCTCCGGCCACCTTCGAAAAATAGGCGGGGGAGGTACTTTAGGACCCCCTCCACTGCGCGTGTTAAGCGCCTCATATCCAATCACAGTTTCTGGGCGAAAAACTGATTGAGGGTGTTGTGCTTTGCTATCCCAACCTTTCTGACATATTCTCCAAAAATTCCAGTTTTGAGCCAAATGATATAACCGTCAAAAATGTTTTAGCTTTGGAGACGTGGTGTGTCTTTGCCCCGACCGGTTTTCCTGGTGTCAACAGTTGGGACCACACGTGGTATCTGCAGCACCGGACGTCTGGTTTATTTGCTGACGTGATAAACACTGTGTGAAAATCCCCGGATTACTGCAAGTGTTTGTGTTTTTACAGTGTTTTGAAAGGAGCCGCGCAGGCTGCTGGGAGATCCCCCGCTCATGTTGACGAGAACTGAAGCAACCCAACATCACTTGTTTCATTATTCCGCCGAACTATGTGTTTGATTAGATTTAGAAATAAGCCTGACTTAGAATAGAGGGGAGGACTCATTGACCCTATGTTCGAAACGCTCAAAACAACGACGTCACCATAGAAACGGTTCCCACCGGTGGCGAGGTGTCTTAGCCTAAGGTCAGCACACATCCCCACCCCCAACTGCCACAGCAAGTGATTGGACAGTAACTTTTTACGAAGTTTTGGACTGTGTGATGCTTGGGCTAAACGTTAACACGCCCAGTGGAGAGGGGTCTGACGTCAACGCGCAGTGAAAGAGGGTCCCAAATCGCCCCCCCTGAGGTCTCGGAAACAAAGAGGGTTAGAAGAGCGCCCGTTCGGGGGTGCGTAGGACGATAGTGATCTACATTATGACCACGTTTAATTGACCTAGGTCAATATCTTCAAGAACAAACGAGATCGTAAAGGTCAACTCTGGACCGTGCCGGAGACCTATTGGGAAATGCCGTGATCATACGAAAACAAGCCGGGAATGCACCAAAATCGGACTGAGGTCATGGAGGGAAGGTACCACGCAAAGTTCTATGAAATTTAGAGGTCAAGGTCGTTCAAGGTCAATGACCTATGACGCAACGATATTGTATATTCCCAATAATGTACAATTTAACTGACACTTTGGGTGGAAATTGAGGGTTTGACCTTGGAAAGGGCCTTTGACCTTGACCTTTGACCTTGACCTCGAGAAGCCTTAGCTGAAGTCATAGCATAACATACTCCATGCTGAAAAATGGCATCTGACCGTAATACTGGGGTCAATGACATTGGCATGTGACCTTTGGCATTGGCCTTGACCGTCAGGTGGATTGAACTTGACGTACAACCTGCTTATATGACGTTATGACGTCACCACTCGGTCTGCAGTGCAGGCGAACTGGTGCGACCGCGCGATTGCGACGGTCTCAAAATATAGGTCTGACTTCGAAATCCTATAAGTAAACAAAATATTGACCGATTTTCTGAATTTTCACCAATCGCGCGCTCATGAATTCTCTCAAATGTGGCCAAGTATCTTTTTCCGCGACGAGCGGTTTTCCGGCCACCCGGGAAAAGTAGGCGGGGGAGCACTTTAGAACCCCTCTACTGCACAGGTTAACACGTGGCTTAGGCAGATGCGCCTTTCCTTTGACTATCGCGATGAGAGGGGTGTATTTATTGCCGCGGGCTGCTTGCTTCGTTGATGGCGGCCTAGGGGCCTTCATGCTAGTCTCAAACCTGATCGAGTATTTTAGTGCTCCTCTGTAGTTAACAGCCGCCCCGGTCGGCCTTCGCCACGGTGGGGGTGTTCAAACACCCATTCCCCCATTAAACTCGCCACCTATGCGGGATAGCGAAAAAACGTGAACGCTGGTGGATAGCTATTACAAATTTATTACGAAACTACATAGTCACTTTTTACTCAAGTCAATATTGAGGTCATGACAGGTCAAATGAGATGACATGTAAGAGAAGAGTTTCTGGGCTCTTATGTCTGACAGAGTCGATTAAGAATACATTTTTAGACACCATTGGCTTCCTCTCGTTACGGCAAATCGAATGATGTTTGATATGACTATACTAGCTCGAAACATAGTAATGACCCCATCTGAGGTCAGGTCAAGGTCACTCTGATCTAGTATAGTCAATATGCATATCAATCGACTCACAATCGAAACGTAATATCAAAATAAAAGCGTTATCTTAATTTCCTGCAAAGCTATTGACCCAAGTCTAAAAACCTGCTTAGCAGCCCCAGATGACCTCTCATAGGTCATAGGTAAAGAATGCAACATGAACTTCGAAATGGGCCGAGGATACTAAGATTTAGAGAATATTGAGGTATTCCCAGCTGTATCTACACAAATACAGCCCAATTCCTGTTTTCCCCATACATTTCCAATGGAGAGATCATGATCTGTAATCTGACCCTAGGTCATCTTGATCAAGGATAAGGTGCCCCAAGTACGGCGGCCCTTAGCAGCGCCGTTTTCTGGTGTCACCGAAAAACCCCAGGGGGATGTTAAAACACCCCCTCCCACCGGGCTGAGGGTTAACGATGCTCTCATTGGCGCAATAACGTACATTTTACTTTCCACTAAGACTTTTAACCCTATTTCCGGCAGGGGGCTAATATTGCCCCCCTAAGGTTTTTCAAAAATATCTCCGAAACGGCTTGCGATAGAACTTTGAAACTTCCTGACTTTTCCTAAAACTAGTACAGGCAGGTTTTCTGAAATTGTCAATATTATATATTTACCAGGGGCGGAGCTATGGCTGGGTTTTGGGGAGGTTCTATCCACAAACCAAGTATTATCGTATGCGATGGGTTCTTTGTAAAAGGAAGCCGTCTCTGCTGATCCTGATACCAGTTATATGGTTTTATTATATCATTTTTTATGTGAGATGATAGTGCATTCACAATTGTCACTATTTGTATTCATCAGGGGCGGTTACAGCAGTTCAAAATGGGGGGAATGTTATCAAGAAGGACTAAACGTTAGTAAGTGAGAAGACTGCTTACAGCCGTGCCAGGGCGAATACAATTGGGTATATGAAAATTCAAAATAGTTATAACCAAATTCTAGATTACCAGAGGCGTGTCCAGTCACTACACATTTTCAAAATGCATATTCCCAGCCAGTATCACCGCCGCGACTCAATATCGTTGTATATTAAAAATGTGTTTCCAATCACCCCCACCCGCCCCCACGACGAGAGTCCTTGATCCGCCTATGTCACCCCCTTTCCCAGAGCTGCCATGGGAGGGTAAAAATTATCAGAAATAAATTTCAACTAGTCGAGGGACTAATATACTCATGCATACCACTCGCATATTGTTGGGATGTATTTTACCCCACTGTTTTACCTTACTGCATCCGCCCCTGATGAGTTTTTCACTTTTTTCATTTATTTATGTGTCAAAGATGCCAAGCAGTATATCACGGCTTCTAATCCGCGTAACAAAAACTTTTTTAGGTTGTATATATTTCCCCTCATAGTCCTAGTCCTGGAACTGCCATTGAATTTCGAATTTTTGCGTAACTCGAGTATATGACAATTTTGGGTCAATTATTTGTAAATCTGAACTAGTTTTGTGAAAATCGTACAACAGAGACAAGGGTTATGGAAAATCTGAAAAATACACAAAAATTGTATATTTTGCACGACTTTCTCCTTAAAAATCAAAATTTTGAAATTTTCTTTTTTCAAAATAAAGTTTAGCGTCAGGGGAATCTATAACACTTTGAATTTTCAAAATCGGCCGGTTAGATTACGAGATCTTAGGGGGGCCGATATTGCCCCCCTGCCGGAAATAGGGGGTAGCCGGGAGCCTGACGGAAATAGGGTTAAATGCACACTTGATGTCATGAAACCAGAATGGGTGTCTGAAGGGTGCCTCTGAACAGCTCAAACCAGAATGGGTGTCCGAAGGGCGCCTCTGAACAGCTCTCAGACAGTTCCCACGAGGCCTCGTTTGCCTTCAGTGCAGTTCTACATCCGTCACCGTCCCAAAGGCCCCTGACGCTCAATTAAAAACTTCACCTCCTAAATATGAAAATGTGAAAGTGTAGCCCTGGAAGCCGATGCCATTCTCAGGAGTTACACCCTCAGCAGGGTCGAGGCACAGCCTGGCAGTAAGCCCTTACCTTTACGAAATAACATCAGTGGAGGTGTGTGAGCGGCGGCCAACAGCCCGGTCCGCCACATCCGGCCTGTTCGCCGACGCGAGACGGTCCTCACATCGACCCATGATGCCATTATCAACCGGAACTCGGGGACCAGGCTCTATGATAGACGGCTGCCTATTATACAGACCTGCTGTTCCAGAACGTGTTATTTTAGCCCTTTGATGTGTATGTGTTCGCCTCTCCACCTGCATCCGTCTCTGACCCTTCATCCGTCTCTCCCCTGCATCCGTCTCCTCTGCCCCTTCATCCGTCTCTCCCCTGCATCCGTCTCCTCTGCCCCTTCATCCGTCTCTCCCCTTCATCCGTCTCTGTCCCTGCATCCATCTCTGCCCCTTTATCCGTCTCTCCCTGCATCCGTCTCTCCCCTGCATCCGTTTCTGACCCTTCATCCGTCTCTCCCCTGCAACCGTCTCCTCTGCCCCTTCATCCGTCTCTCCCCTGCATCCGTCTCCTCTGCCCCTTCATCCGTCTCTGCCCCCGCATTCGTCTCTGCCAATGCATCTGACTCTTCTACTACATTTGCCTCTGCCATTGCATCTGCCTCTACCACTACTTCTGTTCCTGAATCCGCCTCTGTCTCCTGTATCAGCCTATCTTCTGCTTCTGCCTCTGTCTCCTGCTTTTGCCTGTCTTGCAGCCGCTTCAGCTGTCTGCATCCGCATGCGGCCCTCCACTCGTCCCTGCCTCTACCTCCGTCTCTGTCCATGCACCTGCCTCTACCTCCGCCTCTGTCCGTGCACCTGCCTCTACCTCCGCCTCTGTCCATGCACCTGCCGCTACCTCCGCCTCTGTCCGTGCACCTGCCTCTACCTCCGCCTCTGTCCATGCATCTTCCTCTGCTCCTCTATTCACCCCTGCCCCTGCCTCTGCTCCTTTATCCGCCTCCGACCCCTCCAACCGCTCTGTCCCTGCATCCGCCCTTGTCGCTCTATCCGCCTTTTTCCCATCGTTCCGTTCTGCCCTCTGCATCCGCCTCTGCCACTGGATTATCTCCCCTGTCTGTTGAAGTACTTTGGCCCGTACACCCACCTCTGCCTCCTGCAGCCGCCTATGCCACCTGCATTTACCTCTGCCCTCTGCATCCAGCTCCCTCTTCACTGAAATTAGAACTATTACGGGCGATACTGCCCCCGAAATATGTTGAAAGTCGGCCTTAGAGAAAGTCCGACATGCCCCAAGATTTCGGCCTCCAGATCAGAAAGTGTGTCTATCGTACACTATTTGGGGCTATTTCTTGGAAACAAAAATGTTGCAGTACCATTCTGACAAAAGTAACATCACGTCGAAGCGATACATGCGTTTGTCTAATATTTTCTTGAAAACAACCTTCCTGCCCTAACTACAGAATAAACGCCCTAGGGCATCCTCGAGTTGACATCAGCAAAGCGTTTGCCAGATTATTATATACTAAACTTGAACCCCCTGTCCACCACTGATGTTATTTTTTACTTTACACTATTTGTCTCTATGTGAAATTCTGGCCCTGGATCTACCATCGAATTTCAAATTTTCACTTCCTGAAATATATACAAATTTTGCTCACCTCTATGTCAATACCAACAAGCTGGGTAAAATCAAACAATAGGGGCCAAGATTTAAGGAGAATTCAAAACAATAAGTTGTCGGAAAGCCTGCCACATGTAGGGTGTCATAGACCGTAGTGGTGTGGGAATGACCTTGCAACTTAAAAAGATGATAAACAGAAGGCAGTAAAAACGCTGAAAGACTTACAACCCGCCCAAAAATCCACCCGTCGACAAAATGCCAAAAAGCTAAAATCTAACCCAAAGTCCAGCAACTAAAACGCCTAAACCCTAAAAATATAAAAAAGGCTAAGATACAGTAAGAGGTAAAATGTAAAGATAAAGAGAGTGGAATCAGGCAAACGCATCGTTTCGATCCTTGGCGGTCGTCAGGCAGGGAGTGATGTGAGTGACGACAGTCAAGGACCTAGACGATTGTTTTTATGTGTTGACCTAGACGAGTATTTTTCTTTGCTCGTTGGGAGTTTCTCTGGGCTTTAAATGCTGCCATGCTTTAGCACCTCTTCACCACTTTGTTTTCTCTCTGCTTATGCGTTCCGTAGTCTTATTTTATCTTGTCAGGACTAGTCGGCACGTGATTCAAGCCAATATTAATCTATATATATATATATATATATATATATATATATATATATATATATATATATATATATATATATATATATCACATATATATATACATATATATATACATATATATATATATATATATATATATATATTACCATGGATATAAGTGTAACAAACACACATTCGGATTATATCACCCGAGTACAAACACCAATCTATTGGTAACCAGAAAGATCAGAACGAGAGACGGAATAATGGCCTATGTCAGAAAAACACACTGCCGAGTTTCCAAAGGGGAAAACTCTCACCGATTGTCACTTACCGACATGACAGTCTCTTTCTTTAGAAACACAGTAAAAACAATCGCACTAGCGCGCGACACCGCGTGCGCGCGAGCGCGGCGAGAGAGTCTGCCTCCTGTCTCAAGTGTGAGTGCGTAAGAGTCCCTCCCCAGCCGCCGGGCGCCGGCCTTTATAACGAGCACGTGCCACGATCGAGAAAGCCTGGCTGGTGAAATTCATTCGTTCTAGAGAACAAAATCCTAACACGGTGCTTTTGCCTCTTCCTCTCTATCCTTTACCTTTTACCGTGTTTTATGCTTTTGTTGGGATTTTTAGGGGCTAGGCGTTTTAGTTTCTGAACATTAGAGTTGTTTTCCTTTTGGGGCTGTCTTCGTCTTAAATTTTAGCTTTTTTGCCTTGTTTGCCGACGGGTGGGCCTGTTTGCCGTCTTTCAGGGTTTTTAATGTCTTCAGTCTTATTATATTTTTACAGTCCAATGTCATTCCCACAACACTCAATGTCAAAAATGGTTAAATCTATATTTCGTACGCTCATGCCCCCAGAGATCAATTTTTCTGAACATAGAATTCAGCGTGAGACAATCGATTCTATTTGTAATTATTTTAAAACTGACTGGTGTATTTTGATATTTTAGGCGGTCAAATCCCACTCTGACATTAATAGGGATAGTCGGGAGCCTGATAGAAATAAGGTCAAACGCACATCTGAACGACTGACTAGGCCCCATGCCGCATGAGCAAGGACTGTCCACCAAACCACTGATGAAATACATGAAAACATAATAGGACCCGATGACTTTTCAGATGCGAAATGTACAGCGCAGTACCGGCAACGTTACTTTCCGGTCTATGTCCCAGAAGGTATGGCCTCCTAGCTAATTCAAATCTACTTCTGTCTGACCCAAAAAATCGGGGGAAACAGTGGCAAGTGACAATGCTCTTCATTTCACACTGCCTTCGAAAAAGATGCGATATTTATGCGCTGCCGATCGCGCTCTAAAAACCCTGCACACAGCGCGAGGAGGGGTATCTAGACATCAAAGAGAGCCGTCGGCACCACATCACTCAGCAATGCGTTGTTCAATTTGCCGGCCCACGAGAGGTGTACCGACGACACACTGGCACCACGTCTGAATACCAAACAGCTGAGCCGTCGCCACCGATCCTGATCTAATTCGTCTGTCTGTGAGAGCAAGCTCTGGCACAGAGGCGGACGTGGCCCGCTTATATTCTGGGGTCAAAATTTAGAGCGAAATCCGTAATAAATTCAAACTATGCTTACACCACGTTGGAGACATGGGAACGTCATGGGGATGTTTTGCTAATCCGCAAAAAATGGGTGGTGTACTGCTGGAACCCACGTGGGTCCGCGGAGCAGACCAGTGGCACATTATCCTGAATCAATAGTGTAGCCGGAGCTTCCCGAAAAATTGAGAGACCAGATGCTGGTCAGTACCTACCTATGATCTTAACAGGTGTGTGCAGGGCATAAATTTTCGTATATTTAGTAGAACCCGAGCCCCACCGGCTCCCAGGCAGTCTCCACCGAAGAGCCGCTGAGCCCCATTCATCACAAAGCCAGACACTATAGGCCCCAGAGTTGTGCGTTTCAGAATTTTCTTGAGTCGACTCAACTCAACTCAAGTGCTGAGAGCAGTTGACTCAACTCCGACTCAACTCCTAATCAAGAGTTCAGTGAGTCGACTCAACTCCGACTCGCGGCTAAATTCATCCGACTCAACTCTGACTCAACTCACGACTCAACTCAACTCAAACTTCGACTCATTTGCAGAATGAAATAAATACATGATAAATATATAAATATAAGAAATAAGAAATAAATCAATAAACCAGCAAAAATCAAGCTGTTCAGAAAGTCTGACATGAAACATAAAATTAATGGAAGCAAAATTAATTAGTTGGCATTCAAACATTGGTTAACAATTACTCAGCAACCATGAACAACTTTTTAATTCTTCCAGACTGTCAATGCCCAAAAAAGCTACCACATGCTGCAATTACTTCTAAAAGGAGCATTGCATATAAAACTAAGTAAATGAAATGGAAAGGACCCTAAAAGCGCTAAGGTTACACCAACACAGGCAAAAAAATTGAACCTCCATACTGCCAAAAAGATTCAAGCTAAAAGAACATGATATAAATTGTATTTTTGATATGTAGGGATGGTATAGGTATTGCTTTTTCTGTTAAAGAATGAGGCTAGGTAATTTTTATAAATTAAAATTAATATCCCAAGAGTTTTATCAAAATTTAAGCAATAATTACCTAGTTGCAATTGCTAATTATAAGAATTACAGCAAACCCCAGGAAAAGTATACCATATATGACAAGGGACAATAGCAATGAAAATTCTATCAACGTTGATGTGTTGGATTTAAATATATTCATATTTTAAACCCAATCAAATTTTCAGCTTCAGTCAGACCCTCTAATAAAATATATACCTATCGCTCTTCAAGCGAAATCGGAGAACGATTGCATAGAAAATTGCTAATGTATTATAGCTATCCAAATAAACACAGATGCCAAGTAAGGGTCTCTGATTCTTGCAATAAAGATATTTCAACATTTTTGTCCAATCAAAGGTCCAATTTTTCAATGCTAATAGCAGTGTTTGCTATTGATAGGTAAAATGAAAAGGGTGGCGGCAGACGGCGCATTTAGGACAAAAGAATAAATATAGCATGTAGGCATATAAATATTTGCATTACTTCATTAACTATCACGTGATATTTACATTTTTGCCTTGAGGCTATTTAAGCTTGAACCCATACTCGGCTGAATTTGTTTTTCAAAGACAGCAATGGCGCACACTATTCTCAGAAAACCACCACTGACGACAACAATCAGCGACGACGACGCGTGTTGTTGGAGTGTTTAAAGTAAAAAGTAATATTAACACGCGCATTACGGGGCGTACCCCCCTGGGTTTTTCGAGATAGCAAAAACGGGCGCTACGCGCCGCTACTTGGTTACCTTTTCCTCATATTTTTACAACTTTGTGAAAATTTTAAGGTTATTTGGTAGGTCACCATTAAGGTCAGTGACCCGACCTAAAAAGTTTAAGATAGCAAGTCAGAGGTGAACTTATCATAGAAACTATATCAATAATGGCCCCACCAGTTCTTAAAATATGTTCCTATTTTTATATCAATGACCTAGTCTAAGATCCTTCTTAATAATAAAATTTTAATAACTAGAATGGTGATAATTTATTTTAGTATTAATGTGGTTTGTTTAATATATATTTTATATAATTTACCTGACCTTTATAATCTTATTTACCTAGAAGGTAAATTATATATATTTATTCGTTTAAGAGGATTTATATTCAGTCTTTTGTCTATTTTCTTGTTGATTTAATGGCCAAAACTGAATTATGTTATCCCTATGACGGGCATTTTTCCTTCGTGACCTTAAATGTGACCTGAAAAAAATGTTCAAATTTTTATGAGAAGTGATGCGCCCAAGCCTTTACGTTTTCGTACCTACCGTGTTCTCAGATCTTAGGGGCGCCGTCATGCAAGGTGGCTCCCGTTGTGTTAAATATTGAGGATGAGAAGTTTTTGAGAGTTTTGAAATGTATTTTGTAGTGCGTTCCACCACTTCAAAGCCAGTGATAGGAACCTGTTTAATTTTTTGAGCAGTGACCTGAAATTTGGAATTTTGCGTGGAAACCCACACCCAGACTTGGTCAATTTTGACATCCTAAATCTTGAATTTTGACATCCTAAACAAAATCATCAGAGACAGACAGACAGGCTTGTGAAATGGTCGCCTCAATGACAACTCTTTGGTGTGCCCTCATTTGCGTCTCCTACTGTTTTTTAGCCTTGTTTTAACATGCACCAGTATGATTTTTATTGCTTTTTGATGTCATCCCAAATACATGGTTTATACTGTCATGGGGAGTCGATTGATATGCAACATGACCATACCAAGTCACTCTGTGACCCTGACGTCAGGTCATTTTGACTATTTGAACTAGCAAGGTCATATTATACATCATTCGATTTCCCGCGATGAGAGGAATCCAATGATGCATAAATATTTGCTCTAGCTCCCCTGAGGGCAAATCTAGAGAGGGAAACGTACACTGCTCTGTTGTAAGCCTATGGAGCATTCTGTGACCTATGCTGACCTCAATATTGACCTGACACAAAATTATTCCTATAAATTCTCTTCGTCTTGTCAAGAGCTTTTGAACGCCGCCCGTAATTTTCCTTTAGCTTTCGTGGGGAATGAGATACGGAGGGGGCGAAAAACGCCCCCCAGCGGGGCGTGTCATGCAAGGGACCCCAGCGGGGCGCGTGTTAAAGCGCAATATCCCTCGCGCAAAACTATGGTCAAGGAACTCTACGTAGGCACAACGGTGCTGCATGTCGTTGCTATCAACAAACAACGATGGTGGGATTAGTGTATCCATATCGATTCAACATTACTCTCTGGGCAATGACTGCACTGGTGACACAAGCGCGATCTACAAACCCAATAATCTTAGATATATTTACTGAGAACTCGTATTTGCTGTTTTTTCGACGGCACTTACAAACACAAAGGTGGAAAATAGCTTGGACAGACTGATGTTAGTTCAGCTGCTGTCAACGTTTTCGCATACATCTATGAAGATATTATTGTAAATTAAACACGCGCTACCTGCATTCAAACGACCAATTATTGTCATATTCTTGCTGGAATGCACAAATTGATTGACGTCATGTATGCTGAAAGTATACGCAGTATGTGAATGAGGCAAAGGTAGGCATATAGATAAAGCCAGTGCAATATCACTGTGACACGTACCGCGTAGATACTGTGATGTTTCTGTAGCCTGTCTACGCACAAATATTGACACGGTTTCGTGGAAGTTTGTTAATGATGATGATAACCTAGCGAGGGTCATAAAGCAGCAGAGCATCATCGGTCTTCTTTAACGTGCGACTGCGCCACATGCCCTCCAACACAAAAAGTCGTAAAGGCTTCCAGTTGGCAGGCGCACTTGCCACCGACTAGTTCACCGTTGGCCCACTACAAGGAGCGCTAGCAATGGTGAAGGTCTCACGTGGGGCCCCAAAGCCCGTTGCTGTCAAACCAATCAGCCTTGCTGGAGTGTGGAAGAACACCACAGCCAAATTCATCGGTGAAACAGGCATTGCAGGAGTCAGCAACACTTGGAAGGCCAAAAGCTCTCTTCGGAGGGTTTTCTGGGTGTGTGTTGGTCTTCTTGGAATAGGTATGACCATCAAGGACGTGACTGATCTGCTGCAGCAGTACGTGCAGTACCCTGTTAATACGAATTTCATGGTGACCTACCAAGACAGTGTCAAGTTTCCAGCGGTTACTGTATGCAATCACAACAGCGTCGTATGCAGCAAACTTGTGTACTTTATGTTTGCCTATCCAGATGACAGGGAAATGGAAGATGTCATCGACCTCTCATTTTGTCTTGAAAGCCTCGAAAAGCAGTGTCCAATGGTATGGCTCATCTCCTCGTGGTTCAGCATGTCTATACCAAGCGACCTACGAGACCACGGCTGCTTTCAAAACTCGACCGAAAACTGTGAGGCCATTAGCGTTTTCTCCGAGCTGAAAACTAAAATCGGATGTCCCATGGATGAAACAAACGATTATTACGACTACGGAACCACCGGCAATGTCCCAACTAATGAAACAACCGATGACGAACAAAGCAGAGGGAATGCATCGGTCAGCTATGATGCTCTCAGCAGTTTGACATTGCGGGAACCTTGGATAGTAACTGCAGGCCACTCACGTTTTCGACGCGAAGCAGACAACGAAGAGGACAGCGAATTCAGTGATTATGAAGACGGAGACTACGGAGTCGTTTTGGAGGACACCAGTATGGGAAAAGACGAGATGCACAACACGAGAATGGAATTCTACAGAAGTTTCATGAAATTGGACATCAAGAAAAGGGTTGATCTTGGACAGACATTTAAGGAGTTTATCAAGACTTGCAGTTTTCAGGGTCGGGATTGTACTCAACAGAGATATTTTAAGTTAGTCACATCTCCGGTGTACGGCAACTGCTTCACTTTTAATGGAAACATAACAAGATCTAATGATCCTAATTCAGGAAGACGCTACTCCAGGCTTACAGGACCCGACTATGGGCTCTCATTGATACTGAATCTGAATATAATGGACTACATGTACTCCTCTGTCTCCCAGACCGTAGGTGCTCGAGTAGTGATACATGACAATGACCAATTCCCGCTTATGGACGAAACAGGAATGGACTTGCCGGGCGAAGCAACCACTTCCATTTCGCTGAGTGAGCGGCGTGTGTCGCGACAGCCTTACCCCTACGAATCCATGTGCATGAGCAAATGGTCAGAAACAGGGGTGGAGCCGGTACACATGGATACCGACGGCAATGATAGAGTTGGGGGCGAGAGCTACTCTCTCCCTGCATGTCATCGCATATGTGTTCAACTGCGCATCGTACAGAAATGTCGATGTCATCACACTCTGTACCCGCGCAAGTTCTTGGTCAACGGAAAGCTCCAGGAAATTGGAAGTTCGTGCGACCTCACCTATAACTCAGCCCAATCCAACTGCACGACATCTGTAGTCAACACTTTGAAGTCTACAAAAGGTAGTGACGAGTGTCGCTGTTCAGTGGCATGTACTAGCGTAGACTACCAGCCTCAGCTCTCGATGGCCCAGTGGCCTCAGGGTCAATTCCTGAGTACTCTCATAAAGAGTGTGTCCGGACTGCCCACACACCCCACCGAAAAAGAAATCGAACAGGCTGCCAGCCACTTCACCAAGTTAAACGTCTACTTCCGCGATATCAACTGCGATGCTGTCACAGAGAGTGCAACCTTCACTTACAATTCACTCATCACCAGCCTAGGTGGGGCTTTGTCTCTTTGGATGGGCATCGCCCTGATCCTCCTAGTAGAGCTGGTGGAGTTTATGTTTAATCTCGTTCTTAATTCTATTCTTTACCTTTCTGGTCGCTATGATGGAGAAGATGAGTACCGTTCTAGAAAAAGGGGTGGGCCAAACGTCGCAACGCGTATTTCTTCCAGCAGCTCACCTCATGAAAATTTGTTCAATTATTATGGACCAAGGCAGAGGAATAATGCAATCACAGTTAAAGTCACCACTAAAGGAGAGACATAATCAGTTTAGCTTGGGCTACATAGGCGGATCCAGGATTGCCGATCAGGGGCACCTTCCGAGGGGGGGGCACTTTTGACCGGGAAAACCGATCAGGTGGGCGCAAAATCCTATCGGTGAGCGCCGATTTTCGCATCCTGGGGGAACCAAATTTCAGAGAGGCGCCATCGTCCTTACATGGAGAGCTGTGACAATTTCGGGGGGTGCCGAGGGTCGATCGAGGGGGCACGTGCCCCCTTTACCCCCTTCCCTCTGGATCCGCCTGTGTTAGGCTAATTGATAAAACTTGCCCTAAACGCCACGAAATGTTCTCTCTGCACCGATTGACAACAGGTTTTAGAGAATTGAAAGTCTATGTCCCGATTGGGAACACGTTTTAGAGCATTGAAAGTATATGTCCAAAATGTCAATCTGAAGATACCAGAGAACCAACGTAAGCTAGATCAGTATGTACGATGCAACAAGTTCTGTATTTTAGCCTTTCATCCACCAGTCAGATCTGGGAGTTGGTTCCCTCTAAATTCTTAAGCATACTCAATATATTTTAGCATAAAAACATTTAAATTTATAAGTATCACTTAAACACATCGAGCACCACAGAAAGTTATACAACCGAGCTTACAAATATCACGATGTATAAATATGTATGGGAAAATCGGCCCGTGTGCACCGTTTAATATTTTCCTGACGAGAGACTCCAGAGAGGAGTTAAATCCTTTGTTTTAGGCTATCAAAGGGAAAGTGGCACCTTCATAATGGGATTTGAACTGAGATAGACATTTGATAGAGCCTGTCGAGAATCATCTAGATCCATGTTCCATTTGTCCAAGAACTTACCGTTCGCCGAAAAAGAAAAAGGTAAAGATTCATGCCCTGACGACCCTATCCTCCCCGCATGTTATCATGTTTGAGGCGATCTTAGGAAAGTGACGCCATGCTTAAGCTCCGCTCCGCATGCTGCGCGGACATCTTCAAAACCCACGTGCTAAACATGACTTCGGTACACTCGGTTATAAATACATATAGGGGCGTTCCAGGACAAATCGACCAGGCACCACCTGGATTATACATAGCATAGTCTCAGATTCCGTTCCAACTTCGCACACAGTGTTGTCAGTGGCGTAGAATTCGGATTTTAAAATAGTTATTTCCTCAAAAGACGGGTTTTGGAGTTACAGCTTGCTGAAAACCGTAAACTCCCGAGTTTTTGCCAAGACATGGTGGCATACGATCTTTTTCTGTGTAGTCCTTCGTTATTAATGTTCATTTAACATGTGATGGTATCTAACACTCTGTTATCCAGCTTTGAGAATTATTTTTTTCAAAAACAATTGTTTATAAGTTTTTGGACATTTGTTTCAATTTTTAATTTTTTTTTCTAAGTGTGGCCAGTGATTCACCTCAAAATGACCTGCGGTAGAAATGTTTCCCTGTACCTGTGCTTTCTAATAACAAACTAAATTTTGCGTTCTTGAATTTATCGGCAAAGAGTAACGCCATGCGCGCGAAAATCGGCCGCCCGGCGCGCCCCACCGATAGCCGACTGGCACTTCGGCCAACCGACGACACGCACGCGTGTGGTGCTCAGCGGAGACTATGGGTTAGAATTTTGAAGAAGCACATGGTATTGTGGAAATTTTCATAAGGTTAGATGGTACTGTTGACAAAAAATATTTTCTAGTCTTTCTTTTTTTCCTATTTTGTTTTCGGCTTCAGTAAGGTTTCATTAAGAGTAATGAACACAAACAACATACGGTATAAAGTATGTGTTTTGAAGCAAGGTGGAATACATATTATTCAGATCCTGAGTGGAAGCAAATTCATAGCTAAAGGGCTGTGTTATGACAGTAGTGAATTAGATTTAGTGGCATTTGGTTCGGTTCACCAGCAGAGGAGGCAGAGGAGGCTGAATCAATGTACCAAAATACAGCTTTAAATTCTATCGAGACATGAAAGTGGCCTACTTTGGCTCGCAGATTGGATGGACAGTCCTCCTCAAGGCTTACCACTTTGGTTCTGAAATAAAATGACAAACCCCAAGCACATCCTATTTTGTTTCGAAAACGGTAATGAGAAATTGAAAGCACACAACGAAGAAGAGACCAACTTCAAAGGATCAGTTCAACCTACCTGTTCTGACGGTAGTCCCGTCCAGCAGCTCTGCAGTACATGGGAAACATCGACTTCGGCCAAAACTGTTCGGGCCTCCAGTGAGTCAGTCAATGGTGATTGTGTCTCCGCAGCGAGCAGCTCTTCAGAACTTCCTCCGGCTGCTGTCTGGTTCTTCTTGAGCAATTGTGATATTTTCCGATTGTAATTTGCTCTGTCTTGTAAGTAGGCGTCTTTTGCGGAGAACACTCGACGGGGACAGCACCAGATGTTCTATATTTGGCCCCGGCGTCCGGGAGCCGGGACCGGATGCTGGGTCCGGCCAAAGCTTTGCCAGGATCAACTGGGTCTGTACCAGGACCGTGCCTAACCTCTGAGGATTGGAGAGCGTGATGGTTTTAACTAGGACCTTTGTCCCTTGACGCCAGTGTCTTTCAATTGGGAATTTTGCGTGGAAACCCACACCCAGACTTGGTCAATTTTGACATCATAAATCTTGCATTTTGACATCATAAACA
Source organism: Lepas anatifera (assembly GCA_034440635.1). Classification (NCBI taxonomy): domain Eukaryota; kingdom Metazoa; phylum Arthropoda; class Thecostraca; family Lepadidae; genus Lepas; species Lepas anatifera. The sequence goes on from JAOTON010000938.1 coordinate 123,843, forward strand.
AAATAATTCAGGCTTGCAAAGTGGTGGCCTCAATGACAACTCTTTGGTGTGTCTTCGTTTGCATCTCCTACTGGTTTTTAGCCTTGTTTTAACATGCACCAGCATGATTTTTATTGCTTGTTGATGTCATCCCAAATACATGTATGGATCTAAAAGAATAAAAATACAGAATTATTAGTTTCCTTGTTTCAGAAGTTGGGGAAAGTAAGCAGGGCCAGAACAGCAACTAAAGCCAACATACCATTCGATAAAGATGCAACTCTAGCTTTGTGAACCTGTTACCTTAATCTGGTATGCAGCACTCCTTAAACAATCCTGTAAGTGTTCATTCCAAGTGAAAATAGAACACAGCATGCATCTTTGGAGACAAGGAAGTTCGAATACTGAAGGATTCTAGCACAAACATTTTACAATAAATGCTCACAAAGACAAAACCCTGTAAAAGAAAATGTTCCTAACAATTGCTTCTTCACGAGCACACTGGGACCTCACATAATGTAAAAGATAATGCCTGACAGACAGCACATCTAAAGCGCGGATGCAATAAGCTGATTCAACCATTTAAAAAATGCAATCAACCATCGACCCCTCACGTCTCTTAGCGTACTAATAAAGTAAGAGTAGTAATAATATGCCCCACTTTATAAAGCAGCTTCTCCCCCCCTCTCTCTCTCCTCTTTCAACAACAACAAAAGCCCCACGCCTCACACACTTAGTATGTACGCTTTCCTCTTAAACATATCGCTGGGCTCAAAATAAACGCGAAGACTAGCGGCAGCGCTAATTCGGGGTACCATTGGACAAATGAAATTCAGAGACAAAGTAAAAACCCGAAATATTGAATGTAGTTTTGCTAGCCAAAAATGATTGTTAAAACTGCCCAAGGCTAAAGCTGGTATGAGACATCATGACATTAACATTACTGGAAACCCAAGCAATCGTCACCACACCATTCTTGGAGGATACTACTGACCAAGGCCCAAGGCCTTTAAATGTAGTGCTACTGATGTAATACATACTTTGACGACGTCAGCTCCTAACAACTGAATTTCGATATCCTTAGAAATTTCGCGGGTCAGGGTGGAGTATAAAATTTATTTTTGAAGATTCTGTGCAACAGGAACTTTTGAAACTACCCGGAATATGAAATAAGGATCTGTTCTTTTTGGAAAAAATATTATTTAGCCATATTTTGGGTCATGTCATACGGAATTTTGAGTGGAACAATGCAAGCATTACTAAATAATTTAGACATCCTTGATTTTAAAAAAATACTGTACTTTCACGATATTTTGTGGTTTAACACGTATAAAAAATTGTGCTGCCTGAGTTTGATAAGACGATCCCAATATCGGATATTTGTTCAACAGTTCTTAAAGGAATAATATCTAAAGAACGAATCTTCATGGGTTATGAAAATTGTACCTCCATGTATTTTCAGAATATCTCCGAAAGCAACCAAAATATCTAGATGAATTTCGGGATGCTTTTAGAAAAATAACGAAAGATTAGGGTAAGACTAGTTTTTTTACCAACGCCGAATTTCAGCGTGATTTAAAGGTGCAGAATTCCGACATCCTTCTCACGGTCGGGGGCCTGCCTGGTCAGTTTACTCGCATTAGAAAAACCGTACTTGGCAACCGCTGTCGACTGGCATGCCTGAATCTGACGCGAGATGGCTTTCTCAGCATTGTGAAAATGAATTTGCCGCAGTTGAGATTAGTGTTTGTGTAAGTTTCAAGATTTTATGCTGGATTTTCGACATCGCCAGTTGTAATAACCCAGGGTGTCGAAACTTATACGTAAATTTGAGAGTTGGTAAATTTTAAGCAGCCAGTATTGATATAGCTTATGGTTTAAGCAGTCTAATGCTGAACCCCAACCTGTTGTTCATTCTTAATTTCAATCAGGGTAATAGAATTCAAGTTTGAGAAAGCCAGGCACGTGGTTAAAGGTTTTAAGTAAATGATTATTTTTCATGGTGGCCATTTGACGTTTTATTTTTATTGTGTGATTGCATGCTGAAATTTCTCCATGAATTCAAGGGAAAACAGAGGGATAAATCCTGCTGATGTAGGTATAATTTCAAAACTAAGTTTGTTTGAAAATATTTTGTTTAAATGGACAAATTTTGGAAAATTCCCCTGCCTTTGAGACATTTCAGCTGGTTAAAGGTTCTAAAGCAGGACCTAAATCACCCGAGGCATTGTTTTTGTAGGTATTCCAGACTTTGCCTTACCTCTATCTAAATACTGTAGGTTTGCGGCTTATTAATTTATTGCTTAGTACGTTTGATGCTTTTATTTTGAAAAAGAATCCGAACTCGGGAGGAGTTGGATTTGTGGGTTCCTCAAGTTGGTTTAACTTCTAATAATACAGTTAATTTTAATATCTGTCATGCCTTATTTGTTTTTGTATTTCATGTGCATATTATGTTTTAGTACGTGTCATTGTTTTTGGAGATGTTCTGATCCTACATTTGCTTTTCCCCCTTTTTGTTGATTAATTTTGACGTCGTTTTTCCCTGAATTTTGACATCCCACACTCTGCAGAAAATTAATTTCAGGACACTGTTTTTGAGTGTATGTATTATTCGTGCCTAGGGATTCCTTCAGACCGGATGGGCCTTTAAAATAAGCAATTGAACCATATAATTGTTGGTTTATTGAAACAAATTGAAACTTTGATTTAAACAATTGAAACACTGGGGGAAAATGTTTTAAATGAGGTTAAAGGAGGTTTGCAAAAGGCAGGCAAATTCAGACACTTTTAATTGACAACATGTTTACCTGTTGAGCCAAGTTTTTCGTCAACTCACTTGACTCGCTGTCTTCACAACTCAACTCAACTCAACTCATTGATGTGTTGTAAACAGACTCAACTCAACTCAACTCACTTGTCTAATTTTTTTCGACTCAACTCAACTCAACTCAGAGTCGAATGAGTCGGAATTTGAGTTAAACTCCGACTCTGACTCGCGAGTCGCACAACTCTGATAGGCCCTGTGCTTAACCCGCCTCCGCCTGGACCATTTCTGCATCAACGACTGCCTGAGGGGATATTTCAGACCCAGAAGCCACGAAAGATCGAAATAATTCAAACGCTAATCTAACGAGCTTCTCGAGCCGTACTGGAATCATACTGCTTATCTTTTAGGTTTCCGGGTGACCCGTGTTTACCTCTATTTCATCTAGATATCAAATGAGCACATTCGGACGTCTTTGCTTGAAACTTCAAACAAAATGAAATCAGGCGAGGAAAAGGGCTCAAACCTGTTGCCCACCTAATTTCCAATACCGAAAGCTGTCACCTTTAAAAAGCCAACAGGGGTGTGGAGTTCTATCTCTTTGGGGTGCCCCGGCACCCTCAATGATTAACTGGGCACCCCCATTGGTGATTTGGGCACCCCCAACCAAAATGTGCAGCAAAGTACTAATGAAGTGTTTAAAGAACAGGACATTTAAAAAAAACGTGTTCCAGTATATTATGACATTCTGCATTTGACCTAAAACCTGATATTAAGCCAAGCAACGGAAATCCTCAGGCATAATAGACAGTGGCGGATCTAGCTGGTAGGTTTGGGGGCAAGCCAAAGTCGATAAAAACGTCACGTGGTGAGAGCATACCATAAGCGATAAACCCAAGAGTCGAACAAGCAAAAAAAAATGTCGTGGGGTGAAACATGTGGCCACAAGCTGTTTGCTTTTACTATTCAAGGGCCAACGTTTGTACTGAAGTTGCCTTGTTCTGTTTGAAGTTGAGAGTTGAAGCACCAAAACCTTGTTTATAAACTAGAAAGGAGTCGGGACAAAAAGGAAGTCTACAGGTTTGGGGGGTAAAAATATAGTTTTCCCCAAGATTTTTCATTTGGGGAGGGGAAAGTGCCTTTTTCACCCCTCCTGGATGCGCCACTGATAATGGACGATTACCAATGTATGTACATACCTGCAATATAACTTATTGCATACTCCACACTTAGAAGTGGTGTAGTCCATAAGCTACAGCAAAGTGGAAGTTATTCACAATATCTGAATTATGTAGATACCTACATATTTGTCACTACACAACTCGTTCACACATTGAAAAAACATTAGAAATCAACAAATGGCGCAGCATCATGGGGACCTTTGTTCTGTGGCGCCGGGTGTTCTCATACATTTGTACATATTTGTAGATATTTGTATGCATCGACATATTACTTACTGTCCAATATTGATAAGCAGCGCCTCTTCTGTTGCATTTCTGCTGGCTGATATCATGCCATGACGTGACGGTCCGAGGTCCTACCATACACTTTATTAAGATGCAATGGTGTTACCAAAAATGTAAAATGAGAGGCTGGTTGCACGACTTCTCATTGTACCACTCATAAAAAGTCCAAGACTGCATCACTCCCAATATAGAACACTGGTTTTTTATTACTCCTATACTGATCCTACCTGCACCTGAAAAACAACTTCATGAATCAACCAACCAACTCAAATAATAAAGCGTTCGCTTCTACCACCTACCCACGTTTATACCATGACGGCCCGTAGAAAATCTAAATCCAAATTTATTGGAAACAATTTTCGAAGCATACGTGGAGAAATAACATATGTGAAACAGACGGAAGGGGGACATCGTAGTTTGTCTCGTCTGATTAGGTTAACTCTCTGGCGCTGACCTTGAAGTGGCCAGGAAGCTTATTATCATGATAATCATAGTTTTTAGATGCTGCAGCTACTTTGGCTATTGGTGCCCATACCACTAGATGAGTCTTCCCGCTGGGCGGTAGCTATAACTGACTGGTGGATATATCAATCCTCCACTGTCTTTTATCCTAGGTATATTTTTCACAAAATAGTGTATGCTTTAGGAGTATATTTCCTATGCATATGCCCAGTGCCTAGCCAAATAAAGCTTTGAAACTGGCTACAGTACCGGGGTACGTGTTTCTATGTCTGAACGTGGAGTGACCAGTCACCTCTTATTTTTCATATTAGGCAGTGCAGCACAGTTTCATGTATTTAAGCGGGTATATTATACAGTGTTTATGATCATTGGTTCTCTTAACGCTGTCGTAGTTGATAGTTTTTAAAGGGAGATACGCGAAAAAATTATTATTGTGATTTCTTGCTATTTGAAAAATCCTCATTACAAAACTGTCAATTATTTTTTAATCTTCGGCACAATTTTGGGACGCCACTCACTTATTATCGAAATAGGTTAACAGTTCCGATAAAATGCTGAAACCTTCACCCATCACTTACTTTTCGAAAACTGTTTAAAATTGAACAGTAATGTTTTTTGTGATAAAAATGTCAGTTCTCCTGTATTTGTATTTGAATTAATTTTACAAAGCCTTTAAAAAATACAACATGAATTAGTTTGCCCTACAAACGGAAAAAACATAATTAATCAAGTCTTCAGCCGTTCCGTACCTCGGGTCTTGAGTCATCTTCTGCTTCAGCCCCAGGAAGACGAAACTTTTGCGTCAGAAAGGTCACGTGAGTCCCTATGAGGTGGCTGTACGTTCTGATTGGTCAATTGTGATTTCTTAAAAGTCCTATATTTTTGTTTTAATATTATTTTTGGCTGTAGATTTTTTAAAATAACTTTTTATTTAATAGTTTTAAACTTTCAGGTCACTGCTTAGGAAAAATGAGACCGGTTTTTTAGAGAATTTGATAGCCATAGCCGGGGGTACGTCATTTACATCGATATGAGGTGTACCGGTAAAGTCGTCAAGAAATGTTGACTTTGAGAGCAATTTTAACCCTCGCCCCACCGGGGGGCCATCGATGGCCCCCTAAGGTTTTTCCGGGATAGCAGAAAAACGACGAGGCGCAGCACCGCTGTTGAGGACTCTACCTCTCACTGCATCATTTTCCATCATCCCTGAAATTTTTACCCCGGGTCACCCAAGGTCAGGTCACCAGACGAGGTCAACCAAGGTCACCTCACTTCACCTTTAGAGCTCTGTAAGAGCTACATTTCAAAGTCGATCGATTTGAAACTTCCTACACTTCATGACCCCTCCAGGGTCTACAAGGTGTATATCCGGGATTTTTCGATTTCGTGCCCTGAGGTCAGGTCACGAGGCGACCTCTCCTTGGAAAAGCATGGGGAAAAGCTATTTCATGATATAAAAGCCACAAAAATGATTGCAAATACTCAGACTGCTCAGAACAACGTTTTTGGACACCCTTTCACGGATCCCAGGGGTCATATTTGCCCTTTGACTTTTCCAAGGTCATCCAAGGTCACCGGAGGTCGAAAACAGTATTTGGACAATAACTTTTGACCTAATTGAGTTAGAGCGGTGAAACAAACACCCTCGTGTTTGCCTTGTCACTGGCTTTCATTTGATATACGGCAAGGTCACTTTTGACCTTTCGTGACCTCAGGTCATATTAGGTCATGAGGTGACCTCTGGCGGTCAAACCACTGGCGGGAGGTCTTTACGTTCCACATAGCGGAAAAGTACTGGCAATTTGCTATCAAATGTACTTTACCAGGCCTCAATAGCTCTAATGACATAAGAGTTATGCCCAGTTTGCTTAATCATTGCATATTTGAGTGAAAATAGCCGATCTTGACCTAATTTGACCTCTGGAGGTCAAACCATTGACCTGAGCACTAAAACATGCGAAGTAATTTCTTACTGAATTCACGCGAGCTTTCTTTGCACTTTGCAGATTTGCGCTAACACCCATATTTTCGGAGTTAGAGGGGGCCATCGATGGCCTCCCGGTGGGGCGAAGGTGGCGCCGGACCCCCGGTGGGGCGGGGTTAAGGCATTTTCAGGCCGAATTCGCAAAAATGAGAATTGGACTTCTGAAACAACTTTTTGTGACCTTTTGATCTAGCCAATAATGTTTTCGCGTACATCCCTTTAACGGCCGGATCTGGGCGCCCCCAATGGATTTCGAGAACCTACGTTAGTATGGTGGATCGATTAAGAGTGACCTCATTAGACAAAAGCACTTCGTTGCCTGTGACTTTCGGGTTTTACCATATAAATTTAGACGTTGTGGTATGACGTTTGAAAGGCGAAATGCGCTGAAACATCGGCAATACTTAGAGTTCCAAATTAAGTAAAGTGTCTTTTGAACATCCAACATAGACCAAAGCAGCAGGTGCTTCCCGTTTCTGGTATATTACCTGGTTTTACTTCGGCAACACTCTCATTCTCTATAACTCGATCTGATGGTTTCATGTATGTAAATACCTACGTCTCTCTCCTCTCCTTCCCTCGGTTACCTTCGGGCCGGATCTCACTCTTTTTCACTCAGCTGAAACCCACCTCGCGACTCTCCTGACTTTAGCGAACTCGGCCGCCGGCTAACCAGTGCTGACTCTGCCGCTGTCTCGCCTGTACCAAAGAGTATCGGATGGCAGCGCAGATAATCAAGCCAATGCAGGGCAAAATATAGCTAGTAATGCTTGTAAAAGATCATGTTAACACGCGCATTGACGTGGGGCGGGTACCCGCCCCCTCGGGTTTTTCGGAGATACGTCAAAACAGAGGCGCGTAGCGCCGCCGTACTTGGCATACCTTTTCCCTCATAATTTTTACAACTTTTGTAAAAAGATTAAAGTTAGGTCATCTAAGGTCAGGTCACCAGTACAGGTCAAGTGACCTGACCTCAAAAAAAGTTTAAGATAGCATAAGTCGGAACAGGATTAACTTATCCGAATGAAATTCATATCACATAATGGCCTCACCGAGTTCTCTAAAATATGTTTCGGTATTTTTTATATCGATAAACTAAGGTCAGGTACAAGCTATGACCTCTCCTTTGGAAATACATGGGAAAAATGGTTTTAGTTGAATAGTTTTGTAATAAACAGAGATAGAACGTTTATTTTAACTTCATTAGATTTGCCTCCTCTTTGCAGTTCTAATAATATGCATTTTGACCAATTTGACCTTGACCTGACCTCAGGTCAGGTCAAAACATTGATTTGACCTAGCAAGGTCACATTATATATCATTCGATTCGGCTTGCTGCGGGATTCATATAGTTCAAATCGTTTTGCTCTATTTTTACTTATTGAGATGTAATGGCCAAAACACTTAATCTACATATTATCCCTATTGCGGCATGTTTTGACCTCTAGTGACCTTAAATGTGACCTGACAAAAAAATAATGCAAATGTTTTCGATTGAGAAGTAGATGGGCTATCCAACGCGGTTTTCGAGTCTTAGGGGTCGGGTGCCCACCCCCGTCAATCCGAAGGTAGCTCAGACCCCCGTCAATGCGGGTGTTAATGTATCTCCTGGTTTATGGTTGAAGCTCCATCATTTTCATGGATAAATTTCCGCAGAATTTATCGCTATATAAGTGAACGTGCCTCCACCAATCAGCAGCCGCCATCCGCTGGACGCCGATTGCCCGCGGGGCACGCACGCTGGGCGCCGCTGACGCCGAGTTCAAGCCTCGGTGAGGAGGGTCGCGCGGCGGAATAAAACGTCCACGTGTGTGACCATCGTTTGCGCACGGAGAGGACATTTTGGCGCCGAAGGGAGACATTTGGCGCCGTACGAGGACTTTTGCCCTGTGGATAATGTCCTCCAGATTTTGGCACACTTTTTGGTGCTGTATGAGGACATATCTAAACGACAGCCGTTTGTTCAGAAGCACTGCAAGTTATCCTTGAGAAAAGCCTTATATATATATATATATATATATATATATATATATATATATATATATATATTGGCGAAAAGCTTAAGTGGAATTCGCACATCCTTCATGTGTCTTCGATTATCAGTAAAAATTTAGCAATCATGAGCAGAGCCAAGTATTTCCTATCATCGCACGAACTCACTCATTTGTATAACGCCTTTATATTGCCCCATCTAAATTATTGTGCAATGGTTTGGGGTAGTAATTACGAATCCACTCTCGATAAGATCATCAAATTACAGAAACGTGCTATTCGAATCATCGACAAAAAACCCTATTATTACCACACAAATGAACTGTTTCTAAAATTAAAAATACTTAAATTCCCTGAACTAGTCTCAGAACAAAAAGTTATTATATTGTCGAAAGTATTGGATGGTACAATGCCAGATGTGATATCGTCTCTTTTTCAGAAATACAGAACAACTAATACGAGATTGATTAGACACTTTGAAATACCTCAGGCTACAACAAATTATAGGAAACTTGCTCTGGCATGCTGTGCTCCTGAAATTTGGAACAAAACTATATGTCCAACCTTTAAATGTATAACGGAAGTTCCTCTAAACAAACATGTGCTTACAAAATATATCAGAGAAGTATTCTTTTGCAATTATAGAATTCTTAATAATGAGCCTCGATGACCGGCGCTGATGGTGGTGATGATGTACCAGAGCACAATGTGTGTGGGTGTGGGCGCGCGTGTATGTGAGTGGGATAGTGTGCTTGTAGGTGGGCGAGAGGGAGTACTTGTGGGTGGGAAGGTGGATGTATGCCGTGCGTGGGTGGGTGACTGCGGTACTCGGTGTGTGTGGGTGTGTACGTGCGCGTGTGTGTGGATGTGTAGGCAGGCGTGTGAGCGTGGATTCGGATGTGTGTGTGTGTGTGTGTGTGTGTGTGTGTGTGTGTGTGTGTGTGTGTGTGTGTGTGTGTGTGTGTGTGTGTGTGTGTGTGTGTGTGTGTGTGTGTGTGTTGTTGTGTGTGTGTGTGTGTGTGTGTGTTTTTTTTTTTTTTGTTGTGTGTGTGTGTGTGTGTGTGTGTGTGTGTGTGTGTGTGTGTGTGTGTGTGCGTGTGTGCGTGCGTGTGTGCGTGCGTGCGTGCGTGCGTGCGTGCGTGCGTGCGAGTGTGCACTAACGTTACAATTGTGGTGAATGCATCTGTGGCAATTGCATGCATGAATGATGTAGCACCTGCGCTCTCCCCGAATGTTACTAGTATCACTATTCTTTTCGGGGAGGGCGCAGGGAATCAACTAGCCCTTACTAGCAAAAAAAAAGAAAAGAAGATCAGCGCAGATCAGACTATTTCTCGTTAAAAAATATGCAGTGCTTAACAGAGAAGCATGAAATTTAAGCGTCACCGATGTAGGACGCCTTTAGTTTAAGCCACTGAGACATGATTTACGTGGATTTCCTACTAATGGAGCTCAGAGGAAACTTTTGGCGCCCGGAGAGTACATATCAGCATTATGCTAGCACTAAAACCTATTTTTTTATTTCTTGATTTTCCACAGAGCTACGCAGCATTAACCCATTTCCGCTGGTGGAAATCATGCTCTGTGTTGTCTGAACATTTCCTTACCATCTCAGTTACTCGTTTTATTTTCATTTACCTGTTTCGCAAGTAATGCGTTTTTAGCTTTTGATCACATCCCTCCATGTCTATCAAAATGTGTACACTCTCACCCCAACTTGGAACAGCTTCGGAGAAGAAGAGATTCAATTTGCTAAAATACAGTGAACAGTTTCAAATTTTAGCTTCAAATTATTACCCCAAGTGGGTGAATCCGTCATATACTTGCTCCAAAAATTTATTTCTTATTCCAGATGTCTTATGTTTATGCACGGGTGCACGGGGAAATATTCTCAACAATGTATGTAACCTAGGCATGGAAACATAAAAAAGTTGGAGCGGGGAGTGGTGCGACCCGTTAACAATGTAATAACACCTAACTGTCTAATTTATTTATTTATCTATTTATTTATTCAAGTAAATCGCCAACAGAAAATGATCCAATAACAGGCGAATTCGAGGTAAATAAAAGGAAAACTATGTACACAGATGAAAGACACACATGTAAAAAGCGGTAAAAACATCAAAATGTGAGTGATGAGAAAGATGCAGCTGATGATAAAACCGATGGTAAAAGTGACGTTAATAAAAGCTAAACAGTGCGAATATATGCAAGAAGATGTTTCCTAAAATCGATAGAAAAGTCGTTGAAAAAATCTGCATTTCCCCGCCGCAGAAATGCATTTAACTCCCTCGGTATACGCTGAGGGAAGCCGTTATTGACGGTGCTGACACGACCGCGGCGCTCAGCGAAAAGAAGCAGCGTGCGAGTTGATCGGGATGGCACATGCAATGGGAATTTTTCGAGCAACTCTGATGACCTAATTTTGTTCGAAAATATACCTTTAAGAAAGAGCAAATCGTGCTGCAATCTACGAGAAGAAAGCAAAATGACGCCGAAGTGGTTAAGAAGAGATTCGTAAGAAAGGGAAACGCAATGTCTGGTAACATGATGATTTAGCCAGATGAGAAATTTGTGCTGTACCCGATCAACCCGCATCGTGTGGGAATTGGCAGCACCTGACCAGATAACGCTGTTGAATTCTAACAGAGACCTGAATAATCTTATGGCGCCTTAGTTATTAGGTCGCACGGGTAAGGAAGGGCATTCCTGCCTACATAATCAATGGGTAGTGGGTTAAATAAAAAAATTATCCCCAGACAGCGTCATTTCTATGTCCTCGTACGGCGCCAATTTGTAGCATTACTGCTCCAGCCGGCTGTAGCACCAATGCTACATCACTATCTACAGACAAGACAGGGGCGTGGCCACTTTTTTAATGGGATACAGGCCCCGATCCGGCGACGACGGGAGAGTGGGAGGCCAAGTAAAAAATTAAAGACCGTCTGGAAGAGCGGTGTCTGGTCAGTTCACCTTCAGCCAACACAGGGTGCTCACCTGAGCCAACCAAGGGTTCTACCGTAGCGGTGTGAGGTCATCCACCTTCCTCAACAGGAGGCAGCGGCGGAGACTCAGCGCCAGCCGTCGTCCGTAGAAGAAGGACGCGGCGGGTGTATGTTACCCTGGGAGAATTAATCCTGAACCACTATGTTTTGTTCTCCAGTTTCTCTTTTATTTTGCGGACAGCAGCTCCTAGCCTCTGGGCTCCCTTGTTGTTAACCTCGTAGTAAGGCAGCTTCCTCATCCTCTCCAACCAGGCCTGTGTCTTAGGCACGCATGACAAGTCGACGCCGCAAGCATCCAGCGAAGATATGTTAGCGACAATCGACAAGTCAGCCACGGTCATTTTCCCTCCAGTCACGTAAGGCGATTCTCCCAGAAAACTGTCAAGAACTTTGACCATCTCCATGGCTTCCGGCATTTTCTTCTTGTACTCCTCCAGGTTTCTATTGAACAGCAATGGTGCCTGAAAGGTTACTGGTGTTATTACCATTCAGATGCATCTGCACAGGCGTTCTTTCAAGAATAATAACTGTAATACTTTCTAATATATCATATTTGGATAAAATGCCGGTGTTCCAGATGACGTCTCTCAGTACAACGCATACATTATGATATGACGAAATAGCTGAGGCTGCTGAATGCTATGGTCAAGTTTACACGTCAAGATCAAAGGTCATGGATCAGGGTAAAATCCTCACTTTCAGCTCCGAATCTGTCATAGTGCCAGTTATGGTGTAAACATATTACGAATATAGCCGACTGTTACATTCCCTAATGGACCTCGAGCACGGCCCGGGTTTGACCTAGAAGACATTGACCAAGGTCAATCAAAGTCGGTTTTCAGATCGGCCCAACAGGATTCCATCAGGCGTTTGCCTTACCCCCGTGCTTTTAGATTTCAGGGGGCGACACTTCAGCACCCCCGTCTCAGTGCACATTGACGCCAGACCTTTTAAGACCGACAGACCTTAAAAAAGGAACACATTTTAAGTGTCACTTTGGGTGCCAACAATGTCCTGTTTTATCAAAAAAGGTTCATCTGTATAATTATTAATTTTTGGTGCAAATCGATATGATTTTAATTAACATAATGTGTTACCATATCATGACGTCACGCCAATCTGAAGACTTTAACATCTAGCAAGGAATATAAGAAACTACAAAATATCGGACTTCTCAGTCTTTTTGCAAAAATAAGGCCAAATTCATTATCTTCAATAACAAGAGCCTCCAAAACACTCTCAATTGCACCACGGTGCCACATTCCTTTTAAAGTAGGGATATTAAAGGGAATGTGGCACCTTGGTCGAATCCTGGAATTTAGTGTAATTAGGGGAACTTTTAGCCGAAAATCAAGGAGGCGTCCATGATTTCTCTGAAAAATGTACAATAAGCTTAATATTTTGATTTTTAAAATGCTCCTGTATGGAAAAAATTAATATCTGCCTGTGGATGATTTCATGATCTAGCAAACACTACCATATTCAGTACGCTTCAGGGGTTTTGATTGGCTGATACGCACCGTGACGTCAGCATATGTCGTCACACCAACAGCCATGAAAACTGTGGCCTGCTGATAAAAGGTACATGAGGGGTATATTGCAGGTAGGTTTTAGCCTTTTTCTACGGAAATCTCGAGTTGCAAGACAAATGATAGGGGATGAGGTGGCTTAGTGGATAGCACCCTTGTCTTCTAAGCCACTGGTCCCTGGTTCAAGTCCCGGCGGAGCCTCTGAATAAGTCGATCTGATCCCCAAAATCCCTTCCAACAGGGTGAGAGTTGGCGACGCCGTATGACCCTGGCAGTTGGTGCGTCGTTAAACCCCAAAAATTATAAGACAAATGATATATTGAGTACCGGGTTTTCCGACTTGCTTTACAACTTGGTTATCTCAGTTAAAATCACGTTATGAAGGTGTTACATTCCCTTTAAGTATAACTTTGACAAGACCAAATACGTTAGACTTGCCAGTATCTCGATGCAACCAGTAAAGTTCTTACCACGATACCATTGGTGCCTGCCGCGAAGAGCGAGACATCATAGTACAGCCTACTGTCGACGACCCCGCGGGCGGCCGGGTCCTTGGGGTAGAGGTCACTGTTCGGGGCGTACTTGTTCATCAGGTACCCAATGATTGCTCGGCTGAAATGGGAACTTCCATTAACACCCGCACTGGAGAGGGGTCTGGCACTAACGCGCACTGGGGGGAGGGGGGGCTGGTAGCCTCCTTGGAATCTTGGAAACTAAGAGGCTTAGAAAAACGCCGGTTGGGGTGGATGGGGGCCAAAATGATCTACATCATAGCCAATTTTCATTGGCCTAAGTCAATATCTTTAAAGACAAACGAGGTCATAAACGTAAAATACTGACTGCGCTGGGGACCTACTGGGTAATCCCGTAATTATGCGGGAAAAGGTCGGGAATACGCTAAAAGCAGATCAGGGTCAAGAGGAGTCACAAATAATATTTTCTAAATGTTTGGGGTCAAAGTAATTCAAGGTCATTGACCCATCAAATATGGTATATTCCCTATAATGCACAATATAGCAACCATTGAGCGGGAAATGAGGATTGACCTTTGACCTTTACATTGAACTACCTGAACTTTGATGTCATAGTATAATATACGTCAGACTGGGTAACGGAAAACCCAAGGGGGAGTATTCAGACACTCCCCATCGAGGCGAGGGTTAATATGCAATACGAATCTCAGATGAATAGATTCAAGATACTCTCCCTGCTGCCACTTGAAACATTTTTGAAGGTAGGGTTTAAGACTTGGCCTGGCGACCTGACCTGAAATGACAACGATCCTAAAATTTAAAATAGTTAACACGCGCTCTGACGGGTGTCTGAGCCACCTTTGCTTTGATGGGGGGCGGGTAACCGCTCCCCCCTAAGATCTCGAGAACCACGGGGGATAGCGAAAAACGGTAAACGGCGTTGGATAGCCCATCCAGTTCTCTATGGAAAATATTTGAACTATTTTTTGTCACGTCACATTTGAACTTACTAGAGGCCAAGGCATGCCACCATAGGGATGCCATGTAGACGAAAGTCTTCAGTCATTTCATCTGAACTAGTAAATACATATCAAAACAATCTAAGCCATAGAAATCCCCGCAGCAAGCCGAATCGAATGATGCATAATACGATCTTGCTGGGTGAAATGAGGTCAAATCTTGGATTTGACTTGACCTGAGGTCAGGCCAAGGTCAAATTAGGTAAATATGCATATCATTAGAACTGCAAGGATGAGGCAAACCTAAAGCCGTTACTATTACTAAGTTATTCAGTTTAAACCATTTTTCCCATGCATTTCTATTTGAGAGGTCATGGCTCGCACCTGACCTTAGGTCATTAATATAAAAAATACATAAATATATTTTGTAGAGCTCGGCGGGGGCCATTTTGTGCTGAGTTTCAATCGGATAGGTTTAACCTGCTCTTACTTATGCTAACTTAAACATTTTTGGGGTGAGGTTAATTGACCTGCACTAGTGACCTGACCTGAGATGAGCCAGCTTTGAAATTTTGTAAAAAAATTGTCAAAATGATGAAAGCAAACGTATGGCAGGTACGGTAGCGCTACGCGCCACCGTTTTTATTGTATCCACAAAACCCGAAGGGAGGGGCGGATGCCCACCTCACTGCCAATGTGCGTGTTAAAAATATCAAGGATAGGTTCCATTAAGTAAGGCGGTGATTTGTGGCAGCCTTTCCAATCACTCCGGAAAATCAAGCAGAGTGTTTAAACACCCCCTTCCCACACCCAGCAACGGTTAATCTGACCGAGCTCAACTGTACCTAACAGGCTAACTACAAAAGGGAACACGATCAGTTGCACCTTACGAAGTGGTATTTTGGGAACTAAAACGTTCCAATCGGCTCATTCGTACATCTAGTCCCTTTCACTGTATTTGCGGGTTTAAGACCGGACTTTCAGGACACAATGGTATAGTTAGTTATTCCAATTTCTGCGCAATGGAAAATACGTAAGGTTCCCAAGTAAACTATTGGCCGAGTACGAGTCCACATTTTCTACTGCGGCGCACGGAATCATTGGCGGACGCAGGGGAGGGGGGCATTCCGGCCATGCCCCCCCCAAAGCGCTAGAGATGGACAAACTATCTTTTGACCCCCTAACGCTGGATTTTTTTAAATAAAAGTGGTTACACTAGGTCTGTAGAACAAAGTTTTACATCTACATCACTTTCATCATTCGTTACGTATCGACAAGAGGTCAAACAATCTACCTGGCTATTATATTCATATGATTGACAAGGATCTAGACAATAAAATTAGCAGAATACCTCAGCCTGACGCGGTGAAGTGATAATGCACTATGAGCCTTTTGTCATCATTCGGCGGCGAAAACGTCCAAACAGCCTCACCTTTCGCCGAAGGCAACATTGTCATCCTTCAAGGTAGGCACTGTGTGAAGAGGGTTCATCTTCAGGTACTCTGGAGTTTTGTGATCGCCATTGGCCACTGAGATGAGCTTGATGTTGGCATTCAAGTTGATGGCCTTCAGGACAAGGAAGACAGCGCGGCACGCCGGGCTAGTCTCCACGGCGTAAATAACGGGAGTCATGATGACGGTGGTCGTTTACGATAGCTGAAATAACAGAAGGGGTTTATATGGGAGTCGGATGACTTCCATAGCCTGAGAAGAGAACAATGTATGGGTTGTTCTGGAAAAATGTCATATGGTTCTTTGGTAAACTTTCAAGCTATCGGTACTATGAGCCGACCGGTGACTTGGTCTTCTATCAGCAGATGCTAGTTTTCTGTCTTTTGTACTGCTGGTGCATTTCGTATTTTCGATCGGTTTTAACCACAAGTCACATCACCATTGAAGTCACAGTGCCCTGAAAGCTCCATAATGATGACTTTAACCGTGAGTGTCTCAAAATGCTAGTTCCTGATTGTTGCATCTAGAATACCACCAGACGTCAGAATTAGCACATGTTTGATTCAACCGTTAATATAAACGAGGATTAGGAATTAAACTGATCTAACTTTGGGTGGCATGTGATCTATATGTGTTTGCTGCCCTTGAGGCTTATGACTAAGACTAGAGGATATATGATGCCAAGTTAGGCGATCATAACATCGAAAATACAGCGCAAATATCTGTATAATATTGGTAACAACTATTAGGAAATGCTCAAAGGTCAGACTCCTCAAATAATGGAAAATTTTGCCTCCCGAGTTATGGCCACTTTTGCCGGTTTAAACCGGTAAAAACTGGCTGGCGGCAGAAACCCCTCTCAACTGGTAAAATGCCAACCCTGGTTTTTCGGCAATCTCTACCACATAATTACCTCGGTTCAAATGTCATGACGGAAGTACCACATTACCTTTTAAGTTAAGGAATACACTTTTCACAACATTTTCTGTAAACCCCACTTCCGATTAGTTTCTACACACCAGTATTATCAAATCTTGCTAAAAAATCTTCACTTAAAAAACGAGTTAATAATTGAGTATAAATAACACAGAAGTGAGATACAAATTTCCTCTATACCTACCTTCTTTCAAATCTATTGTGAAGCTTTTGCAGTGAATGAATAAAAGGGTATGGTCCCAAATGATAGTAGCTGTTAATGAAGGCAGATATGAAAACTAAGGTTCAACTACCCCGATGTAGACTTTTGGAACAACATGGGGAACAGGAAATATAACTGAGAAACTTGGTAATATTGGAAACATCTGAGAGTGATATTGATTGATTATTGGGGCTTAAGGGCACATCAACCTTAGTGGTTATATAGCGCCCAGACTCTAGTGATAGAAAAATCAATGTCAAAGAACCAGAATAATGCAGCAGATGAATTCATGAATCTCTGGTTTCTGAAACATTGAACAAAGAATGAAACACATTGTGAATGCAAGAAAATTCACATGCAATACCAATAACAGGCAACAGGCTGGCATACAACAAAAAAGAACAGGCTTCAAAGGCGAAGCACACATGAGCTTTATCATTCAAGTGGCAGATTCTGAGCAGATATCAATTACTTATGGGACATATAGGCTACATGGGATATCCACCAAAGTGATTCCGTCCTTGCCAAATAGTGTGAATCAGTCAGAAGTACAGTTCTCCCTTATAAAGCAGGCATTACATATCATGGATTCTTTTTCACCTATTTACAGTCATGCACCATCCAAACCCAGAGACAAAAATGATCCAAAAATGATCTGAGCTTCATGATCTTTAATAAGACATAAGAACTGTCAATAGAAGGCATTGTAAAATAAATGCAACAACCTAAAAAAAATTATGCACGTCTGCAAAGCCCACATGATCCTCAGAGACTGGATGGGAAGCAGCACCTGGGCAAGCAGAATTTTCCACTCTAGTTTTTTTTGCTCTACGTCCTACTTGCTTTCCACGAAGAGCTTTTTACCAAAGTTCAATAATCCTGGTGAATAGGTATGTACTCATTAAAGAGAATAGACCACTGTCAAAATTCTAACGGGAACAATTAACAGGCAAAATGGTTCCGAAAATCATGAGACCACATTTTGTTTCCACTTCTAATTGCTCAAACAAAGATATGCCCTTTCAAACTACACTGGGTTGACCAAAGCATCATGTGTTATCATGAATCTGGCAGCTTGCAGTGGCTTGCAACATGTCAGGTTGGGTGGCCATACCTGCCATACCACCTGTTAACATTTATCACATGACATATGCTGTCAGATGAACACAGATTCTTTCATGGTATGCCATAAGGTAGTACTTACCATAAGGTAGCCCCTTACTTTGAACTTTTAGGTTTGCAGAAAGTTAATACAGATTAATAATGCAAAGCCCACATGATCCTCAGGGGCTGGATGGGAAGCAGCACCTGGGCAAGCAGAATTTTCCACTCTAGTTTTTTTGCTCTACGTCCTACTTGCTTTCCACGAAGAGCTTTTTACCACAGTTCAATAATCCTGGTGAATAGGTATGTACTCATTAAAGAGAATAGACCACTGTCAAAATTCTAACAGGAACAATTAACAGGCAAAATGGTTCCGAAAATCATGATACCACATTTTGTTTCCACTTCTAATCGCTCAAACAAAGATATGCCCTTTCAAACTACACTGGGTTGACCAAAGCATCATGTGTTATCATGAATCTGGCGGCTTGCAGTGGCTTGCAACATGACAGGTTGGGTGGCCATACCTGCCATACCACCTGTTAACATTTATCACATGACATATGCTGTCAGATGAACACAGATTCTTTCATGGTATGCCATAAGGTAGCACTTACCATAAGGTAGCCCCCTTACTTTGAACTTTTGGGCTTGCAGAAATTTAATACAGAGAGCTTTGGGTAAAACAAAATATGCCAATAGTGGCTTCTCATGCCTTTCTACAAAACAGCTATCTGAGTTAAAAAAAAACCATTATAATTGTGATGCTTCCTTTAAATGTATGCTAGTGAGTGAGGTAATTTTAATAAAAAATGTCTTCCTAAATTTAAATGAAATCATTAATCAAGGGTTCTAATTAAATTTCATTGTATTATAGCTTTTACATTTTCCACTCCCCAATTATACTTTTAAGTGTGAATGTTACACTCATTACATTCAACAACCTAGTGCAAACAAAACAGTTCTTCTCCGAGATATACATCCATACATATATTTCAGAAAGCACGCAACACACATGGGTAAAAAAACGAGGATAAGAGGTAAAACAAGATGAAGCGGTAAGAAACCGATGCCCCACGTTTACAGCAGGCCAGGGAGACAGCAGCAGGCCAGATATGCACCTGAACATGAATGAATAAATGAGGAGACTGCTGCTTAGTCCTTTACTACCTTTCTGCTTATTCGGTACTATTTACCGCCGCTACTACCCTTAGCTGTTGCTAAATCTTGGATGCTAACTATTAGCAGGGGATGATGTTTCGTTGTTTTGATTTTTGTCACTACTGCGCCATGTACTGCACAGTCCCTCGAGGTTAGTTCGTAGCAGAGTCGGTCCCTAGAGGGTTGGTACCAAACAAGATACCGGTAGCAAAGGCTCGATAAACACTCTGCCCTTTGATATGACATGACTGGTCATTTTGAAAAGTCTCCAGCTGAACATGTTGGATGGTCCTGGCCATAGGCGGATCCGGGGAGTGGGAGGAGGGGCACGTGCACCCCCTACCCGATTGACCCTCGTCGCCCCCTGAAATGGTCATGGCGCCCCCTGAAAGGTCGATAGCAACACCTGAAATATCGCTTCCCACCCTCCCCCTTCAGGATGCGAAAAGCGGCGCCCACCGACAGGGCTTTGCGCCCATCCGAGGTTTTGCCGAAAAAAGTGGCGCCCCCGGACTGGATAAAGCCCCCCGGGAAAGTGCCCCAACCTTATCGTTAACCCGCGCCCCACTGGGGGTCCGGCGCCACCTTCGCCCCACTGGGGCCATCAATCCCCCTCTCTAACTCCGAGAATATGAGGGTTAGCGCAAATCTGCAAAAAGCACTAGAAAGCTCACGTGAATTCAGTAAGGAATTACTCTGCATGTTTAGGGAGAGTGCCCATATTGCGCCACCTTAAGCAAGATGGCTCATTACTTGGAAACGATTAATGACGGAGGGTTGGTATTGATACACTATTTTCCTGAAACATTTTACTAGCTTTTTTGGGCCCAACAATGTCCTAAATTTATCATTCACGCCCGCAATTTTCGATTTAGCGCGATGCTGCAAAGGGCGCATTTTCAAAACTTGTTCGATAAATGCGCCCAATGTATGGCGCAATTAGATTCAAATGCGCCCACCTAATTTGCATGCATTTTCAATGGATTGAAAAAATAAGGTCTGCGAGTTAGAAAATTACTTACATATCGCCTGTTTAAGCCCTTAAAGTAGTCATTTCCATACAATTTGTTTGATGCATTAACCCGCGCCCCACCGGGGGTCCGGCGCCACCTTCGCCCCACCGGAGGGGCCATCGATGGCCCCCCCTCTAACTCCGAAAATATGGCCGTTAGCGCAAATCTGCAAAGTGCAATAGAAAGCTCGCGTGAATTCAGTAAGAAATTACTTCGCATGTTTTAGTGCTCAGGTCAATGGCTTGACCTCCAGAGGTCAAATTAGGTCAAGATCGGCTATTTTCACTCAAATATGCAATGATTAAGCAAACTGGGCATAACTCTTATGTCATTAGAGCTATTGAGGCCTGGTACAGTACATTTGATAGCAAATTGCCAGTACTTTTTCCGCTATGTGGAACGTAAAGACCTCCCGCCAGTGGTTTGACCGCCAGAGGTCACCTCGTGACCTAATATGACCTGAGGTCACGAAAGGTCAAAAAGTGACCTTGCCGTATATCAAATGAAAGCCAGTGACAAGACAAACACGATGGTGTTTGTTTCACCGCTCTAGCTTAATTAGGTCAAAAGTTATTGTCAAAATACTGTTTTTGACCTCTGGTGACCTTGGATGACCTTGGAAAAGTCAAAGGGCAAATATGACCACTGGGATCCGTGAAAGGGTGTCCAAAAACGTTGTTCTGAGCAGTCTGAGCATTTGCAATCATTTTTGTGGCTTTTATATCATGAAATAGCTTTTCCCCATGCTTTTCCAATGGGAGAGGTCGCCTCGTGACCTGACCTCAGGGCACGAAATCGAAAAATCCCGGATATACACCTTGTAGACCCTGGAGGGGTCATGAAGTGTAGGAAGTTTCAAATCGATCGACTTTGAAATGTAGCTCTTACAGAGCTCTAAAGGTGAAGTGAGGTGACCTTGGTTGACCTCGTCTGGTGACCTGACCTTGAGTGACCCGGGGTAAAAATTTCAGGGATGATGGGAAAATGATGCAGTGAGAGGTAGAGCCCTCAACCGCGGTGCTGCGCCTCGTCGTTTTTCTGCTATCCCGGAAAAAACCTTAGGGGGGCCATCGATGGCCCCCCGGTGGGGCGAGGGTTAAACTTCTTCATGCTTTATCATTCTCACTGGCACTGGCGGAGCCTGAGGGGGAGAATCGGGAAATTGCCCCCACCCCCACCCCCAAACCCTCCGTTGCCCTCCTTTGCCTCCCAAACTTCTTAAAAACCACGTTTTTCACGATTTTGGCTTCCGTTGTCCCCCACACCTTCAGGCTGGATCCGACCCTGCTCAGTGGTGTTAAAAATTACTAATCAGTCTTCCACAATATCCCTGCGACTTTACCTTTCTTACATACTTCGTCAAAGAATGTTTAAAAACGTAAGCAACGTTACAACGAATGTTCTGTTACACAGTTGTCCCGAACAGAAAAATGCCGGTGAGCCCTGCCCTGAATCCCTCCGCGATCTGAAGGTCACCGATCACTGCCACCAACCTACCAAGGGGGCTGGAACTTTTATGCATCAAATTAATTACGAAGCTTGGGATGCTGGAAAAATCAGGACAACAGTTTTGCTCAGGGAAGAAAGCTGTTAAGCTTTTCATGCCACATCGTCATATTTGGGGGTTTAGTGCATGCCGACAACGGAGGTCATTTGGCGCCCATTTTCATGCCACAGGAGAGAGTCCACATGGAATACTGTAATTACATACGCGGATCCAGGATTGCCGATCGAGGGGGCGCCATCCGGACCAGGGGCGCCACTTTTGACCGGCAAAATCTATTAGGTGGGCGCCAAATCCTATCGGTGGGCGCCGATTTTCACATCATGGGGGAAGCGATATTTCAGGGGTGCCATTGACCTTTCAGGGGGCGCCGAGGATCGATCAGGGAAGGGGGGTCACGTGCACCCCTTTGCCCCCTGGATCCGCCTGTTTGTAATTACGAGGAGAAATCTTATTTCTCAGCTGGTGACGAGGGTTTTTCCCGGCGATTCATCGAATGCAGCAACATTACTTCTTCAGATATGCATGTGATGTTAAAATGCGCCCACCTCAGGGTAATTGCGCCCACGGGCGCATTTACCTATGGCGCATTTGAAAATATGCGGCTTTTACAACCGAAATGGTCTTAAGCACGACACTTAAGGTAAATCCGTCGTGTAAAACCTTCAAATAAGAGTTAAATAAACCTAAGGGCTGGGAATGTCATCCCCACCATCTTAGACGAAACCTAATTCTTATTTTTAGGCTTTAAGGAATGCTATTTTGGATAAGAAATCAGTATTTTGAGGGAGATACGATTTCGCGCGGAGCACATCCTTACCATGTGTGTGATGACACCGGAAAGAACGTTTTTGTAGAGCTGGGCACACTTCTTAATCAACAGCTGGTACTTAAACCTAATAGCCTGCTCAGTACAGGGGAGGGCGCATTTATCTCAGGGGCGCAATTGCCTAATCCTCCCTAACCTTCGCCCGGGTGGGGGTCTTTTAGACCCCCCTCGGGTTTTTCCGAAGTGACCAAAAAACGGCGGCGTGCAGCGCCGCCAAACTTGGTCTAGCTGTTCTTTCATCATTTTTACATCTTTCCTGAAAATTTTGACTCAAGGTCATATCAGGTCAGGTCACCAGGCCAGGTGAAGTGACCTCACCTCAAAAATACTTAGGACTGCATAACTAAAAGAAGGGTTAATCGATCAAGTTGAAACTCATACCACATATTGGGCCCACCAGGAGCTACAACATTTGTTCCGGGATTTTTGATATTGATGACCTAAGGTCATGTGCAGAGCATGACCTCCCCATTGTCAATACATGGGGAAAATCACGAAATGAGCTTTTCTCAGTAAGTATCGATGGAATCAACTTCAAACATCGGTTGCGACTTGCTCTTGGCCCATTTCTGGAGCTGATGCCAAAATTTTTGACTTGTGACCTTTAAAAGCTCACCTTAGGTCAAATAAGCATTTTTGGTGTTTTTCTCTATAAATTTTGAATAAAATAAGATAGAGCTTTTATTCTGTCACCAAAGTGTTTGTATAGTCACTGGAAGTCAAATGATATACATCATGACTATACCAGGTCGAGTTGGGTCAGACCGTTGACCTGGGTCAGGTCAAATTCTTAAATTTGACCTGGCATAGCAATATCATATATCATTCGATTCGAATTGACGAGAGGATTGCAATGGTGCATAAACTATGGCTGTATCTTGTTTGGTTTGGAAGCTATTAGCGAAAAAGTAAACGCCCTTATGCATGGTTGGCTATGGACATTCCTAAGAATATGCCCAATATTTAGTGACCTGTAGCTCCCTAGGCTTTGACCTGACACGAAAATGAATGGCACTATTATGAAAGCGCATCTCAAGAGCTTTCGAATGGTGTTAGAAAAATGTTTCTAGCTATCATAGTTTCTGAGATATATGAGATTTTCTTAGTACACCTCATATTAGCGATTTTGACCTATTTTGACCTCTGGTGACCTTGATATTGACCTGACAAGAAAAATGACTGAAGTATTTTCGATACCATTTTCGAAGAGCTTTCGATTGCCGTTTTGCGCTTTTTTCTAGCTCTCTTAGTTTTTGAGATCGTGGGGGTCTTTTTAGCCCCCACCAGGGCGAAGGTGGCTCGTACCCGCCACCGGGGCAAGGGTTAAGCGATCAGGTCAACAGTTTGACCTCCAGAGGTCAAGTTAGGTCACGATAGGCTCTTTTCACTCAAATATGCAATGCTGAAGAAAAATAGGCATAACTCTTATGCCATTAGAGCTATTGAAATCTGGTAAACTACATTGGATAGGAAAATTCCAGACCTTTCTCCGTTATGTGGAACCTAATGTTAAATTTCATCGTGTATGTATTGTCACTGGCTTTCATTTGACATACAGCAAGATCACTTGCTGCCCATCCGTGACCTCAGGTCATATTGAGTTACGAGATGCCCTCTGGAGGTTAAACCACTGGCGTGAGGTCATTGTGTTCCGCTTAACAGAGAAAGCCTTGGCATTTCCCTATTAAATGCATTTTACCAGATATCAATAGTTATAATGGCATGAAAGCTATGCCCAGGTATCTTAACACGCGCATTGACGGGGGTCTGAGCCACCTTCGCTTTGACGGGGGGTACCCGCCCTCCCTAAGATCTCGAAAACCACGGTAGGTAGTAAAAAACAGTAAACGGCGTTGGGCTGCCCATCCACTTCTCCATCGAAAACATTTGAACCATTTTTTTTCTCAGGTCACATTTAAGGTCACGAGAGGTCAAAACATGCCGTAATAGGGATAACATGTAAATTAGGTTTTTCGGTCATTACATCTGAACAAATAAAGGTAGAGAAAAACGACTGGAACTAGGGGAAGTCCGTGTAAGAGTACGCACTTAACTTTCTAAAGGCTTTCACTTTTCTCCTAAATGTCTAACAACTAAAAATGTTATATGATTGTTTAGCCTAAAGAATTGTCTATGTATGGACCATGTTTCAGCTCAATGGCTCTGAAAGGAACTCGCCACGAGCCCATCATAAATAAAAAGTCACGTGCCTACTCTTGCCGGAGTGGGTTGGTAAGAATACGCAAAAGAGAGGGCTAGAGTACGCATTGATGCCCGCTGTGCTTTAGGTGCATAGGCCATGTCGTGAAGTATTTTGTCGCCAAACTAAGGGATTGTATGATTTTATATCGTTCTAAATATACAAGAGCAATGTTGCAACGTTTGGTTTCCCAAATATGAATGACGAACTCTATCCCGAGCGAAAATTAAATTTTCCTATCTCTTAAGCATGCGCACTCTTGCACAGTGGCCTACTGCGTACTCTTGCCGGACATGCTCCCTTGGGAGGAAAGTCTTCATAAACATGTTGGCAAGTGTTTTAGCCTGAGCTCCGGTCCTGCAGCTCTGTCCCAGCTCAGCTTTCTTCTTTATAACGGATCGTAATACAATACTTTTGGTAATAGAAGCATAGTCTACACGTTCATCTAGTTAAGAAATATTACATCAAAGGTGTGCGGAAACTTATTTTGATCTGTACTCCCGCGGAAAGAAAAGGAGTAGGTTGAATTTTTTTGTGCAACCGAGGCACTGACCTTACTATATTGTACCAGAGTATCCACCATCTCAGTGGTTGCTAAGTAACCAAAACAGCTGCTGCGTACTCTTATCTCCTGCGTACTCTTACCCGCCCTTACCCTATATGAATCCTCTCAGCAAACAGAAACGAATGATATATAATTTGACCTTGCTAGGTCAAATCAAGGATTTGACCTGACCTGAGGTCAGGTCAGGGTCAAATTATATAAAATGCATATCATTAGAACCGCAAAGCCCAGGCGAGTCTAATGCAGCTAAAATAAATGCTCTATCACCATCCGTTACTGAGTTGTTCCGTAAAAACAATTTTCCCATGTATTTCCAATGGAGAGGTCATGCCTCGTATCTGACCTTAGGTCATCGATATAAAAAATACCGGAACCTATTTCAGAGAATTCGGTGGGGCCATTATGTGATATGAGTTTGAATCGGATAAGTTCACCCTGCTCCGACTTATGCTATCTTAACCCTTGCCCCGGTGGCGGGTACGAGCCACCTTCGCCCTGGTGGGGGGCTAAAAAAGACCCCCACGATCTAAAAAACTAAGAGAGCTAGAAAAAGTGCAAAACGGCAATCAAAAGCTCTTCAAAAATGATATCGAAAATACTTCGGTCATTTTTCTTGTCAGGACAATATCAAGGTCACCAGAGGTCAAAATAGGTCAAAATCGCTAATATGAGGTGTACTAAGAAAACCTCATATATCTCAGAAACTATGGTAGCTAGAAACATTTTTCTAACACCATTAGAAAGCTCCTGAGTTGCTCTTTCATTGCAGTCACATTCATTTCCGTTTCAGGTCAAAGCCTAGGAAGCTACAGGTCACTGAATATTGGGAATGTTCTTGGGAATGTCCATAGACACCCATGCATAAGGGCGTTTCCTTTTTCGCTAATAACTTCCAAACCAAACAAGATACAGCCATAGTTGATGCACCATTGCAATCCTCTCGTCAATACAAATCGAAAGATATATAATATCGCTATGCCAGGTCAAATGTAAGAATTTGACCTGACCCAGCTCAACGGTCTGACCCAGCTTGACCTGGTATAGTTATTATGTATATCATTTGACTTGCAGTGACTATACAAACACGTTGGTGACAAAATAAAAGTTCTATCTTAATTTATTCTAAATTTATAGAGTAAAACACCAAAAAATGCTTATTTGACCTAAAGTGACCTTTTAAAGGTCACAACTCAAAATGTTTGGCATAAACTTCAGAAATGGTCTAAGATTAAATCGTAACCGATGTTTGAAGTTGATTTCATTCATACTTACGGAGAAAAGCTCATTTCGTGATTTTCCCTATGTATTTACAATGGGGAGGTCATGCTCTGTACATGACCTTAGGTCACCAATATCAAAAATCCCGGAACAAATGTTGTAGCTCCTGGTGGGCCCAATATGTGGTATAAATTTGAACTTGATCGATTAACCCTTCTTTTAGTTATGCGGTCCTAAGCATTTTTGAGGTGAGTTCACTTCACCTGGCCTGGTGACCTGACCTGATATGACCTTGGGCTAAAATTTTCAGAAAAGATGTAAAAAATGATGAAGGAACAGCTAGACCAGGTTTGGCGGCGCTGCGCGCCGCCGTTTTTTTATCACTTTGGAAAAACCCGAGGGGGTCTAAAAAGACCCCCACCCGGGCGAAGGTTAAACATTTTTTAGGTCGGGTCACTTGACCTGTGCTGGTGACCTGACCTGAGATGACCTAACCTTAAAATTTTCACAGAAGTTGTAAAAATGATGAGGGAAAAGGTATGCCAATTACGGCGGCGCTACGCGCCGCCATTTTTCTGCTTTCTCCGAAAAACCTGAGGGGGGGATGGGTACCCGCCCCCGTCAATGCGAGTGTTAAGCATTTAATATTTTAGTGGAAATGGCTTGTCATGACACAACTTGACCTCTGGAGGTCAAACCATTGACCTGAGCGCTTAAGCATGCGAATTACAATCATATTGAACTATCACGAGCTTTCCAACGCACTTTGTGCATTTGCGCTAAACCCCAGATTTTCGGAGTTAGATTTGGAGCCGATCGATGCCCCCGGTGGGGAGAGCGGACGGTGGACCCCGGTTGGGCGTGGGTTAAATACAAAGTCATAGCATAACATACGTCATACTGAACAATGCCATTTGACCGGGGATACTGAGGTCAATGACCTTGACCAGTGATTCATTACCTTGATGTTGACCTTCATGTGGGGTGACCTTCAGATATAACCTGATTATATTACGTTATGACGTCACCTCTCGGTCTAAAGTGGAAGAAAACTGTTGAGACCGCGCGATTGCAACGGTCTCAAAATGTATTTCTGACTTTGAAAGCATATAAGTCAAAACATCATAAGCCGATTTTCAAAATTTCTGCACCAATCGATGCGCCTATAATTTTCCTAAAACATGGGGAAGTAGCATTTTCCGACTGAGAGCGGTTCTCCAGCCACCTTGGAAAAATAGGAGGGTAGGGCACCTTAGGACCGCCCTCCACTGCGCGTGTTAAGGAACGCATACTTTTTATCATGAGTGGATATTTATCATTTAGCTCGGGTATACTTTATAACGGGTAGAACTAAGCTCAATGGGAGGCTTATTTTACAGATAAGTGCGTTTTGAGGCTTATGACTTTTTACAACATAACAGGCACAGTGGAAAGGGTCTTGCGTCAACGTGCAGTGGAGGAAGCCCCACCCCTGATCTCTCAGAAACCAAGAGTGTTGACAAAAGCCTGTTAGGGGTGTGTGGGGGAGATGGTAATCTACATTATGTCAAAGTTTCGTTGAAAAAGTAAATATCTTCAAGGTCAAACGAGGTCATGCATGTCAAAGCTGGGCCGTGCTGTACACCTATTGGGAAATGGCGTGATTATGCGGGAAATAGCCGGGAATACGCCAAAAGCCGACTACGGTCATAGATGAAAGGTCCCAAACAATGTTCCCTAAAATTCTGAAGTGAAAATCATTGAGGGTCAATAACCTATGACTTAATACTATGACATATTCCAATTAATGTATAATATGTCTAGCACTCTAGCAGCGTTTCGGTGAGAAATGAGGATTTGACCTTGAAAAAACTTTTGACCTTGAGCTTCATGTGGGTTGCCCTTGACATATAATCTAATGATATGACGTTATAACGTCACCACTCGGTCTACAGTGCAGGCGAACGTGTGCGACTGCGCGATTGCGATGATCTCAAAATAAAGGTCTTACTTTGAAAGCCTATAAGAAAATAATTATCGGCCAATTTTGAAGTTTTTCGCCAATCGACGCGTTCACTACTTCTCCAAATGTGGCCCAGTAGCGTTTCCCAGCGGGGAAATTTTTTCGGTCACTTTTGAAAAATAGGTGGGACCCATTTAGGACCCCCACACTGCGCGTGATTATATTGCTATGCAAACTTGAACTCACCTCAGCTATGAAGCGTAGAACGTAGCCTCCTCACGAATATTTCCGTAAGAGGATAGCTGGTATAGTATACACCAGAGGTGGGCACCGCTACTAAATTGTTCAACCGCTAGCCTACTTCTGCTACCATGGCTAGTTGAAACCACTACCGCTACTGTCCCTGCTTCTTTAACCCTTGCCCCGGTGGCGGGTACGAGCCACCTTCGCCCTGGTGGGGGGCTAAAAGACCCCCACGATCTCAAAACTAAGAGAGCTAGAAAAAAGCGCAAAACGGCAATCAAAGCTCTTCGAAAATGATATCGAAAATACTTCGGTCATTTTTCTTGTCAGGTCAATATCAAGGTCACCAGAGGTCAAAATAGGTCAAAATCGCTAATATGAGGTGTACTAAGAAAACCTCCTATATCTCAGAAACTATGATAGCTAGAAACATTTTTCTAACACCATTCAAGCTCATGAGATGTGCTTTCATTACAGTGGCATTCATTTTGTGTCAGGTCAAAGCCTAGGGAGCTACAGGTCACTAAATATTGGGCATATTCTTGGGAATGTCCATAGCCACCCATGCATAGGGCGTTTACTTTTGCTAATAGCTTCCAAACCAAACAAGATACAGCCATAGTTTATGCACCATTGCAATCCTCTCGTCAATACAAATCGAATGATATATGATATTGTATGCCAGGTCAAATTTAAGAATTTGACCTGACCCAGGTCAACAGTCTGCCCAACTTGACCTGGTATAGTCATGATGTATATCATTTGACTTCCAGTGACTATACAAACACTTCGGTGACAAAATAAAGCTCTATCTTAGTTTATTCAAAATTTATAGAGAAAACACCAAAAATGCTTATTTGACCTAAGGTGACCTTTTAAAGGTCACAAGTCAAAATTTTGGTATCAGCTTCAGAAATGGGCTAAGAGAAGTCGCAACCGATGTTTGAAGTTGATTCCATCCATACTTACTGAGAAAAGCTCATTTCGTGATTTTCCCATGCATTGTCAATGGGGAGGTCATGCTCTGCACATGACCTTGGGTCACCAATATCAAAATCCCGGAACAAATGTTGTAGCTCCTGGTGGGCCCAAGATGTGGTATGGTTTCAACTTGTCGATTAACCCTTCTTTTAGTTATGCCGTCCTAAGTATTTTTGAGGTGAGGTCACTTCACCTGACCTGGTGACCTGACCTGATATGACCTTGGCCAAAATTTTCAGGAAAGATGTAAAAATGATGAAGGAACAGCTAGACCAAGTTTGGCGGCGATGCGCGCCGTTTTTGGTCACTTCGGAAAACCGGGGGCAAACCCCCACCGGTTAAAATTTCCAAACCGCTGCCCCCTTCTGCCTTAGCTTTGCTACCAATCCTTTAAACTATAAAGCTTAACTAAAACACTGCCAAAAAGGATTTTTCCTTGTTTGTTTTCTAATAGCTGTTGTTTTCTTATTGTTTTTTAACTGTTTGCCTGTATATTCCGTCAAAACTAGAAGATTTTGTAGGATCTACCAACAAAATCACACATAAAACATCAATATAATTTGCTGTTCTTTTTCTGGTTGAGAAAAACATTCCTCACAATGTTCATCTTCTATTGGCTATGGACAGAGGTGGTGCCTCTGAATCATTTTGAGTCCTCTACTCGCTCTTCGGCTACACTTTGGTTAGGGAAACCAACACCGCTTCTCCGCTACCATTAGAGGGTTCGTAAGTAGCTCACTAGCGGAGTAACGGACTTAAGTAGTGGACTGCCCGGCTCCGGCATCCGCTATGAATGTATGTAAAGTTCTGCCCATGATATCTGCTCTGCCACAGGCCTCACAAGCGAGGAGAGCTGGGGAGAGGGCAGCACACACTTGGCGCAGATGTGTTTCGTCGTGTTTTGCCTTGTGCCTCGTCCTCCGCAATAATGACCAGACCGAGCCGACAGCCACCAAGCTCAGTCTCAGAAACAGAGGTGCTCAGTCCCATAGTTCCAGCCCTTGGTATCGCTTTCACGGGCGATTTCCGGCACACTGCGTATCTTCTCCCTCTTCTTGGTCTCCCCTGCATAGAAACATTCAAAAATGACTTGGGGAATTTTCTTTTATCTGCTACCATGTTTTTTTTTTTTTTTTTTCTCTCTCTCTCTCTCTCTCTCTCTCTCTCTCTCTCTCTCTCTCTCTCTCTCTCTCTCTCTCTCTCTCTCTCTCGCTCTCGCTGTCCTCACCTTGTTGCATGATGCATTTGGACCAATGGCTGTGCCATGATTGCAGATGCAGCCAGTGCCGGATCTAGCCGGTCGGTTTGGGAGGGGCAAGCCAAAGTAGAAAACAACGTCACGTAGTGAAAAGCTACGCTACAATATCACTGGCCGGTAGAATTTTCGGTATTTGAGGCGAAAAGCAGAATAAAACGTCTGAGAGTAAAAAATATGGGCTCGAGATACTTTTTTCCAACCAAGGCCCAATATTTACACTTTAAGTCGAGAGTTGAAGCACCAAAATCCTGCTTATAAACTAAAAAGGAGTCGGGGAAAAAAGGAGGTCGATCGCTTTTGGGGGGGCAAAAACATAGTTTTGCCCCGAGCTTTTCCCGTTTGGGCGGGCAAATGCCTTCCCCCCTCGATCCGCCACTGGATGCAGCGATGTCAAGGTAGGAAAGAAGCCCATGTAGAATACTCCGAGCTATTTCCTTGCTCATGATTGCCAAACGGTAAATTCATCGGCAATTGGCCAGTCCGGAATGAAGCGATGAATCGGTCTCCAACTCACCAAAAACATCCCGTCTATACAGTCGACACACGGGTGCAATTTACAGTGAGCTCCCAGCAGCCCGGAACAGGACTTATTATTTAGGGAAGTAAGAATCGTTAACACGCCACTGCCGGGGCTATGTGGGCCTCGGGGAAATATGTCACGCCAAGCAGTCGGCTCCGCCTTTTATAAGGTCCCCATCTGACATTTGCCGCATGAAACGCTCGCCCTTGCGGGAGAGGGAGCCTGCGAAACGAGTGAAGTTATGTGTCATCCTGGCAGACCGTGCTTTGCTTTGTGCCGTAAAAAGAACAATTTAGCTTGTTTACTTCCTATGAAGTTTATTTCGCTGCAAAAACGCGCACTTAGGCTGTTGGCGGCACCATATAGCCCGGTTTGAAAACACAAAATGACCCTTGGATGCAACACTGACCTTGAAGTCACATAAACCGCTGGGCAAGGGGATTCTACATACCACTTTACCGTATTTCACAGGTCAATTCAAAATCGAGAAGGGAAAAGGCGTCATTACTTTCACATTGTATGTTTGACGATGATTGCTCAATATTGCGTCTAAATTCTACGTCAGAACGCTTATAACAGTTTCAGAAACAAAATTGGCAGATTTGAAGCCGTTATTTTTGTTTACGTCTCCTGATACTGTTGTTAGCGCTTTAAAGCACAAGGATATAAACAGCTCCTCACTATTCAATAATGTCCTCGCCTGTGATGCACTTCACTGTAATAGTCATTGGATGATGGTGTCTACACAATTCTGACAGAAACTGGGCGATACAATCTGAGTAACAGGAAATAATAGCCTTACAAGTCACGTGTAGGTAATGCATTTATCAGGTGCGGAGAACAAGACTGAATAAAACAACGATCACTACTTCTTGCTCTCCAGCTCCTCCTTGGCTTTGCGGATGGCAGCGCCCATCCCCTGAGCCCCCTTGGCATTCACCTCGTAGTACGGCAGCTTCTTCATCCTCTCCAACCAGGCTTGTGTCTTGGGCACGAATGACAGGTCGAAGCCGGACGCATCTAGGGTGGATATGGTAGCGACGATCGACAAGTCAGCCACGGACAATTTCTCGCCGGCCACGTACGGCGACTTCTCCAGGAAAGTGTCCATAACTTTT
Organism: Lepas anatifera; assembly: GCA_034440635.1. Classification (NCBI taxonomy): domain Eukaryota; kingdom Metazoa; phylum Arthropoda; class Thecostraca; family Lepadidae; genus Lepas; species Lepas anatifera. The sequence goes on from JAOTON010000938.1 coordinate 156,705, forward strand.
ATTTTCTCCTTGGCTTCTGGCATTTTCTCTTCGTACTCCTTCAGGTTCTTGTTGAACAGCAATGGTGCCTGAAAGGTCAGTGCTGTTATTAGCATGCATCAGCATTTACCGGGGCGCACTTTCACTAACAAAAAACACAGCTATAATGTTTCCTAATAACCATGATTCACAGCTTAGCAGACTTGCAGGTATAAAACTTTTGATTAATAGTCACGGTTGTCACGTATTTGAATTTATCAAATTATAATGACCACACCACGCCTGACTTTCCGAAACAAATTGTTAAGGAACATTTGGATTTATCGCAATTGGAAGTGCTAGCACGCGTCGAATTATTATCGTTTCATGAAATTTGTGTATTACAAACATTTCGCACTATTGGAGCGGCATTTTAACCCTCGCCCCGGTGGGGGTGTTTGAAAACCCGCTTCGGGTTTTTCTGGCGGCGCGAAACGCAGCCGTACTTGGCACACCTCATCCTTTACCAATTCTGCAACTGTTTCCAACATTTTAAGATTGGATCATTTCAGGTCAGGTCACCAACACAGGTCAAGTGACATCACTTCCAAAAATGTTCCAGGCTTTTTTTAAGGTTTTTTTTGCTGTTAGGTTTTCTTTTCGTTAGGTTTTTGTCACTAATTGTCACAGTTTTTATTTGTGTCTATAACTTTTTAGAGAAAAAAAACAAGATAAAGTATTGAATTTGATACCATAGTGATGAGCATGACCCCATGATGCAAATGATATGAAACATGACCTTGAACCGGCAAAATTTGACCTTAGAGACCCTTGAACCGAGGTCAAGGTCATAACATGAGCACATAGGTCCATGCTGTATATTTTTGAATCCTTGGGTCAAGGCAAACGCATTGATGTCACTTGTTCTGTTCGATGTCTAATGGTTACCGGGTTATAGAACATTTTTAATGGGTCTAAATTTGAGACATTTTGGCCCACTATGACGTCACAGGTCAATGGGCATGCTTCAAACTCAGTTCCAAAGTAAAAGACGATAAGGTGCTTTCAGCACCGCTTCAAATGTTTCCGCATCTCTTTCGGTTCCTGAGATCGTGGGGAGGGGGGGTGTTCCGACCGAATCCCCAGGTTCGGCCGAACAGAGCCTAGGTGGAGCCTGGTCAAGCAAAACTTGAAGAATACTAAATTCGTTCTACCTGCCAATATCTCGACTAACTCAGGAGTTCTTACCACGATGCCATTCCGGCAAGCAGTGAAGAGGGGAGGCGTCATAGTACAGTCTGCTGTCTACTACCGCACGGGCGGCTGGGTCCTTGGGGTAGAGGTCATTGTTCGGAGCGTATTTGTTCATCAGGTATCCGATGATTGCTCGGCTGAAATAGAAAGTACCGTTAGAGCAAAGTCCACGACTGGTCTTAGTGCAGATTTAACATGCGCACTGACGGGGGTCTGAGCCACCTTCGCTTTGACGGGGGTCCCGCCCCCCCTAAGATCTCAAGAACCACGCTAGGTAGCAAAAAACGGTAAACGGCGTTGGGTAGCCCATCCACTTTTCCATCGAAAATATTTGCAACATTTTTTTCAGGTCCAATTTAAGGTCACTAGAGGTCAAAACATGCCGTCATAGGGATAACATGTAAATGAAGGCTTTTGGTTATTTCATCTGAACAAGTAAAGATAGAGAAAAATAACTGGAACTGTATCAATCCTTGCAGCAAGCCGAATCGAATGATACCTAATATGACCTTGCTAGGTCAAATCAAGGATTTGACCTGACCTGACATCAGGTCAAGGTTAAATTATATGAAATGCATATCATTAGAACTGCAGGGACAAGGCGAATCTAATGAAGCTAAAACAAACACTCTATCACCATCCGTTATTATGTTATTCAGTTAAAACCATTTTCCCATGTATTTCCGATGGAGAGGTCATGGCTCGTACCTGACCTTAGGCCATCTATATAAAAATACCGGAACATATTTTAGAGAACTCGGTGGGCCCATTATGTAATACGAGTCTGAATCGGATAAGTTCACCCTGTTCCAATTTATGTCTTATGTCTTAAACTTTTTTAGGTCAGGTCACTTGACCTGTACTGATGACCTGACCTTAGATGACCTGCCCTTAAAATTTTGACAAAAGTTGTAAAAATGATGTGAGAAAAGGTATACCAAGTACGGCGGCGCTACGTGTCGCTGTTTTATGTTATCTTCGAAAAACCCGAGGGGGTGGGTACCCGCCCCCCGTCAATGCGCGTGTTAAAATATGTGCAAGAATAGACCCGTTTAAACTTATTAGTCGAAAAAGGGGCAGAAACGGGGCCAGGGGGCCGGGTGGCCTGGTGGCTCATTACCAAGCTTGTTGATGACTTAAATTTTCTTGATTCGACTTGACTCTGACTCACAGCTTAACAGCTGACTCTGATTCTGACTCGACTCACCATGTTGACAATGGTGAGTCGACTCGACTAAGTCAAAATTCAGAAGTGAGTCGACTCGGCTTAGGCTCAAATAAACATTGAGTTAGAGTCGATTCCGACTCAGAAAAGTGCCAAAGTATGCACAAAAAATGGTCATTTCCTTGAAAAATATGTAAATTGCAATGCATATATTTATGGAATTAACTGTTTATCAACGGCACATTTCCTTCATTTATATGCAAATCGTAGTGCATTATTTCATGAGATACAATATTTTTATTTGCTTCTTAGGAATGAAGCGGGATGCTAAATGCTAATAGGTGAGTAAGATACAGATTCAAGGGCCTGAGGGCTTTTCATTTTGAATGCACGTCCTTCATGAGCGAAGTGATAATTGAAGCAGTAAGCGGCATTTTAAATGCAAAGAACAGGAATTAATATTTTAACGTATGTCATTTGGAGTGGAAATTTCTGCCCCAGTACCTTTATTCTGAACAATCCTGAGACAATTTTAGTTTTTTCTTCTTCGAGCCCTTAGAATTTGTATTGAAGAGTTTTTGAAGGAGGAGATGAACCACATATTTCAAGTATTTTTAAACTTACAATACCCAAAAGGATTACTGATGCGATTACTGATTACTGATTACTGAGGCGAATAAAATACAGAAAGAAGCCGAAGAAAAAATAAACCAGAGCAAGAATGAAGAACGAAACAACGAAAGACACGACACAAGAGAAACAAAAAGAGAAGCATAACGATGCCGAACTCAACACATGCGGAAGCCATCTCATCTGCGTTTAAAGGAAAAGGAATCCAAACATGCATACACTCGTGAAAGAAAATAGGCGACCTGGCGAAGAGTATATATATATATACTATATTCTTCTATATTTATTATATATTCTTCGCTCATCCGTATATGTACGAGTAGTTTCTATCAGTTTCATTACGTGTTTAAACTCAGCATTATTTGGGTAACTGTTTTGGTAAGTCAAATCGCTTTTTACACAGCATAACATGCGTGAGGCTCGGGAGTGAAGTATTGGCCGAACACCTTATCTGTCATGGCACTTTAGCTCGAAATATGTCAAGGCGTGTGCACTTCAGATGGCCTCACTGGTGAGCGTTCGGTGTATGAGCGTCATCTCTACGTTGATGTTACCATCATTTTTAACACATAGGCGTGAGATCAATCAGACGAGCTTGCTACTATTTTTGGACGGTCGATAAAGTTCTAGGCAAGTACCATTGGCATTAACACTCTTAATGTGTAGGCAAAAACTCAATCAAACTAGTTTATCGCTTTCAAGCGGTCGACAAGCTTCTCGGCAAGCATGGAATTAGCAGTATACATTAGCCTGATGCAGCCAAGTGCTAATGCTCTCTGATCCTACCGTCTTTTGTCATCATTCGGTTGTGGGAACATCCAAACAACCTTACCTCTCGCCGAAGGCAACATTTCCATCCTTCAAGGTGGGCACTGTGTGAAGAGGGTTCATCTGTAGGAACTCTGGGGTCTTGTGATCGCCATTGGCCATAGAGATGAGGTTGATTTTGGCATCCAGGTTGATGGCCTTGAGGACAAGAAACACTGCGCGGCAGGGCGGGCTGCCCTCGGTGGCGAAAAGAGTGGGTGCCATGGCGACAGTGGCTGCTTACGAAACCTGAAATAGGGGACATACATTTAGATCGAGGACTAACTATTTTCATAGCTTAAATAGAGGACTATTAACTTTCCTTAACACGCGCCCCGCTGGGGGAAAAATTCACCCCTCCTGGTTTTCCCCAGATAACGCAAAAACGAAGCGATGTAGAACAACGAAACTTACAGTACTCTATCCATGATCAATTTTACGCATTTGACCAAACTTTTAGGTCAGGTTTTGTCAGGTCAAAGAGCTATCCAAAGTCAAGTGATCCGACCTCAAAACCTAAAATCACGAGTTTGAAGCGGCGCCTAAGGAACATCATGCTACCAATCAGTTTCAAAGTTTCAAAACATGATGGGGTCATTGGGGTCTACAAATCTGCTGTCGTGGAGTTTTGATATTTTTGACCTAAGGTAGGGTCATTTTTTATCACCCCATTATAATTATATGTTGAAAAACAGAAAGGGTTCGTTTTCAATAAATATCGGATAGACAAAACTGAAAATCCTCAAACCGTGTATTCTTTCCACGATCATGACCATAAAGTTGGGATTTTGACCATCTGATCTCTCAAAGGTTGTGCCAGGTCACATGAGCATACAGTGATTGTTTTGCCAATAACTTCTCACCGAATTGATATAAAACTCCTATTTTTCATGCATAGGAGTCGATTTATATGCAACATGACCATACCCGGTCACCCTGTGACCCTGACGTAGCTCGATGGCAGGTCATTTTCACAGTTTGACCTAGCAAGGTCATATTATACATCATTCAAATTGCCACGATGAGAGGAATCCAAGGATGCATACATATTTGTTCTAGCTCCGCTGAGTAAATATCTAGAGGGGGAAACGACACTGCCAAGCCTATGGAACCTTCTTTGACATATGCTGACGTCAATATTGACCTAAAATTAAAATACTTCCTATGATTTATATGCGTCTCGTCAAGAGCTTTCAAAGCCGTTCGTAATTTTTCTTCAATTTTCCTGGGAATGAAATACGGAGGGGGAAAAATACGCCACCAACGGGACGCATGTTAATAGACACCAGGTGGTCTTTGGGAAATAGTTTGAATCTATTGGTTTTATAAGTCCACCAGTCATCTCTTATTTTCTCAGCAGATGCCACGGTTCTTTGTTTTGCACTCATGGTACATTTCATAACTTTCGAGCAATTTTAAATGTGAGTTTCTAGACATCCCAGTTCTAAGGATTAATGAGGCTTTCAAGTACAATTTTATTCAACTAATTTGAACTTGGCAACCTTTGGCGACCTCAAAGTTGACCAGAAAAAAGACAAGTAGGGGAGAGTGGTGCAAGACGCCCACCCTTAAGGTTAAAGAGGGATTTTTACTAAACGGCTTTCAGTGTTGCTCAAATTTACCATTCAATGCCTTGGTCAATCATTTTTCTTCAAAATTGAAGAGTATCATCTCTTGCAATGCAGTAGGTAAGAAAACTTTAAAAGTTTTGTAAGTCATTGCAAAAGGCGTCTTACACACTGGGGTGGATAGGACGCCCACCCCATGGGCGTTTTACAAACTAATAATAAAATCAATGGGGAAAACTATAGCGAACAATTTTGGTTAAAAAATAACTCCAACGTTTGAGAGGTGCGGATGACACTCGGCAAAGCAGCGGAACATTTCACTTTTGTGAACGAACAATATTTGTTTTGCTGACAAGAGTCAAATTGAGGAAAACCAGTAGTAAATCGTGACAAAGTATATTGCCCGAATACTGTAACAATTCCTGAGAACATATTAGAACATTTAGAACATTTAGAGTATTGTTCAGTGGTTTGGGCTGGAGCCGCAAATGTCATCTGGATCGTGTAGAAAGAATCCAACACAAGTTCTTGATGTGGCTTGCGAACCATGTTGACCCAGCCTGTCCATCATTAGGTTACGAGGAATTGACGAAGTCTTATGATGTTCGTACTTTGTTGGCAAGGCGTGTACAACGTGACATCTTATTCACAAGCAAGGTTTTTAGAGGTCTCATCGCATCATCTCATCTTTTGGAATGTTTCTCGCTTCATGTACCATCTAGAACTACCAGGAATGCTAGTGCAACTTTCTTAAATGTGCCTTTTGGTCGAGTGAACACGATACAATCATGTGTGTTTGTGCGGGCTCCTCGCGTTGTTAATAACTTTTAGCTTTCTCACCAACCTGCGATATTTTGACGGATCCCATTGGGCGACTTAAAAGTGTATCGCCTCTTTTACGACTCTACCAACAGCTTTCATAGGTCAGTGACCAGATTGATTATTTGTGTTTGTTGTGTTAGAAATGTTTTTTGCGCGTTTTAGGAGTAGGCTGTTGGTGACTATGCATTTTTATCTTTCATTGACTTCACCTATAATTGGGTATGTGCCTGCTGGTGATTAATACATATACAGAGATACAGAGATATACAGAGGGAAAGTCTGAGGTAGCCCATTTTTAGAGCTTAAACAAAATGCCTACAGACACCGTATGTTCGAACTGAAAAGGTAGTATAAGACAGATGCGCATGCTTAAAGTGCATTCACACTGATATTTAAGATACAGGCACTGTGTTTGAGCTTTGAAATAAGCTGCCGTCACTGTGCTGCGTGAAACTGAGATACCATCACTGGTGTTCGAGCTCTGAAACAAGCTTTCCAGAACTTTGCTCACATGTGACCTGTGTCCTACCGACACAGGTCACACATGTGTGCCACCTGTTTTTTATCCGCGTCAGTGCACGGAATGCATGCCCATCTGTCACACTCATTACATTTTATCCATTCTTCGCAGGACAAACGGTAACACATTCCACAGACGAAGCATCGAGCGTCCGCGTTCTGATCGCATCTGGCCACTGCATTCTTGGAAGCGCAGGACTTGCTCGCTGCAGACCCTTTTTACCGTTCTTGATCTTTGCACCTTGCCCTTTTCTTTTGGATTCATCCTTTGCCTATTCGCTCTAAGCTCAGCCTTTACGGGGACAAGGTAAGTACTGCGGCATTTTTGGCCTTTCTGCCACGAGACCTTGTTTGCGCCTTTGGTGACGCGCATAGTTCTTCGAGTAGGTCTCTTGAACTCATTCCTGAAGTTGATGGCTGATCCAGTCGAGCGTCGTCACCTACCTTGTTCGGCTCTGACTCTTGGTGGGTGGAAGAGGTCACCTCTTTGTCTTAATCCTTTCCGGCTCTTTACTTCACCACGATGGTGCCGTCTGGGGGTCCGAGCTGCAATGTTAAATTCCTACTTACTCTACGTGGGGATGCGCCTTTTTCAGCTCAGCGAGTGCTTCCTTCAAGGAGTCCACCCCAAAACTGCACCGCTGGCTTGTTCGTGGACGCGAAATTTCTGAAAGATAGATACGCAGTGGCGGCGGATAAGGGGGCGGGGGAGCAGTTGCCCCCAAATTATCAGAGGGGCCCCTGGAAAAATTTACCTTGGTTCTTTTCTGAATGTTCATGAACGACCTGACTGGGCTCTCAACAGTTCCTCAGTTTTTAGGGGGCCCTTTGCTGTCGAGGGGTCCCCATCGTCAAGGGGGCGCACTGAAAAAATTATTGCCCTCCATCCGAAAATAACATCCGCCGCCACTGGGGTGGGTACAAATAAGGCATTTGCCCCCAAAGCCCTCCGTTGCCACCCCTTTTCAAAAACAATATGTTTTTCACAACTTTGGGCTCCGTTGCCCCCTCCCCAACATACGGGCTGGATCCGACCCTGTCCTGAAATGTGTCTAAAATGGTCAAATGATTGTACAACTGTCCGTGAAAATTCCAAAATTGATCGACATGTATATAGTGTAAGACGCTTCTCCTGCAGTGTAAAACGCCGCCCCTGGGCGTCTTAGCAGCCATCTTCATGGGGCGTCTTACCGCCTTCTCATGGTGAAAATAAATGGCGCACTATTTATCAGAGACAATTCCGGCGCATCCGATCAAACGCTATTCTGACGCCAAAAATATCATATTGGTAGGCAGTGCACCTACAGGTGACGAACTGACGGATGTCTTGTAGCATTTTGAACACTTCAACACAATATCTTATGATAAGAGACACAAAAATAAAGAATTACTCACCGAAACCAGGCGAAACTCCCAACCGCGCTCTCGCCTCGTCCCAAAAAAGGACAAGCCGTCTGCTATCCCCCAAGAACATTAAAAATAGCCTGCTGTGCATAGTTTTCAAGCAGAACTGAAAAGGCTTCTTACCGACCCTGGGCGTCTTAGACCACTCTCCCCTAACAGGGATTGCAGTTCCAAGCAGCTTCTGACTGTTTTCAGCCGCATCTTAGTTTTGGTTCCGGAGGGATCAAACTTAGTTCTTCCCATTCGAGCTCAGAGCTTTATGCAGGTGAAAGTTCAGCAAAAGGTTTGAAATTCGTTGAATTAATGGAATAAACTCATATATTTTGTGGGGGCCTTTTCAACTTACACAAATAAACCAGTCAGATACACGGTAAATAATATGATATGAAATATCAGAAATCTAACTGCGCAAGACTTGAATCACCAAGTCGGAAAGACTCGGGAAATTTGGAAAAATCTAAACCAAAGTGACCACCGTGGAGATGGACCCCAACCGATCGGGCATCTCATTTATGCAGCTGCCTCAACACATATCACTGCAATTGCTCACCACACGTCACTGATAGCTTGACTGACGTAAGCACGGCACGACACATGGTACAAACAACTCCGGTAGCCGGAGCAAGACCGGGCCCGTACCTGCTGTCGGCTGCACTGGCGCTCGTCTGGGCTCCAGCGATGTTTTACCGTCACGATGACAGGCGTGTTGGCCACGGGGAACCACTGTGTATGTCTGGAGACCTCTGTGGAAGGCAAAGCTGGCCGGCCGCCAACTGGTTTACCCATGGACGACACCACGAACTGTTTGGAAGGGGAGGGTTTGACAGACGGATTACGAGGAATAGAAGGCTGCTCATATGCTGGCTATGGCTTTCTTATTTCTTTGTGATTCGGATTTAGCACCTATGTTCGATAGGTGTTTTTGTGCATTCGATTGCAAATGAGTTCATACATTCAGAGCGGAGGAGGTCACTACTACAATTTTCAGCTGCGGGTGACCCCTCCCCTGTCTGCCCATTGAAGCACCCGTGGGGCCGTACCTGTGCAGCGAGCGCCATCGATTCTGCGCCCCCCCCGGTCGGAGTGACTTGCATGTTCCATTGCATCAGCTCTGTTCGTGACGTGGTGGACCCTTATCATGGCGCCCCGCCACCGGCCGAGCCGGTTTGAACGCGTGTAAACAATGCGGCGCCTTTCATCTCGGGCGTTCCATCATCACCCAGGCGCCAGAACTCGACGCTGTCGGAACGGTCTCTGAAACAGAACTGCTGGTACCCGCACTTGGAGAAATACACAGACTGTGTTTGAAATTAGCTCTCGCCCGATCGGTATCCCATACAAGAGCTTCCAGCCGGCGACGATCTAAGCGCCCACTAAAATATTTGGGATGCGGTGGGGTGAGGGCAGAGCGCTCGTCATTCATGCCGCTGAGCCGAGTTCAAATCCCCTAGAGGGTATTCTGCATAAGCCCATCCGATCCCTGTCAAACCTCCCAACAGGGTGAGAGCTGGCGGCACTGTGTGACCCACGCTGGTCTTGATACCCTTGTGTTGGCACTGAGGTCAAATTACGGTGAATCATCAAATAATGTATAATATGACCATACTAGGTCAAAACATAACAATGATCTAAGCCTAAGGCCACTAAGTCTAGGTCACCATCTAAACTAGCATAGTCAATATGCATATAAATTAACCCTCGCCCCACCGGGGGCCATCGATGGCCCCCTAAGGTTTTTCCGGGATAGCAGAAAACGACGAGGCGCAGCACCGCGGTTGAGGGCTCTACCTCTCACTGCATCATTTTCCATCATCCCTGAAATTTTTTACCCCGGGTCCCCAAGGTCAGGTCCCAGACGAGGTCAACCAAGGTCACCTACTTCACCTTTAGAGCTCTGTAAGGCTACATTTCAAAGTCGATCGATTTGAAACTTCCTCACTTCATGACCCCTCCAGGGTCTACAAGGTGTATATCCGTGATTTTTTTATTTCGTGCCTGAGGTCAGGTCCGAGGCGACCTCTCCCATTGGAAAAGCATGGGGAAAAGCTATTTCATGATATAAAAGCCACAAAATGATTGCAAATACTCAGACTGCTCAGAACAACGTTTTTGGACACCCTTTCACGGATCCCAAGGGTCATATTTGCCTTTGACTTTTCAAAGGTCATCCAGGTCACCAGAGGTCAAAAACAGTATTTTGACAATAACTTTTGACCTAATTGATCTAGAGCGGTGCAACAAACACCATCGTGTTTGTCTTGTCACTGGCTTTCATTTGATATACGGCAGGTCACTTTTGACCTTTCGTGACCTCAGGTCATATTAGGTCACGAGGTGACCTCTGGCGGTCAAACCACTGGCGGGAGGTCTTTACGTTCCACATAGCGTAAAAAGTAATGGCAATTTGCTATCAAATGTACTTTACCAGGTCTCAATAGCTCTAATGACATAAGAGTTATGCCCAGTTTGCTTAATCATTGCATATTTGAGTGAAAATAGCCGATCTTGACCTAATTTGACCTCTGGAGGTCAAACCATTGACCTGAGCACTAAAACATGCGAAGTAATTTCTTACTGAATTCCGCGAGCTTTCTATTGCACTTTGCAGATTTGCGCTAACGCCCATATTTTCGGAGTTGGGGGGGCCATCGATGGCTCCCCGTGGGGCGAAGGTGGCGCCGGACCCCCGGTGGGGCGCGGGTTAGCCCGCAATAGCAATCCAAACAAAGTGGTATCAAAATAATAGTTTGATCAACATTTCCTGCACAGTAATTAAACGAAGTCTGGAAACCTGATTAGGATGCCCCAGATGAACTATGAGAGGTAGCATGTCTAAACTTGCAACATGAACCGATAAAGAAGCCTAGGATACTATGATCTGGGGAATCCGAAGATATTCCAAGCTGTGTCTGCAGACATAGAGCAATGTTTCGGCAAATTTTCGTTTTCCCCATGCTTTCTAATGGAAAGGTCATGATTCGTACCTATCCCCAGGTCATTGATGGGACAAATCCCGGAATAAATGTACTATTACTTTTTGGGCCCATTATATGGCACACGTTTGAAATCGATAGATTCAACCCTTTCTTACTTATGTCAACTTAAACATTTTTGGAGGTGAGGTCACTTGACCTGCACTGGTGAACTGACCTGACATGACGCAACCTTAAAATTTTGGTTAAAGTTGCGGAATTGATCAATGATAAGGTGTGACAAGTACTGTGTCGCTTGGCGCTGACGTTTTTCGTGCCACCGGAAAAACCCAAGGGGGTGTTCAAACACCCCCAAGAGAGGCGTTCTATTACTTTGCAGGGGTGTCTTATTCAGGCGTTGTATTACTTTGCAGAGGCGCCTTTTCGGGGGCGCGTTTGCTGCCCAGCAGGGGTGCCTTTCTATCCAGGGGCGCATAGGCTGTCTAGGTGTATTTTGCAATCACAGACATGATTGAAAGGCATGTCCCTATGTTATCCAGGGGTGCTTTTTGTCTCAAGTGAGGCGCTATTTCTATTTTTAGGGCGCCAGTTAATCGAAGGGCGCCTATGCTGTCCAGAGCACCTATGTTATCTCGGGTTGCCTTCGCTGTTCAGGGGTGTCTTTGCTACCCAAATGGCACCTTTCACTTTCCGGGAACGCCTATTTCAATCTAAGGAGCGCAGATGCTATCTTGGAGCACCTTTGCAAACCTGGGGCGCACTTTTCTATCCTGGGGTGCCTTTGCTCTTGACGGGGGCTCCTCTGCAATCCAGGAGGCGCCTAAAATAGGTGTAGAATACAAATGATGGAATAAGTCGCCCAAATACTAAAATAAGGTGCCCAGTTATCAGAAAGAGGCGCTCATCTGCTGAGCGGGGAGGACTGCTGGTTGGTGAGGGCAGCCTTCTCGGAAGTGAGGCGCACATACTGAAAAAGGCGCCCGGTTGCAGCGATGGAGCACTAAGCCTTCAGTTAGAGTTTCATGAGGTGTTTAAAGGCAATCCATGCTCAAATTGAGCGCTCTAACACTGTAACAGAGTGCCCGACTGTCGGACAGCGGTGCCAAACCAAAGACAGTAGGGCAGCTGAAGATGGAAAGGGACACCTATTGATATCCGGGGGCGTCTGTACTCTCAGGTGAGGCGCTTGTTTTCTTTCCCAGGCGCCTAGTTTATCCATGGGCGCTTATGCTGTCCAGATCATCTAGTTCAAGAAGGGTTGCATTTCCTGTCCAGGGGCGCCTTTGCTATCCAAGGGCGCATATGATATCGGTAGGGTGCTTCATCCAGGGGGCGCCTAGGCTACCCAGGGGCACATTAGTTCCCCCATGGGCGCAATCTTGTTATCCAGTGGCGCCTTTGCTTTGCCGGGGCGCTTTTGTTAGCTTTCTAAATTTCATCTTCGAAATTTTTTATGGGGCGCAAAAGACCAGTCAAGGTGTTTAGCATTAGGACAGGGGCGCTTTGTCATGATTTTACGGAATATGTGTTAATTCAAGTGGAATAAGTGGTATCTACCGAATTGGCGCACGAAATTGGTAAAGGCGCGCCGCTCATATCAGGAGCCTTCGGCGCCCGATATGAGCTAAGCTATGCTTTGTAGCTAAGGGGGCCCCTGCCCCCGCCCCTTGGATCTGTCACTATTCAGAATGAGTTTTCACTGTTGCTGTAAACTGCTCCTTTCATAAAAATCGGCTGAGTTTTTACTGCAGCTGAATACGATCATTACATGTATCTTTGCAATGAATAACTTTCATTAATCATTTCGGGTCAAAAACTGCCATCTAGGATTATATCCTCCACCAGGAGAAGCTGTCTCTGCTAGTGCTGGGTGCGGTGTCCCCGAGATAGGAAACACTCATAAGAATAGTTGAGTGCAAAAATTTGCATCACTGCATCTGCTTAGGATATGATCGGGCGTCCTTTAATTTCCCCGACAATTCAGCTTTTAATTATGCAAGGGCCGTGCGTGCAAATGCAGGCTCAAGTGCTATGGATGTGGTCTAGTTATTGTGCTGGCGCAAATATGCTTACGAAATTTCAGCCCAAATCCACCCAGTTGTTTCTGAGATATCGAAGAGGGATGCACACGTGTGGCATACGCATGTAGCGTTTGACTGTAAATGTAACGAATGCTGTCTTGTTCTCGAATCAGCCTGAATGTATGTTGTCAGTTTTACTACCATTGGATTCATAGTTGTTTATTATAGCGTGGGCGTGAAATCTGCTCGTCCCTTTCTCGTGTGGGCAAGCGTTTTGACTTCGGATGAAAGTGAACTTCACTTCGAAGCTCACTGCATTCTTGCCCTCTGCACACCAAGTTTGGCCTTTCCAGATGATTAAAAACCGAGGTATGGCGTAATAAGGAACGACAAGATATGATTTGACATGTCCTGCTTTTACACGTGCTACTACCCATGCTGAAGACCCCGTCAAGGCATGTTGGACCCTTTCGGAGATATACATTTTTCTTTAGTGTGATGGTTGGGCCTGGCTGAGCCTTATCGTTCCTGTGATAACTTATCCATATGTAGGGAGGGACCTCGCGGGGGCGCGCACCCGCTCCGTAGTTAGTGTGAAAACTAATCTATATGGAGAGATAGATGAAATCAGATGACTGGCAATCTCCACTAAATTGATGCTGTTGTAAATTACAAAGCAGCCCGAAAACACCGTTTTATGGTTACCTTTTCTCTAAACTATTAGCTTTAAGCATAAAGTTAAGAGGCCACGAAATGTTCGACAGTATGGTATTGGCCCGACTTCAGTTCAATAGAATTGAAATGCGAATGGCAAAAATTGCTTTATAATTGTGTATGACCTTTAACAGACGGTCACGTAGCAAATGATGCGGCTTATGAGTTTCTAGGAGAGAGAGCTGGTCTGATCTGCCCCTCCCCCTCCACCCCCTCCCCCGCTAGCATTGAGTAGACCAAATCGGTATCTGACAACGCGATAGAGAAGCAATACGGGCGCGCGCAGTCAAGCTGGCCTTACACCAGAACCCTTGAGGTTGTGTCTCAATGCGCAGTCAAGCTGGCCTTCATGGTGCTAACCTCGATGATTTATCATTACTTGGGTCATGTCCCATCAAGGAGAATGGATGCTGTAATACTCCCTCTTGTTCACATGCTTCACTGTTCTGGACATACCCTCTGGTGCAGTGTGCCCTTATGCCCTTGTATCGTGCAACTGAATACCACTAAACAGCTGCGATCCCAGTGCCCGGGCTGAGGTGCCTCCAGCTGCGGTCGTAAATTTCGAACTGGAAGCTGCAGCCCTGCCGCTGCGTTCTGCAGACCGGCCTTCAGAGCTTCCCTGACGAGCATATTTACCCAGCCGCCCAAACATGGAACCTGGGCGTCAAGTCAACACGGCTCTCAGGAACCAATGAGATGACTGGCAGAAACTACCAATCAGGCGGCCACCACATTCCAGCACAAATTATTCTCCAAGGAATCAACTCATTCTGTTCAGTCATGCATATAACTTGCTTTCAGAGCAATTTCATTTGACACTCCTCAGATCTTGAAGTTATTGACCATAAGCTATCGTCCCACCAGGTCCCAAGTACACTCTTACCAGACGATGAGGAAGGGTTAAAATTAGACTTGATATCGGCTGTTATGAAAGTTAGCACTCGCCCCACCGGTGGTGGGGCCATCGATGGCCCCCCTAAGGTTTTTCCGGGATAGCAGAAAAACGACGAGGCGCAGCACCGCGGTTGAGAGCTCTACCTCTTACTGCATCATTTTCCCATCATCCTTGAAATTTTTTACCCCGGGTCACCCAAGGTCAGGTCACCAGACGAGGTCAACCAAGGTCACCTCACTTCAAATTTAGAGCTCTGTAAGAGCTACATTTCAAAGTCGATCAATTTGAAACTTCCTACACTTCATGACCCCTCCAGGGTCTACAAGGTGTATATCCGGGATTTTTCGATTTCGTGCCCTGAGGTCAGGTCACGAGGCGACCTCTCCCATTGGAAAAGCATGGGGAAAACCTGTTTCATAATATAAAAGCCACAAAAATGATTGCAAATACTCAGACTGCTCAGAACAGAGTTTTTGGACACCCTTTCACGGATCCCAGGGGTCATATTTACCCTTTTGACTTTTCCAAGGTCATCCAAGGTCACCAGAGGTCAAAAACAGTATTTGGACAATAACTTTTGACCTAATTAAGCTAGCGCGGTGAACCAAACACCATCGTGTTTGTCTTGTCACTGGCTTTCATTTAATATACGACAAGGTCACTTTGTGACCTTTTTGTGACCTCAGGTCATATTAGGTCACGAGGTGACCTCTGGAGGTTAAACCACTGGCGGGAGGTCTTTACGTTCCAGATAGCGGGAAAAGTACTGGCAATTTGCTATCAAATGAACTTTACCAGGCCTCAATAGCTCTAATGACATAAGAGTTATGACCAGTTTGCTTAATCATTGCATATTTGAGTGAAAATAGCCGATCTTGACCTAATTTGACCTCTGGAGGTCAAACCATTGACCTGAGCACTAAAACATGTGAAATAACTTCTTACTGAATTCACGCGAGCTTTCTATTGCACTTTGCAGATTTGCGCTAACGCCCATATTTTCGGATTTAGATGGGGGGCCATCGATGGCCCCCGGTGGGGCGAAGGTGGCGCCGGACCCCCGGTGGGGCGCGGGTTAGCGGACAAGCGCAAATGTCAGGAGCTAAGTGAGAGAGTTAAACTATAAGTCATACAGGAAATAAGTAAATCATGGTATCCCAAAGGATCTGCTACATATGGAGGCTGTTACGAATTGCACCCAGGTGGTGTCAGATTAAGAAAGCGTAAACTCGGTGTACAAATTCCGTAGCGCGATACTTGGTCTGACACCGCCAAAGGCTGCGATGATCCGGAATTACACAGGATATAGCACGACAACCCAAATCGCTTTTGATCACCACGTTGTTCTTCAACTAAATGGGTCATGACATGCCATGCCGTTTGCGTTTCATACCTTTAGATAGATAAATAACAAAATAACTACCTTAAGCGAAATCTAAAAGGCCAGAGTTTGATAAGAAAGCTGAACAACGCCAAGTGAAACGCTTCTCTGGAGACTGAGACATGCTCATTGCTCTCATAAGGAACAAGCTGCCAATTGATGCATGAGACAATCCAGGATTTTAGTTGGGAGAGGCAATTCAGTCACCACAGCGCCATTAGGTTCCGACAGAGGCATCGCTTGGACCTGGGTTGGGTGCCACTACAGCCAGGGATTCACATTTTTAACAGTCACCCCAGGGGGCCTCCATGCCACCTTCGCCTAGTGGGGGGGGTTTCAAACACCTCCCTATAACGGAATATGATAGTGAAAAATGTGAACGATGGTAAATAGCTCATCACAATTGATAAAGAAACTATATGGGTCCCTTTTTACTCAGGTCAATATTGAGGTCATAACAGGTCAAAGAAGGTGACAGGGTAGAGAAGAGTTTCGGGGCTCTAGCGTCTGATAGAGTTTAGTTAGTATGAATGTTTAAGACGCGCCCCGCTGGGGTCCCTGGCAGGGCGCGCCCGCTGGAGGGCGTAATTCACCCCCTCCGTATCTCATTTCCGAGGAAAGCTAAAGAAAAATTACTGTAGGCGTTCGACAGCCCTTGACGAGACGAAGGGAAATTATACGCATTATTTCTATGGAAGGTCAACATATAAGCCGTATAAGTTTACCCTGTTCTTACTTATGCTGTCTTCAACTTCTTTTAAGGTCAGGTCACTTGACCTGTTCTGGTGACCTGACCTGAGATGAGCTAACCTTAAAATTTTGTAAAAAGTTGTAAAAATGATCAGGGAGAAGGTATGCCAAGTACGGCGGTGCTACGCGACGCCGTTTTTGTTCTAGCTCCAAAAAAACGAGGGGGCGGGTACCCAACCCCTCCCCCATCAATGCACGTGTTAAGTTCACCAAATTTCACTGTATTCATTATTAATTGTGCTTAGTTTAGCGCTCATCGGATATTTCAGTAGGGATCCAGCGTTGCCAAGACAGCTGTGATATGTGGATGTGGTCGATACGACACCTCAGTTTTCGCCATGACCGAAGATAACTGTATTCTTTGCTCATCGTGCTTCGATTAGTGTCAGTGGCTGCTTTCAGAATTTTCTACCAGAAGGTGCCAGTCGTTACCTTCTGGGAGAAGCCCTGCTGGCACGAAATATGTTTGATGGTAAACGCGAACATTTCCTCGCTGAAAGGTAGCTTTCATGAACAAAAGAATTTACAAATACTTTTTTAAACGCGTTTTTTTCTTTGAAACTGGCCGCCTTTTGGGTGGTAGATTGGCGCCCCTCAGGTTCGGCGCCCCCAGGTTCGGCGCCCCCCCTTAACGAAATCCTAGATCCATCACTGCCATGGAGTCAGAGCGGTACGGCCCTTTGTATTTCGACAACACCTATATTCAGAAGCTGACACAACTTCAAAACTATGTGTGCTTCCATCTTCCATCTTTGTCGACAACAATCCCCGTACCTCTTTCTGGAATGGGTACCCTTCTGTTTTTTAATTAATGATAACTGGAGCATATTTCAATACATTGCAGAATTACCATAACTCTACTAAATAACGTGGAGCACATATCGCTACTGAATTGGCAATAATCTAAATTCTAAACACTGGTAAAAGGCACAGCAGTGGGACACCAAATACATCCGAAGATTCTAAAACACGCATTGGAAACGTCGAATAAAACCCTCTAAATACGAAATTGCGGGTAACGTGCAAAATCGAAACCATTCCAGGGAACGGTACAGGTATTACTATTTTGTCGGCATTTCAAAATAACCATCAAAATCAGTCCTGCCATCATATTTTTCGTTAAACTACTTGACATAACATAACATTCCACGACCATTAATTATTCTACTTCAGTAAGCTAACATGGGTCGCGACTTTAGGCTCATGAAGAGTGCTACACCCTCCTCAACTGCAGTAGCAGAATAATAAATATCCGAAGTGCTATGCCCTCCTCCAGCTAATCCTCTAAATTTAGTATTTCTGGAGTGCTAAGCCCTACTCAGTCTTAAACCAAAGGTTTTTCCTGGAGCACTATGTCCTCCGATATTCTAATACTCTAAATCCGAAAAATTAACTTGCTTAACTTGACTCAACTCCCATTACACTTAACACTTCTAAACCTTTACCTTTAAACTCCTCTCGAATACAAATTTTCAAACAAACTTTAAGAGGCAGACAAAAGAGATATACTCCGGACGCCTGTTAAGAAAGCATAAAGCAAGTAAGTTCAGGGAAGAGGTCTCCTGGACTAGGGATGTAACGGATGTAACGCCGCACATTAGTTGCGGGCTGATGTGGCTCCTGCTCTCCAGCTACTGGCAGTTTGATACAACGATGGAAACCGGAGAATTCGGCGTCCTCAGAGGTTCAAGGCAGTACAACAGCAGGAAGAAGAGGGCGCTCTGGTCTGCTGGGACAGACAGGGGCGGATTCAGCGGCATCTTAAAAGGCACAACCGACTCAGTCTTTTGAATACGCTGCTGCCCTCTTTCCATCTGCCCCGCACACACAACGCCATCTGGGAAGGTGCACTAACCCCACCTCCCGGCACGGACGGTGCTGAGAATGGTGGTCGCTCTACCTGCTGTTGGACTGAGATATAGGAGACATTATGTGCACATGGGTGGATGTATGGGTTGTGGATGCGTATGACATGTGTAAGAGTAAAACATGCGTAGGAGTTTATCTAGTTATTGATTTTATTCATCTTATTAGGGCCACTCTCAACAGGCACACTTGCCCAATTACACTGGGCAACAGCCAAACAGCCAAAATGGATCCGACACGTGAACACCTGTTTCTACCTATTTCGATACCGCTGATACCAAATTTAGTAACCGTTTTTTTGCCATCGGACCTGGTTTCTTTCCCAGAGCATACCTGGTGTATAGTCCCTACAGTTTCCACACACTGTCATCAGCCTAGCCTTCTGTGAAAAATATAGAGCAAGGATGTCGAGAACCCGGATTATCTGCACCCAGACAATGCAGCTTATCAATATACATGTGAATTTATTGCAACGGAAGACTACCTCGCATTCAAGTGCATGAACATTGTACATTGAGCAATGCTTGTGCTCGGTCGCACAAGCTCGCCGGTGTTGTGGACCGAGAGGTGACGTCGCAACATTATATGATGAGGATTTTATGTCACAGTCACCTCCCTTGAAAGTTGAGCCTAAGTAAAAGTCACAGGTCAAGGTCATACCACCATTTCAATGTCATTGACCCTAGTGCCTTTGGTCGAATGACGCCGCCTAATATGACGTGATGATTATTGGGGTTTTAGGGCACCTCAGCTGCTGAGGCTATATGTGCTCAGCCTAATATGACGTATGTTATGCTATGACGTCATACGCTAGGTCACTCAATCCTGAGCTCAAGGTTGCAGATTCAAGACAAAGGTTATGGGTCAAGGTCAGACTATATTTTCCGCCCTACGGTTGCCATAGTGCTAGTTACAGTACACGTCATAGGCAAAATGTAATATTTTGACGTCAAAGGTCAAATGGCCTTGAACTACATTGTCCTCAAAGTTTCAGGAAACATTGCCTCAGACATTTCTGCCGTTACTTTAGGTCGCTTTCTCTCCATATCCGGCTTCTCATCGTATAATCACGGCATTTTCCAATCGTTACCCTGCACAGACAGAATTTAACCTATATGGCCTCGTTTTACCTTGAATATATTGACCTAGGTCTATGAAAATCCGGTTTAACACGCGCATTGACGGGGGCGGGTACCCGCCCCCCTCGGGTTTTTCGGAGACAGCAGAAAAACGGCGGCGGGTAGCGGCGCCGTACTTGGTATACCTTTTCCCTCATCATTTTTACAACTTCTGTCAAAATTTTAAGGTTAGGTCATCTCAGGTCAGGTCACCAGTACAGGTCAAGTGACCCGACCTCAAAAAAAGTTTAAGATAGCATAAGTCGGAGCAGGGTGAACTTATCCGATTGAAACTCACATCACATAATGGCCCCACCGAGTTCTCTAAAATATGTTCCGGTATTTTTGATATCAATGACCTAAGGTCAGGTACGAGGCATGACCTCTCCATTGGAAATACATGGGAAAAATGGTTTTTACGGAATAACTCAGTAACGGATGGTGATAGAGCATTCATTTTAGCTGCATTAGACTCGCCTGGGCTTTGCGGTTCTATTGATATGCATTTTATATAATTTGACCCTGACCTGACCTCAGGTCAGGTCAAATCCTTGATTTGACCTAGCAAGGTCAAATTATATATCATTCGATTCGGCTTGCTAAGAGAATTCATAGAGTTCAAGTCGTTTTGCTCTATCTTTACTTGTTCAGATTTCATGGCCGAAAAACTGAATTTACATGTTATCCCTATGACGGGCATGTTTTGACCTCTCGTGACCTTAAATGTGACCTGACAAAAAAATGGTTCAAATGTTTTCGATGGAGAAGTGGATGGGCAGCCCAACGCCGTTTACCGTTTTTCGCTACCTACCGTGGTTCTCGAGATCTTAGGGGGCGGGTACCCGCCCCCCGTCAATGCGAAGGTGGCTCAGACCCCCGTCAATGCGCGTGTTAAGGTAGAATACCCTAGCCTCCACAAACACCCAAACGTTCATTTTCCTAGACATCTTTGGTTTTGCACTGTCAATGTCACTGATGCCGAGTAGGCTTGCACAAGGACAACACACTGACATATTGTATCTCAAAATTCTGATCTGATACATCCTTTCTGCTGCCAGATTCGTGTTCAGCGCCACAAATTACCTTAGAAACGTGCTATTTTATATTGGATCCACGACCAAAGCTAAATTTTGTTGACCAGTGTTATAGGGAGTATTGGCGTGAGTGTTTGGGGATCCTCTCCACCGGGTCAGATCGGACACGGAAGGTGGTTGCCCGCCGTGGGGATTAAACCCACATTAATCCATGGTATCCGATCCGAAGACTGGCAACGAAGCCACTAAGCCATCCCGGTCCCACCAGCTCATTAAACGAGTTCGGTATATGAATACGCTTGGTGGGTAAAATTGCAGGTCTCGATTTCGAATCCTTAGTATCTTTCGGTATCAGGGTAAACGATGTAGCCTTTCATTTTTTTCATTGAAAAATCCTTATTGACAGAACAATAAACACGGTATATATGACATACACGACTAGCCGACTTTTCAAGTGTGTATAACACTAAGAGTTGAAGCTAATAAAATGGTTATTTGAGGCGGAGGGATAAATCAGGTAGGTCAGGCTAACGAGTTATGACGTCATTGGTAGGCCCGTGTAAGGCGATTTCGTTTTTCTAAAATGAGGCTGACAAAACCAGGGTGTAACTTGGCTTCTGCAAGGGTTAAATAAAGTTTCTTAACACGCGCCCCGCTGTGATCCCTGGCATGATGCGTCCCGCTGAGGGGGCGTTTTTCGCCCCCTCCGTAAGTCATTCCCCACGAAAGCTAAAGGAAAATTACGAACGGTGTTCGAAAGCTCTTGACAAGACGAAGATATTTTATACAAGTAATTTTTATGTCAGGTCAATATTGAGGTCAGCATAGGTCAAAGAAGGTTTCATAAGCTTACAACAGAGCAGTGTACATTTCTCTCTCTAAATTTGCCCTCAAGGGAGCTAGAGTAAATCGTTATGCATCATTGGATTTCTCTCGTCGCGGCAAATTGAATTATGTATAATATGACCTTGCTAGGTCAAATAGCGAAAATGACCTGACCTTGAGCTAGGTCAGGGTCACAGAGTGACTTGATATGGTCATGCTGCATATCAATGGACTCCCCGGTGACAATATAAGCACAATGCAAGCAAAATGGGAGCTTTATCTCAATTCAGTGAGAAGATATTGGTAAAACAATCACTCTATGCTCTCGTGACCTGACAAACCTTTAAGAGGTCAGATGCTAAAAAAATCAGCTTTATGGTCAAGATCGTGGTAAGAATAGACGGTTTGAGGAATTTCAGCTTTATCTATTCAGTGTTTATTGAAAACGTGCCCATTCTATTTTTCACCATAGACTTATAATAGGGTGACCAAAAAATTGACCCCACCTTAGGTCAACAATATAGAAATTCCGAGATTGCAGATTTGTAGACCCTAATGACCTTTTCATATTGTGGAAGTTTCAAACTGATCGGTTCGCTGATGTTCCCTGGGTGCCGGTTCAAACTCATGATTTTAAGTTTAGAGGTCGGATTACTTGACCTTGAATCCTTGACCTGCATGACCTTAACTCAAAAATTTTGTCAGATGTGTAAAATTGATCAATAATAAGGTACTGTAAGTGTTGTTGTTCTGTGTTACTTCGTTTTTGAGCTATCTGGGGAAAACCAGGAGGGGGCGAATTTCGCCCCCCCAGCGGGGCGCATGTTAACATCATTCGAAATCTCTTGAAGAATCTGTAAGCTGTCATTTATTTAGAGGTCAGATCAATGTCAAGGTCGCAAAGGTTTGCGAAGCTATTTGTGTCTATAACTTTCGAACAAAACAAAATGCAGTCCTAGATATGGTGGTATCATAGTAATGAACATGACCCAAGGATTTAACACGCGCATTGACAGGGGGCGGGTACCCGCCCGCCTCGGGTTTTTCGGATATAGGAGAAAAACGGCGGCGCGTAGCGCCGCCGTACTTGGTATACCTTTTCCCTCATCATTTTTACAACTTTTGTGAAAATTTAAAGGTTAGGTCATCTCAGGTCAGGTCACCAGTACAGGTCAAGTGACCCGACCTCAAAAAAGTTTAACACGCGCATTGACGGGGGTCTGAGCCACCTTCGCATTGACGGGGGGGCGGGTACCCGCCCCCCTAAGATCTCGAGAACCACGGTAGGTAGCGAAAAACGGTAAACGGCGTTGGGCTGCCCATCCACTTTTCCATCGAAAACATTTGAACCATTTTTTGTCAGGTCACATTTAAGGTCACGAGAGGTCAAAACATGCCCGTCATAGGGATAACATGTAAATTCAGTTTTTCGGCCATTACATCTGAACAAGTAAAGATAGAGCAAAACGACTTAAACTATATGAATCCTCTTAGCAAGCCGAATCGAATGATATATAATTTGACCTTGCTAGGTCAAATCAAGGATTTGACCTGACCTGAGGTCAGGTCAACGTCAATTTATATAAAATGCATATCATTAGAACCGCACAGACAAGGAGAGTCTAATGCAGCTAACATAAATGCTCTATCACCATCCGTTACTGAGTTATTCTGTAAAAACCATTTTTCCTATGTATTTCCAATGGAGAGGTCATGCCTCGTACCTGACCTTAGGTCATCGATATCAAAAATACCGGAATATATTTTAGAGAACTCGGTGGGGCCATTATGTGATATGAGTTTCAATCGGATAAGTTCACCCTGCTCCGACTTATGCTATCTTAAACTTTTCTTGAGGTCGGGTCACTTGACCTGTACTGGTGACCCTGACCTGAGATGATCTAACCTTAAAATTTTGACAGAAGTTGTAAAAATGATGGGGGAAAAGGTATACCAAGTACGGCGGCGCTACGCGCCGCCGTTTTTCTACTATCTCCGAAAAACCCGAGGGGGCGGGTACCCGCCCCCGTCAATGCGCGTGTTAAGATAGCATAAGTCGGAGCAGGGTGAACTTATCCGATTGAAACTCATATCACATAATGGCCCCACCGAGTTCTCTAAAATATGTTCCGTTATTTTTTATATCGATGACCTAAGGTCAGGTACGAGGCATGACCTCTCCATTGGAAATACATGGGAAAAATTGTTTTTACGGAATAACTCAGTAACGGATGGTGATAAAGCATTTATTTTAGCTTCATTAGACTCGCCTGGGCTTTGCGGTTCTAATGATATGCATTTTATATAATTTGATTCTGACCTGACCTCAGGTCAGGTCAAATCTTTGATTTGACCTAGCAAAGTCAAATCATATATCATTCGATTCGGCTTGCTGCGAGGATTAATAAAGTTTAAGTCGTTTTGCTCTATCTTTACTTGTTCAGATGTAATGGCCGAAAAACTTAATTTACATGTTATCCCTATGACGGTCATGTTTTGACCTCTCGTGACCTTAAATGTGACCTGACAGAAAAATGGTTCGAATGTTTTCGATGGAGAAGTGGATGGGCAGTTCAACACCGTTTACTGTTTTTTGCTACCTACCGTGGTTCTCGAGATCTTAGGGGGGCGGGTACCCGCCCCCGTCAATGCGAAGGTGGCTCAGACCCCCGTCAATGCGCGTGTTAAATGATATGTAAAATGACATTGAAAGGTTATTATTTAACCTTGACATAAGGTCAATGTCGTCACGTGACCTTACAAGGCCATGTTGCATATTATTTGAATCCTGAGGTCAAGACGAACACATTTATACTTTTCATTCTTGGCCTCTGGCTCCTGGGGTGTAAGAGATTTTCTAAATGGGTCTAAATTTGACCCATGTTGGCCCACGGTAACGCCACTGACCAGCGTATACTCTTCAAACTCGGATCCAGAGTAGAAGAGGGTAAGATGCTTCTAGCGCCGTTTTGATTTTTCCGTATCACCTCCGGTTCCCGAGATCATGGGGTGTCCCATCACACCCCAGGCGGTGGTGTGTATGAAAAGAGCCCAGGCGGTGCCGGGTTAATGAGCTATACCATAAAGGATGTCAATTCATATTCCTTTAGGGGTGCCCGGACACCTGCAATGTGTTATTTAGTGTTAAAATACTACTTGAATTGTATTGTTAAAATTTTCAGAATTCAAAAGGCCTATGTGTTGGCTAAAACAAAAATAGAATTATGCTCTCTCCTTTCATATGGTGGTCATTTAATTTTTTCTTCAAATTTTGGCACGCCCAATTATTTTTAGAAATCCACTCCCCTGGAGTTATTTGTCAAGCTTCAAGGGTGGTTCGTACAATCTATGCAAGAGCTATAGCTCACCCATTCACTATTTTTCTATTTCTCACCCAGTTTTGCTTGCTTATCTTCTCAATTGATTGGAAAGTTGAATCAGCGAAGGCGCAGTCCTTGGGCACCCTTATCCTGCCGCTTCCTCAGCCCGCTCCCGTTGCTGCACGGTGACCAAGCCAAGCCTGTAGTTTCGCAGCCAATGACCGCAAAATTGGCGACGACAGTCTTGCTGACTTATAACCAATCTACATGCCAGAATTGCTAACTCTGCTCCACTCGACTCGAGTCAGCTTCCCCGCGCTGCCAAAAGGCAATATTTCGAAGCGTTTGGAGAGCTATTGATACCACTGACCCAAATCAGTTGTGCAGTATCTTATATACAATATGAAGACTCATACATGGGTCGGCTGCTGCTGTATTAGTTTAGACTTAGTAGTTTTCTGATATCGAGGCAAGCCAAAAGAATATATCGCTTGATTTAACGCCGTAACACGCGCACTGGAGCGAGGAAGACTCGGAGACCCTCTCCCCCACCTATTTTTCCGCGGTGGCCAGAGAACTGTTCGTAGCCGGAAAACTATACTTGGCCACATTTGAGAAAATTCAACGGCGCGTACATGGAAATCCAAAACATTTTCATTTATAGACTTTCAAAGTCAGACCTGAATTTTGATATCACCACCATCGCGCGGTCGGATCAGTTAGCTTCAATTGGAGACCGAGTGGTGACGTCATAGCGCCATATAAACGGGATGACAAGTCAAGGTCACCTCACATGCAGGTCAAGGTCAAAGATCAAAGGGCACAGATCAAGGTCATAACCGCACTTTCAAGGTCATTGGACGCAGTGCTTCCGGTCAAATGACGTTACCCATTTAGACGTATATTATGTTATGACATCATAGTTAAGGTACATCAATGTAACGGTCAAGACCAAAGGTCATGAGTAAAGGTCAATCCTCATTTCCCGTTCTACAGTCGCTATAGCAGTAGTTATAGTGTACATTTTAGGTAGCCTACCATATTATGAGGTCATAGTTCAATGACATTGAACGGTCTTGACCCAAACATTTGAGGAAAGATTCTTTGTGACCTTTTCTTTGTGACCTTTTCTTTATAACCTTGGTCTGTCTTTAGCATATTCCCGTCTTGTTTTCCGCTTAATTACGGACGGCATTTCCCAAAAGGACCCTAATGACCCCGTTTAACCTTGACAGTATTGGCCTAGGTCAATCAAAATTACCTATGATTAACCTTCGCCCGGGTGGGGGGTGTCTTTTTAGACCCCCCCTCGGGTTTTTCGAAGTGACCAAAAACGGCGGCGCGCAGCGCCGCCAAACTTGGTCTAGCTGTTCCTTCATCATTTTTACATCTTTCCTGAAAATTTTGGCTCAAGGTCATATCAGGTCAGGTCACCAGGTCAGGTGAAGTGACCTCACCTCAAAAAATACTTAGGACGGCATAACTAAAAGAAGGGTTAATCGATTATGTTGAAACTCATACCACATCTTGGACCCACCAGGAGCTACAACATTTGTTCCGGGATTTTTGATATTGGTGACCTAAGGTCATGTGCAGAGCATGACCTCCCCATTGACAATACATGGGGAAAATCACGAAATGAGCTTTTCTCAGTAAGTATGGATGGAATCAACTTCAAACATCGGTTGCGACTTGCTCTTAGCCCATTTCTGAAGCTGATACCAAAATTTTTGACTTGTGACCTTTAAAAGGTCACCTTAGGTCAAATAAGCATTTTTTGGTGTTTTTCTCTATAAATTTTGAATAAACTAAGATAGAGCTTTTATTTTGTCACCAAAGTGTTTGTATAGTTACTGGAAGTCAAATGATATACATCATGACTATACCAGGTCAAGTTGGGTCAGACCGTTGACCTGGGTCAGGTCAAATTCTTAAATTTGACCTGGCATAGCAATATCATATATCATTCGATTCGTATTGACAAGAGGATTGCAATGGTGCATAAACTATGGCTGTATCTTGTTTGGTTTGGAAGCTATTAGCGAAAAAGTAAACGCCCTCATGCATGGGTGGCTATGGACATTCCCAAGAATATGCCCAATATTTAGTGACCTGTAGCTCCCTAGGCTTTGACCTGACACGAAAATGAATGCCACTGTAATGAAAGCACATCTGAAGAGCTTTCGAATGGTGTTAGAAAAATGTTTCTAGCTATCATAGTTTCTGAGATATAGGAGGTTTTCTTAGTACACCTCATATTAGCGATTTTGACCTATTTTGACCTCTGGTGACCTTGATATTGACCTGACAAGAAAAATGACCGAAGTATTTTCGATATCATTTTCGAAGAGCTTTCGATTGCCGTTTTGCGCTTTTTTCTAGCTCTCTTACTTTTTGAGATCGTGGGGGGTCTTTTTTAGCCCCCCAGCAGGGCGAAGGTGGCTCGTACCCGCCACCGGGGCAAGGGTTAAGATACCTATGATACCTATGATTAAGATAAGATATACTTAAGCTCCCATCCATCCCCAACGGACGTTTTTCTAAGCCTCTTAGTTTAAAGATATCAGGGGGGCCTAACAGCCCCCTCCAGTGCGCGTTAGTACCAGACCCTTCTCCAATGCGGGTATTAATCTTCGACCTTGTTACAGATTACAACCCAATCCTGGTGACATAAAATAAATACCATCCAGACCTAGAGGAAAAGGGAGAGAATAAAATGCGCTAGGAGTTTAGTGCCGTTATGAATAGATGCTTCGAGGCGAAAGAATGTTTGCATTATCCCCTACATTTAAAAGGTAATTTTGATGCGTGACTTACGAAATCGCAGAAATCAATGATGAAAAACCAAACTCTTCACTGGTATCTAGCATACTGAGTGCTACCAGTCTATTTTGCTGGACAGAAACGGGTCAGTCTGTGTGAACTGCAATTTGAAGTCACCAACACAGACACAAACTGAAAGAGATGAATTGCAGCAGACCACACTAAGGCGGGACTGCCTCAGGCTGTAGCGGAGCATCATCTCCGCACCATTTCCGAATGCAGCACGACCTCTCCCCGTGTCGACGTCAACAAATTTGGCGTTAATCACGCCGCCGACGCTGCCGTTGGGAGGCGCCGCGAGGTCTTCTTCAGATCAACTGACAACGTGTGAGCAGCCCAGTGTGGCAGCAGAGGCAGCAGGGAGCCACCGAGCATGGAGAGAGGAGCCACACACGCCGACGAATTGGCTCGTTATCTTGATGAATAGCATGTGAAAGGATGATGAGGGATATATGGTATGCGCATAGGCGCTGCAAGCGAGGTTAAGCCAGACGGAATTTCACCCCGACTTTGTGGATCGTAACCAAGTGCTTTCTTATTTTCTCCTACTTGATTGTATGAGCGGACTTGAGTTAGCCTTGCCTCCCACTGCCCCAGTCACTCAGCCAACACCATCGGTTCTTCGACAGATCGCCCTTCCCCATCCAGTAAAAAGGTCATGGCGATGTCCCTGGGCATGTGGAACCCGGCGCTACACGGGAGTGTGTGAGGTTTGTATGAGCCCTGAGGTTCGGATCCGGTCGGGATTTAGGTTGTAACTAAACTAAGTCTCGTCAAAACTAAAAAGCAGCAATACCTGTGAGGAGCGACAGCCTTTATGCCATTGCTCCAACCCCATAAATAGGGGGAGTGAGGTGTGCCAAAGCCTTTCAAGCTTTCCGAAAGAAATGCTCAGTTATTTTCAAAGCTCACTCATGTTTACGGCAATGAAAGGTCGGCTTTTAGGACTGCTGCCTGCACGAATTTTTCAAAGAGCCTCTTTGAACCAGCGACTGGAGCAATGTTTGAAACCTAAATTTAACACGCGCATTGACGGGGGTCTGATCCACCTCCGCTTTGACGAGGGGGCGGGTACCCGCCCCCTGAGATCTCGAGAACCACGGTAGGTAGCGAAAAACGGTAAACGGCGTTGGGCTGCCCATCCACTTCTCCATCGAAAATATTTTAACTATTTTTTCTCAGGTCACATTTAAGGTCACTATAGGTCAAAACATGCCGTAATAGGGATAACATGTAAATTAAGTTTTTCCGGCCATTACATCTGAACAAATAAAGATAGAGCAAAACAACTTGAACTATATGAATCCTCGCAGCACGTCGAATCGAATGTTATATAATTTGACATTGCTAGGTCAAATCAAGGATTTGACCTGACCTGAGGTCAGGTCAGGGTCAAGTTATATGAAATGCATATCATTAGAGCCGCAAAGCCAAGGCGAGTCTAATGAAGCTAAAATAAACGCTCTATCTCTCTCTGTTACTGAGTTACACAGTAACAACCATTTTCCCATGTATTTCCATTTGAGAGGTCATGCCTCGTACCTGACCTTAGGTCACCGATATCAAAAATACCGGAACATTTTTTTAGAGAACTCGGTGGGCCCGTTATGTGATATGAGTTACAATCGGATAAGTTCACCCTGCTCCGACTTATGCTATCTTAAACTTTTTTGAGGTCGGGTCACTCGACCTGTACTGGTGACCTGACCTGAGATGACCTAACCTTAAAATTTTCACAGAAGTTGTAAAAATGATGAGGGAAAAGGTATGCCAAGTACGGCGGCGCTACGCGCCGCCGTTTTTATGTTATCTTTGAAAAAACCTGAGGGGGCCGGGTACCCGCCCCCGTCAATGCGCGTGTTACGTTATAATTTAACTTCCCACGAAGCACAGGGACAACCATCTGCTTAGGTTACTTTCGCACGGCTTTTTTCGGACAAATTAATTTGTTTTGTGCCTCTTGGTATGACCTCAGGCAAGGTCAAATCCTAGATCTGACCTGATTTGACCTAGCAAGGTTACATTACGCATCATTCGATGATTCGGCTTGTTGCGAAAATTCCAATGGTTTAGATTGTTCTGCTCCATCTTGACTAGTTTAGATGCGATTGGAATGACATGATAAGTGAAGCATGCGTACGGTGAAAATGAATGGTTTTCTCCACTCGGTAAAAATTGGTTTGCAAAATAAACCGAAAGCGCTCCGAAACGAACTTTTGACCAAATGGAGAAAAAGTTTCATTTTTAGTTCAAATGTAATTGCTGAAAACCTTCATTAACATGTTATCCCTGTGGTGGGATGCCTTGACCTGTTGTGACCGTAAACGTAACCTGGAAAATTATTGAAATGTTTTCTAAAGACTAGAATGGGCTGCCCAACACCGTTTGCTGTTTTTCGCTATCTAGCGTGGTTCTCGAGATCTTAGGGGAGGGTATCCGCCCCCTTTATCAAAGCCAATGGCTCAGACCCCCGTCAATGCGCGTGTTGATATTATTTCAGCGTAAGGGACTTGGACAAATTCAATGCAGCTTTCGTTCAGAGTGCAGTTTGCCATAACTCAAAAGACTTCAAACTTCAGATATTTAAACCATGTGCCTTTAAAAACCTCAGAGGTGCCCCCAAACATCTCCACTCAAGTGCACTTTGGTAGCAGATCCCTTTGCAGTGCAACGTCCGTGGAAAATTAGCCACACACGGTTGCATTCAGTGGAACTCCGGGCCCAACATATGACTGACATTTCAGCCAAACATGATGGCCGGCCTGAAATGAAGCGGAGTGATGAAGACACCGCCCTGCAGGTCAATTTGGTTGGCATTCACTCAGCCAGCAGGACGTGCTCAATTTGGTTGAATAACGCTAGTTTTTCTCTTCCGACGCTGACTGGCACGTATCTACGCTCTTTGATGTCACACTCAGCGGCATTGCAATGTATCAAATTGCACGCAAACAAAAAGTAGGGAGACTGAGGAGGTTCAGTGTACTGTTAAAGCCAACCAATCTAAAGATAACTAGCTAATTCAGACGTAGGCTAAGCTCTGAAGGCGCAAAGCCGCTATAAGTCCTGTTTGCACGCGGTACCATTTACCAGTTTCTTGGTATTTCCCACGCTTGGTGCTCGCACAGCTTGTCAACTCTCACAGCACCAAGGCTGGACGTGAGGTGGCACTCACTCGGTTATTGACCCACCGCGCCGGTCTGAAGATTACCGCCGGTTTCCTTCAGTGCTGTTGGCAGTTTCCTTCATAGAAAGCCAAGCGTGCGCTCAGCTTTGCGATGAGTGGAGTGTAAGAACAAAAATTGATATCATGTTCTTTAACACGCGCATTGACGGGGGGCGGGTACGCCCCTTTTTCGGAATGTAAACGGCGGCGCGCGCGCCGTTTTATTTCCCTATCATTTTTAGTTTATTTGTTGTTTGGTGTGTGGTGGACCCGACCTAAAAGTTTAAGATGTGGGTATCCATTAATCATTATACAGTTCTAAATATTTCCGGATTTTGATATCGATGACTAAGGTGCATGACCTTCTTAAATATGAAATTTAATAAGCGTAGATGGTGATTTTTAGTTACTGCTGCTTGTTATGATATGATTTTATATATTACCTGACCTGACCTGGTTAATCCTATTAGGGTCAATTTATATCATTATTGCGTAGAGATATATGTTGGTTTGTTTTTTTTGTCTAATACCGAAAACTAATTTTCATGTTATCCTGGGCATTTTGACCTCTACCAATGTATAAATGTAGTTTGTTTTTTTTCGCTACCTTCGAGATCTTAGGGGGCGGGTACCCGCCCCCCTAAGATCTCGAGAACCACGGTAGGTAGCGAAAAACGGTAAACGGCGCTGGGCTGCCTATCCACTTCTCCATCGCAAACATTTGTACCATTTTTTGTCAGGTCACATTTAACGTCACGAGAGGTCAAGACATCCCGTCATAGGGATAACATGTAAAATCAGTTTTTCGGCCATTACATCTAAACAAGTAAAGATAGAGCAAAACGACTTGAGATGTATGAATCCTCTCAGCAAGTCGAATCTAATGATATATAATTTGACCTTGCTAGGTTAAATCAAGAATTTGACCTGACCTGAGGTCAGGTCAGGATCAAATTATATAAAATGCATATCATGAGAACCGCAAAGCCCAGGCGAGTCTAATGCAGCTAAAATAAATGCTCTATCACCATCTGTTACTGAGTTATTCCGTAAAAACCATTTTCCCATGTATTTCCAATGGAGAGGTCATGCCTCGTACCTGACCCTAGGTCATCGATATCAAAAATACCAGAAAATATTTTAGAGAACTCGGTGGGTCCATTATGTGATATCAGTTTCAATCGGATAAGTTCACCCTGCTCCGACTTACACTATCCTTTTTTAGGTCGGGTCACTTGACCTGTACTGGTGACCTGACCTGAGATGACCTAACCTTAAAATTTTCAAAAAAGTTGTAGAAATGATGAGGTAAAACGTATGCCAAGTACGGCGGCGCTACGCGCCGCCGTTTTTCTGCTATCTCCGAAAAACCCAAGGGGGGCGGATACCCACCCCCGTCAATGCGCGTAAGGCTTCGGCTATTACATCTGAACAAGAAAAGATAGAGCAAAACGACTTAAACTGTATGAATCCACGCAGCAAGCCAAATCGAATGATTTATAATTTAACCATGCTAGGTCAAATCAAAAATTTGGCCTGACCTGAGGTCAGGTCAACGTCAATTTATATAAAATGCATATCATTAGAACCGCACAGACAAGGAGAGTCTAATGCAGGTAAAATAAACGATCTATCACCATGCGTTACTGAGTTATTCAGTAAAATCCATTTTTCCCATGTATTCAAATGGAGAGGTCATGCCTCGTACCTGACCTTAGGTCATCGATATAAAGAATACCGGAACAAATTTTAGAGAACACGGTGGGCCCATTATGTGATATGAGTTTAAATCAGATAAGTTCACCCTGTTCCGGCTTATGCTATCTTAAAATTTTTTTGAGGTCAAGTCACTTGACCTGTACTGGTGACCTGACCTGAGATGACCTAACCTTCAAATTTTCACAGAAGTTTTAAAAATAATGAGGCCAGAGGTATTCCAAGTACGGTGGCGCTAGGCGCCGTCTTTTTTCTGCTATCCCCAAAAACTCGAGGGGGCGGGTACCCACCCCATCAATGCGCGTGTTAACACCCGCACTGGAGGGGTCCTGGCACTATTGCGCACTGGAGGGGGGCCTGGTAGGCCTCCCCTAAGATCTCGGAAACTAAGAGGCATAGAAAACGAAATTTTAGAGGTGGGTGGGGGTTATGGTGATCTACATCGTGACCAATTTTTATTGACCTAGGTCAATATCTTCAAGGTCAAACGAGGTCATAAAGGTTAAAACTTGGCCATGCTGGGGACCGACCGGTAAATGCCGTGATTATGAGGAAAATGGCGGGAATAAGCTAAAGGCGCACCAGGGTCATATAGAGAAGGTCTCAAAGAGCCTCCCTTCAATTTTGGGGTCAAGGTTATTCAAGGTCATTGACCTGTAAGGTCACAATATAGTATACTACTTATAATATACACTTTGACTAACACTATAGCCACTGTTTGGCGGGAAATGAGGATTGACCTTTGCAAATAACCTTTGACCTTGCCCTTTGACCTTGACCTTGGTATTGGGGTACCTTATTGATGACGTCATAGCATAACGTACGTCAGACCGGTAACACCATTTGACCGGAAGCACTGTGGTCAGTGACCTTGAAAGTGCAGATATGACCTTGACCTGTGACCTTTGACCTTGACTTTGACCTTCATATGAGGTGGCCTTGACATATAATCCCGGTTATATGATGTTATGACTTCACCACTCGGTCTCCAATGCAAGCTAACTGGTCCGACCGCGTGATTACGGCGATCTCAAAATGCAGGTCTGACTTCAAAAGCCTATAATAAAAAAGATTGCGACCGATTTTTAAAAAATCTTCACCAATCGACGCGCTATTAAATTCTGTTTAATGTGGCAACGTATCGTGCTTCGGCTACGAGCGGTTCTCCGGCCACCTCGGAAAAACAGGTGGGGGGCCTCCGCGTCCCCCTCCAGTGCGCGTGTTAAAGGTGGAAGTTGAATCCAGAAGAAAGCAACAGCTATTCATGCTAGAACCCAATCGTACAGCATTCCGCCCAGAAAAGTGAGACCTGATTTCAAAAGCTCAATTTTCCCTTTCGAAGTGCACGCTTATTTTGGTTTAATCAGCTATTCTAAGTACCCTTTAATTTCTATACACGCTTTTCTGAGAGGAATGTTTTTTTCTAGAGCCAAATATCTCCAAGATTAGAAAACCAATCGCATATGCGTTGACTGGGAAATCATTAACACCAATCACTCACAGGAGATTACTCTCATCGCTAAACGTGTAAGTAATCATCTTTGATGTGACTACAGGTATGTCTATGCTAGCTAATGACCTGTGCCGAGTGTTTTTATATCCAGTTTTAATAACCAGCTCCCGCAGGGTACGTTCGCTCGTATAGCGGCAGCACCAGAACCCATGTCCCGGTGCAGCTGTAGTTGGTTGTGACAGTCCATTCCTGGTCAGCATATAGGGAAACAAACATGTGTTCATCGTTGACTCACAAGTATACTCTCGTGGTACTGGTTGATCACTGACTTTTTTGTCTTGTCTTTTTTTGCAGAAATGCACGCGCCGGGTACAGTGTGATATCTCTGATGTCAAGCAGAATGCTAGAATACCAAAAATATGCCAAAGGCGGATTCGGGGAGGCAAAATAGTGGGGAAAGACACAAATTACCCCGCTTTTCAGGTACGACAACTTTTCAAATTACCCCGCCTTTATCCAACCCTGCCCGACCGGAGAACACTTCTGGATCCGCCTATGCATGAATTGTGTCCATTTGGTGTTCGGACTAAATGCATATCTACGATTCAATGTAATCACCATTCAATGTAGTCTGCCATCTACCATGTACCATTCAATGTAGTCACAACACTAAAATACGCTTGAATGGTTAGTGAACCCCCTAATTACGGTACCTGAGCACGCCTATGATATCCTACTATCATATAAGGCCAGTATATAACTTGTCAACTTATAATCATGCCCCTTGCCTCAGCACTCCAAAACCTATCAATATTAACTTCAATGTGTTGGAAAAGCACATCTAACTCCCTGCAATTTCACTGAGCAGTGTCGTGAAAGATAACATTTATTGACTAGGAAAGCTGACCCACTCGTTGTTTGGGGCTGTTCACATATGACATCAGCAGAATTTGAGGGTGTCCGAACTCCGCTTTTGCCAGCAATCGACAGTAAGTGCTGACCCCCACACTCTCCCCTCATTATTCAGCAAGCGTTAGAAACTGCCAGACTCTCCCTTCCGTCAACAAAGCCCTTGTCACCCCGGTAGTTCGGTTGGTAGAGCGTTGGACTCCGGCCCGCTGCTGAGGAACACGCAGTGGCAGTGTATGTGCAGGCTTGGGATCGGTTCCCCTGAGACGCTGCGGCGCACAATGCTTACCCGACGTATGTAGGTTGGTAGGCAACTGACTGGTGAAAGGGTGACCTGAGCGAGGCGGCCGTCGCTGTGATTTATGCGACGTTAAGCTTTGACTTTTAAATTGGCCCTTCATTGTGAGAGTTGTTTGTTCGGATTGTACGATCGGGTTCTCTGTGACAAGTCCATTGATGACTTTAGTGAGGCTCTGGCTCTAAAAACCAAACTTGCAACAACTTGGGCAAAATTTATAAATAAAAATGTTTTGCCCACCTCCAAAAAATGGCAACAGATATCAACAGGTGCAAAAATGGCGACAGGTGCAACAAGCAAGCAGTAAAACAGGTAGAAAATTTCACCAAAGTTTCCTTTTCAGATTTTCACGGTAGCTTTCTTTCTGTGATAAATTCGGGCATGGACTCAGGGGGCGTGTATCCACTAGCTGCCCTATCGATTTTCTTCAAAACCCATATGATTTCACAATGTTGTGCCTTGCCGCCCCCCTCCCCTAACCATCGGCCTAAGTCCGGCTCTGGATACATTGATACGATAATGAGTAATAATAGCCTTATTTTTGTGGATTGGAAGAAACAGAGTTACCTCTGTACAAGAGAAAATAATTATTGTGCTAATACTTTAACACGCGCATTGACGGGGGGCGGGTACCCACCCCTCTCGGGTTTTTAGGAGACAGCAGAAAAACGGCGGTGCGTAGCGCCGCCGTACTTGGCATACCTTTTCCCTCATCATTTTTACAACTTCTGTGAAAATTTAGAGGTTAGGTCATCTCAGGTCAGGTCACCAGTCCAGCTCAAGTGACCTGACCTCAAAAAAGTTTAAGATAGCATAAGTCAGAGCAGGGTGAACTTATCCGATTGAAACTCATATCACATAATGGCCCCACCGATCTCTCTAAAATATGTGCCGGTATTTTTGACATCGATAACCTGAGGTCAGGTACGAGGCATGACCTCTCCATTGGAAGTACATGGGAAAAATGGTTCTTACTTAATAACTCAGTAACAGATGGTGATAGAACATTTCTTTTAGCTGCATTGGACTCGCCTTAGCTTTGCAGTTTTAAAGATATGCAATTTGTATAATTTGACCCTGACCTGACCTCAGGTCAGGTCAAATCCTTGATTTGACCTAGTGAGGTCAAATTATATATCATTCGATTCGGCTTGCTGCGAGAATTCATATGGTTTAAGTCGTTTTGCTCTATCTTTACTTGTTCAGATGTAATGGCCGAAAAATTAAATTTACATGTTATCCCTATGACGGCATGTTTTGATCTCTCGTGACCTTCCTTAAATGTGACCTGAGAAAAAAATGGTGTGAATGTTTTCGATGGCGAAGTGGATGGGCTACCCAACGCCGTTTACTATTTTTCGCTACCTACCGTGGTTCTCGAGATCTTAGGGGGTGGGTACCCGCCCCCGTCAAAGCGAAGGTGGCTCAGACCCCCGTCAATGCGCGTGTTAATACGGATTAAATGGGTAGAAATTTTTCTAGAAACTAACCAATTGAAAGATTCTAGTCGTATGTCTAGGCCCTAGCCAGGCCTGCGCTGTGCACAGTTTTCGCTCAATGAAACAATTCCAGGTCATCCGATGATTTTTCCTCCACTTCACATATATTGCTCAATCGTCCACTTTATTCTTGATTAGAAACTTGCATAGCTTTACACTCATGCTTTGCGTATCGTCTTATCATCATATAGCATGTAATGTCATGTAGTGGGAAAATTGAAACGAGAAGGGAAAATTAAGCCACTGATTAAATTAATCATAAAATTAACCCTCGCCCACCGGGGGCCATCGATGGCCCCCCTAAGGTTTTTCCGGGATAGCAGAAAAACGACGAGGCGCAGCACCGCGGTTGAGGGCTCTACCTCTCACTGCATCATTTTCCCATCATCCCTGAAATTTTTACCCCGGGTCACCCAAGGTCAGGTCACCAGACGAGGTCAACCAAGGTCACCTCACTTCACCTTTAGAGCTCTGTAAGAGCTACATTTCAAAGTCGATCGATTTGAAACTTCCTACACTTCATGACCCCTCCAGGGTCTACAAGGTGTATATCCGGGATTTTTCGATTTCGTGCCCTGAGGTCAGGTCACGAGGCGACCTCTCCCATTGGAAAAGCATGGGGAAAAGCTATTTCATGATATAAAAGCCACAAAAATGATTGCAAATACTCAGACTGCTCAGAACAACGTTTTTGGACACCCTTTCACGGATCCCAGGGGTCATATTTTCCTTTGACTTTTCCAAGGTCATCCAAGGTCACCAGAGGTCACAAACAGTATTTTGACAATAACTTTTGACCTAATTGAGCTAGAGCGGTGAAACAAACACCATCGTGTTTGTCTTGTCACTGGCTTTCATTTGATATACGGCAAGGTCACTTTCTGACCTTTCGTGACCTCAGGTCATATTAGGTCACGAGGTGATCTCTGGCGGTCAAACCACTGGCGGGAGGTCTTTACGTTCCACATAGCGGAAAAAGTACTGGCAATTTGCTATCAAATGTACTTTACCAGGCCTCAATAGCTCTAATGACATAAGAGTTATGCCCAGTTTGCTTAATCATTGCATATTTGAGTGAAAATAGCCGATCTTGACCTAATTTGACCTCTGGAGGTCAAACCATTGACCTGAGCACTAAAACATGCGAAGTAATTTCTTACTGAATTCACGCGAGCTTTCTATTGCACTTTGCAGATTTGCGCTAACGCCCATATTTTCGGATAGAGGGGGCCATCATGGCCCCCGGTGGGGCGAAGGTGGCGCCGACCCCGGTGGGCGGGTTAAGTCGGAAAAGCTAGACCCTCCTCCCATCCCCTTCCTCAGCTAAAGTCAGCAGATGCCAGACCCCTTCTCCCTTTGGTTCCTGACATTATATGTGAATGGCTGCTTATAGCCTGATCGATCCAGTTTTACATATAAACTGATCTTAAACAAACTAACCCAATAGAAAAACTGACACTCTCCACTCTTTAGTTCCAAAGTGTTCAGTGTAATGACACTGGAAGAATACAATGGTACTATATGTATGTAGGTATGTATGTCTGTACATACATACGTATATACTTCGTGACACACTCAAGGACACTCCCACGCTATTTGACTCACCAAGCCACCCAATTATCCAAAACTTACAGTTCTTAGTCGACCAAATGATCTCGTTTAAAGCTTGAAAAAACAATTATGGTAAAGAATACAGCTAACAAATTCTGCGACAAGAAACAAGTCTTGTTCACTTCGCAGCATTAGCTTGCTGGACACAATATCCTGCGTGGTGCCGAGTCTTCCACCGGCACGGTCATGAGCTGAATGACAACAATGGTGAGAACTTCTCAAACTGACCCGCCTCAGTCGAAGCACATCTCACTGGTGAGAGCTTCTTCGAACCCCGCGCTGGCCTGCGTGTATTATAGGTCCCAGTTTCCTCGGCACGTTCGGTCGGCCGGCTTAATTTGACAGCACTCAAAATCTATTTCTGAGACAGGGCAGCGAAAGCGCTACATCGGGATCACATCCTCTTCAGCTAGGTAATGTTCGCTGCCCAATACCGGGGATTGATTGTTAATGCATTTCCGGTCGTGAGTCTGTAGAGAGCAGTACATCTTCCGGGCCAGAAAACTGCGACAGCTGTTAGCGTTCATGAACTGCGTGTGCTGTCACAGTAAATCACTGAAAGTATTGCAATAAAAGACTTGTTAACATAAATGCCATGTAAGTTCAGTAAAGCGCTGGATATTGGTGGATATTGTGTGGAGTATAACACTGTTGAGTGTATGATATAATTGATAGCTAAAGTGTTCTTTGTTTAAATAGCGGAAATACTGTTATCTCACACGTTCCTGCGCATGCTTTTGCCAAACAACCAGGCCGGACATCTCTCAAGGGGTCAGTGTCTATATTCATGTAATGCGGTGCTCTTGTTGCGTTGTGTTTGAGTCCGTACTAACGCCCGACGATCATGGCAGGTGCATTCGTGGACTGCTGACTGATGTGCTGCCGCTGTCTGCTGGTGATCCGCGTCGTGGCTGGGCCTGCCGGCCGCGTGGCCTCGCCGACTCCAGCACAGCAGCGTCTCTCGGGGCCGCGCGGCCTGGTGGAGCGGGGCCTCGCTGCGGGTCGCCGGTGGTAGCAGGTATTTACTTTGATCCTTTGGTAGTGCGAACCTTTTTTAGTAACTGAAACCTTAGGATATGCATTCCAAAAAATTCGTTGAGGGTACACTATGATCTATACATGTATTGGTATGAACTACACAGCCCTCCTGTGGAGCGCAGTGGCGGCGACGGCGGCAGCTTGTCTTTGTTTTGTTTTTCCCCAATGCTCTCTGGTTTTGGAAGCACCGACTTCTGTACTGCTAGAACGGATCACGTTATTGTGACTTTTAACTTTATGAGTTGTGATAAGGCTCAAATATTCGTTTTGTCGTGAGCCCTCAAGCTATTTAGTTGCCTCATTTTGTTTCTTTTTCGCGTCATGCTTTGTTTTGTGCGTCCGGGCCCGGTCTCTAGCGCCTGTGGAGATAGATGGCGGTAGGCTGGTACGCATACTTGGTGCTGCCAGATGGGCAGCATCCGTGTGCCAGGTTAGTTATAGGTGGCGCTCGTCTAGTGACTGCAGGGAGCCCTGTGTCCAACACATCTAACACGCATCACACATCAAACACATTACATCATAATTCAGCTTGCGCAAACATTTCGACAGCACTACAAGCAGCAGTACAAAAAGACAAAACTTGTTACTTCAACCTTCGAGTACATTCCGGACTGGATTTTACAGAGTTAAAAAATGTCTGAATTGCGATTCATGACTATGAATTGTAGAGGGCTTGCCTCACAACAAAAAAGACGAGATGTTGTCGATTTTTAAAAAAAGTCTTCTTACGACGTAATCTTTTTACAGGATACTCACCTCACAAAACGATCAGTGCCGTACTTTGATCTTTTATGGAAAGGAAAATGTTATCATGCATGCAAGTCGAGCTTGAGTCGAGGTACTTCAATCCTTATCAGACATACATTGCCTCACGACATTTTATCGGAGACTGAAGGTACGAATGGTAACTTTAAGGCCATAAATTGTCAAATACGTGGAAACGTGTACTCCTTCATTAGTGTTTATGGACCAAATGAAGATAATCCGGATTTTTATGACGAATTGGAAGGATGCATGGAATCAATGGTACCTGAAAACCTAGTGATTGCTGGAGACTGGAATTTTGTTATGGACCTTCAGAGAGATTCGAATTATTTCCGAGAAAGTAACATAAATGCAAAACGCCGTTTCCTTCAAGTCATCGAGAGATATAATCTGATTGATTTATGGCGTAATAGACACCCGTGTGAATATCAGTTCACTTGGCGTAAACCCAATCCCTTAAAATTTGGTCGACTGGACATGGTATTTACCAACAACGAACTGGCTAGACACATTGACCATTGTGAAATTGTTCCCGCATATAGAACTGATCACAGTAGCGTTACGTGGTCTATCAAGGAGCCAAATCTCGAAAGGGGGCCCAGGACTTTGGAAGTTTAATGAAAGCCTCCTTGACGACCCTCAATACATAACATGTATTAAAGACTGCATAAATGAGCAAGTTAGCCAGTACGCACTTCCAATATATACAAACGAATTCCGATCGAACCCATTACATTTTTCTCAACTAGAATTTAGTATTGATATCAATCTTTTCTATGAAACTCTACTGATGATGATTAGGGGCCAAACAGTACAATATTCGAAGCGCAAAGCGCGGAGACAACGTAATGAAGAAACGAAAATTATGCAGGAAATTGAACGGTTAGAAAAGTTAGTTCCAAATGAATCTCCCGAAATTTACAACCATTTAGCAAGAGCAAAATACAGGCTGGAGGAAATACGAGCACCGAGAATTCAAGGCTTTATTACTCGATCCAGGGTAGCATGGCACGAAGAGGGGGAGAAGTGCTCGAAGTATTTTCTCAATCTTGAAAAAAGAAACTCGATACG
Source organism: Lepas anatifera (assembly GCA_034440635.1). Taxonomy (NCBI): domain Eukaryota; kingdom Metazoa; phylum Arthropoda; class Thecostraca; family Lepadidae; genus Lepas; species Lepas anatifera. The sequence continues at coordinate 198,038 of JAOTON010000938.1, forward strand.
AAAATCAATAAATTGTTTAAAGAAAGGAGACCAGCTTATCACTAATAATCGACTAATTTTAGAGGAGTTTACTAAGCATTTTTCAAAAAATACAAAGAAACCCATAATCTGTTAGAGGCCTCGGGTTTTCTACAAAATACAATTGAGAATAGATTAAGCCACCCTCAGCAAATAGAACTAGATAAGCCAGTCACTCTCATCGAGCTTACGCAGGCGTTGAACAGCATGAAAAAAGGGCGTTCTCCAGGTGCTAATGGCTTTACAGCACCATTCTTTAAACAGTTCTGGACCTTCCTTGGTCCTTTCCTGTTAAGAGTCCTCAACAACAACATAATGCAAGGGAATATGTGTAATTCATTTCGGGAAGGAATTGTTACTCTCATTCCAAAATCGGGTCAGGCAGAACATTCCCTGAAGGCATTTAGAGGCATATCCCTTTTGAACACAGATTTCAAAATTATTTCTACTGTCATTGCTAGCAGGCTTAAAAGCGTAATGGACACTCTTATCTCTCCGAGTCAGTCAGCATACATTAAAGGCCGATACCTAGGAGAAAATACTCGGCTGGTTTATGATGTCATTGATTACCTCAACAAGGAGGAACAATCTGGCCTCATTCTTGCAGCCGATTTTGAGGCGGCGTTCGAGTCCGTTTCTTGGAGCTTCTTGAAAAAGGCTTTAGTATCCTATAACTTTGGTCCGCAATTTAGATCACTTATTAACTTATTGTACCTTAATTCAGGAAATTTTTCTAGAGTATTGCTGAATGGATTTCTAGGGGATAAAATATTTTTAAGTCAAGGTATTAGGCAGGGCGACCCAGCCAGCGGATATTTGTTCAACTTGGTAGTGGAACCTCTTGCTTCTCAGCTGAAAATGTCAACGCAATTCAGTGGAATCCAGATTGGAATCCGCAACGAATACGTTACCGAGATTCGCGTCTCCCAATACGCTGATGATCTGATCACGTTTGTTAAAGCCGACGAGAACTCTTTGACAACAGTTATCACGGAACTGACAAGGTTCTCACACTTTTCGAACCTCAGACTAAACGTAAGCAAAACGAAGTGCCTACCAATCGGACCAATAAATGCAACACTGTGCAATAATACATTAGGCATCACCTTCGTGGACGAATTAAAGGTTCTGGGTATTAAGTTCAATAAAACAAATGATTCAATAACTGAACATAACCTAAAAGAGAAAGTTGAGTCCATTCGTCACGAGATCACACAGTGGAGGAGACGAAATTTAACATTGATGGGTAAAGTAACTGTAATTAAATCATTGTTGATATCTAAACTGGTACATATTTTTATATCATTACCAACTCCTTCCCCAAGCATGATTCAGCGACTCAACAAAATTTTTCATAATTTTCTTTGGAACAATAGAAGCGATCCAGTAAAACGTGCCAAATTATCACAAAGAACAATGCATGATGGCCTACACGTCACAGACTTGCCCTCATTCATTAAAAGCTTAAAAGTCGGGTGGGTAAAACGCTTATATACCTCGGAACAGACATGGACGCTTCTCATTCGACGTAATTTGCCACCAGTGCAACAACTGCTTACCTACGGCGACATAAAGTTAAGAAAAGTTGTTAAGACAATTCAAAATCCATTTTGGTTGAATGTTTTAGAATCATGGGCAGAGTTCATTCAACTTTACAAACCTCCAGATGAGGATGTTCTCACCAGTAAACTATGGTTTTCTAATTTTACAAAGTTTAAAACCACGATTGTGAAGGATTGGGATGCTAAGGGTCTTCGATTCATCGGCGATCTCGTAAATACTGATGCTGCAAGGCCTTTCACACATGCCGAGCTGCAACGTATTTATAATATACCAATGACTTTTCTGTGTTACCAGTCATTGATTCGCGGACTACCTAGAAATGTACAAAACTGTGCGAATAGTCTGAAATTCCCTCAGCCAACGTTGCCATATCAGATTGCGCTTATTAGCAAAAATACAAACACGAAAAAAATAGCCTACAGAGAATTTATTACCGATTTAAGAAAAAATATGAGCATTCCCAACAACTATGGATAAATCGATGGAGACAAGATGGCATAGAATCACCCTATGTTGGAAGTATGTTTGTCATATGTTTAACAACGAAGAGTACGTATTTGCAATCGTTTCATTTCAAAGTAATGTCACGGATAACAGCTACAAATAGATACCTTCACTCTATAGGCAGAGCTGAATCTGCGTTATGCACCTTCTGTTGCGAATCCATTGAAACTATAGAGCACCTGTTTTGGTCATGCCCAAAGACCCAAATCTATATTAGAAATATTCAAAATCAGCTACTTGAGCAGTACAGTGTTACCTACCTTTTTCAGAAGCCAGACTGGTTTCTTCCCTCCCTTGAAAGCGGTAAACAAATTGATATTCTTATAGTGACGGTAGCCAAGTTGGTCATATTCAAAGCCCGTTTAACTAAACGAGAACCAGCAGCAGCACATTTTATGCAGTATTTACGGTTAGAAGCCGAAAAAGAGGTAAAAGTTGCGAGGAAGAAGGATAGAATCGGGAATTTTTACGAAAAATGGGGAGAGATGGGAAGATTGGCCCTCCACCAGTCATAGCTCTCTGATGGCCGCAAAATATCACTTGAAATTGAAAATAGCGTCCGGAGTGTACTCTGTCTTTGCATTGTTGGAATGTAACTCACAAAGTGCATGCTGTCACATACATATACTCATTACACAAGTACACAATTGCACACAAGCTGAAGCAATACGCGCATGCACGCACACACTCACCATACTCACCCACACACACGTCACACTCCCAGTCCTGCACACAGTCCATACCCATAGTCACTCGTTCTTACCCATACCAACAACCAAACACACAAAATTTCACTCTCCAAATCACAGGCTCTCTCGCTCCTACGTAAGACGCGTGTAGCGATTCACTCAGGTGAAGTAAAGCGAGAGATGCTGACGTAGCGCTGGAAGAGTGTTTTTGAGATGAAACTTTGTATGGAAAATATACCTGAAAAAAAAAACATAAATGCCATGTTTTTACCAGCTGTTTCAAGTTTTATCGCTGATTTCACGAGAGGCTTAAAATATTGTTTTATGTTACTCATCCCCTATGAACTGGATACACATTCAGGAACAAATAACCGAAATAGATATTTGATCGCAGCTAATTTGATTTTTAACGTCATCACATGCTTTATACATCAGAGCTCAAACAAAAAGACATAAGTGGACTGGCTTAATTATGAAGATACTAAAATGAACAACATATTTAAAACGTAAAAACAATAAAACTCAACTTAATCTTACGCTGGTCAAGGATAGAATAATATAGTCAAAAGCCTCGATTTGCATCGTATTTCTCAGCGGAGAATTATTGTGATAGCTCTAGATTAGCGGTTCCCTGGCAGTGGTGACTGGTGCATCATTCTACCTGATTTCAAGGGGTCATTCATCGTGGGTAACGAAGGTTTCCTATGTCGGACCATTAATTTTACGCTATGGGGCTTTGATAGGCTCAAGGGCTTTGGTGCACCCCTTGACCAAAATTTACCTAGATGATATATCAGCTACACAAAGTGCACACATCTTTTTCTTGTATCTCACTTACGGTTGAAAGCGGAGATCAATGTCTGTAGAACATCCTGCACACTTTAGTTTACTGTGGTTTGTAACCCCTCAAATGAGCCATGCATAAGTGAAGCGAACATAGTAAACAATTTAAGCTCTTTCAAGCAAAGGCGTAGACTTAGAAGCCGGAGTAATAAGGTTTCCCTAACTGCTAAAAAATGGTGATTGTGTAGGGAGGGCTGAGAACGAATGCTCTGAATGTATTATTTATTCTGCGTGGGGGCTAAAAACGTGTGGAATAGCCTAAGAATGAAACGAATTGCTAGCAAATATCAATCATGCTCTCTCATATTGGACAGTCAAATGCACTTGCAACATGCACGCTCATTCCAGCATTCAAATCCAAGTTGAACGTTTATCGGACAGCATCCAATTTTAATAATTTAGATTTCTCATTCACGTATTAATCGCTTTTTGCTCCTAGTATGTGTGTCCTAATTTCACCTCTTCAATTTTTCTTTTTAGCAAGAATCAGGGGTGTCAGTCACCCGGGGGCTGGGGGCCGGGCCCTCCACTCCTGGAAATTGGGCCCCCACTTTTGTCCGGAAATACCAATAAAAATTCCAATTTTAAGCGGACATAGGGGTTTCAAGGTTCCCCCGTTCCCACCTTGCCTTTTTTGGGAATTTTGAGTATGTGAGGCGAAAAGCAAAGCAAAAAAAAACAAAACGACGTTACCGGGTGAAAAACAACGGCTCAAGATACTTTTCTCCTATCCAAAGCCCCATATTTCTACGGAACTTTACCGGTTCTGTTTGAAGTTGAGAATTGAAGCACCAAAATCTTGCTTTAAAACTAAAAAAGGAGTCGCGGGAAAAAAGGAGGTCGATCGCTTTGGGGGAGGGGGGGCAAAAACATAGCTTTGCCCCGAGCTTTTTCCGTTTGGGGGGCAAATGCCTTTTTGCCCCCCTCTGGATCCGCCACTGGATCTACACCACCCACACAGGGACACTATGGAGAGAGCTGCATTTCGCTGGTGCACTGCAACTGACAAATCATCCTGATGCTGTATGAGACTGCACAAGATAATCCATTTGAGATTGTTTAGTTTCAGAAGGAGCCGTCTATGAGTGCCACTTGAATGGTTCAGCCTCGGGTGGGATAACACACTGCGATCAAACTATGGTTGGCACAGCTTTGGTTCTCGATAGCACATCTTAACCCGCGCAGAGGTCAAGAACGTCTCCAAGTTGGCTACCCACATATCATTGATGCGACCAACATGGCTACCTGAAGTGAAATCAACTTTTGCGTGAACTGAGGCTTTAAATTGCTCCAAGAAAATATGTCTTAGTGAGTAAAAATTTACTCTCAAAAAGTGGAAGTATGAAAGGAATTAAATTTACTGTGATTTGGAGACTAATGAATTACATATAGCATACTCTTAGTACCAAACAGCGAAAGTTTAAGTATATGTGCAGTGATTACAAGTTGTGTGTGCCGTAATACAAGCATGTGTCCTTTAGATGCGCATATTAATCAGTCAAAAGACTTATCAAATACCTAATACAAAAGACATAAAAAACCACCTGTGCTGTCAGAGTCTAGTACCCTTACTGCAACTGCTTGCTATGATCAATAATTGCTTAGATCATCATCGCTGAGACGGCAGACAATCACCATTTGACTGTAACAGTCACCATGGTGAGACTTAAGCTTCTTGAAGGATACATCTAATTAACATTTTGTTAAAATAATACATACAATTTAAATATGTCCAATGCCTGCAACCAAATATAGGTACTCAGCCAGAGGACAAGTACATCCTAATACCACAACCATCATCCAGCAAATCCTAGAAAGATTGAAGCAGATCAATGAGCATCACCACATTCACCTGCTCAATGGAAACTTTTGTGGAATCCTCACAATTTTGTTAAGCTTGATTTGATAAAATTGACTTAGGTAGGCACCAAAGAAACCTACCTGCAGTTTACCTGACTTCATGGGCACCAAACAGCATACAATTTTCTATGTGCAAAGCCAGAACCTGCAACTCTCATATTGATCTCCACAGGTCTACAGTTTGGATATCTCGCCCGCACTTGATTAAAATGTGTGCTCTAATTGACACCCTCACATCGCACTACTCTCATGGGCTTTTGAGATCTAGCAGACTTCACTTTGTCCTACGTTTCTCTGGCTGAGGCATAATATATAAAAATTAGTAGTGGGTTTACCACTGACAACAAAACCCCTATTTTGATTTAGGTCAAAATCTACAGCCTCAAAGTAAGGTACCTACACAGCAGCTTCAACACGTATTTCTGACTGTTTTCTTCTCGCTACTCCCGCGCCAGAAACGCAAAATTTTGTGGTTACCCAAGTGGCTACCAGGCGCTACCTGGTGGTCAGTAATCGTAATTTTCGTTGTCGGCCTGGCTACCAGACCATCTCTAATTCCGTAAAACGAGTCCTCAAGTACAACGTAAGCAGTGCAGTTACTATCTTATGCGGAGTAATTTCACTATAAATCCTGATATACACTTTAAATTTTTCTATTTTTTTCAAAATAAATGGTTGAATTCATGTAAGAGAATGAATATTACCGTTCTTGTTGTAAACGCGCTGGTGTCCCGTTTCCAACTGTGTATTGCACCTCCGCACGGTGACACGAAGCATGCCCTCCGGCCGCCGCCCAACGTGGCAGGGGCGGTGTCAGGGCGCCAATACCAAACTATACAACATCCTCCACCCTGGAATCAAACAGGTAACAAAACTATCGTACTGCAGTTAAACAAAACACGTAAGGCACAGCCAAAAACTGTCTCAACCTTGAAACCAGCACACTAAGAGTAAGTTAACCGTTTGGGTGGCCTCAAGTTATCACGCGGACGGAAATCGTAGCGCAGCTTTTCTGCAGAGGCTGGATGCATCCGTGTCGGGTTGCTGTCCGTTTCACAGCTTCCACCCACAGCCTGCGACACCGTCACGGGAGGCATCACCATCGCCCACGGCTGTGTCGTCACCACGGAACCACTGGTACACATCGGCCGCAGCCTCACCTGATCCAAGTGTCTCTGGATGGTCCTGCCATCCTGCAAACGGACAGTGATTTTCAGCCCACATCGTCTGCATACATGACCTGCTAACCAGCGCCTACCTTCACTTCCCTTAATGCGATCCACTGCCGACACATACACGGCATCACCAACCTTGACAAATCGATCTCGCGTTCCCCTATTTCTCAAACATTTCTGGGTTTCTTGTTGTTTCTTAACCCTCCCCTCAACATCCGGTCGCACGAGATCTAAGGGGGTACGAATTGCACGACCTAAAAACAACTCTGCGGGCGAAACACGTGTCGTAGTATGCGGGGTGGCCCGGTATCGAAACAAAAACCGTGACACCTTCGTGTGGACACTCCCTGAGGTCTGCTTGTAGAAAAAAGCTTTGAAAGTCTGCACGCTGCGCTCTGCCAAACCGTTGCTTTTAGGAGACATGGCGGGGGAAGTCAAATGCACTATGCCATTGCTCTTGCAAAATTCCACAAATTCCTCCGACACGAAACATTGAGCGTTGTCAGAAACCATAAACTTCGGCAGGCCCCATGAAGCAAAGGAATGGCGTAAATGTTCTATCGTAGTTTCTGACGTTGCTGATCGCGATGGATATATGTCGATCCATTTAGAGTGGGCGTCAGTTATGACCAAAAACATCCAACCCCTAAGGGGGCCACAGTAATCAATATGAATCCTTTCAAAAGGCTTGGCTGGCCAAGACCATGGGTGAATGGGGACTTCTGGTACTTGTGATCTGTGCTCTTGGCAAATATCACATGAGTTTGTCATTTTCGAAATGCTATCATCCATGTTTGGCCACCAAACATACATACGAGCGAACGATTTTGTCCGACTCTCCCCACTATGGCCCTCATGCAATAATTTAAGAAGTTTGTCTCGGCCTTGAGGAGGCACCACTACCCGTGAACCCCACAGTATACAGCCATCCTGAACACTCAGCTCGGCTGTTCGGGACTTATAGGGGCTGAACTCGGGTCCCAGAGACTCCGACTGCGGCCAGCCCTGCTGGACAAATAGCAAGACTGCCGACAGTATCGGATCCCGAGCAGTCCAAAACCGAATTTGATCCGCGCTCACAGGCGATGAATCCAAAAATTCCATCAGATGGATGGTTTCAGGAGGCTGCGGGCTGGTTTGGTAACCCCCACAATCACTTATAGGGAGTCGACTCAAGGCGTCACAGTGAGCCTGCTTTTTCCCTGGCGAATACTCCAACCGGTAGTCGTATGCGCTTAACATGAGCGCCCATCGAATCACGCGAGGTGATGCCATGAGTGGCAAGGGCTTGCTTTCGCCAATTAACCCCAATAGTGGTTTGTGATCTGTCTTAATTGTGAAAGTACGGCCTGCCAAATAATAATGAAACTTTTTCACTCCTGTGATCACTGCGAGACCCTCCCTGTCTGTTTGGGAATACCGACGCTCGGTTTCATTGAGTGAGCGAGAGTAGTATGCCACCGGTCGCTCACCCTGTTCAAACCGCTGACTCAAAACACATCCAATCCCCACTGGACTTGCATCGCACGCTAGAATTACTGGTTTTCTAACGTCAAAGTGGGCTAGAACGGGTGGTGTCTTCAGAAGACGCTTTGCGTCCTCGAATGCCTGTTGTTCTTTTTGATTCCACCGCCATGCTTCCCCCGTTTGAGCAGAGCATACAGTGGAGCCAGGGTGGTAGCCAAGCCACTGAGGAACTTGGAATAGAAATTGATCAACCCCAACCAGCACCGCAACTCCGACACATTTCTCGGCTCGGGGGCCCCCGTGATGGCAGCGACTTTTTCGTCTGTTGTTCCCACACCTTGACCACTGACTTTATGTCCTAGGTATGTTACACTTGGCACATTGAACGCACACTTGTCTTTATTAACCCGCAGACCCGAGTCCCTTAATCTGCACAGAACCTCCCGTAGAACTTTTGCATGGGACTCGGCAGTTTTCCCAGAACACACAACATCATCTAAGAACACACAGGTCCCTGGCACGCCGGCCAGCAGAGTCTCCATCGTCCGTTGAAAGAGACTCGGCGCCGATGAGTATCCAAACGAGAGACGCCGCGGCCTCATCAGCCCCTTTGTCGTGTTGACAGTGAGATATTCTCTTGAGCTTTCTTCTAACTCTAACTGTGAATAAGCTGACTTAAGGTCTATTTTTGAGAACACTGTGTTACCAGACAGCTTTGACAGTAGTTCATCTACTCGTGGTAAAGGGAATTGTTCCACGGGGCGGCCCTGTTTACCGTGAGGCGATAATCCCCGCACAGTCTAACGGTCGAGTCTGGCTTCGGAACCACAACTAGAGGAGCCGCCCATTTGCTGTGGGTAACAGGCTCCCACAGACCCTGCTGTATTTGCTTATCGAGCTCAGCGTCTACTTGATCACGATAGGCCAAGGGCACCGGCCTGGCCTTGAAAAACCGGGGCTGCACTTCTGGGTCTATAGAGATGCTGACTTTCTCCCCCTTATAGAGACCTAGCCCCTCCTCAAACACCTCAGGAAACTCAGCTAGGATTTTTCCCACATCATTTTCCCCTGAAACACGGCATATCGAGGGCCAGTCGAGCTTTAGCTGCATCAGCCAGTTACGACCGAGTAAGAAAGGCCCCTCTCCCTTGACTACAATCAGGGGCAAGCGAGCACTCTGATCACGGTATCTCACCGTTACATCTACCTGGCCCGACACGGACAAAAACTCGCCACTATACGTCTTCAGTTTGGTTCCACACGGTTTTATATCGAGCCTGTCTGAGCCCCACAAACACCGCAACTCCTGCTCGGAGCACACTGAAACTGCGGCGCCGGTATCCAGTTCCATTTGCACAGGCTTGTGATCAAGCGTTACATCCACCATAAGCGGTGGCCTACGATCACTGCCTGCAGCAGGCTGAGTTCTAAACAAGAAAACAGTGTCGAGCTCACCTCCAGAGTCGCATCTCTCACTGAGTGCCGATCTCGGTGTGAAGTCGTCCGCCGTCTCTGTTGTTACGTGGCGCACGCTCCGTGAAAGATCTGGTTCACGGCACACAATCCGAGCGTGCCCCTCCCGGCCACACCGGAAACACCGCAGTGAACGAAAGGGGCACACTGAGGGGTGATGACGGCGACTCCGGCATCGGTTGCATGCCTCTGGCCGCGGTGTCCCACCTCGGCTGCTGCTCCCCACCGCCGGCTCCTGGGCACGCAATCCCCCCATCGCGACGATCCTGCTCCCGCTCCGCTGTCTTCTGGGTGGTGCTGCCGCCCATGCGCTGGCTACCGCTGACCCCGGGTCGCCGCTGAACCCGGCCGGCCCCGTCCCCGCTCCAGCTGCGCGTGACGTCACCGTCAGCTGAGCGGCCGGAGCGCAGGCTCCTCCCACCGCCGACCCAGCTGATTGCATCAGCCGGCGCAGCCGCGCCGCTCAACTCCTCGGCACTGGCGGTAGCAGACTCAAAAGCTTGAGAAATGCCCAACGCCGAATGTAGCGTCAGCTGAGACTCACTCAGAAGCCTCGATTGCAGAGACTGATTCTTGATTCCACAGACCACACGATCGCGTAACATTTCATCCAAAATGGTAGGATCAAACTTGTACGGCTTCGCCAGTCTTCTTAAACGGGCTACAAAGGCTGAAACAGGTTCTCCTGTCTCCCGCACGCAGGAGTTGAACCGAAACCGGGCGACTATTGAGGAAGCCTCCGGTTCAAAGTGGTCACAAAGTAGCTTCACAAGATCTTTGTACGATTTTTCCAGCACTGATGCCGGCGCGATTAAATCCTCCACCAGACTGAAGGTGCTAGCACCAACCACACTCAGGAAAATAGCTCGGCGCTTATCAACTTGGGCTTCTTCTATGTTATTGGCAATAAAGAACTGTTCCAGTCGACGGCTATACACGCCAAAACTTTCACTGGACGGATCAAACTCCGGTGCTTTTCCCACACACGCCATGATTACACTTCCCGATCTTTAAAACCGTACACTACCCGGCCGCAGTCGCGCAGATCTCATCCTGGTCGCCATTGTTGTAAACGCGCTGGTGTCCCGTTTCCAACTGTGTATTGCACCTCCGCACGGTGACACGAAGCATGCCCTCCGGCCGCCGCCCAACGTGGCAGGGGCGGTGTCAGGGCGCCAATACCAAACTATACAACAGTTCTCATGTCATCATAATTTAGAGTACCTTTTTCTCATGGCTTTATATGGGTCAATTCCGTTACCGATGTGGTTACCTACCCATCTCTAACTTAGCTGTGAAATAACGCGAGAGTGTAAGGATAAATTATTTGTCACTAATTTGTATCGTCTGTCACTAGAATTATAATGCTACCTAAAATCAGTCAAGGTAGCATTGTATGTTATGGATCGTTCTTTTTACGTGGCGGTAAGATCGTGGAAATAATTTTTTTGTGCTGGTAAGTGCAATTCTTGATCTCTGTCAATTCCCCGTGATTGGCTACCTAAGTTTTGGTCCTAGAACCTCCTTTGGCTACCCACGAGCGTGGGCGAGTTGGCGAGATTCTTGACCTCTGAACCCGCGCCCCGGTGGGCCTCCGAGCCACCTTCGCCCTGGTGGGGGATGCTTGAACAACCCCCTCGAAATCGGCCCCTTTGCGCGATAGAAAAAAACGCGAACGCTGGTGGATAGCGCATACAAATTCATAAAGAAATTATACTGGTCACGTTTTCGCTCAGGTCAATATTGAGGTCATGACAGTAAGTTGGCATTTTGAGTAAAGTTTTTGGGCTCTAGCATCTGCAAGAGTTGAGTTAGAATCATTCTGTAGGCACCATTTGCTTCCTCTTGTCACGGCAAATCGAATCATGTATAGTATGACCATACTGGGTCAAAACACAAAAATGGCCTGACTTCAGGTCAGGTCAAGGTCACTTTTACCTAGCATAATCAATATGCATATCAATGGACTCGCAATAGCAATCCAAACGCAATGGTATGAAAATAAAAGCTGTATCATCATCAGCTGTATTAGCTTAAATAGCTCCAGATGACCTCTCAGAGGTCACAGATCAAAAGTTGCAGCATGAACCTGGAAACGAGCCCAGCATGCTCTGATTTGGAGAATATGAAGGTATTATCAGCACAAATAAGCCCAGATTCGTTTCTCTCATGTAATTCCAATGGAGAGGTCATGGTCGGACGACCTTAGGTCGTCGGTATGAAAAATCACGGAACGTATTTTGTAAAACTCGGTGGAGCCACTGTGTGTTATAAGTTTCAATCAGATAGATTCACCCATTTCTTACTTATCCCACCAATTATTTTTTGAGGTGAGGTCACTTGACCTGCACTGGTGACCTGACCTGAGATGACCCGAACTTAACACGCGCATTGACGGGGGTCTGAGCCACCTTCGCATTGACGGGGGGCGGGTACCCGCCCCCCCCGTCAATGCGAAGGTGGCTCAGACCCCCGTCAATGCGCGTGTTAAAATTTGGGTGAAAGTTGTGGAATCGATCAAGAATAAGGTGTGACAAGTACGGTGGCGCTTTGCGGCGCCGTTTTTTCGTGCCGCCGGAAAACCCGAGGGAGGGTGTTTAAACACCCCCACCGGAGCGAGGGTTAACTGAACTTTGACAGTACCATTGAATAAGTCAGCAGGTAATAGAACTAAAATCGGAAAAATACACAGGTGTTGTGTTTTTCCGGATGTTTTGGGACACGAGTTCCTTGACCACCCCTTGAAAATATATTCACATGCGTACCCATTTAGGAGAGTGCCCATTATTCGCCATGTTCCTGAATCCGCCAACGGGAAGACGGTAGTGTCTATCAGCACTATTTATGTTTTTTTCGCAATTTCGAGAATATCAACCATAGAGATGAACTATTGCTTCTAGAGAGGAACTGCCAATCAAAACCCCTGGTTCCCTGGTTGAAGAAAATTCAGGCTGAAACCTGGCTTTTATTAAGTAAAAATATCATCTTCAGGCGCTCTTGCACTTGATATACGTCACTTCCAGTGGAAAATTCCACCAGGGTTTTGGGTAGAAGGCTTACAAAATATTGTACTTGACTTACAACTGATTAGGATATATTGGGTCTTTTTTTAATGCTTCCTTTAAAAAGTAACTATTTGATTTACACAGCCATGATCACTGTCGCATTTGTTCCGCTAGGTGCATGTTAATACGTCGTCGTCCTCCTTCGTCTCCATCATATATGTTTGTGGAACGCATGTTTCTTAGACCATTTCTTAAAACTTAGCTACTCACCATATTCAGGCAACCATCTGCAGCATACAGCATTCTTTTATACTATGTATCAAAAAGGAAAGACAACCGATCGCCTATTCATCCTACAAGCCCGACAAGTGGCCAGTAGTTGCTTTTGCCCAGGAGGTTGAAGCGACATATTGAACTATGTAAGACTTTACTTTGTAAGAATCAGATCTTCGTCCTCTGTAACTCTTGAGCCTAGTCTTTAACACGCGTATTGACGGGGAGCGGGTACTCGCTCCCTTGGGTTTTTTGGATATATGATAAAAACGCCGGCATGTAGCGCCGCCGTACTTGACATAACTTCGCTGCTCCAATCATTTTTACAACTTTTGACACCATTTTAAGGTTGGGTCATTTCAGGTCAGGTCACCAGCACAGGTCAAGTGAACTCACCTAAAAAAGTTTAACACGCGCATTGACGGGGGTCTGAGCCACCTTCGCATTGACGGGGGCGGGTACCCGCCCCTAAGATCTCGAGAACCACGGTAGGTAGCGAAAAACGGTAAACGGCGTTGGGCTGCCCATCCACTTCTCCATCGAAAACATTTGAACCATTTTTTGTCAGGTCACATTTAAGGTCACGAGAGGTCAAAACATGCCCGTCATAGGGATAACATGTAAAATTCAGTTTTTCGGGCATTACATCTGAACAAGTAAAGATAGAGCAAAACGACTTGAACTATATGAATCCTCTTAGCAAGCCAAATCGAATGATGTATAATTTGACCTTGCTAGGTCAAATCAAAGGATTTGACCTGACCTGAGGTCAGGTCAGGGTCAAATTATATAAAATGCATATCATTAGAACCGCAAAGCCCAGGCGAGTCTAATGCAGCTAAAATAAATGCTCTATCACCATCTGTTACTGAGTTATTCCGTAAAAACCATTTTTCCCATGTATTTCCAATGGAGAGGTCATGCGTCGTACCTGACCTTAGGTCATCGATATCAAAAATACCGGAACATATTTTAGAGAACTCGGTAGGGCCATTATGTGATATGAGTTTCAATTGGATAAGTTCACCCTGCTACGACTTATGCTATCTTAAACTTTTTTTGAGGTCGGGTCACTTGACCTGTACTGGTGACCTGACCTGAGATGACCTAACCTTAAAATTTTCACAGAAGTTGTAAAAATGATGAGGGAAAAGGTATACCAAGTACAGCGGCGCTACGCGCCGCCGTTTTTCTACTGTCTCCGAAAAACCCGAGGGGGGCGGGTACCCGCCCCCCGTCAATGCGCGTGTTAAGATAGCATAAGTCAGAGCAGGGTAGACCTATCCGATTGAAGCTCATATCACATAATGGCCCCACCGAGTTCTACGAAACATGTTCCGGTATTTTGTATATCGATTACCTAAGGTCAGTTACGAGCCATGCCATACCAATTGGGAATACATGGGAAAAATGGTTTAAGCTGCCGACGCTTCCCAGCTTTGAAGATTTCCTCGTGAGCTTATCGCTGTACCAGAGAGTTCCTTCGCCTCATCCCTCATTTATTTGATGAACATCATATCAGATAACCTTGCGGTGCAGAGAATCCGTAAAGGATGTGTATTTGCCTTCCTGACTGGTTGAAAATTGCACGAGTTGTGGTTTTGCGCTCCGCTGGACAGGTGCCGTGTATTTTCCTCGGTTTGGGGAAGAATCTCAAGCTTTTCATATAATCTATTAACCCATCACCAAATCCCCATTCATACTGACACCATCCCTTTGCGGAACAACCGTCCCCACAAAAATACCACCTAACCACAGTATCTTAACCCTCCGCCCCACCGAGAAGGGGGCCATCGATGGCCCCTAAGGTTTTTCCGGGATAGCAGAAAAACGACGAGGCGCAGCACCGCGGTTGAGGGCTCTACCTCTCACTGCATCATTTTCCCATCATCCCTGAAATTTTTTACCCCGGGTCACCCAAGGTCAGGTCACCAGACGAGGTCAACCAAGGTCACCTCACTTCACTTTAGAGCTCTGTAAGAGCTACATTTCAAAGTCGATCGATTTGAAACTTCCCTGCACTTCGTGACCCCTCCAGGGTCTACAAGGTGTATATCCGGGATTTTTCGATTTCGTGCCCTGAGGTCAGGTCACGAGGCGACCTCTCCCGTTGGAAAAGCATGGGGAAAAGCTATTTCATGATATAAAAGCCACAAAAATGATTGCAAACACTCAGACTGCTCAGAACAACGTTTTTGGACACCTTTTCACGGATCCCAGGGGTCATATTTGCCCTTTGACTTTTCCAAGGTCATCCAAGGTCACCAGAGGTCAAAAACAGTATTTTGACAATAACTTTTGACCTAATTGAGCTCACCATCGTGTTTGTCTTGTCACTGGCTTTCATTTGATATACGGCAAGGTCACTTTTTGACCTTTCGTGACCTCAGGTCATATTAGGTCACGAGGTGACCTCTGGCGGTCAAACCACTGGCGGGAGGTCTTTACATTCCACATAGCGGAAAATGTACAGGCAATTTGCTATCAAATGTATTTTACCAAGCCTCAATAGCTCTAATGACATAAGAGTTATGCCCAGTTTGCTTAATCATTGCATATTTGAGTGAAAATAGCCGATCTTGACCTAATTTGACCTCTGGAGGTCAAACCATTGACTTGAGCACTAAAACATGCGAAGTAATTTCTTACTGAATTCACGCGAGCTTTCTATTGCACTTTGCAGATTTGCGCTAACGCCCATATTTTCGGAGTTAGAGGGGGGCCATCGATGCCCCCGGTGGGGGCGAAGGTGGCGCCGGACCCCCGGTGGGGCGCGGGTTAATTCACGAGTCTCGGGATAGAAAGGATAGATGCGGTAGCACCTATTCAGCAGTTCCATCCCTCCCATGCCTGTTAACCTATCACAGCGCAGCGGTGGACGGCAGCGACAGCATGCGACAGTCAAAAATTGCCGCTCTCACATGGGCAACGACAGCTTTTGTAAAAACACGACAACTGGTTACTTCATTTCTCTGTCAAATGCGTTGTATCATTCATTGATTATTAATGATTATCAAATGTGACTCTTCGTGTATGCCTCCCGGCTCGCAGGTAGCCCGGTCTGTAGGGCACTGGACTAGATAGGACTGTAGGGATAGACTAGCTGGGGATGCAGGATGCCAACCAGGTCCTGTTTAGGCCACTGGATACCATTATTACGGCTGCCAACCGGCCTCCCTCAGGCAGCCGGCCGACCCGCCAGCCGCCGCCGCCAATCCAGTTAGAGATAACTTTCAGTACCGACTGTGGGATGCTACGTGTGCACAAAGTGCCAGGAGCCGGTGCTGAAGCGCCGCGACAACATAAGCTGATTGTCACCGCTCCACCGCTCCGAAAGTCTCAAGATAACCGTCTTGTTGTACTAAGAACGTAATGGAATACTTTGACCACTGCTCGTGTGACCCGGTGGGGTAGGCTTCCTAAATAGGCTAGAATGTTAATCAGACGTTTTGCTTTATGCTCGACGTCCCATTGCTGGGATCCGATTTTCCAGGCCGAGACAGGCAGCTAGGTTTATCTCGATACTTCTTAGACACGCAACTGGCGGCATTCAGACGCCTTTTCAATCCAACATACAATCTGTGCTTGCTTTAATCATTTTATTTGTCTTCAGGACCAGTGCTGAGACGAAGGTAGATGTTGCCCAGCCCCTCCAACAGCAAGAGCAGTCCACTGGATGTGACGTCACACCTCGCAACATATAACATGGGAAAATTAAATGATAAGATATCCAAAGTTTTGCAAAAAGAGGCTCAGAATTAAAAATGGAATGATTATTAATTCCATTTAGGATAAACTTGATTACCATCTATTCTCACAAATTAGTAAGCGTGAAAAGCCATTAGCAGCAGTTAAACACACGGCTCAATGGTGAAGGAATTCCTCCACGCCCGTGTGACGTCACTTGGGAATTCCTTCACCATTGAGCCGTGTGTTTAACTGCTGCTAATGGCTTTTCACGCGTCACTTGGGCGTGGAGGAATTCCTCTTGAACGTACCTTTAAGTAGAGGTATCTTGGATGTTGCCCGGGCCATTCTAGCCTCCCGGTGCCGGAGCCAGAATTTTGAAAAACGTTAGAGCATTCTCTTCATTTCCCTTAATCACTTTCTTGGGAGCTTTTGACCTGAACACATCAAACGAGATGTGTTCAAGATGATGATGCGTTTGTATAAACAATGATGCAGACACGCAACTTACTTGTTTCACATGAATTCAGGGTCAGATCCAGATTGACGGGACCCGAAATCGTGAAAAACATGCATTTTTAGACCATCGAAAAAAATGGAGGTTTTGGGTAGAAAATTTCCGGGTGCCTTCCCTCCGCCTAGATCCACCACTCCACGGATTAGTTAGGTTTAAAATGCTTTTTTGTAATTAAAAGTGATTAAGAGCAATGAATTATCACGCTAATCAGAAGTGTAAGCGGCCGCAGTGCTCCATCATCGCCTCTCAAAAAGAAGTTCGTCTCCTAAATATTCCCAATCCCGTACCAAGTGCGCCATGACACATTTGAGGCAGGCTTGCCTCACGTGCATACATTGATTTAACATTGATTTTTTTCAAAGTTTATTTACATACGCAATTTTTTAACAGGGCTTCGCACGCACAGTGGAGCGGGTCATAAAATGCCTGCTTCCCACATATTTCTCTGAGGTGGCCAGAGAAGCATTTGCTTCCGAAGAACGTTACTTCGCTGCTCTTGAGAGATCTCACCGGCACGTCGATTGGATACACAATCTTTAACATTGCTCTATTTTGTTCTTATAGGCTTTCAAAACCATATCTATGTTTTGGATCCTCAGTATTTTCGGTCAGGTGGCGCTACTCAGGATGACCCATTGTTGCTACGGAGTCATAGTTGAAGCTACTCAATGTTAAGGCCAAGGTCACAGGTCAAGGCGAAAGGTCATTAGTAAAGATAAAGTCTTAATTTCAAAACGGTTGCTATGGTTCCAGTTATAATGTGTATTATTGCAAATATATAATGTTGTGACGTCATAGGTCAATGACCATGATCGACTTTGACCTCAAAATCTCAGAGGATACTGGGTGGAACCCTCCTTCCATGGCATTGTCGGCTTTCAGTGTAACCCGTTTTTTTTGACAATCACGACATTTCCCAATAGGAATTCAGCACGGCCCAGATTTGACCTTTATGGCATCGTTTAACCTTGAAGATATTTCCCTGAGCCAATACAAATGGAACAGAAATAGAGCATCACATCTCCCCGAATACCAAAACGGTTGTTTTTCTGATCCTCTTGGTTTCCGAGATCTCACGGGATAGGGGTGGGGTGACACTTTAGGACCACCTGCACTGTGCGTTAACGCCCGTACTGAGAGTGGTCTGGTACTAAAGCGCACTGGAGGGGGGGGTGGTAAGCCCCTAAGATCTCGGAAACTACAAGGCGTAGAAAAACGCCGTTTGGGAGGTGGGTGGGGGCTATGGTGGTTTACATCATGAACAAGTTTCCTTGACCTAGGTCAATATCTTCAAGGTCAAACTAGCTCCTAAGGTCAAATATTGGTCACGCTGATTACTTATTGGAAAATGTAATTATTATGCGGTAAAAGACTGGAATAAGCTAAATGCGGACCATGGTATAGAGGGAACGTCACAAAGAAGCTTTCCAACAATTTTGGAGTCAAGGTCATTTAAAGACCTATGCAGTCACAATATGATATACTACCGATAAGGTACACTTTGACTAATACTATAGCCACTGTTTGGCGGGAAATGCAGATGGACCTTTCACAATGAAATTTGACCTTGACCTTTACATTTATGTATCTTAACTATGACGCATGCCATAATACACGTCAGACCGGGTAACGTCATTTGATCGGAGGCACTGGAGACAATAACCTTGAAAGTACTGATATGACCTTGAACTGTGACCTTTGCTCTTGACTTTGTCATTCATGTGGGGTGACCTTGACATATCATTCCGGTTATACGTCGTTATTACGTCACCACTTGGTCTCAAATTCAAGTGAACTTGTCCGACCGCGCGATTGTGGCGATTTTAAAATGTAGGTCTGACATTGAAAGCCTAAAGTAGAACGCTTTTCAACAGATTTTCCAATTTTTTCACCACTCGACACGTCGTAAATTTTCTCAAATATGGTTTAGTATAGTTTTTCGGCTACGACCGGTTCTCCGGCCACCTCACAAAAATAGGCGAGGGGCCTTTGAGGCCCCCTCCAGTGCGCGCGTTAACGCCAGACCCCTCTCCACTGTGCACATTAACACGCACATTGACGGGGGTCTGGGCCACCTTTGCTTTGATTGGGGGAGCGGGTACCTGCCCCCCTCTAGATCTCGAGAACCAAGCTAGATAGCAAAAAACGGTAAACGGTGTTGGGTAGCCCATTTACTTCGCTATCAAAAATATCGGAACCATTTTTGTCAGGTCATATTTAAGGTCACTAGAGGTCAAAACATACCATCATAGGGATAACATGTAAATGAAGGTTTTTGGACATAACATCTGAACAAGAAAATGTAAAGAAAAACAATTTAGACCATTGAAATCCTCGCAGCAGGCCAAATCGAATATGTAATATGACCTTAATATGCGATTTGACGTGAGCTGAGGCCAGGTCAAGGTCAACGTTGGTAAAATGCATGTCATTTGAACCGCAATGCACATGCAAATCTAATGCAGTTCAAATAAACGTGCATCACCGTCTGTTACTAAGTTATTGAGTTAAAACAACTTTTCCCATGTTTTTTTCAATGTAGAAGTCATGGCTCGTACCTGACCTTAGTTCATCGATATAAGAAATACTGGAATATTTGTTAGATAACTCGGTGGGTCCATTATGTTATTTGAGTTTTAAAGTTCACCCGATTCTGATTTATACTAACTTCAACTCTTTAGAGGTCAGGTCACTTGACCTGTACTGGTGACCTGGCCTGAAAATTATCAAACCTTAAAATTGTGACGCAAGTTATACAAATGATCATAAAAAGGTATGCCCAGTACGGTGAGGCTACGCGCCGCCGTTTTTATGCTACCAAAAACTCGAAGAAGGAAGGGTAGCTGCCCCCTTCCGTCAATGCACGTGTTAATTCAAGGACGAACAGGCCATAAAGAACGAAAGATAGCCCCTTATATGAAATGCCTGACGTAAGCACCTTGTCTCTGCGACCAATAATATCAAGAACAACTTTTATAACATTAACCCTCGCCTCGCGGGGCCATCGATGGTCCCCTTAAGGTTTTTTCGGGATAGCAGAAATACGATGAGATGCAGCACCAGGGTTGAATGCTCTATCTCTCACTCCATCATTTTCCCACCATCCCTGAAATTTTTTTACCCCAGGTCTCCCAAGGTCCGGTCACCAGGCGAGGTCAACCAAGGTCACCTCACCTCAACTTTTGACCTCTATAAGAGCTACATTTCTTAGTCGATCGATTTGAAACTTCCTACACTTCATGGCCCCTCCAGGGTCTACAAAGTGTATATCCGGGATTTTTCGATATCGTGACCTGAGTTCAGGTCACGGGGTGACCTCTCCTATTGAAAAAGCATAGGGGAAAGCTGTCTTATGATCTAAAAGTCACAAAAACGATTTCAAATGCTTAGCTTGCTCAGAAAAGCGTTCTTGGACACCCTTTCACTGATCCCAGGGGCCATATTTTCCTTTGGAGCTCTCCAAGGTCATCCAAGGTTACCAGGGGTCAAAAACAGTATTGTGACAATAACGTTTGACATAATTAAGCTAGAGCGCTGAATCAAACATCAGTGTGTATGTCTCGTCACTGGCTTTTATTTGATATACGGCAAGGTTAGTTTCTAACCTTTCGTGACCTCAGGTCATATTAAGTCACGAGGTGACCTCTGGAGTCAAAGACCTGGCGGGAGGTCATTACGTTCCACATATCGGAAAAAAGTTCTGGCAATTTCCTATAAAATGTATTTCACCAGACCTCAATAGCTCTAATGGCATAAGAGTTATGACCAGTTTGCTTAAGCATTGTATATTTTAGTGAAAATAGCCTATCGTGACCGAACTTGACCTCTGGAGGTCAAACTATTGGTCTGAGCGCTTAAACATGTGAAAAATTCGTACTGAATTCACGCAAGCTTTCTAATGCACTTCGCACATTGGCGTTAACCCCCATATTTCCGGAGCTAGAGTGGGGGCTATCGATGTCCCCCGGTGGGGCGAAGGTGGTACCGGACCCCGGGGGAGGGGTTAACATAGTGACCCAAATACGCCAGTTGGTGTCGCATTTTCGTACTGATTTTCCTAAATCAGTCATTTGGCATTTTTTTCTAAAACGTTATCTTACATAGATTTAGCAAAAACACGCAGATGAGGCTCGCAGAATCTAGATAAATCATCATACTATCAGATCCAATCATCTTTTAACTTTATTACTGCCACCGGGTGGACTCCGCCCATCTCTCATGCTTTTCCGAAACCTCCCAAAACGGTTTGCATTCTGCTTCTGAAAGTGTGACTTAAAAAAAAAATGAGCATATGGCCTGAAAGTTTTGAGATAATATCTTCACCGGGAATGAAACCCTGGCTTTGTATTTAGAGAGGGATTTGTCTCCAAACCGAGTATTATCGTGTACGTTTGCGTCCTGCGGTAGATTCCAGGTGATAGCTCATTTACGTATTCGTATTTTTTCGATAGAGGTAGTTACAGAAACTAAAAAATGCAATTGGATCGTACTACTGCAGAGTAAAAATAGACTGCTTACAGGGAAGCCGGAAGGAATAAAAGTAGACACACCATTCTCCTACCCAGTGATAGACCCAAGAGGCTGGGAGACTCAAGAACTCCCCCCCAAATGTCCGAGTGCATTAGATAATGCATACCCGCAGGCAGTTCCGAGGCAATGGTAGCGGAAGCTCGAACCTCCCTCCGTCCTCGAAATAAAGTCCTGGGTCCGCCACTTCTCCTAGCCTTCTATCATTTACCTTATATCATGATGATAAGATTTCATATACGTGCTCACCTTTGCAATTAAGGGGCTTCACGCAAGAGCAAGAATATTTTACTATACTAAGTGCGATGAATGGGACAAGCGCTTTGGACATGCATTTTGTTTCCAAGACTGACTAGAGAAAACATTATCCGTAAGCGGATCAAAGAGACAATATCATTCAGACAGAACACGAGCTACATTGCTGGTACCGCGATACTATGATTAGGGTTTGTGGCACATTCCTGGGGACCTCCGCTAATTATTACAGTTACGTTGTCACCGTTTTTTAAAGAATGGTGTACCAGACCTGGTAACGACGGCGTGAATTGACGGGATATGTGAAGACCAACGCTACTGAGGGCTGTAGAAACAATCATGAAATTTAACTTTTTATCTCCAATTAATAAAATAAAGCAGGTGATTGTGCAATGGAGTTGTGCATCACTTCTATCAGTTTGATCATCTAAACAATCGATTTCCCAGTGTCTGTCATTGAAATGGCGTGTGCCTGACGAGAAATGGGGAGATGTGTCACTTTGCGCATTAAAATGCTGAATTACGACGCTCCGACGCCTTGAAAGTTCCAATATCTCAAATGGTGCGTAGATTTCACTGTCTGCGCGTGGTGAGCAGCCCCCGCTTTGAACGCCGACTCGTCCTGACGTGGCACTACGCCAGAAACGCCTAGTCATCGTGCCCGGGGCTCGCGCGCCACAATCACCATGACTGGTAACACTCGAAACCCCAACATGCGCCTCCCGCTCTGCCGTGGCCTTGAGGTTGGCTCAACTGGAAGGTGCAATATATTGTTTACGGTAATAATTCATAAATTGCATATGTCATTGTCCTGACGTGATTACTGTGTCCTAAGCTAAGCATTCCCAGCTCAGTTCACTTCAGATGCTTGTGCAGAATCTCATTCATAACTCACGGGTCTGAAGGTCAGGGATTCTGTTTGCACCTCTCTGCCACCCCAGTGGAGGGGCGAGTGTTGCGCCGACCTCAGGTGGCGTCGCTTCCAGCGCCTTCAACGCCTCGGGTGGCGAGTGCGTGATCCAGAGGCGTTTTTTATAGGACTGAGGTTCTTCCTGGCAGCCAGACAGTGTGTACAGGACTGCGAGTGGAAACGGTCCGGGGAAGGCATCTCAGGTAAGTACGAGAGCTGCCGATTATGGTAATGGTAATATGTGTTGGGGTTTTAATAATTGTTGGGGCTGAACGACGCAACAACTGCCAGGGGTGTACCTACGGCGTCGTCAACTCTCACCGTGTTGGGAGGAATTTGGAAGATCAGATCGGCTTATTTAGAGGCTTTGCGGGGGACTTTAAACCGGGACTGGTGGCTTTGAAGACTGATGCTATCCACTAAGCCACCCATCTCCTTGTGTTTGGGTTTAACAACACGCCGCGTACAAACGCTGAGCAGTGTCAACAGTGCACTGTTGGGAGGGTTTTTGGGGACCAGATCACACAAATTCAGAGGATGTGCTGGAGTCTGAACTAATGAACCTTTGGCTCGGAAGAATACAAAACAATCACTGAAAAAGTGGTACTGGAATAAGAGCTTTGTTGGAAAGAAACCGTTGTGTGATAATTCAAAGTACATGGAAATCCCAAACATATAAAAATATATCAGAAAAATGTATCATTGCATACAATACAGATTTCAATGGGCTTTACGAAATGGAGAAACCAATATATTTCTTAAATAATCAAATTAAGCTTACCTATTCGCTGGTGCTACTTTTCAAGAAACGTCAACTAGCATCATACCGGACAAAAATGTAGGCTCAGTTTTCTCACTTCCACTGCTTGACTCTTATTCTATATGTAAACGCAAGAACCCATGACCAGTGACGGCGGAACGTCCGAATTTAAGGGATGGGGGCACCATGGACTTTTCAACTCATTTCTTTCCAGTAAACGCCATAGGGTTAGTGTTAAAATTTCTGATTTAAAGGTGGCCACCGTGCCCCGGTGCCCCCCCCAGTTTCATCGCCAGTGCCCATGACCAAAATGGGACGGGAACTTGGTGTTCCTTGATAGGGAATATATGCATTTGTTTGCGTTGGCGGACGCAGAGGGAACCATTCCGACCATGCCCCCCAAAGCGTTGGAGGGGGGCAAACTATCTTTGGCCCCCCAAACGCCTGAGAAATTTTTGAAAAAAGTGATAACACTAGGTCTGTAGAGCAAAAAAATATTCGCTTCCCCCCCCCCCGAGGAGAGACAGACATGGGTTTGGCCCCCAAAACTCGTGTCTGCGTCCGCCCCTGTTTGTTTGCTTGCTTATTGAATTGGAGCACCAGCAGTGTACCTACTAGCAATTTTGCCTCCGTTTTTCCACGCTAGTACCACCCATGATATTTTCACTGATCTATCTACTTCTACCATAAATATTCAAATTGAATTTAGGAGTGAATACATTTGGGAGGACGGCATTTGAACGCTTCCTCTTTTTTTGGTGACTGTAACTCTCATAATATACCGCGTGTGCTAAAAATAGGTAATATTAGAGGCCTAAAACCAACTTGAATGGGTCTCGCCTAAACAGAGATGATGGCACTTTGCTGGGTTGCAGAGTTGATTAGGGTGTGATTTCAGAAGGGACTTTGTTTTCAATTTCAAAGGAGTGTTTTGACTTAGAGTGACCTAGGCAGAAGACAGGCTATCTCAAAATTGTCCGAACAATGTTTCTCATTGCACCACTTAATGTAGATTGTTTGGTAGCACCGCTCTTGTTGTGACCAGTGGCGGATCTAAGCCAGTCGGTTTGGGAGGGGCAAACCAAAGTCGAAAAGAAGAAAAAACGTCATGGGGTGAAAAATATGGGCTCGAGATACTTTTTTCCTATCGAAGGCCCAATATTTACACTGAACTTAACTGGTTCTGTTTGAAGTTGAGAGTTGAAGCACCAAACTATTGCTTATACACTAAAAAGGAGTAGGGGAAAAAGGAGGTCGATCGCTTTGGGAGGGGGCAAAACTATGTTTTGCCCCGAGCTTTTCCGTTTGGGGGGTAAATGCCTTTTTGCCCCCTCCCTGGATCCACCACTGTATGTGACAGAAGCACTTCAGAACACTCAAACGTAGGCATTGAAAAAGTACAAGATGCACCATAATCAATTATATGCTTTAGCTTCGCTTTGCACCAGATCCCATAGTTAAAGCTAAGGCGCAGTTTGTGCAAGCGAAACCACGTCTCAACCTCATTAAATCGCATTCGGCCACAAGCGTTTATGGTCTAATATACCAAGGTGTGGTAGCTCTAACTGGACGCTAGAGACAGTCAGCACCAATGGAGAAGCCGGTGTTCCACCTAAATCCGACTCATAGACTCTCTCTGGGACCACGGCCCTCTATCAAAGTGTCTCTGCTTATCTCTGCTGCTAACGGTATCGTATGGGCCCATCAGCATATAACATCAATCCACAAGGTAATTAACTAAACCAACATTCTAAAGTGAGAGTCAGAAGCTGTTGAGAGGCTTGTTTATGTTCTCATATCCTGTAATCTTACCATATTGATCACCCGTTGGTGATGCATATTTCTGACCAAGGTCGGGAAGTTTGGCGCCATTGGTCAGCGCTGTTCGGTGCTGTTGTCGAGTGGCCGACCCAGGGGCCGCTGAGTGACTTGCTTATCAACAGCCTCGAGGCGGATGCAGTACCACCGTGACCACCATCCGGGTGTACACAGTACAGTGAGCTCAGATCGTAGACAAATCAGTTTTGATACTCTTGCAAACTCAGAGCGGGATTTAACGCTGCACACTAACCCTCATAAGGTGAGCGTTTCCTCGATATTGTGTTGTTTATGGTTCAGCTACGGTCGCGACGGAGCCGACCATTCTGGTAATGCTTGGCTCTGTATGAAGCAAGACTATAGGGAGCAGGCGCCAACTGTGCATCATCCACTGCTGGGTCTGTACACTGCACAACTAAACTCTTGCTTTCGAATGTTGTTGCGTGCTATACCGATATGAATCTACCTCATTGAAAGTATCTGATCTATCCTATGAACAGATAGCTTTGATATGCAAGATAACATCCCTGTCTTCTAAGCCACTAGTCCCGGGTTCAAGTCCCGGCGGAGCCTCTGAATAAGTTGATCTGATCCCCAAAATCCCTCCCAACAGGGTGAGAGTTGGAGACGCCGTATGACCTTGGCAGTTGGTGCGTCGTTAAACCCCAATGATTATTGTTTGGTATGCAAGAGCCATATGAGTATGAGGGCATAACATGCAAATATACCTGGTAACACCATGTCTCCGGCTGTGAATATCACTAGACACGATCGTCAAGTGCACAATCTTAAAGCGAAGCTTGTTTTCTGGTGCCATAATCAATTTCTTTGAGTTGAAGTCACGAAATGTCGAAACTTTCAGCTGCCTAACTCGATTACCGGCAGCCTAGAACTCGATTAGCGCTAACCCGGCCCACCATTGTCTACTGCTTCAGCTCAGCAAGAATGGTGACCATCTACGGCGTGGAGCCCAGCCCTCCGTGCAGGGCCGTGTATCTGGTGGCCAAGGCCATTGGCCTCGACTTCGAGAAGAAGGATGTAGACATGGAGAACCGAGAGCACAAGTCTGCTGCTTACTTGAAGATCAACCCCCAGGGCCTCGTGCCCGCCCTGGTGGATGGGGATCTCAAAATTGGAGAAAGGTGAGATGGTGGAATCATATGCTAGGCAGTTTTCGACTAGACTTTCGATTACTTTCTTAGGGCCCGTGAGACTGATTCTATACTGAGTGCCCACACCGAGAATATGTAACGGAGACTTAGTGTACTATGCTTTGAATTATATGGTTAAATTGATCATGAGCAATGACCTTTCATTGGAATGTTTTGTCTTGTCATTAGGATCGTTCCGGGCCGGTTTATTGATAGAAATTCGTCGGAGAGTAATGTTTGAATTAAAAAAGTTTGCTTTTTTACTTTCTTGCACGAAAACAGTGACTTTCTGAATGTGTTCAAAATAGCCTATCATCAGAATGGCATCCGTTTTTCTTTTAGTATGGAGCTCATAGGTAAGACTGTTATCTGTGGTGGAGAAGGGTGATACATAAAAAACCATAGTTTGCATGGGTCAGTGATTCTAGATATATGTACCAGCTTATCAGTTTGTATTTTATATTTTACCAGTTTATATTTTTCTGACAAGCCAACAGTCTTCTTGCCTACATTTTTGGGAGCATCACTAGTCAATTGTAGCATCCGGGTATCATAAATACTTGCACACCTGTCTCACCAGTCGCTGCTGACTCCCGGTACGGTTGAACAGGAACGCTCGTCATAACTCAGTGTCCTCCCACAGCCGCGCCATCATCACCTACCTGATGAACAAGTACGCCCCGAAGAGCAACCTGTACCCCAGCGACCCGGCTGCCAGGGCCATTGTCGACAGCAGGCTCTACTTCGATGTCTCCCTCTTCGCCGCTCTGCGAGGCGTCCTTGTAAGAAAACTCGGAGCCTCGTGAAATTAATTAATGCTGCTGCTTTTTAATCACCTCAATTCATATACACCCTGCCGCTGATTTTTCAGAATAAGAATGCAATATAGGATGATTACCTGATGTTATAGTATTTGGACAAATTAGATATAACCTTCTAGTACTACGCGCATAATGCAACATTCAGTCTTATTGGGTCTTTGTTTTTAGTACATAATTGTGCTGCCCTCCGCAGAAACAAGGCTTGGTGGCTTCGCGTGTAAATATACATGAATGTTTCCAGAAATAACTGCACATATAGTCAAATTAATGTGAACCGTATAGCCGATGCGAAAATGTTTGATCGACGGTTTTTTTCAGTTCCCAATGTTGTTTGAGAAGAACGCCAAGGAAAGTAATAAGAATCTTCCTGCACTGCACGACAAGCTGAAGATACTGGAAAGCTTTTTCGAGCACTCTGACTTTGTCGCTGGTAACAAGATCACCGTGGCGGACCTTTCCATCCTGGTCTGCGTCAATACAATGTCGCTGATTAACATCGACCTCTCAGCAGTGCCCAAGACAAAGGCTTGGCTGGCGAGGATGCAGGAGGATTTGCCTTACTTTGATCAGGTTGAAACCCCCGGTGCTAAGAGAATTTCAGGCATGTTCCTTCAGCGCAAGAAGGAGTTGGAAGCAAAATGAAAGCTTTTCCTATGGTTTTCCGATTTTCCGGAAGTCCAACGGAAGCAAGTACCAACACCGTTTCCTCGCTAACATGCCCAGTTCTAATCAGATGTTCTCAAAATATTTCAGGTTCGAATTTGAGGTTGCCAGCACTTCGCCAAATACTCAGGAATTGAGGGAATCATGCCTTTAATGACCAGCCAGTGCTCGTCAAAACAAAACTGGACGACAGAAAATTTAATGCCTTTCATGAGGGCTACGATGAAACAAACATCAGCACGTACCTTTTATAATTCATTTCTTATCTGAGCGCGTTTTACTGTTTTCTTGTCATTACAGCTTCCCTTGTATTCCCTGAAGTACCTGCTAGCTTTCGAGCACTTCGTAGTATCTGCCACATAGTTCAGTCTTTCACTGTTCCAAATGCTCTATGAATATAAAGGCTAGCGCTGATTTACTACACCTTACACCTCAAGCGGTTTCAATGCTGATTTTTTTCTCGCAGAATGTTAAGTTCTAACTTGTCTGAAGTCTTTCGGAAGGACTTGGCCACTTGATCAGATCTGTACAGCCAACACCTATCCCAAAACCTGGCGCCGCCGTTATGTCTGATGTTGATGTTCATGATACGCGACTTGATTGAAACAACTTCTAGAGTCGATTGTGCTGAAGAAAACAAAACACATCACCTCCCAGAAAAATATAATAATGGAAACTTTGCAGAAAGCGTAAAAGAGCCTAGTGGTAAAGGGCTTTGATCATATGTACCTTTTGTATAGTATATTTTGGGATTCGATCAAATGATCAAAAATCCCATTCGAATTGTCTTGCGATGACCATGGTATCTTGTAGTTCAGCTGACAGCCGAAATCTCGTATTCTTTGACAGCTAACATAACGAGGTATTGCCACGCCTCTCCGATGTATGTGCGGAGAGCTGTATATTGGTGTTAAATCCAGCGCCATGTCTAATAAATAAGTGTATTTCCACTGATTTTTTTATATTTGCGATGTGATGAATGATGCAATATTGTAGGCAGATTCAACACACACAATTCAGGCCCAGGCAAAATAAACTCAAACGGCACAATTTCACTCAAAGTTACAGCGGACCTGGATAAAAACCAATTATGACGACAATCTTTGATCTTTGATTATCATAGATATCTTTGCTGTTTCATAGAAGAAAAATGTATACAAGTTTGACATGGAGACAAGTGCCAAAAACATAATCATTATACCTCCAAGCTGCTATAAAATCTCGTTGATCGCACACATTGTTGCGCGTTTCTTCAAAGGAACCGAGAGAAAGTCAGGCCTACCTCTGGAGACAGTTGGAATCGCGCGGTCGCACCAGTTCGCCTGCACTACAGACCGAGTGGTGACGTAATAACGCCCTATAATCGGGATCATATGTCAAGGTCAACCCACACTAAGGTCACAGTGAATGTCATAGGTCAGATCAAGGCCATACAAGCATCTTCAATGTCATTGACCCCAGTGTTTCGGTCAGATGACATTACTCAATATGATACATGTTATGTTATGACTTCATAATTAAGTTACTCAATATCAAGTTTAAGGGTACTTGCCATGGGCAAAGGTCTCCTTGTTAAGGTGAAACCCTCATTTACTCCTCAAAAGTTGTTAACTCTCGCCCCACCGGGGGAGCCATCGATGGCCCCCACTAAGGTTTTTCCGGGATAGCAGAAAAACGACGAGGCGCAGCACCACGGTTGAGGGCTCTACCTCTCACTGCATCATTTTCCCATCATCCCTTAAATTTTTTACCCCGGTTCACCCAAGGTCAGGTCACCAGACGAGGTCAACCAAGGTCACCTCACTTCAACTTTAGAGCTCTGTAAGAGCTACATTTCAAAGCCGATCGATTTGAAACTTCCTACACTTTATGACCCCTCCAGGGTCTACAAGGTGTATATCTGGGATTTTTCGATTTCGCGCCCTGAGGTCAGGTTACGAGGCGACCTCTCTCTTTGGAAAAGCATAGGGAAAAGCTGTTTCATGATATAAAAGCCGCAAAAATGATTGCAAATACTCAGACTGCTCAGAACAGCGTTTTTTGACACCCTTTCATGGATCCCAGGGGTCATATTTGCCCTTTGACTTTTCCAAGGTCATCCAAGGTCACCAGAGATCAAAAATAGTATTTTGACAATAACTTAAATATAATAAAAAAATATTTTTGACCTAATTAAGCTAGAGCGGTGAAACAAACACCTTCGTGTTTGTCTTGTCACTGGCTTTCATTTAATATACGGCAAGGTCACTTTATGACCTTTCGGGACCTCAGGCCATATTAGGTCACGAGGTGACCTCTGGAGGTCAAACCACAGGCGGGAGGTCTTTACATTCCACATAGCGGAAAAGTACTGGTAATTTGCTATCAACTGTATTTTACCAGGCCTCAATAGCTCTAATGACATAAGAGTTATACCCAGTTTGCTTAATCATTGCATATTTGATTGAAAATAGCCGATCTTGACCTAATTTGACCTCTGGAGGTCAAACCATTGACCTGAGCACTAAAATATGTGAAGTAATTTCTTACTGAATTCACGCGAGCTTTCTGTTGCACTTTGCAGATTTGCGCTAACGCCCATATTTTCGGAGTTAGAGGGGGGACCATCAATGCCCCCGGTGGGGCGAAGGTGGCGCCGGACCCCCGGTGGGGCGCGGGTTAACACGCGCACTGGAGGGGGCCTCGGAGGCCCCTCCACCTGTTTTTCCGAGGTGGCCGGAGAACCGCTTGCAGCGGAAAAACGAAACCTGGCCACATTTAACAAAATTTAATAGCGCGTCGATTAGTGAAGACTTTTTGAAAATTGCCCGAAAATTTTTTGACTTATAGGCTTTCAAAGTCAGACCTGCATTTTGAGATCGCCGTAAACGCGTAGTCGGACCAGTTAGCTTGCATTGAAGACCGAGTGGTGACGTCATAACGTCATATAAGCGGGACTATATGTCAAGGTCACTTCACATGAAAGTCAAGGTCAAGGTCAAAGGCCACAGGTCAAGGTCATATCTGCACTTTCAAGGTCACTGACCACTGCGCGTCCGGCCAAATGACGTTACCCCGTCTGACATATATTATGCTATGACGTCATCGGTAGGGTACCCCAATACAAAGGTCAAGGTCAAAGGTCAAGGTCAAAGGTCATTGGGAAAGGTCAATCCTCATTTCCCGCCAAACAGTGGCTACAGTGTTAGTCAAAGTGTAAATAATAAGTAGTATACCATATGGTGACCTTAAATGTCAATTACCTTCAATGACCTTGACCCAAAAGTTGTGGGGAAGCCTCTTTGAGACCTTTTCTCTATGAACCTTGTCCGCCTTTAGCTTATTCCCGCCATTTTCCTGCATAATCACAGCATTTATCAATCGATACCAGCAAGGCCAATATTTGACCTTTACGACCTCGTTTGACCTTGAAGATATTGACCTAGGTCAATGAAAATTGGTCATCATGTAGATCACCATAGCCCCCACCCACCTACCAAGTGGCGTTTTTCTAACCCTCTTAGTTTTTGAGATCTTAGGGGGCCTACCAGGCCCCCTCCAGTGCGCGTTAGTGCCAGACCCCCTCCAGTGCGGGTGTTCAAGTGCCAGTTATTTTGCATATTGTTGGAAATATGTCATATTGTTACGTCCTATGTCATTGGCCTTGAATGACCTTAAGCTTAAATTTTCACAAGACATTCTGTGGGACATTCCCTCTGTGAACTCAGTCCGCCTTCAGTATGTTCCCGGCTTTGTTCCGCATAATCACAGCATTGCCCAATAGGACTCCAGTACGGCTCAGATTTGACGTTTGCGACCTCATTTGACCTTAAAGATATTGACCTAGGTCAATGAAAGTGGGATATAATCTAGATCCCCATTGACTTTACTCACCTCCTCACGGATGTTGCTCTAACCTTCTTTGTTTCCGAGATCTCAGGGGCACTTTAGGACCCCTTCACTTCGTGTTGACGCCAGACCCCTCTCCGATACGTGTGATATCAGCTAACAGAGCAGAACAATGTAAAATATATTCAAAACCATTGGAATCCTCTCAGCGTGCCCCATCGAATTATGTATCATATGACCATATCAGGTTAAATAATAGAATACACCCTATCTAAGGTTAGGTCAAGGTCAGCGTAGGCTATGAAACGTATAATTTGAGCTGCAATGGAAAGCCAAACATAATTGGGAAATGGTAACACCCTAATGTATTCTTCATTCATGAACATAACTTAAAGAACTCATAACTTTTTCAAACTTTGACCAATTTCTCTATGAATTTCTAACAGAGAGGTCATAGCCCTGACCTGACCCCAGGTCACCGATATAAAAAGAATCGTTAGCGCAATGAGTTATACTCGGTGAGCTTATTGCGTGATATAAAATTCGGATGAATATATTGAGTTTACTTTAACCGCTGCATATCTTAAAGATCTTGAAGTTAGATCACTTGACTTGGGCTGATGACCTGATCTGGTATGACCTGGGTTGACCTGGTATGACATGGTATGACCTGGACCTGGTGTAAAAATGTTGTCAGAAGCTTTAAAAAGAACTGGGTATTTGTTATGCCAAACTAGCTATCTACGGTTTACCATTCGAAGAAAAGACTCAAGAGGGTGGGGAGGGGGCAAGGCCCCGTACCAGCACGTGGTAATAAAAACGCATCTACCCTTAGTAGGGGAGAGTGGGGTGAGTTGTATCATGTCCAAGTTGTATCAGAGCGATTTTTTCCAAAACTATCCAAGAGATAGCGCTCCCGACACGACCAGATGATGCGGCATGCGGTCCGCCATCTTTCTTTATACTGCCGTCTCTTTGGCTTGGCGCGTTTCGCGGTGAGTGCAGAAAATGTGTTTTCGGGGTGTCATTCTCTAAAATTTCGTCGTAAGGAAATTTGTGTTCTTGTCATTCAGATGTTCACGAATCGGAAGGATCGCTGTAGCAGTGGTAAAGGTAGATTCTAAGGTTTCGTGCGTGAGAAGGATTTTCTCGGCTGGTCACTGGTTGTTGAGCACGAGGACGTTTTTTCCAATGTGGGAGGGTGGTACATGTTGTATCAGGGCCAGGTGGGGTATGTTGTAACAGTGATACAGCTCACCCCAATGTTCATACAGCTCATTAGGGATGTCGCCACAGATTCGGTTTTGCCAAAAACACTATATTGTCACATGTAGCCACAACGAAAAATTAGGTAAAATATTTTTGATGCAAAAAGTGCGGGTCAGGATAAGTGCAAGACGGGCCGCGCTGATGGAATGAAAGCAAAAGTAAAATTGAAGTCTAAAAGTCTAGTGACGAATCTAGGATTTCGTTAGGGGAAGGCTCTGAGGGGGGGCGCCGAACCTGGGGGCGCCGAATATGAGGGGCGCCAATTTACCACCCAATAGGCGGCCAGTGTCGAAGAAAAAAACGCGTTTAAAAAACGTATTTGTAAATGCTTATTTTCATGAAAGCAGCCTTTCAGTGAAACATCTTCACGTTTACCAGCAAACATATTTCGGGCCGGCAAGGTTTCGCCCAGAACGTAATGACTGGTATATTGGTAGAAAATGCTGGACGCCCCCACTCATGCTAACTGAAGCACCATGAGCAAAGAATACAGCTAACTTCGGTCTTGAAGAAAACTGAGGTGTGGTATCGACCACATTCACATATCATAGTTGTCTTGGCTAACGCTGGGTCCCTACAGAAACCCCGATTGGCGCTACACTAAGCGCAATTAACAATGAATACAGTGAACTTTGGTGAACCTAACACGGGCATTGACGGGGGCGGGTACCCGCCCCCCCTCGGGTTTTTCGGAGATAGTAGAAAAACGGCGGCGCGTAGCTCCGCCGTACTTGGTATACCTTTTCCCTCATCATTTTTACAACTTCTGTCAAAATTTTAAGGTTAGGTCATCTCAGGTCAGGTCACCAGTACAGGTCAAGTGACCCGACCTCAAAAAAAGTTTAAGATAGCATAAGTCGGAGCAGGGTGAACTTATCCGATTGAAACTCATATCACATAATGGCCCCACCGAGTTCTCTAAAATATGTTCCGGTATTTTTGATATCGACGACCTAAGGTCAGGTACGACGCATGACCTCTCCATTGGAAATACATGGGAAAAATGGTTTTTACGGAATAACTCAGTAACGGATAGTGATAGAGCATTTATTTTAGCTGCATTAGACTCGCCTGGGCTTTGCGGTTCTAATGACATGCATTTTATATAATTTGACCCTGACCTGACCTCAGGTCAGGTCAAATCCTTGATTTGACCTAGCAAGGTCAAATTATATATCATTCGATTCGGCTTGTTAAGAGGATTCATATAGTTTGAGTCGTTTTGCTCTATCTTTACTTGTTCAGATGTAATGGCCGAAAAACTGAATTTTACATGTTATCCCTATGACGGGCATGTTTTGACCTCTCGTGACCTTAAATGTGACCTGACAAAAAAATGGTTCAAATGTTTTCGATGGAGAAGTGGATGGGCAGCCCAACGCCGTTTACCGTTTTTCGCTACCTACCGTGGTTCTCGAGATCTTAGGGGGGCGGGTACCCACCCCCGTCAATGCGAAGGTGGCTCAGACCCCCGTCAATGCGCGTGTTAAGTCCTGGCGAAAACTAAGGTACCGTATCGACCACCTCCACATATCACAGTTGTCTTGACTAACGCTGGGTCCCTACTGAAATCCACTATTGACGCTAAACTAAGCATCAGAGGCCGCAAGCTTCTGTGGGCCTGGGCCTCTGAGTTTTTGGTGGCTACTCTGAGCTGATATTGAGTCCCCTCAGTTGATTTGAGACCACTTAAGATAACCAGGCCCTCACACTGAACTTGAATGTGTCGCCAATGGAGCCTTCTGAGTTTTTCAGGGTCCCTTAACTGCTGAAGTTCTCCCTCAACAGATCATGGGCCCTCTGAGTTAATTTTGAGCTATCTTCGAGCGAGTTTTCAGGTTGCCCCTGGGCTGTTCTGGGACCGTGAAAGAGTATTGCACAGGAGCTTACTGGCTTGGCCTTAGATCCTTTGCTGCTTTGGGCCCCCCTTAGCTAAAAATAACCCTGTAGGTGACATTATTGTGGCAGCCATGAGCTGGGCCTAGGGCCCGTGATAGGATTTACTCGGTTGAGGGAAATCAGCCTGTGGATGATGTCACGATCTGGCAACCACTACCATACCTGAAACGCTTCAAGGGCTTCGATTGGCTGATGCTCATCGTGACGTCAGCATATGTCGTCACACCAGTAGCTCACAACAATGGCCGCCGGCGACGGGGGGCTGAGGGGGGCTGGTGTCAGGTAGGTTTTAGCTTTTTTCTACAGAAATATCGAGTTACAAGACAAATGAAATATGGAGTACCGGGTTTTCCAACCTACTTTACAACTTGGCTATCTCAGTTAAAATCACGTTGTGAAGGTGCCACATTTCCTTTAAAACAGAGCAGTGTACGTTTTCCTCTCTAGATCTGCCCTCAGGGGATCTAGAGCACATCTTTATGCATCATTATTTTCCTCTCATCACGGAAAATCGAATGATTTATAAAATGACCTGGCTAGGTCAAATAGTCAAAATGACCTGACCTGGACCTAGGTCAGGGTCACAGAGTGACCTGGTATGGTCATGTTGCATACCGATCGACTCCCAGGGACAATATAAACACAATGCAAGCAGAATGGAAACTTTATCTCAATTCAGTGAGAAGTTATTGGCAAAACAATCAGTCCCTGCTCCTGTGGCCTGATATGACCTTTCAGAGGTCAGATGCTCAAAAACTCAACTTTATGTCGTCAAGATCGTGGTAAGAATGGATAGTTTGAGGATTTTCAGCCTTATCCATCCGGTTATTTCCTGAAAACGAGTCCATTCTACTTTTCACCATAGACTTATAATGGGGTGACCAAAGGCCAAAAAATTGACCGCACCTTAGGTCACCAATATCGAAATTCCGAGATAGCGAATTTTTAGACCCTAAAAACCTTTTTATTTTTTGGAAATTTTCAAATTATTTGGTTTTTTAACTTTCCCTGCTTCTTCCTTCTAATTTTATTTTTTTTTTTTAGGTGTTTAATCTAAAAAAAATAAAAAACTTAAACTACAAAAAACTAAAAAAAAAAAAAAAAAAAATAATTTTAAAAAAATAAAGAAAAATTAAATTTAATTTTTTTTTTTTCTTTTTTTTTTTTTTTTTATTATAAAAAAAAAAAAAAAAAGAAAAATAAACGGGAAGGGGGGGGGTTTAACCCGCGCCACACTAGGGGTCCAGCGCCACCTTCGCCCCATCGGGGGCCATCGATGCCCCTCTAACTCCGAAAATATGGGCGTTAGCGCAAATCTGCAAATTGCAATAGAAAGCTCGCGTGAATTCAGTAAGAGTTACCTCACATGTTTTAGTGATCAGGTCAATGGTTTGACCTCAGAGGTCAAATTAGGTCAAGATCGGCTATTCTCACTCAAATATGCAATGCTTAAGCATACTGGGCATAACTCTTATCCCATTAGAGCGTTTGAGGTCTGGTAAAGTAGGGTAGAGTGGGGTAACGCGCCCACCTGGGTAAGACGCCTTCTACCATCTACAGGCTAATGTAGGAACTGCACCCTCCATATGCCATTTTTTCTGGTAGCGGTTTTCTGATCGGGTCCTGAGCGTGTTTGGACGCGCCTAGTCTGCTCGGTAGTTTTCAGCAAGCATTTGTTGTTTTTACCCTCCGGATATAAAAACAAGCTATCTTAAAGTTGTGATTGTACTCTATGCGATTTAGATGTACTCATAGCAATTTGTGTGGTTTAAACAGCGAGTTTGTGCGACATTTTGACAGCCACTATGCGGCATGGAACGCCGCAGAATTTAGAAATCTTTGTGTCGACGCTGCCGTTGCTACGTGGGTAAGACGCCCATGTGTAGTGCGGGGTAAGACGCCCCAGGCGTCTTACCCCAATATTTGTTGGGCGTTTTACCCCAATGGGTAAGTGTGTCCTTAACCCGCGCCCCACCGGGGTCGGCGCCACCTTCGCCCCCTCTAACTCCGAAAATATGGGCGTTAGCGCAAATCTGCAAAGTGCAATAGAAAGCTCGCGTAAATTCAGTAAGAAATTACGTCGCATGTTTTAGTGCTCAGGTCAATGGTTTGACCTCCAGAGGTCAAATTAGGTCAAGATCGGCTATTTTCACTCAAATATGCAATGATTAAGCAAACTGGGCATAACTCTTATGTCATTAGAGCTATTGAGGCCTGGTAAAGTAAATTTGATAGCAAATTGCCAGTACTTTTTCCGCTATGTGGAACGTAAAGACCTCCCGCCAGTGGTTTGACCGTCAGAGGTCACCTCGTGACCTAATATGACCTGAGGTCACGAAAGGTCAAAAAGTGACCTTGCCGTATATCAAATGAAAGCCAGTGACAAGACAAACACGATGGTGTTTGTTTCACCGCTCTAGCTCAATTAGGTCAAAAGTTATTGTCAAAATACTCTTTTTGACCTCCGGTGACCTTAGATGACCTTGGAAAAGCAAAGGGCAAATATGACCCCTGGGATCCGTGAAAGGGTGTCCAAAAACGTTGTTCTGAGCAGTCTGAGTATTTGCAATCATTTTTGTGGCTTTTATATCATGAAATAGCTTTTCCCCATGCTTTTCCAATGGGAGAGGTCGCCTCGTGACCTGACCTCAGGGCACGAAATCGAAAAATCCCGGATATACACCTTGTAGACCCTGGAGGGGTCATGAAGTGTAGGAAGTTTCAAATCGATCGACTTCGAAATGTAGCTCTTACAGAGCTCTAAAGGTGAAGTGAGGTGACCTTGGTTGACCTCGTCTGGTGACCTGACCTTGGGTGACCCGGGGTAAAAAATTTCAGAGATGATGGGAAAATGTTGCAGTGAGAGATAGAGCCCTCAACTGCGGTGCTGCGCCTCGTCGTTTTTCTGCTATCCCGGAAAAACCTTAGGGGGGCCATCGATGGCCCCTCGGTGGGGCGAGGGTTAAAATCAGAGATAGAGATGATTGTAGGGCTGCCATCTAATGACCTTACCATATTGGCGAGGTTTCACACTGATCGCTTTGCTAAGTTCCCTTGGCGCTGCTTCAAAATCTCGTAATTTTAGGTTTTGAGGTCGGGTCACTTGACCCTGAATAGCTTTTTGACCTGACATGACCTTAACTAAGAAATTTGATCAGATGTGTTAAAGTGATCAGGAATAAGGTACCGTAAGTTTCATTGTTCTGCGCCTCTTCGTAATTTTGAGGGTGGTCTGGGTAAAACCAGAAGGGGCGGATTTTCCCAGGGGGCGTGTTAACCCGCGCCCCACTCGGGGTCCAGCGCCACCTTCGCGCCCCACCGGGGGCCATCGATGGCCCCCTCTAACTCCGAAAATATGGGCGTTAGCGCAAATCTGCAAAGTGCAATAGAAAGCTCGCGTGAATTCAGTAAGAATTACTTCGCATGTTTTAGTGCTCAGGTCAATGGTTTGACCTCCAGAGGTCAAATTAGGTCAAGATCGGCTATTTTCACTCAAATATGCAATGATTAAGCAAACTGGTCATAACTCTTATGTCATTTGAGCTATTGAGGCCTGGTAAAGTTCATTTGATAGGAAATTGCCAGTACTTTTTCCCTATGTGGAACGTAAAGACCTCCCGCCAGTGGTTTGACCTCAGAGGTCACCTCGTGACCTAATATGACCTGAGGTCACGAAAGGTCACAAAGTGACCTTGCCGTACATCAAGTGAAGGCCAGTAACAAGACAAACACGATGGTGTTTGTTACACCGCTCTACCTCAATTAGGGCAAAAGT
Organism: Lepas anatifera; assembly: GCA_034440635.1. Classification (NCBI taxonomy): domain Eukaryota; kingdom Metazoa; phylum Arthropoda; class Thecostraca; family Lepadidae; genus Lepas; species Lepas anatifera. Next base: position 236,788 of record JAOTON010000938.1, read on the forward strand.
TATTGTCAAAATACTGTTTTTGACCTCTGGTGACCTTGGATAACCTTGGAAAAGTCAGAGGGTAAATATGACCCCTGGGATCCGTGAAAGGATGTCCAAAAACGCTGTTCTAAGCAGTCTGAGTATTTGCAATCATTTTTGTGGCTTTTATATCATGAAACAGGTTTTCCCATGCTTTTCCAATGGGAGAGGTCGCCTGTGACCTGACCTCAGGGCACGAAATCGAAAAATCCCAGATATACACCTTGTAGACCCTGAAGGGGTCATGGAGTGTAGGAAGTTTCAAATCAATCGACTTTGAAATGTAGCTCTTACAGAGCTCTAAAGTTGAAGTGAGGTGACCTTGGTTGACCTCGTCTGGTGACCTGACCTTGGGTGACCCGGGGTAAAAATTTCTGGGATGATGGGAAAATGATGCAGTGAGAGGTAGAGCCCTCAACCGCGGTGCTGCGCCTCGTCGTTTTTCTGCTATCCCGGAAAAACCTTAGGGGGCCATCGATGCCCCCGGTTGGGCGAGGGTTAAGGGCCGTGGCCCCCACCAAAGCCTAAACATGTATATTTCCCCTCAAATACCAAATTTTGGCCGCTTTTTTCTTTAAAAATACTTTGATTTTGAGATTTATTCTTGATTAACCATCCCCCTCAAACGTTGGTTTGGCCTTCCAAAGCTGCTCCCGGATCCGCCGATCTATTAAATACCTACCATCTTGTCATGGATCTGCTCGAAGCACTATTTGCATATCGCGATCCCAAACCAATGTCGTCGTTAACTAAATTTTCCATATTATGGATACCCATCCTCATCCTACCTTGACATCCTGTTCCAGAATTTGGGAAGACATACCGAAGAAGAACCACTTGCGAACAGAATGAACCGGAGGCGCTTTAAGGTGCTTTACATGCCTAAAAGATGTTGGAGCCTTACCTTAAATTGCTTTTGCGTTTTCTGATAATAGGTAAAAGCCTACCTGCTTGTTTTTGCTGTGTCGGGCTTTAATGCATCAAATAACTTGCACACTCTTTCACAAGACTATCGTAAAGCGTAATAACAACAATGTTCCTACTTGTTCATGTGACGAGGTACAATATGCGCTGGGTGTTATATGACGGCGTTTTACCCCGGGGCTAGGGCGTTTTACCCCGATAGCGGGGTAAAACGCTCTTTTATGGTCTCAAGAAAAAACAAATTTCGCATACTTCGCATAGTGTCAGAGTCCCAAATTTCTACCTGAGTGTAGACAGACAATGACAGAACTTAACGAAGAAAAAATAAGGCAATTCCATCACGCAGGATTGGTACAGACACATTCTCCTTAACGTATGCGTCTTACTCTACCCTACATTTGATAAGAAATTGTCAGTACTTTTTCCGCTATGTAAAACGTAAAGACCTCCCGCCAGTGGTTTGACCTCCAGAGGTCATCTCGTGACCTAAGATGACCTGAGGTCACGAAAGGTCAGAAAATGACCTTGCCGTATGTCAAATGAAATCCAATGACAAGACAAACCCGATGGTGTTTGTTTCAGCGCTCTGACTTATACAGGGCAAAAGTTATTGTCAAAATACTGTTTTTGACCCCTGGTGACCTTGGATGACCTTGGAGAGGTCAAAGGGCAAATATGGCCCCTGGAATCCGTGAAAAGGTGTCCAAGAACGCTTTTCTGATCAAGCTGAACATTTTCAATCGCTATTGTGACTTTAAGATTATAAGACAGCTTTTCCCATGCTTTTCAATGGGAGAGGTCACCTCGTGACCTGACCTCAGGGCACGAAATCGAAAAATCCCGGACATACGCCTTGTAGATCCTGGAGGGGCCATAAAGTGTGGGAAATTTCAAATCGATCAACTTCGAAATGTAGCTATTACAGAGCTCTAAAGTTGAAGTGAGTTGACCTTGGTTGACCTCGTCTGGTGACCTGACCTTGGGTGACCCGGAGTAAAAAATTTCAGGGATTGTGGCATAATAATGCAGTGAGAGGTAGAGCCCTCAACCGTGGTGCCGCGCTTCTTTGTTGTTCTGCTATCCCGGAAAAAACCTTAGGGGCCATCGATGGCCCCGGTGGGGCGAGGTTAAGGGGCCTTTAATTTGGTCATAGCGCCCCTAGCTTGATTAGTCTCCCTTGAGCTGGAAAGGGCCCCCTGGGCTGGTACCGTGTTCGTTTACCTTATATGGGCCCCTTCAGCTTGTTTGGGGCCCGTTGTGCGTATCTGGGCCCCATGAGTTCGTCAAGACACCCAGCTAGTCTGGCCATCTTAGTTTGTATGGGCCTCCTGAGCTGCTTTGGGGCCCCCTCAGCGTGTCTAGGCCCCATGAGTTGAAGGCTGGCCCCCTGAGCTAGTTTTGGTCCCCTGAGCTTATTTAGGACCTGTTTAAATGGGTAGGCACCCCACGCTGCCTATACAGCTCATTAGAGATGTCGCCACAGATTCATTGTTGCCAAAAACACTATATCATCACAGGTAGCCACAACGTAAAATTAGGTAAAAATATTTTTGGTGCTAAAAGTGCGGGCCAGGATAAGTGCAAGACAGGCCGCGCTGATGGAATGAAAGCAAAAACAAAAATTAAAGTCTAACAAGTCCCGAGAAGTAATGGCCACATCCTCATCTGCGCTTCACAAATTCGAGGGACACCCCTGCTCGCCCACCGCCACCTACTTCCCACGTCCATGCAATTCTTCCGTATCCCTGAAACAACCCTTCCCGTAACTATTGTGAGAGGATTACTTAGTAAGTCCTTAACTAATACTTTTAGGCTTTTCAGATTGAACAGTTGCAGATTGAACAGACTTTAGCCCTGGCTTAAATCTGCTGGTACCTAGTCTAGAATTTGCCCGTTTTGACGCATTGTGTTGGCTTCTTTGTTCGAAATGGGTCACTTTTACACTTGGACGGTTGATGTTTAGTTTGCGTTTTTGTCGCCAGGAATTTCGTACTGCATTGGCCATAGTTTGGTGCAATAAATTGCAAGTTAAGTTTATAATTGAATTTTAAATTCGCTGAAGGTTGTTCCCACGGCCATGATCGGTAGCAGGCACAGTCTTCGAAACGTGACACACTGATACAACTTAACCCGTGCCCCACCGGGGTCCAGAGCCACCTTCGCCCCACGGGGGCCATCGATGCCCCCTCTAACTCAGAAAATATGGGCGTTAGCGCAAATCTGCAAAGTGCAATAGAAGGCTCGCATGAATTCAGTAAGAGATAACTTCATATGTTTTAGTGCTCAGGTCAATGGTTTGACCTCCAGAGGTCAAATTAGGCCAAGATCGGCTATTTTCACTCAAATATGCAATGCTTAAGCAAACTGGGCATAACTCTTATGCCATTAGAGCTATTGAGATCTGGTAAAGTACATTTTATAGGAAATTGTCAGTCTTTTTTCCGGTATGTGAAACGTAAAGACCTCCTGCCAGTGGTTTGACCTCCAGAGGTCACCTCGTGACCTAAGATGACCTGAGGTCACGAAAGGTCAACAAGTGACCTTGCCGTATACCAAATGAAAGCCAGTGACAAGATAAACACGATGGTGTTTGTTTCAGCGCTCTAGCTTAATTAAGTCAAAAGTTATTGTCAAAATACTGTTTTTGACCCCTGGTGACCTTGGATGACCTTGGAGAGGTCAAAGAGCAAATATGGCCCCTGGAATCCGTGAAAGGGTGTCTAAGAACGCTTTTCTGATCAAGCTGAGCATTTTCAATCGCTTTTGTGACTTTTAGATCATAAGACAGCTTTTCCCCATGCTTTTTCAATGGGAGAGGTCACCTTGTGACCTGACCTCAGAGCACGAAATCGAAAAATCCCGGCTATACACGTTGTAGACCCTGGAAGGGTCATAAAGTGTAGGAAGTTTCAAATTAATCGACTTCGAAATGTAGCTCTTACAGAGCTCTAAAGTTGAAGTGAGGTGACCTTGATTGACCTCATCTGGTGACCTGACCTTGGGTGACCCGGGGTAAAAAAATTCAGGGATGGTGGGAAAATGATGCAGTGAGAGGTAGAGCCCTCAACTGCGGCGCTGCGCCTCTTTGTTTTTCTGCTATCCCGGAAAAACCTTAGGGGGGGCGAGGGCTAACCCACCTTGTGATACAACTCACCCAACCGGTGGGGTAAGTTGTATCAAGTGAAAAGGTTCATTTGCCGGGCAGTAGGAGACAAACCAGTAAAGATTAACACGCGCATTGACGGGGGTCTGAGCCACCTTCGGATTGACGAGGGGGCGGGTACCCGCCCCCCCCTAAGATCTCGAGAACCACGGTAGGTAGCAAAAAACGGTAAACGGTGTTGGGTAGCCCATCCGCTTCTCCATCGAAAATAGTCGGACCATTTTTTGTCATATCACATTTAAGGTCACCAGAGGTAAAAAAACATGCCGTCACATGCCTTCATAGGGATAACATGTAAATTAAGTTTTTCGGCCATTACATCTGAACACGTAAAGATATAGCAGAACGACTTGAACTATATGAATCCTCGCAGCAAGCCGAATCGAATGATATATGATTTGACCTTGTTAGGTTAAATCAAAGATTTGACCTGACCTGAGGTCAGGTCAAGGTCAAATTATATAAAATGCATATCATTAGAACCGCAAAGCCAAGGCGAGTCCAATGAAGCTAAAATAAACGCTCTATCACCATCTGTTACTGAGTTATTCAGTAAAAACCATATTTCCCATGTATTACCAATGGAGAGGTCATGGTTCGTCCCTGACCTTAGGTCATTGATATCAAAAATACCGGAAAATATTTTAGAGAACTCGGTGAGACCATTATGTGATATGAGTTTCAATTAGATAAGTTCACCCTTCTCCGACTTATGCTAACTTAAACTTTTTTTTGAGGTCAGGTCACTTGACCTTTACTGGTGACCTGACCTGAGATGACCTATCCTTAAAATTTTCACAGAAGTTGCAAAAATGATGAGGGAAAAGGTATACAAAGTACGGCGGCGCTGCGCGCCGCCGTTTTTCTGCTGTCTCCGAAAAACCCGAGGGGAGGCGGGTACCCGCCCCCCGTCAATGCGCGTGTTAAGAAACAAATCTATCGGCAAAAGGAAGCCAAAAGATGCAGCTACGAGATGATATTGAAATCACGAGGCCATCCCAAGTAGTTACGAAAATAATGAACCTGGAGTAAGAACTGATACATCCCACCCCATCCTCCCTACAACTCCCACATGTGCAATGTGATAACGGTTGTATGTATGGACAACATCTAGGTTTGTACGCCACAGTGGTGCTGTCACTCAAGAATAGATTGGAATAACAGAGCAAACTAGCGGAGTCGAATATTAGCCTGGAAACATTTTCCGGGGACATGACACCACATTGGACTCCGCGTGATGGCCATGAGTTCAAATGCAGGCGGTTCAGTAAGAATTTGAAGGATACAGACTGCTCGCGAGGGTATGCATTATGCAAATGTTGCCATCATTCAATATATGCATGCATATGGCAGCAAAATTCCAGCATTTCAGTGCCGAGCAAACGTGGGAGAGTATTGCCACATTGTAACATACCACCGGAAGGGCCAATCTGCTAGAAACTGTTTTATTTGGCCAATCGGCGTCTCAGCAAATTTTTCAAGACTTCAAGACTTTTCCTCAGAGTTCCCCATCCTCCACCCGAACGAAAAATTCCTACAAAGAGAAATAAGTTTGAGAGACAATGTTTAACGTGTCACAAAGCACAGGGACGGCCGCCCCGCTCATGTCACCCTCTCGCGAATCAGTTTCCAGCCAACCTACGTCAGGTCAATATTGGGCGCCGGAGCGTCTCAGGGGAACCAATCCCAAGCCTCCTCCCAAGCACTGTCACTGCATGGTTTCCTACCAGCTGAGCTACTAGGGGGGAGTTTTGCAAAGCACGAAATAGAGTCTAATGAGCCAAATACCTACTGTGCTTCATGCATCATCTTTGTTTGTACCTCAAACATAATTTTGGGATAGGAAACTGTATTTTGAGCTCACATATGGATGTTTGTGGTATGTTTCAGGGGCATTTCTTTGAAGAGATTTCCACTCAAGCTGCTTGCGCATGAACCTGGTACCGTTACCAGGTTCACACCGTCTTTACAGCCTGGATCAATTAGGTGTATTAGGTGCTGCTGGGCAGATGGAGAATAAAACTAAGGTTGCAGGTTCCTTAATGTTGAAAAGCTATGTTTCTTTTCTTTCCTAAGCCGGGTCAGATTTTTCATATGTCCTCGTAGATTATGTTTTTGCTTCGCGGATAAACAGGTGAGACTCGCTGCACTGAGAGATCGATTATAGACTCTCGCCCATGGCGGCCTCTGATTCATCTTCGCCTCAGTGGGGGAGGGGGCCTTCGGAAACTCCCCTCGATCACGGTTCCTATGCGGGATAACGCAAACCCGTGAACTTTGGTAGATAATCCATCAGGAATAATTATGAAACTATATTAGTCACTTCTCGGCTCAAGTCAAGATTGAGGTCATGAAAGGCCAAAGAAAATGAGAAGTGGCAAACTAGAGGGAACTTTGGCTCTAGTGTTCGACCTGGCTGTATTAGAGTTTATGTTCAGGCATTAACAATTTTTAAGGTGTTTCAAGTACGAAGGCGCTTCCCGCCAGTGGATTTGGCACTATCAAATAAACTTGAGTAGGGAATGTTGAAACATTCCCCATGGGGCCTAAACAAAGTTTTTTTATAACATCTAAGATTCGAAATCATTTCTTCTTCTGTACAGTGATAATAATGCAAATATATTATCATACTATGAAAAATGTCCTATTTACAAAAGCTCTGGTTTGAAATTCAGTTTGTATCAAATCGCTAGTATAATCCACCGTAACCAGATCACACACAAAAACACTGAACAGAGTTTAGTAACAAAGTATGCTTCTAGCCTTGTTGAATCACCAAAATAATTGTTATCATTATCAGCTCACCGAAACTACCAAATCAGATATTAGTTATGAAGGAGTGGGGAGCCACGTCTCGCATCCATCATGATAAATGAAATTAATCCGTGCCTCTTGCCCTACTATACCCTAGTGCTGGCCTTCTACCACAAATCACCATAGAACAACGCAGAAAACACTATTAAAATATGTTAGAAAATTCAATCAACTTGATTTGTAGGGCTTGGGGATCGGTGAAAGAGAGTGTAATGGATTGTATACCTAAATCTATATCCCAAAATTAGGCTGGGTTGGATTCGCCGGACGATCCGGGCTGTTTGGGTCCAGATAGGGATGTGGGCTTCTGTATTTTCTGTTAATTTCATTTTCGTGCCTGGATTGGATTCAGATCATGGTGTACAAAGGCATTAACCCGTTTTTTGTGATTTCGCTGTATAGAACGGATAAGATCTGAATATTTATTTGCCTTTAACCCTATTTCCGTCAGGCTCCCGGCTACCCCTATTTCCGGCAGTATCGGCCCCCCCTAAGATCTCGTAATCTAACCGGCCGATTTTGAAAATTCAAAGTGCCATAGATTCCTCTGCTGCTAAACTTTATTTTGAAAAAAGAAAATTTCAAAATTTTTATTTTTTTTAGGAGAAGGTCGTGCAAAATATACAATTTTTGTGTATTTTTAGGTTTTCCATAACCCTTGTCTCTGTTGTACGATTTTCACAAAACTAGTTCAGATTTACAAATAATTGACCCAAAATTTTCATATACTCGAGTTACGCAAAAATTCGAAATTCAATGGCAGTTCCAGGACCAGGACTATGAGGGGAAATATATACAACCTAAAAAGTTTTTGTTACGCGGATTAGAAGCCGTCATATACTGCTTGGCATCTTTGACACATAAATAAATGAGAAAAAAGTGAAAAACTCATCAGGGGCGGATGCAGTAAGGTAAAACAGTGGGGTAAAATACATACCAACAATATGCGAATGGTATGCATGAGTATATTAGTCCCTCGACTAGTTGAAATTTAATTTCTGATAATCTATACCCTCCCATGGCAGCTCTGGGAAAGGGGGTGACATAGGCGGATCAAGGACTCGTCGTGGGGGGTGGGGGTGATTGGAAACACATTTTCAATATACAACGATATTGAGTCGCGGCGGTGATACTGGCTGGGAATATACATTTTGAAAATGTGTAGTGACTGGACACGCCTCTGGTAATCTAGAATTGGGTTATAACTATTTTGAATTTTCATATACCCAATTGTATTCGCCCTGACACGGCTGTAAGCAGTCTTCTCACTTACTAACGTTTAGTCCTTCTTGATAACATTCCTCCCATTTTGAACTGCTGTAACCGCCCCTGATGAATACAAATAGTGACAATTGTGAATGCACTATCATCTCACATAAAAAATGATATAATAAAACCATATAACTGGTATCAGGATCAGCAGAGACGGCTTCCTTTTACAAAAAATCCATCGCATACGATAATACTTGGTTTGTGGATAGAACCTCCCCAAAAACCCAGCCATAGCTCCGCCCCTGGTAAATATATAATCTTGAAATTTTCAGAAAACCTGCCTGTACTAGTTTTAGGAAAAGTCAGGAAGTTTCAAAGTTCTATCGCAAGCCGTTTTGGAGATATTCTCGAAAAACCTGAAGGGGGGCAATATTAGCCCCCCTGCCGGAAATAGGGTTAAGCTTATTATGTTTTTATGTTCTGACCCACCCAGCTGACATGCCTACATAATTATCAAATTCATTTGTCCTAGTTGATATCATTCAAACAGTTTCTGCCTGATCGAATCAAGTACTATTTGCTTTTTCACTTTTTTCTAGATATGTGTTCAATCCAGCACCGGGACAATGAACAAATGCATAAATGTATGAGTAAACATCCTCTAAATACGCATTTTACGATGTCCAAGGGCTAAATCAGAGTCAGCATGGTGATAACATGCATGAATAATCCAATTCTAGGCTTTTATTCAGCACGCGTGCAGCGGACAAGACAAACTAAGCAAATTTGTGTGTATTTCTCCCTTTAAATCAACAATGATCGTCCACTATCGGAGATAATATTTTAACTTCTTCGAATAATTACGATGATGTGGCTCCAGGACTGCACTAGCTCGCTGATGCAAGGACTGAGGATCAGGACAAAGGCAAGCTTTGAACCAAGAGGACAAAATACGAGGCTAAACTCTCTCATTTTCCAATGCATGGCTAGAGCCCAAAGCCTCATCAAGGCCTGATACGAATTCATGTAGTTTCAAACAGGGCACACATCCTAATTTAATTGACTCCTCGGTGGAATGTTGGAACCCTGAATGCACACGAGCACAATGCACAATAAATAACGTGACCCTGATCCAGCCAGCGCCTATTTACTTTCGGGGCGGCTATTCTAAACTTCCCATGAAATTATGATGCAGCGTTCCCGTAACCGTCCCGAACTTGGCTCACCGACGTCCAAACTTCGAGATAACAGAGGTGTAACCTTCGGCGACCCCACGCAACGAAGCTAGTTTATGAACGTGTAGGTGAGATAAGTTTCAGGGATGTCAGTTCAAGCTTTAACACGCGCATTGACGGGGGCGGGTACCCGCCCCTCTCAGATTTTTCGGAGATAGCAGAAAAACGGTGGCGCTACGCGCTGCCGTACTTGGCATACCTTTTCCCTCATCATTTTTACAACTTCTGTGAAAATTTTAAGGTTAGGTCATTTCAGGTCAGGGCACCAGTACAGGTCAAGTGATCTGACCTCAAAAAAAGTTTAAGATAACATAAGTCGGAGCAGGGTGAACCTATCCGATTGAAACTCATAGCACATAATGGGCCCACCAAGTTCTGTAACATATGTTCCGGTATTTTTTATATCGATGACCTAAGGTCAGGCACGAGGCATGACCTCTCCATTGGAAATACATGGGAAAATGTTTTTACTGAATAACTCAGTAACAGATGGTGATAAGCGTTTATTTTAGCTGCATGAGACTTGCCTTGGCTTTTCAGTTCTAATGATATGCAATTTATATAATTTGACCCTGACCTGACCTCAGGTCAGGTCAAATCTTTGATTTGAACTAGCAAGTTCAAATCATATATCATTCGATTCGGCTTGCTGCGAGGATTCATATTGTTGAAGTCGTTTTGCTCTATCTTTACTTCTTTAGATGTAATGGCCGAAAAACTTAACACGCGCATTGACGGGGGCGGGTACCCGCCCCCCTCGAGTTTTTCGGAGATAGCAGAAAAACGACGGCGCGTAGCGCCGCCGTACTTGGTATACCTTTTCCCTCATCATTTTTACAACTTCTGTAAAAATTTTAAGGTTAGATCATGTCAGGTCAGGTCACCAGTACAGGTCAAGTGACCCGACCTCAAAAAAGTTTAAGATAGCATAAGTCGGAGCAGGATGAACTTATCCGATTGAAATTCATATCACATAATGGCCCCGCCGAGTTCTCTAAAATATGTCCCAGTATTTTTGATATCGATGACTTAAGGTCAGGTACGAGGCATGACCTCTCCATTGGAAATAAATGGGAAAAATGTTTTTTTTACCGAATAACTCAGTAACGGATGGTGCTAGAGCATTTATTTTAGCTGCATTGGACTCACCTGGGCTTTGCAGTTCTAATGATATACTTTTTATACAGTTTGACCCTGACCTGACCTCAGGTCAGGTCAAATCCTTGATTTGACCCAGCAAGGTCAAATTATGTATCATTCGGTTCGGCTTGCTGAGAGGATTCATATAGTTTAAGTAGTTTTGCTCTATCTTTACTTGTTCAGATGTAATGGCCGAAAAACTGAATTTACATGTTATCCCTATGACGGCATGTTTTGACCTCTCGTGACCTTAACCCGCGCCTCACAGGGGGTCCGGCGCCACCTTCGCCCCACCGGGGGGGGCATCGATGGCCCCCCTCTAACTCCGAAAATATGGGCGTTAGCGCAAATCTGCAAAGTGCAATAGAAAGCTCGCGTGAATTCAGTAAGAAATTACTTTCCATGTTTTAGTGCTCAGGTCAATGGTTTGACCTCCAGAGGTCAAATTAGGTCAAGATCGGCTATTTTCACTCAAATATGCAATGATTAAGCAAACTGGGCATAACTCTTATGTCATTAGAGCTATTGAGGCCTGGTAAAGTACATTTGATAGCAAATTGCATGTACTTTTTCCGCTATGTGAAACGTAAAGACCTCCCGCCAGTGGTTTGACCGCCAGAGGTCACCTCGTGACCTAATATGACCTGAGGTCACAAAAGGTCACAAAGTGACCTTGCCGTATATCAAATGAAAGCCAGTGACAAGACAAACACGATGGTGTTTGTTTCACCGCTCTAGCTTAATTAGGTCAAAAGTTATTGTCAAAATACTGTTTTTGACCTCCGGTGACCTTGGATGACCTTGGAAAAGTCAAAGGGAAAATATGACCTCTGGGATCCGTGAAAGGGTGTCCAAAAACGTTGTTCTGAGCAGTCTGAGTATTTGCAATCATTTTTGTGGCTTTTATGTCATGAAATAGCTTTTCCCCATGCTTTTCCAATGGGAGAGGTCGCCTCGTGACCTGACCTCAGGGCACGAAATCGAAAAATCCCGGATATACACCTTGTAGACCCTGGAGGGGTCATGAAGTGTAGGAAGTTTCAAATCGATCGACTTTGAAATGTAGCTCTTACAGAGCTCTAAAGTGAAGTGAGGTGACCTTGGTTGACCTCGTCTGGTGACCTGACCTTGGGTGACCCGGGGTAAAAAATTTCAGGGATGATGGGAAAATGATGCAGTGAGAGGTAGAGCCCTCAACCGCGGTGCTGCGCCTCGTCGTTTTTCTGCTATCCCGGAAAAACCTTAGGGGGGCCATCGATGGCCCCCGGTGGGGCGAGGGTTAAATGTGACCTGACAATAAATGGTTTAAATTTTTCGATGGAGAAGTGGATGGGCAACCCAACCCCGTTTACCGTTTTTCGCTACCTACCGTGGTTTTCGAGATCTTAGGGGGGGGGCAGGTACCCGCCCCCGTCAATGCGAAGGTGGCCTAGACCCCCGTCAATGCGCGTGTTAATATACATGTTATCCCTATGACGGCATGTTTTGACCTCTCGTGACCTTAAATGTGACGTGACAAAAAATTGTCCAAATATTTTCGATTGAGAAGTGGATGGGCTACCCATCACCCTTTACTGTTTTTCGCTACCTACGGTAGTTCTCGAGATCTTAGGAGGGGCGGGTACCCGCCCCCTGTCAAAGCGAAGGTGGCTCAGACCCCCGTCAATGCGCGTGTTAAAAGCTTGAGTTTGTCCCGCAGGCTGACCCAACAGAACCTGAACCTGTAATTTCAGTAAACGCTGCTAAAAGAGCACGGTACAGTCCTTGTAATGTACGGAGACCTTCCCGTACCCTCCAGTTTTGATGACTTTCTTCTGCAGTTTTAATGACATTTGGTTTTGGCGCGCATGGAGGAGACAGAGGTGGCATGTATGTACATTTCTAGGCATTTATCTACTCTGACATACACCTTAAGTCACTTTCGCTGTGATAATGCGGGTAGCTGAGGTACATACCTGCCGTGCTGTGCTGTGAGCGACAGACAGCTGCGAGATATCACACTGACTGGGGCTTTTGTCAAGTAGTTCTTATTTTGAATGGAAATTTGTTTGACGACCCAAGCACATAAGGCAAAGTGTACAGAAGCGTTCTACAATTTTTATTTTTACTGAATGTGCAAAATCTGGATGGGATACATATGTCCATCCCTACCGTGGCTAGCCGTATGACCCTGTCAGCTGGTGCCTCGTTAAACCCCTACCGTGGCTGTGCGGGACTTATATGTATTCAAAGGGAGTAGCACACTTTTCTAGTGGGTTTAGAACTGAGATAGCAGCTATGCAGACGTTTCGGGAAACCGGAGTTTGGATGGTTCATTTCCTCCAAAGCTCATCGTGTTAAATATCCACACAGTTTACATTTTTGAAATATGAGACCCCCTATGACCTTAATTCAAACCAGGAAGGAGTCCATCCCTTTTGGTTTTTGGAGGCGCGGTAGTGGAGTGGTCAGCGTAGCTGGCTTCCATTCAGCCGACCCGGGTTCAGGGCCCGGCGGCTTCCCTGAACAAGGAGCAAGCTGGCTCCCGAGAAACCCTTCCAACAGGGAAAGAGTTGGCGACGCCATATGACCCTGGCGGTTGGTGCGTCGATAAGCCCCAAAAATTATTATTACATTCCTTTTGGTTGAAAAAATGTGATTCTACCAAATCAAACTGCAACACAAGTAAGGTGGTAAACTTTAGAAATGGCAACGCTCATCGCAACGATACATGCCGCGAGCGACACCCTAGCGAAATAAGAGGCGAAATACGAGGCCTGGTAAATATACGCGATGCTTATATTAACCCAGGGAAGAAAGAAAAAAGCGATATCTTTGTTCTGAGTAGTTTGAGGTGGGAACAAAGTATGGTTTCTAGACTTCCAGACCTATGTAGTACATAAATAGTCCTTTTTAGAATTCAGGCAAAATGGTTCATGCCTTGTAGATGGCTGTGCCTTGTGCACACGCCCTATAGAGTTCAACTCCGGACATGTCTTTACTGACGAGAAACTCACACTTTCAGTCACGGTGGCATCAGCTTCAACATTCTGTAGAGCATTCCAAACTTCTTGCAGCTGTTCTCATAACTACCGCTCTTCTGGTGAGCTGGCTGAAACTTGAAATAAGCCGGAGGAGAATATGGTAGCGCATACCAGGGGTGGAAAATCCCACCAACTCGCTAACCAGGGACAGCGACAGCCCCTGATTATTGAAATCATGAAGTGCGACAGAAAATATATATAAAAAACTACAGCGCTTACGCAGGTGGCCGAATTACTCATAAGTATGTGTGATCTCCATTAAACCTCATTGTGAATTCAGGAATGTTATTGGCTGGTTGTTTTGTATCAATATAGGTACTACCTGTCGTATTATGTGTGCTTTAGTACTTTCCTATATGTAAAAAATCAGAGCGACAGCTTTCAGTGTTAGACATTTGGTTAGCGACTGGTTTGAGTTTTTTTCCTCCCTGGCGCATACAAACTTGATTACAATATTTACACATATTAATGAGATGGTAGACATTCTCCTTGTTTCTTGTTTAGTTCCTCTAAACAAACATGTACTTAAAAAATATATCAGAGAAGTATTCTTTTGCAATTATAGAATTCTTAATAATGAGCCTCGATGACCGGCGCTGATGGTGGTGATGATGCACCGGAGCACAATGTGTGTGGGTGTGGGCGTGCGTGTATGTGAGTGGGATAGTGTGCTTGTAGGTGGGCGAGAGGGAGTACTTGTGGGTGGGAAGGTGGATGTCTGCCGTGCGTGGGTGGGTGACTGCGGTACTCGGTGTGTGTGGGTGTGTACGTGCGCGTGTGTGTGGATGTTTAGGCAGGCGTGCGTGCGTAGGTTCGGATGTGTGTGTGTGTGTGTGTGTGTGTGTGTGTGTGTGTGTGTGTGTGTGTGTGTGTGTGTGTGTGTGTGTGTGTGCGTGCGTGCGTGCGTGCGTGCGTGCGTGCGTGCGTGCGTGCGTGCGTGCGTGTGTCTGACTCCCTGCTGCGCTTGCTTGCTAATTTGCCTGCTTGCTTGCTTGCTTGCCTATGCCTGCATGTCTGCCCTAATTTGCTTTCTGTCTTCCGAGTTCTCTGGCGAATGTTACTAGGCCTCTATCTTTTCGCCAGAATCTCGGAGGGGCTAACACGAATCTCCAGTTTTGGGTAGTCCCGTTTGGAAAAAGACTAACAATCTAACCGGTAATGAGCTAAATTATTGTGCATTTAACCTAAATAGACCTGTATTCCTGCTCCCTGCATATTTACAGGGGAGCTACTACTGGCAGTTTTTACTAATAGTATGATATTTATTATGCTTTCTTTAAGTTACTTTCTTTTTCCTAGCAGGGCGTGCCGCGACTTGTAATATTTTATGTTCTGGTGGTGTTAACGTAAGGGTACTGTTGTCGTTGGGATCGCGGAGGGGGCACGCCTGGCTACCCGTTTAAATGGATGGCGGACCTTTTCTAGCAATAGAATTGCATGAAAAAAATTATCAGTGGAGTTAGATGAGCTGCAAATGAAATACAGAACTTGACTCCCGTGTTTCCACCATCGGCAGCTATCTGTATTCAGGCCGCCATCTTGATGGTCAAGTACATACACGTTTGAATCAGACCTCGCCGGCACCGCCTGGGTTCTTTCCATCCGCACCATCCGGCTGGCGACGCTTGCGTATACGCCGTATACGGCGCGCGTTATTGCCCTGAGGGCCTGTTGTGCCTCTTTAGCGTGCTAAGGAGTAGGCCTACGCAAAAACGAAGAGACACAGAACAACACAACTTACTGTGCTTTATCTCTGATCAATTTTACGCATCTGATCATTTTTTAGGTCAGGTCATCGTAGGCCAAGGAGCTGTTTAAGGTCAAGCGACCCAACCTCAAAACCTAAAATCACGAGTTTGAAGCGGCGCCTAGGGAACATCTGCCTAACTGATTAGTTTCAGACTTTCACAATATGGAAAGGTCATTAATTTTTACCTAAGGTGGGGTCAATATTTGTGACCCTTACCTAGCTCAATGTCAGGTCATTTTCACCATTTGACCTAGCAAGGTAATATTATACATCATTCAATTTGCCATGATGAGAGAATCCAATGATGCATAAATATTTACTCTAGATCCACCAAGTAAAAATTTAGAGGGGGAAACGTACACTGCCCAGTTGGAAGCCTATGGAACCTTCTTTGACCTATGCCTCAATATTGACTTTCCATAAAAGATAATGCGTATAATTTCTCTTCGTCTAGTCAAGAGCTTTCGAACGCCTCTGGTAATTTTTATTTAGATTTCCTGGGAAATGAGATACGGAGGGGGTGAATTACGCCCTCCAGCGGGCAGCGTAATGCCAGGGACTTCAGCGGGGCGCGTGTTAAACATTTATACTAACTAAACTCTGTCAGACGCTAGAGCCCCGAAACTCTTGTCCATCCTGTCACCTTCTTTGACCTGTTATGACCTCAATATTGACCTGAGTAAAAAGTGACCGATAGGGTTTCTTTATCATTTGTTATGAGCTATTTATCAGCGTTCACATTTTTTCGCTATCTTCGTCCCTTAATTTTGCCTCGATGTTTGAAATAACACAGCCTTAAGGTATCTCGCAGCGAAGAATGCTCTCATCGCCCAATTATTAAGCTCCCCCGATAGGTAAGTGGATGGTTTGGGGGAGGTCAATGAATCCAAAATTGTGGAAAAATATGATTTAAGAAGAAAAGAAGCCAAATCGAGCGGTTGGGAGGGAATGTTTATTTTGCTCCTCGGGATCCACCACTTGCAATAATATTATTGAAAGTCTATTACCTGGTCATGTAGATACCTACTTCCAGAGCCTGGAAAGTTAGGCATAGACGTATAAATATTTTTATGTCGAGAGGGCAAAGTCGTCAGCGCTGGTGGCGGTGAACGTGATTCTACCTACCCACAGGCGTAGGAACCTCCAGAATATGAGGGGGTAGCCAAACTTCAACCTGAAGCTGACAAGAAACTTCCCATGCCAGTGCTAAAAACTTTTGGATTTGGACTCCTCGTTGTTTTCTATACCGGCTGTTTATAAAAATGTCCGACTTCCTCCCATTTCAGATGAGATTAGGAACTTTTTAGCCCAATATTTGATTGGGCGATGGCCCCTGCCCCCTCTTTGTACGCCTATGTACCTATCACAATGTGTTAACGGAAAATGTCTAAAATCGGCTTAAAGTTGGGGAGGGGTGCACTGCAGCCCAGTCCAAAGATTGGGGCTAACGCCTCCTGCTCTCGGAACCTCCGCCTATGACGTTGGGGTAGAACATTTATTTGCCGTACTGTTACTAAATTTCTGCATTAACCCGTTCCTCCGAGGTGTCCCTCTTGTATGTACATACCTGACGTTGGTAATCTAGATGCATTTGTTGTCACTTAGCCTGATTTGAAGCCTTAGGGATACACGTTGCCTGACAAAGGGGCTGGTGTTCTGAGAATTAGTGTTTGAATTTTTCTGGGGTAATTGTTATAAGAATGATCATTATCTGCCAAATACTATATGTTAGAATTTTTCAGGAATTAAAGCTATAAAAGACGACAGTTTCACTTCATGGCATGATCACGACTAAGCACAAACACTGAAAACACAGCACATATTTTTAAAATATTGCACGTCCATTTGATGTTTACGGTCTTCTCACACTGCAAGACTTCCTCAACAATGAGCATATTTCACGGGGGAGATTGGGAGGGAGGGGAGGGGGTCCAGTGTTAGTCTTAAATGTGATGGTAAAAAATAGATACAAATAATAGTTATGAGGACTGGAACCATATTTATGCGATATATTTTGTGATGAGCCACAAGCTTCCTGCTTGGCTCATGGTGGGTCTGTGTTGTGATATTTGCGTTGACTCGCTGATTTTGACGTCTGGGCTGTCGCGTAAGTTACTGAGGAGGCAGATAAAGATCATTTTTATTAAAATCGTCATGTTAACCTTTCCAGTGCTACTCTGTCTTTCAAGTACGATTTCTAGGGTACCTTAACCCGCGCCCCACCGGGGATCCGGCGCCACCTTCGCCCCACCGGGGGGCCATCGATGGCCCCCTCTAACTCCGAAAATATGGGCGTTAGCGCAAATCTGCAAAGTGCAATAGAAAGCTCGCGTGAATTCAGTAAGAAATTACTTTGCATGTTTTAGTGCTCAGGTCAATGGTTTGACCTCCAGAGGTCAAATTAGGTCAAGATCGGCTATTTTCACTCAAATATGCAATGATTAAGCAAACTGGTCATAATTTTTATGTCATTAGAGCTATTGAGGCGTGGTAAAGTTCATTTGATAGGGAATTGCCAGTTCTTTTTCCGCTATGTGGAACGTAAAGACCTCCCGCCAGTGGTTTGACCTCCAGAGGTCACCTCGTGACCTAATATGACCTGAGGTCACGAAAGGTCACAAAGTGACCTTGCCGTATATCAAATGAAAGCCAGTCACAAGACAAACACGATGGTGTTTGTTTCACCGCTCTAGCTTAATTAGGTCAACAGTTATTGTCAAAATATTGTTTTTGACCTCTGGTGACCTTGGATGATCTTGGAAAAGTCAAAGGGTAAATATGACCCCTGGGATCCGTGAAAGGGTGTCCGAAAACGTTGTTCTGAGCAGCCTGAGTATTTGCAATGATTTTTGTGGCTTTTATATCATGAAACAGCTTTTCCCAATGCTTTTCCAATGGGAGAGGTCGCCTCGTGACCTGACCTCAGAGCACGAAATCGAAAAATCCCGGATATACACCTTGTAGACCCTGGAGGGGTCATGAAGTGTAGGAAGTTTCAAATCGATCGACTTTGAAATGTAGCTCTTACAGAGCTCTAAAATTGAAGTGAGGTGACCTTGGTTGACCTCGTCTGGTGACCTGACCTTGGGTGACCCGGGGTAAAAAAATTTCAGGGATGATGGAAAAATGATGCAGTGAGAGGTAGAGCCCTCAACCGCGGTGCTGCGCCTCGTGGTTTTTCTGCTATCCCGGAAAAACCTTAGGGGGGCCATCGATGGCCCCCGGTGGGGCGAGGGTTAATATGATATCCCGTATTTTATCCACGAGCCTTTTCATCCTGCGCATAATCCACGCTATTATTTTGTTTACCAATTGTTTTTACAAACACACAGAACAATCCTGGGCTAAACCGGGGGGGTGGCTGATATTGGCAAAGGGGTTAGATGTTGACCCGTGGGATGACCTAATTCAGGTGCGTCGCCACCGGCAAAAAAGAGCGGGCCAACCAATTTTCAACTTGATGCTGACAACAACTAAACATAAATTTCGTGGTTAAAATAGATGCATTCGCTCTTTAAAGGCTCATTTTAGTATATCTGGATTTTTTGGTGCGCTGTGCTGCTGCTGAGATGATTCAATTTAGCACTTTCCGCCTCAGAAGAGCTATTTTTAAGCTAAAAATCTGGATGCTATTCACACTTTTCTAGGCTGCTAAAAAACTAGCTTGGTGCTAGTTTTTTTACAGCTCCCTCTCGCTGCTAATTGGATTAGCATCCTAGAGCTGCTAAAACTTCAGCACACCAGGTGCTAAATTGTAATATTAGCACCATTTTAACGTAAAATAGGGTGGTGCTAAATCGATAAATTAGCACCAAAAACATTTAGCACCTCGAGAACTGGCTTAAAGCTAGCAGCGAAAATCGGTAGTTTTTGCTGTCTGATTAGCACCGTCTAGGTGCTCAACTTTTTACAGTAAGACCTGTACTCTTTACTGTAAAAATGTGGAGCACCCAGAAGGTGCTAATCAGACAGCAAAAAACTACCGCTTTCGCTGCTAGTTGTAACACGCGCATTGACGGGAGGCTGAGCCACCTTCGCACTGACGGGGGTGGCGGGTACCTGCCTCCCCCTCCTAAGATCTCGAGAACCACGGTAGGTAGCGAAAAACGGTAAACGGCGTTGGGCTGCCCATCCACTTGTCCATCGAAAACATTTGAACCATTTTTTGTCAGTTTACATTTAAGGTAACGAGAGGTTAAAACATGCCGTCATAGGGATAACATGTAAAGTAAGTTTTTCGGTCATTACATCTCAACAAGAAAGATAGAGCAAAACGACTTAAACTGTATGAATCCTCTCAGCAAGCCAAATCGAATTATATATAATTTTGCCTTGCTAGGTCAAATCAAGGATTTGACCAGACCTGGGGTCAGGTCAGGGTCAAATTATATAAAATGCATATCATTAGAACCGCAAAGCCCAGGAGAGTCTAATGCAGCAAAAATAAATGCTCTATCGCCATCCGTTACTGAGTTGTTCCGTAAAAACCATGTTTCCCATGTATTTCCAATGGAGAGGCCATGCCTCTTACCCAGAGGTGCAGCCAGGAGGGGCACAGGGGTCACGTGCCCCCCATCGGTGCCGGGTGCCCTTTTGATTGCCAGGTGGTGTACCCCCTTTGGGCCGTGCCGCTCGAAATGTGGTGCCCTACGACGTTGAACATAGATGGAACTAGACCGCATTTAGTGATTTTAACTATTGTTTGACAATTAAGTGGCTTTTTGGTCAGCTAGAGCATTCTGTCGCCTTTCCAGGCACACGGGAAGAGTATAGGCACGTAATCCGTTTCCAGATAATGCCTCATCGTCGCCAATAATCGTACGGGTGGAGCTCATCTGGTGCCCCCTGGAGGTGATCATCTGCCTTCAGAGCTGATCTGATGCCTTCGTAGTCAATCTGGTGCCCCCCTCCCCTGAATAAATTGTTATGCCTTCTGAACCTCTATAATGCTCTCTAAGTTAGTCTGATGCCTCCGAGCTTGCCTGCTGCCCTATTAGCTGTTTTAGTGCCCCTTGAGCTGACCTGTGCCCCCTGAACTTATTTAATGCCTCCCAGAGTTGATCTACTGTCCAGGGGTGCAGCCAGGACGACACAGGGGCACGTGCCCCCATCACTTCCGGGGTGCCCTTTTGATTGTCAGGTGGTGTACCCAATTTGGGCCGTACCCGGGTCCCCTGGGTTAATTACGTAATTTCCTGAGCAGCTCCCAGGCCCTGAGCTGAGCTGGGCCCACAGGGGTTGGTGAGGGCCCCTGAGATGGTAGGGGCTCCTGAGCTGATTAAATGCCTCCTGACTTTATCTGGTATTCCCGAGCTGATCTGGGCCCCAAGCTAGTCGGGGACCACTGATCTGATTGTTTGTCCCCTAGGCTGATCTGGTTCCCTATGGGCCGATCTGGTGTCCCCTGAGCAGCTCTGGGGCTTTTGAACTGCTTGGGCCCCGAGCTGGTGAGGGATTCCTGAGCTGAATTAGTGCCTCTGACTTGATCTTGCCCCCTGACTTGAGGCCCCTGAACTGATCTGGGGCCCCAAGAGCTGATCTGGGGCCCAAGAGCGGATCTAGGTTCTGAGGGTACCCTGAGCAGGTATGGGCGCTGAGCTTGTGAGAGCCCCTTAAGTTAAAAACCATATTTCCCATGTATTACCAATGGAGAGGTCATGCTTCGTACCTGACCTTAGGTCATCGATATCAAAAATACCGGAACATATTTTAGAGAACTCGGTGAGCCCATTATGTGATATGAGTTTCAATTGGATAAGTTCACCCTGCTCCGACTTATGCTATCTTAAACTTTTTTTGAGGTCGGGTCACTTGACCTGTACTGGTGACCTGACCTGAGATGACCTATCCTTAAAATTTTCACAGAAGTTGCAAAAATGATGAGGGAAAAGGTATGCCAAGTACGGCGGCGCTGCGCGCCGCCGCTTTTCTGCTGTCTCCGAAAAACCCGACGGGGGCGGGTACCCACCCCCCTCCGTCAATGCGCGTGTTAAAGTCCATCTATCGTTCAAATACGCACGTACATGCCGCGCTGTCTTTACTGGTGGGTTATGCACCTCTTTCATCCCAAAGTAACAACGGGAGACTGCAACGCCGGGTGGCCAATCCGGCGTCTGGAACTGAAATCTGGCGTCTGAAACATAAAATATATTTAACCGTTTTGTGGCGATCTTTGCCGTTGTCGTAGACGCTTGGAATGTGGTTCATTGAGATCGAAATGAATATATAACGGGGAAAAGTGGGTTCGAGTCTGAAGACCGGTGTTTTTCCTGATAAATTAAAAATTGCAGTGGTGGTGCCAGTGTTTAAATCAGGAGACCCATCTCTTTTCACAAATTATCGGCCCATATCGATCTTACCAGTCATCTCTAAAGTATTAGAAAAATTATATATTCTCAAATTATTGAGTATCTTGCCCTCAATAACATAATCAAGGATGGCCAATTTGGATTTCGACCCAACCATAGCACTTACATGCCAATATCGATCCTCTACGAACTGATTACGTCTTCCCTTGTCTCGAAAAAAGTATGTGCTGCCATCTATTTAGATTTATCCAAAGCTTTTGACACGGTAAACCACCCAATCCTTTTATCAAAATTAAGAAAGTATGGTTTCCAGACTCTAGAGTTAAATTTCTTGCATTCTTATCTCCTCAATCGAGTACAATATGTAAAAGTCAATGATATCATCTCCAGCACCCCTGCGTCTATGCCACTGGGCGTCCCTCAAGGCAGTATCCTAGGCCCGCTTCTATTTTTGCTCTATATCAACGATATCTCGAATAGTTCGCAAATACCGAAATTTCTGCTCTTTGCAGATGATACGGCCCTCTTTTTTGCTGCAAATTCCCATGATGAATTAATGAACAATGTCCAACAAGGTCTCGAGGACGTATCGATATGGCTAAATTCTAATAGATTAACTTTAAATGTAACAAAATCTGTCTACCAACTGTTCACAACCTCTAGTCTAGATATCCCAATTTCAATCAATGGCACTATGCTTAGACGAACAGCCTCTACTAAATATTTAGGTGTTTATATTGATGAGGATCTGAAGTGGGCATCCCATATTAGAATTGTTGAAAATACCGTATCAAGAAATTTAGGACTCCTTAAAAGAGCTCAACATATTCTGGAACCCAGTCAACTTCTTCTGCTGTATAATGCCCTCATTCTACCCATCCTTTCTTACGGCCTAGAAGTCTGGGGGAATACATTCAAATACAAGCTCAATAAATTATCGATCCTACAGAAAAAAAGCGTTAGAATAATTGATCAAGCAGAGCGTCTCGCTCATTCCAGTCCCCTGTTTAAAAAATATAAAATTCTTAAGTTTCATGATCTGGTCGAATTCTCAACGCTTAAAGTTCTCCACAACTACCTAAGGGGTAGTCTACCGTCCCCCTTAAGTAGCCAGTTTAACCTTAGAGATCAGGATGATACCTTGAGAAACGTCCGGACGAACTATCATTTCGTGGTCCCATATGCCTCAACAGTGTACAGAAAGTTTTCCCTCTTTATTTGTGCCCCTCGGACTTGGAATAAGATTAGTTCACCAAAAATTAGAAATTTGGTTGATGTTCCTATGTCAAAGCCATTTTTCAAGATAGTCCTACGGAAATTATATATAGATAATTATTAGTCGCGTAACTTTTGAGAATCTGTACGTATATGTTTGAGTGAGTAGTGTAATCACCGGCCTGAGTCAAATTGCCTTCGTCAACCTGATTGTAGTTTTTGTATTGAATTAGCGCGGGAACTATATATTACGGTAGCGGATAGGTGTCGATACAGGCCGGCCTCCGGCACCACTCTACCTGTCCTAAAATCAGCCCCCTAACTGCCGTGTGATCACCCAATCTCGCCCTCTCTCTCTCTCACTGAAAGTTTCATGCGGCAACGACTTTCTTTCCTATCCCTCCGCAGCTAACCTTTTTTCTTCCGCAGTTCCGCTGGACTCGGCGCTGCTCAGGGTCGGGGTCCCCCTGCCTGAGCTGGCGTGCGCGGCGCCCCGTGCCGCTGAGGCCGCCGGTGGGGCGTGGTTTCGTGATCGCGGGCGACTTACGGGGCTATGGCTTGCGACTCTGCTGGCGCGGCTGGCATGTGACTGATGTGGCTGGCGGGTGGCCCCTGTGGGCTGACCATGTTGCCTGCGCGGCTGGGCCACTCCTGCCGGTGAAAATGCGTGCGGGGTCTGTATGTCATGTCCGTCGGCCCTGTCGGGTCTGTTGGAATGTTCAATGCGTATTGCTGGTGCGATTCGTGCCCCGCCCTTTGGGCAGTGGCGTTCTGGGTCTGAACAGTCGGCCGACCTAATCCTGACCGTGGGCTTCCCTTGGTGCTGCTGTGGGGCCTCTCCGGCCTACGTGTTGCGAACCGCCCGGTGATGGGCCTAATCGCTCTCTGATGGATGGCCTTGCCATGTCCACTCGGCAGCAGTCGCGGCGCCTCTGTGGTACTTGTATTCCCGTTGTTGGCGGCGCTGGGTGACGTCGCTTTGTTTCGCTGCCGGGGTGCAGTTTACTGAGGTTGTCAGGCTTGCTGGCAGCTGAGATGAACCTTTTTTCGGGTACTAGTGCAATTTCCGGAATCTATTCCTGAATGTCCGGTTAAAACACTTTATTTTATTTTTTATTTTTTTATTATTGCCCGGCATTCTATTTTTTTCTTTTTTTTTGTCTTCCTGACGATACCTTATTGTCCCCAGGGAACCATGCGATTGCTCAGAAGGCACCGAATTTCTGCATCGCTCGAACTTAGCTGTCGTGTGCCTGCCACTGCCCCCTTACCGGTCGCCTCCGCGCCGGAGCGAGATCCCCTCCCCTGCGTTCGGTTGTGGGTGCCCGTTTTTACCGCTATTTTCATCACTCGCCTGATTGTATTCCATCACCATGTTTCATCCCACTTTTATGTGTTTGGTCTTATTCCATATGTACCAGTGTACGAAATACATGTATGGATACAAGAGTAAAAAAGTTTTTTATGAACGACCCTACTGCACTATGTTATGAATATCACGGCACGACTACAAAATAAATTTGTATAACTTGGTAGGCCCATCATTTGATGAGTTTCAATTGGATAGATTAACCCTCTTTATACTTATGAGGGTCAACCTCCCCCCACCGGGGGCCATCGATGGCCCCCTAAGGTTTTTTCCGGGATAGCATAAAAAACGAAGAGGCGCAGCGTCGCGGTTGAGTGTTCTACCTCTTACTGCATCAATTTCCCATCATCCCTGAAATATTTTACCCCGGGTCACCCAAGGTCAGGTCACCAGACGAGGTCAACCAAGGTCACCTCACTTCAACTTTAAAGCTCTGTAAGAGCTACATTTCTAGGTAGATCGATTTGAAACTTCCTACACTTTATGACTCCTCCAGGGTCTACAAGGTGTATATGTGGGATTTTTTCGACTTCGTGCCCTGAGGTCAGGTCACGAGGTGACCTCTCCCATTGGAAAAGCATGGGGAAAAGCTGTCTTATGATCTAAAAGTCACAAAAACGATTGCAAATGCTCAGCTTGATCAGAAAAGCGTTCTTGGGCACCCTTTCACGGATTCCAGGGGCCATATTTGCCCCTTAACCTCTCCAAGGTCATCCAAGGTCACCAGGGTTAAAAAACAGTATTTTGACAATAAATTTTGACCTAGTTAAGCTAGAGCGCTGCAACAAACACCATCGTATTTGTCTCATCACTGGTTTTCATTCGATATACGGCAAGGTCACTTTCTGACCTTTCTTGACCTCAGGTCATATTAGGTCACGAGGTGACCTCTGGAGGTCAAACCACTGGCGGGAGGTCTTTAAGTTTCGCATAGCGGAAAAAGTACTGGCAATTTTCTATCAAATGTACTTTACCAGACCTCAATAGCTCTATTGACATAAGAGGTATGCCCAGTTTGCTTAATCATTGCATATTTGAGTGAAAATAGCCGATATTGACCTAATTTGACCTCTGGAGGTCAAACAATTGACCTGAGCACTAAAATATATGCAGTAATTTCTTGTTGAATTCACGCGAGCTTTCTAGTGCACTTTGCAGATTTGCGCTAACTCCCATATTTTCGGAGTTAGAGGGGGCCATCGATGGCCCCCGTGGCGCGAAGGTGGCGCCGGACCCCCGGTGGGGCACGGGTTAATACTTTTTTGAGGTGAGGTCACTGGACCTGCACTGCTATTTTTTAATATTTTTGCGTTCACTTTCCCGGGAACATTTTGTGTTAGTAGCTAGTCTCATTCATACAACGCACTCACACCATGCCCTGTTCCAGCTTGAGCACAGTTTTGTCAGCAGGACCGCTACCCTCTCCTCCAGAAAGTAACATCAGCGCCATGATCGCCTCTTGTTTGTGTAGCAACGGGAACTCAAACCTTTACACCATTAAAAATATTAGACTGCCACCTCGTGACTTATATTTTTCATAGCGCAAAAGAGGCCGTAGCCGTAAACCTTAGAGTCAGTTCCGGAGAGGCTAGCCCTGTGACGTAGGAAAGGCCCGTTGATTGTGCTGACAAAACTCTGCTGACAGCTAACAGGGCTCATGTACAGAGTGGAAATTTCCATTTTCCGGCACCGGGACAGTGGCAGTGGCACCGCATGCTGCGGGCCAAAGGCTGCCCCATGCTCCCCAAGCCGCAGCGCCCGGCACAGGCCGAGCCCTCACATGAGACCGGACCGGTGGATCCCTTTAAATGCTGATCAGGTTCGTGCACCCACAATCAAGGACGCTGGCTGGCACGACGTTGATTCCACTGGTGCGGCGCGCACTCCCCAGTTCACTACTGTCTCTGGGTAGGAGGCGGCCGCGGAAAATTCTGCTACAGGTCAGCCTTGATCCAGGGGCATTCCACACCCAAGCGTGACGCCTTTGCCAGCTGCGCCACAGGGGTGACTGACCTGCACTGGTTACCTGACCTGAGATGACCTAACTTTCGAATGTATGAAAAAGTTGCAGAATTGATCAAGGATAAGGCGTGTCAAGTACGGCGGTGTTTTACGCCAACGTTTTTTGGTGAAAAAACCCTAGGGGTTTCAAACACCCGAGAGCGAGGGTTAACCCTCTTCCTTGCCCAGTTGTACCAGGTGTCCTTGAGCCACTTTCACCCACCAGCTCTGCGTGATATTGCGTCATTGTTCTCAACACAATGTACAGATTGTAATAGGCCTAGGTAGGCTGGCAGTAACGGAATCAGGTTCGGGCCAGCTGGCTGGCCGCCGGGACGCGTTACCCGAGCTCAGCTGACATCTGTGGGCCGAATCTGCTCGTCTCCCCTAGGCAGAGGTGTGAGGTGTATCACACATTTGCAGTGCGTGGTTATTTGTACGGTTAGGTGATGACATTGCAGTGATTTACACCTATGTGCCGTCCGCGATAGTCCGTTACTGGTCGCGACGTTTTGCATTGAAAAGCATCCCTGGCATTCATTGGCTTATTCAGCAGGATTCGACCTGCGAGACTTACAGCAACGCTGCTTACGGTCTGCTCCGACTTCTGCACCACCCGAAATTCGGACTTACTACCATAAAACGAGACTCTGTCTCAATATCGAAATTGGAACCTAGTCGTGTGGGGCAACGCTCTCTCGCTGTCTATATTGTTCTCTCTCGCTTCTGTCTGGTACCGCTCTAAATATCTCCACATATTCTGATATAGTGATATGACGTCGTAGCATAATATACGTCGGACTGGATAACACAATTTGATCGGAAGCACTGGGTACAATGACCTCGAAAGTGCTGGTATGACCTTGACCTGTGACCTAGACCTTGACTTTCATGTGGGATTATCTTGACATATCCCGTTTATATGGCGTTATGACGTCACCACTCGGTCTACAATGCAAGTGAACTGGTCCGACCGCTCAATTGTGACAATCTCAGAATGCACGTCTGTTTTTGAAAGCCTATAAGTCGAACATTTCGGCAGATTTTCAACATTATTTCACTCATCGACGTGTCATTGCCAATTCTCTCAAATAGGGTCAAGTATCGTGTTCTGGCTTCGAGGGGGTTCTCCAGTCATTATGGAAAAATAAGTGTGGGCCCCGAGGCCCCCCTCCAGTGCACGTGTTAGACAAACACTCTGCACCCGTGCACTACTACCGATGTACCACGTGGTGGACGGGCGGCATATGTCGCGCCACGCTTTATTGCATGAAAATTGGGCACATCTGGGTACGTCTGATGAAATACTCTGTCGCAACTCACCGGTGTTGTCCCCCGTTAACCCTCGCCCCACCGGGGGGCCATCGATGGCCCCCCTAAGGTTTTTCCGGGATAGCAAAAAAACGACCAGACGCAGCACCACGGTTGAGGGCTCTACCTCTTACTGCATCATTTTCGCATCATCCCTGAAATTTTTTACCCCGGGTCACCCAAAGTCAGGTCATCAGACGAGGTCAACCAAGGTCACCTCACTTCACATTTAGAGCTCTGTAAGAGCTACATTTCAAAGTCGATCGATTTGAAACTTCCTTCACTTCATGACCCCTCCAGGGTCTACAAGGTGTATATCCGGGATTTTTCGATTTCGTGCCCTGAGGTCAGGTCACGAGGCGACCTCTCCCATTGGAAAAGCATTGGGAAAAGCTGTTTTATAATATAAAAGCCACAAAAATGATTGCAAATACTCAGACTGCTCAGAACAGCGTTTTTGGACACCCTTTCACGGATCCCAGGGATCATATTTGCCCTTTGACTTTTCCAAGGTCATCCAAGGTCACCAGAGGTCAAAAACAGTATTTTGACAATAACTTTTGACCTAATTAAGCTAGAGCGGTGAAACAAACACCATCGAGTTTGTCTTGTCACTGGCTTTCATTTGATATACGGCAAAGTCACTTTTTGACCTTTCGTGACCTCACGTCATATTAGGTCACGAGGTGACCTCTGGAGGTCAAACCACTGGCGAGAGGTCTTAACGTTCCACATAGCAGAAAAAGGACTGGCAATTTGCTATCAAATGTACTTTACCAGGCCTCAATAGCTCTAATGACATAAGAGTTATGCCCAGTTTGCTTAATCATTGCATATTTGAGTGAAAATAGCCGATCTTGACCTAATTTGACCTCTGGAGGTCAAGCCATTGACCTGAGCACTAAAACATGTGAAGTAATTTCTTACTGAATTCACGCAAGCTTACTATTGCACTTTGCAGATTTGCACTATCGCCCATATTTTCGGAGTTAGAGGGGGGGCCATCGATGCCCCCGGTGGGGCGAAGGTGGCGCCGGACCCCCGGTGGGGCGCGGGTTCACCTTCGTCCGGGTGTGGGGTCTTTTAGACGCCCCTCGGGTTTTTCCGAAGTGATAAAAAACGGCAGCACACAGCGCTGCCAAACTTGGTATAGCTGTTCCTCCATCATTTTTACATCTTTCCTGAAAATATTGGCTCAAGGTCATATCAGGTCAGGTCACCAGGCCAGGTGAAGTGACCTCACCTCAAAAAATACTTAGGACCGCATAGCTAAAAGAAGGGTCAATCGATCAAGTTGAAACTCATATCACATATTGGGCCCACCAGGAGCTACAACATTTGTTCCGGGATTTTTGATATTGGTAACCTAAGGTCATGTGCAGAGCATGACCTCCCCATTGTCAATACATGGGGAAAATCACGAAATGAGCTTTTATCAGTAAGTATGAATTGAATCAACTTCAATCATCGGTTGCGACTTGCTCTTAGCCCATTTCTGAAGCTGATGGCAAAATGTTTGACTCGTGACCTTTAAAAGGTCACCTTAGGTCAAATAAGCATTTTTTGTTGTTTTTACTCTATAAAATTTTGAATAAAATAAGATAAAGCTTTTATTTTGTCACCAAAGTGTTTGTATAGTCACTGGAAGTCAAATGATATACATCATAACTATACCAGGTCAAGTTGGGTCAGACCGTTGACCTGGGTCAGGTCAAATTCTTAAATTTGACCTGGTATAGCAATATCATATATCATTCGATTCGTATTGACGAGACGATTGCAATGAAGCATAAACTATGGCTGTATCTTGTTTGGTTTGGAAGCTATTAGCGAAAAAGTAAACGCCCTTATGCATGGGTGGCTATGGGCATTCCCAAGAATATGCCCAATATTTAGTGACCTGTAGCTCCCTAGGCTTTGACCTGACACGAAAATAAATGCCTTTATAATGAAAGAGCATCTCAAGAGCTTTTGAATGGTGTTACAAAAATATTTCTAGCTATCATAGTTTCTGAGATATACGAGGTTTTCTTAGTACACCTCATATTAGCGATTTTGACCTATTTTGACCTCTGGTGACCTTGATATTGACCTGACAAGAAAAATGACTGAAGTATTTTTATATCATTTTCAAAGAGCTTTCAATTGCAGTTTTGCGCTTTTTTCTAGCTCTTAGTTTTTGCTTAGTTTTTGAGATCGTGGGGGTCTTTTTTAGCACCCCACCAGGGCGAAGGTGGCTCGTACCCGCCACGGGGGCAAGGGTTAACATTCCCACAAGGGAGCTGGAGACTGCCGGAAGGTCTGATTGATAGGTGATCGTCGTTTTTCAAGTTTAATTCAGTCCTGCATGCCGCATGCCCGAATACAAAAGTTTAGGAGCATTTACTCATTTCAGCCCCCAGAGGAAACTTTGATTAAAATTGAGCTGCAATAGCTAATCTACACTGGCAGGAATTTTAACACCTGAAGGTAGCAAGACTTTTCTCAAGTAAATGTTAATGCGTTAACACGCGCATTGACGGGAGGGGCTGGTACCCGCCCCCTCGGGTTTTTCAGATATAGCAGAAAAACGGTGGCGTGTAGCGCCGCCGTACTTGGCATACCTTTTTTCTCATCTTTTTACAACTTCTGTGAAAATTTTAAGGTTAGGTCATTTCAGGTCAGGTCAGCAGTAGAGGTCAAGTGACCTAACCTAAAAAAAGTTTAAGATATCATAAGTCGGAGCAGGGTGAGCTTATATGATTGAAACTCATATCACATAATGGAATCACCGATTAGTCTAAAATGTTTTCCTGTATTTTTGATATCGATGACCTAAGGTCAGGTACGAGGCATGACCTGTCCTTGGAATTACATGGGAAAAATGTTTTTTACTGAATAACTCAGTAACGGATAGTGATAGAGCATTATTTTAGCTGCATTAGACTCGCATTGGCTTTGCGGTTCTAATGATATGCATTTTATATAGGTTGACCTTGACTTGACCTCAGGTCAGGTCAAATCCTTGATTTGACCTAGCAAGACCATATTATATATCATTCGATTCGGCTTGCTGCTAGAATTCATATATTCTAAGTCGTTTTGTTCTATATTTCTTGTTTAGATGTAATGGCTGAAAACCTTCATTTACATGTTATCCCCATGACGGCATGTTTTGACCTCTCGTGACCTTAAATTTGACCTGAAAAAAGGTTCAAATATTTTCGGTGGAGAAGTGGATGGGCTGCCCAACGCCTTTACCATTTCTGCTACCTACAGTGGTTCTCGAGATCTTAGGGGAGGCGGGTACCCGCCCCCCCGTCGAAGCGAAGGTGGCTCAGACGCCCGTCAATGCGCGTGTTAATCAATGGGTAACGCTTTCGTGTCTTCGTCACTGCGTTCAGAAGAGCTGGCACTAAAAAATAATGGCCTCTCTCAAACCTTAAACAAACAAGTGGGAGGGCATGGGGAGAGAACAGCACGTTGTCAGCTTCCCAGAAATAGAGAAATTCACATTTTAACTCTTCACCACCTAGGGCGTCCAATCGGATCCCCCTCATCGGTTTTCGTGGCCGATTAAAAGCCGAGTTAAATGGGACGCGAGTCGATTTCCATCCCTCTAGGATAGTCAATTCGACTGCTTAGAAACAAAAGTTGGAATCAGGTCAGGTCAGGTCAACGGGCTATTACGTCATTCTTAAACCCATGTAAGCCGATTCTGTTCTTCTAAAATGAGGCTGATAAAGCCCGGAGTGTAACTTGACTTGTCAAGCACATCGAGGCGTCATGTTTTGTTCTAGGTCTAATGGCATGCGAGTTATAAGAGATTTACTAAATGCATCTTGACTCACCGTGACGTCACGGGTCAACAGAAATGGTTCAAGCTCGACTCAAAAGTAGAAGACGGTAAGGCGCTCTCAGCGCGGTATCAAGTTTTTTCATCGCTTCCGGTTCCCGAGATCGTATGGGCGGGGGGGGGGTTCCGGTCGTACCCCCATGCGGTGATGTGTACGAAAAGACACCAGGCAGTGCCCGGGTAAATCGGAAAGTCTTCCCCATTTGAACTCGTGGTACTTGTGCTTTCTAAACTTTCATAGCTGACATTATTGAGTTTTGTCAGCTTTCCCAGGCTATTTCCTTGTTTAAGTGTCGTTACTTTTGAGACAAATTGTTAACACCCGCACTGGAGGGGGTCTGGCACTAACGCGCACTGGAGGGGGCCTGGTAGGCCCCCTAAGATCTCGAAACTAAGAGGGTTAAAACGCCACTTGGTAGGTGGGTGGGGCTATAGTGATCTACATGATGACCAATTTTCATTGACCTAGGTCAATATCTTCAGGTCAAACGAGGTCGTAAGGTCAAATATTGGCCATGCTGGGATCGATGGGTAAATGCTGTGATTATGCAGGAAAATGGCGGGAATAAGCTAAAGGCGGACAAGGTTCATAGAGAAAGGTCTCAAAGAGGCTTCCCACAACTTTTGGGTCAAGGTCATTCAGGTCATTGACCTTTAAGGTCACCATATGGTATACTACTTATTATTTACACTTTGACTAACACTGTAGCCACTGTTTGGCGGGAAATGAGGATTGACCTTTCCCAATGACCTTTGACCTTGACATTTGACCTTGACCTTTGTATTGGGGTACCCTACCGATGACGTCTATCTAATATATGTCGACGGATAACGTCATTTGGCCGGACGCACGTGGTCGTGACCTTGAAAGTGCGATATGACCTTGACCTGTGACCTTGACCTTGACCTACTTTCTTAGTGACCTTGTTAGTCCCGCTTATATGAAGTTATGACGTCACCACTGGTCTTCATGACTAACTGGTCGACGCGCTTTACGGCGATCTCAAATGCGGTCTGCTTTGAAAGCCTATAGTAAAATTTTCGGCCATTTTCAAAGTCTTCCCAATCACGCGCTTTAAATTCTGTTAATGTGGTCTTTCTTTTTGCTCAGCGGTTCTCCGCCACCTCGAACGGCCTCGCGTGTTAAGCGTTAACAAGCGTTGAAGAAAACTGACTGCTCGCGTGATCCATCAGGGGCACCGAATGGCGCTCGGTGGCGCCCCGACTTGCCAAGGGTCGTAACAAGCAGCTTTGTACGGGGCGCCGGAGCAGAACGCGGGGGAGGGGGCGCTGTTGTTCGATCGGCATGCGTTTCTCCAGCCTTCCGGGTCCATAGCTTTCTATGATAGCATTCTGATATCAACGGCAAAGTCTCATGTAAGGACGTGGGTTGTTACGGAGCATGCATTGTTTTAGCCCAGGACCAGATGTTTCATCAAACTTTAGCTTCGCTATGTTTCTTGATGGACAAAAAAAGTTTCTTGATGGACGCGATGCTTAGTGTGTTTGTATGCCACTGGTGTTTCATCGGTCCAATCTCTACATTATTTGGAGCTTTACAACCATAGAGATTAACTATTACTACGTGTTAAAGCGTACTATGTGTTAAAGCGAGTACAAACTGTATGCTGGATTGGGAAAGTGTCTGAATGCGGTCATTTGCGTCTCTAAGAGGCATGGAGATAGACCTAGCTGCCTGTCTCGGCCTTGAATACTATCAGATCTCAGTACTGAGACGCCGAGAATAAAAGTAAAACCTCTACTTAACATTATCGCCCATTCAGGAAGCCTATCTCACCGGCTCACCCGAGCAGTGCTCAAAGTACTCCATAATCTTTTTAGCAAAAGCGACGATTCTCTCGAGATTTGCGGAGCGGTAACAGGACGCCGCTCCTTACGATCTCAGTTACTTACGAAGGACAATTAAATGCAGGACCATGGTTAAATCTTGAGGATTGATGAAAATATTATGAAAATTATTATTATGAGGTTGTAAAGACTAAACACAAGCTTTTCAAGGGGAAAAAGGTCTGGTTCTGACAAAGTAAAGCTTTACATTATGTCATATGATGCTTCAATCTCCTGGGCAAACGGACGCTTGTCGGGCTTGCAAGATGATTGGTCAATCGGTTGTCTTCTTTTTTATGCATAGTCTAAAGGAATGCTGCGTGCTGCAGATGTTTGGCTGGATATGGTGAGTACCTACATTTTTAAAATGGCCGAAGGAATATGCGTCCCACAAACATATATGATGGAGACGATGAAGGACGACAAAGTATTAACATGTGCCTGGCGGGGCAAGTGCGAGAGTGATCACAGACGCTTAAAAATACTTTTTTAAAGGAAAAAGTAAAAAAAGACATAATATGTCTCAATCAGATGTGAGTCAAATGCGAGATTTTGTAAACCTTTTTCCCAAGCTTTGGTGGAATTTTCCGCTGTGAATGACTTATATCCAGTGCACGAGCGCCTGAAGATATTTTTTTACTAAATAAAAGCCAGGTTTCAGCTTCAATTTTCTTCAGCCGAGTATAGTGATTTTGATTGGCAGTTTTCTCTCTAGAAGTAATACTTCATCTCTTTGTTTACGACACTCCGACTGCTAAGGTCATACAGTGCCGTCAGCTCTCACCCTGTTGCAAGGGTTCACGGGGATCGGAAGGACTTATACAGAATACCTACTAGGGGATTTGAACCCTGGTCAGCGGCGTGAAAGACGAGCGCTCTGCCCTCACCCCACCGCATCCCAAATATTTTAGCGGGCGCTTAGATCGTCGCCGGCTGGAAGCTTTTGTATGGGATACCGATCGGGCGAGAGCTAATTTCAAACACAGTCTCTCTGTGTATTTCTCCAAGTGCGGGTACCAGCAGTTCTGTTTCAGAGACCGTTCCGACAGCGTCGAGTTCTGGCGCCTGGGTGATGATGGAACGCCCGAGTTGAAAGGCACCGCATTGTTTACACGCGTTCAAACCGTCTCGGCCGGTGGCGGGGCGCCATGATAAGGGTCCACCACGTCACGAACAGAGCTGATGCAATGGAACATGCAAGTCACTCCGACCGGGGGGGCGCAGAATCGATGGCGCTCGCTTCACAGGTACGCCCCCACGGGTGCTTCAATGGGCAGAGAGGGGAGGGGTTAACCGCAACCGAAAATTGGAGAGGTTGCCTCCTCCGCTCTGAATGTATGGGCTCATTTGCAATCGAATGCGCAAAAATACCTATCGAACATAGGTGTTAAAGCTGAATCCCAAAGAAATAAGAAAGCCATAGCCAACACATGATCAGCCTTTTATCGGTCGTAATCTGTCTGTCAAGCCCCTCCCCATAGATGGCGGACTCAATTTTCGAGAAGGGGTGCAAGATTTTCGGGAGGGGACGCCTTCCTCCCCACGGAGCGGTCATCATCCCTTGGGGCGCCTTTTTCTATCCAAGGGCGTTCAGCAGAAACTCTTTGGACTCGGCGTGCGAGGCCACTTGGGGTGATTTATTTATAATAATCCGAAAAATAGGTATTTAAGATGTCTTGTAAATTAAGTCGTATGGGATTGGTATCAGCAACAGAGTGGCATAGCCCAGGGTTCTGTAATTTCCATAGCCTTGTTTGCAGTTATGACCAATGATATTGCAGACACATGATGCGCAAAAATACGTCATGTACTTTTCGTTGAAGACTTCACAATATGGGTGACAGCGTCTACTACAGCAGCTGCGCAAAGGCAGCTGCAGCTTGGCCTCGATTGATTGATTGATTGATTATTGGGGCTTAAGGGCGCACCAACCTTAGTGGTTATATAGCGCCCAGATCAGCTAAGGCCAATGCCTTTAATAACCTCTTCCTAAATACATGTTTATGGTCTGTTTCAAGCGGTTAGGTCTCCAGTAAGACAAACACTCGGTACAAATAAAAATATCCCACTTTCCCATATCCATCACTGGGCGGACAAACAGTTACATAGATTAAACATCCACAGTAAAACGTCAGCACTCACCATTAAGCTCCACACTCGGCACCCCTGAGCAGAGCAATCACCCTGGGTCATATATGACTGTGAAACATATGGCTCTGAGAAAATCGAGGATCTGGCTGATCATATCAGCATTCCTACCTATCAAATCAATAAATGTCAGTTCTTGTTCTCGAGGGCCAAAGTATCTGTCTCTTTCAAGGTCATAGCCAGGGCACGACACCAGTACGTGGCGGACTGAGAGCGTTTCTCGGCAGCGTCGGCAGAGTGGTCTCGCCTCCCCGCAAAGAAGATATCGGTGGGTCGCCAGGGTGTGACCAGTGCGTAATCGACAGAGTGCCACCTCTTCGCGCCGGCATCGCCGCGATGAACAGGGCCACTCACCAATCTCTGGCTTTATCTCCAGCAATTTATTGTGCGTATGCGTCATCCACCAGTGCTGCCAGAAATTCCGAAGGTGCAAAGAAAGATGGGGAAGTAGGTCTCGGGCCGGGATTGGTAGCCTGCGTGTACAGGGGCGGCTTGAGGCACGCTTGGCGGCTGCGTCCACCCTCTCGTTCCCCTCTATTCCCACATGGCTAGGCACTAGGGTGTTTCATTGTTCCAAAATGCAATATTTCGACGCAGATCGATGTTCCCCTCAAACCTCATCTGCTTACAAGCTTCTGTGCGAAATTTCCATGAATTTCGATGATATTTAGAGGTCGCGCACATTTGCAGCTTTTTTATCAAATGTATTCAAATGTACACATAACGTAGGAACGTCCAGAATATTTGGGGAGGCCAAGGTGCATTTGGAAGTCATTTCTTTCCAGTCAACGCCATAGGGTTAAGAGTTAAGAACCAAGAATATTAAGGGGCATGGTCCCCTGCCCCCCCTGTTCCTACGCCTATGAATGCACACATTTCCACACTGATACTGGGGCTGGTTTTCTTTTGCTTGGTTGTCTATTTCACATCTGAAATATTCTTCAAATTAAGTAAAGCGTTTATTACTGCACAATGACTAGCCTGAGTATAAAAACCCGACCGGTTTCGGGAGCATCCCGCCCCCGTTTTCAAGGGAGACGAAGATAACACTATGACATGAACCTAACTAAGCGAAAAACACGAAGACTGGGTACACTTTGAAATAGCAATCTTAGCTATGAACATGACGAATCATTTTAGAATTATTAGCTCTAAACACGTGTTATTTTTCAATTCAATATCTTGTTTGGCTGGCATTTTAAGAGGTTCAAAAATCCAGATAAACGTGATGTTTTGTGCTGGGAGGTAAGTTTCGGATTCGGAGCCATTAACAATCCAGAGAAGATGGTAACTTTGCCGATATTTCTATTCATTTTTGGTTCCGTTCTGGTTTGGGTGTAAATTGCCTCTTTTATTTCCTGCTGTTTTTGTCTTGGGTCGAAAGTTAAAGTCGTTGTGGTGTCCCATTTGATATCATGATCCTTCTTGAATTAATGTTCCGCTGTGGCCTCCGCTGCTCTCTCGTCAGTTGACCCTCGGATTAGTTTTTGTCGAGATTTTCGGTGTTCGTCTTGTCGGACTTCCATCATCCTTTTGCTTTCTCCAATGTATGCTTTTGGACAGTCATTACATTCCATCGTGTATACTGGGCCTGGTTTTTTCCGGTTGTCTATCCTGTCCTTTGGTTTGACTAGTAATTGTTTGATCGTTTGATGTGGCTTAAAATGTTCTTACGTTGAATTTAGAACATCTGCGTCGAATCTGTTGCGATGCTCCTTCTACATATGGGAAGGATCATTATATCAAATGGGACGCCACAACGACTTTAACTTTCGACTCAAAACAAAAACAGCGGGAAAGGAAGATCGCCCTCATCAAGAAGTTCAACGGATTCATCAAGGACGAGAAGCAGAAGCAGTACCTGCTCCGGGTGGTGGAACTCCATCGGAGGGCTCTCTACCCAAGCGCACCAAGAAAGAATGCGCCTCTTTCAAGTGTGATGGTTTTTGGTGATAAAAATGCGTGACCTCTAAATGTCCTTTTATTTTGCTTTTAAGGGTGTCAATCGATTCAGTTTTACGTATAGAGCTGGGGGAAAGTCGATATGACTTCGTTGCAAACAAACACAATTTTACTATAGTGGGCTGAAACACCCTACTAGGCACCCAACACAAAGTAACATTTTTACCATCTTTGGCCAGACAGGTTAAGCGGAGCTGCATCTTCTGAACCAAATTGTCTTTTGAATTAAAGCTCATTAAGGCCTGGATGCTACACAACGAGTCGGTAAGAATGACAAAATCTGTTTGGTCAGAAATATCTAAAAAGCACAGAGCTTTGTCAATAGCAGTCAGTTCTGCTGTGAAAACAGAAGCAAGAGGAGGAAGTGAAAATTTCCGAGAAGTTGTGCCGATAACGAACGAACAACCTACCCCAGTGTCAGTCTTCGACCCATCTGTATAGAACATTGCATGTCGATGATATTGTGAAATATGTTCAAGAGTCAGAGCCTTCAATTCTTGGGGACTCATTTCCGATTTAGCACTCTGGGCGAGAATCGTGTCCGTTGCTGGTGGGAGTATTTCCCAGGGAGGCATCTCCGATGGTTCGACGCGGGCAATGATTCGCTTTGTCACGGTACATTCCACGGCAAACTTTCCGGGCTCTGACACCTAATGGGAGGCCCTTGCTTACGCCGTCAAGAGGCGGATCAGTTCGCGCGAGAAGACAGCACTATACGTCGGGTGGTCCGGAAACTGTGCTAATTTATATACATATCTCTGCCCCAGAAGTCGTCGCCGCATGTCTAACGGCGGTTCATTCGCTTCCACGAGCAGACTAGATATCGGAGTGGTGCGGAACGCACCTGTACAAATTCGAATAGCACTATGGTGGATAATGTTGAGGCAACGTCTTACGGGTTCGTTTGCTGAATCATAAACAAAGCAGGCGTAGTCCATCCTGGACCTAATAAGAGCTCTGTAGAGGATGAGTAATGTCTTACGATCAGCCCCATATGATGTCCGAGAAACGCATTTAAGACAGTTCACGGACTTGAAACACCTATCTCGCAGGTTCTGTAAGTGAGCGTGATACGTTAACCCGCGCCCCACCGGGGTCCGGCGCCACCTTCCCCCACCGGGGGGCCGTCGATGGCCCCCTCTAACTCCGAAATATGGGCGTTAGCGCAAATCTGCAAGTGCATGAAAGCTCGCGTGAATTGTGAAATTACTTTTTTTGTGTCAGGTCAATGGTTTGACCTCCAGAGGTCAATTAGGTCAGATCGGCTATTTTCACTCAAATATGAATGATTAAACTGGGCATAACTCTTTGTCATTAGAGCTATTGAGGCCTGGTAAGTACATTTGATAGCATTGGTTTTTCCGTTATGTGGAACGTAAGCCTCCCGCCAGTGGTTTGACCGCCGAGGTCTCGTGACCTAATATGACCTGGTCACGAAAGGTAAGTGACCTTGCCGTATATAATGAAGCCATGACAGCAACACTGGTTTTTTTCCTCTAGCTCATTAGGTAAAGTTTTGTAAATACTGTTTTTGACCTCCGGTGCTTGGATGACCTTGGAAAGTCAGGGCAAATTGACCCCTGGGATCCGTGGGGTGTCAAAACGTTGTTCTGGCATTCTGAGTATTTGCATATTTTTGTGGTTTTATATATGAATAGTTTTCCCATGTTTTCCATGAGAGGTCGCCCGTGACCTGACCTCGGGCACGAAATCGAAAATCCGGATTCACCTGTAGACCCTGGAGGGTTGGTGGGGTTTAATCGATCGACTTTGAATGTGCTCTGCTCTAAAGTGAAGTGGTGACCTTGGTTGACCTCGTCTGGTGACCTGACCTTGGGTGACCCGGGGTAAAATTTCGGATGTGGGAATGATGCGTGGAGGTGCCCTCACCGCGTGCTGCCTTCTTTCGCTTCCAAACCTGGCCGGTTAAACGTTTGTCGAATATGATACCCAGGAACTTAGCTGATGTCTGGAATGGAATAGGGCTACCTTTCAATGTTATGTTCGGTTCTGGGCACAAACGACGCTTGCGGCAAAAATGAACGCCTACTGTTTTAGAAGTTGAGAAGCGTGGACCGTTTTGAGAAGACCATCGATCCAAGCTATTTACAGCGAGCTGAAGCTGGCGAGAGAGTGAGGACGAACCAGACGCCGTTGTCCAGATCCCAATATCATCCACGAACAGAGAACACCTTATCGTCGGAGGTATAGCGGCAGTAGCATCATTGATAGCTAAAGCGAAGACCCCAATACGGAGGACGCTCCCCTGAGGGATGCCGTCCTCCTGGAAGAACAAATTAGAATATGTGCCACCAACCCTAACCCTCAATGTTCGCTCAGTCAAGAAGTTACTAATGGAAAATCCCATCTGGTCGCGAATCCCATACTGAAAGGCCTTTAAAATAACGCCGTGTCGCCACACGGTGTCATATGCCGAAACTACGTCAAAGAATACAGCACCGAGATGACGTCTTTCCTTGAAAGCGCAGTGAATAGAGGTGTCCAACGAGACAAGATGATCAGAGGTACTTCGACCTTTGCAAAACCACACTGGTCATTGTTTAAAATGCCACGACTTTCTAAAAACCACGTAAACCGAACGTTTACCATCTTTTCAAACAGCTTGCACAGACAGGATGTCAGAGAGATGGGACGAAAATGAGCCGGGTCAGATCCTTCTTTACCCGGTTTCAAAAGCGGCACTATGATGGCGTTTCGCCATTCGGTAGGAAATTCACCACTTTCCCACAAGGCGCTGAATGATGTCAACAGGGCATCCAGCGCGCACTGAGGAAGACATTTCAACATATCGTTATGGATTAAACCAGGCCCCTCCGCTACGCTGCGTAGGTTCCCTATCCCTGACATGAATTCTATTAGGGAAAAAGGCGAGTTATATGAAAGATTAACTGTTGTCTTGATGTCAACTGGTCTTTGTTCCGACAGGACTTTAAGTCGCGTGAACTGTGAATCCTCTCTTCTGGACTTGCAGCGTTCAGCAAAGCCATTTCCGAGAGCGTTCGCGACCTCATCTGTGTCAGAAATTATTTCTGCCTCCAATGTTTAGCACGAGAAGAGGGGTTGGCCTAGACCTCCCTTCTATGCGTCTGATTTGGAAGAATACCTGTGTGAGTGGAGTTGTTCTGTTCAGCCTCCCAACAAAGTCACGCCACGATTTTCTCTTTGCTAGACGGATGGTTCGTCTGCAAATCGCTCGAGCTCGCCTTAACTCAATTAAGTGGGATTGTGTAGAGTTGCTCTTGAAACGCCTGTAAGCCCTCCGGCGTGAACGGATCGCATTACGGCACTCGTCTGTCCACCAAGGTACCGGGGGCGGCGAGTTTTTCCAGACGTTCTGGGAATGGACGCGTGGGCCGCATTTAAGAGAAGTGTAGAAAACTGTTCAATTGTGAGCACCTCCGCACTTGAGATGCTCTCAAAGGAGCTCTCCAGCAAATACCGAAATTTTGGCATATCTGCCTTGCGGAAGTTTCATCGTTGAGGCCTTCTTCCGAGTAATTCCGCGTTTTCACAATCTAGAAAGATAGGAAAATGATCGCTTCCCATTGGGTCGCCGCCCACAGACCAATCAAAGAGGCTACTCAACTGTCAACTGCACAAGCTTAAGTCTAAAGCCGATTCACGACCAGATGGGAGTGTAAAGTGTGTTGCCGTCCGTGTTAAGACACAGTGATTGTTAATCTAGTGTTTACAATATCGCATCCCCAAACAGTGTGTTGCGCATTAAAATCCCCCAGTAGGAGGACTGGCGGTGGGAATTCAGACATAAATGTTTCCAGTTGTGACAAGGCCATGGCTCTGCCAGGGGGCAGGTATATGGAACATATAGTTATTTCCCTACGAAATAGGTTTACACGCGCTCCAACAGCCTGCACAGTTGTGTAAGTATTAACTCTTTTGCTGGCACCATGTGGCTCACTGCCAAAAGAACCCCACCGTGAGCAGCGGGATCACGCTGCATATCTTTACGAAAAATCCGGAACCCCTGCAGTAAAAATGGAATACCTGGTGCCAGCTTAGTCTCTTGAAGAGCTACTACTGAGGGGTGTTTAGCTCTAATGAAAGTCTGGAGATCAGTCATATTGGTCCGAATCCCACGGCAGTTCCATTGTAAAATTGTGTTTATCTGGGGATGGATTGTAAAAAGGTATTATTAACTAAAAATAGTCGGTTGCGCGATGTCCAGCTGGGGGGACACCGCCACCAGAACTCCTACGATCAGGAGCTAGTGTTAGTGTACGGCTGGGTCCCAACGATCGGGATCTGCTGCCTTTTGACTCGGTTTGCAGTCTCTGTCTTCTCCGAGGGCTCTCTAGCCCACTCAGAGAGGGGGTATCAGAGAGGCCACGCTTCTCGGGTCTGGTTCCCACCGGAGTTTCAACAGGAGGTTCCGTCTGGTTAAACTGAGGACGCGGACGAGCAGTGGGGGCCGGTCCTTGTGGTGATCGAGGTGCCTGCCGAGGAGGAGGAGGGAGAGGGGGCGGTCCCATTTTGGTTTTTGGTGCCTCGACTCGCTTGTATCAAGTCGCCTGAGGAGTGCTATCTTCGGATCTGGGGGAAGTGGTTGGTCGATAGATGGAGCTGAACAATTGGGTTTTGGGGGAGTACCTCTAGGATGTTTCGGTTTTCCTCCCTTTCCCACCTCTATCCATGGCTGCTCCGCGATACTGCCCCGTCACTACCAGGCCCAGTATTGCCTTGGCCAACGCCAGGGTGCTCAAGCACCACAGGAGGCCTCGGACGGACCTCCGGAGCTGCCGGTGGGACGGGCGTTGCGGATTCCTGGGCACCCACAGCAGGATAGTTCGATGCGGGAATCGAGACGCTCTGTGGCTCACACGGCGATGATGGAGCGATCGGTTGATGCTCAGAAGGTGGGTCTGCTCGCTCGGCAGAAGGCAGCAACTGCAGTAAAGTTCGCAAGAGATCACCAACAGTCATGTCGAGCAGGTCTCTGACCTTAGTGCCTAGGGTGATCTGACTCAGGCCTACACCCATTGAAGACGCTTGTGATCGTGAGATGGAGGAGGAGGCTGCCTTGTCCCTGTAAGATACAGTGGGATGATTTGCCTCGTATAACCTCTTTGCTTCAGGGAAAGACACGCCGTTCTTTACTTTGATTCATGCTATTTGTTTCTCTTTATGGTATACATTACACTTTTGGTTCCATGCCGCGTGATTCCCCCTTGCAGTTCACGCACTTGTCTGGTGTCTTACACTCGTCATCGTGTTCTTTCTCGCCACATTTGCCACATCGCGCATCAGCTCGACAAGACCTAGCCCCATGGCCGAAACGATGACAGCGAAAGCATCTGAGAGGGTCAGGTACAAAAATTCGGACGGGGACCGAAGTATACCCAACAAAGATGCGGTCTGGAACTTTCTCTGAACTAAAGGTCAACACCAATGAGTCTGTGTTTCCCAGTCTGTGCACTTTTGTCACGCCCTCATCCTCCAACCCATCCATAATTTCCTTCTCGCTTAGGCCATGCAGCTCACGGCACGTAATAATACCCTCAGATCTAGGTTGGAATCTGGATGGCTGTACCTCAACAGTAACTTCACGCCTGACCTTGCTGTCTCCCTCTCTCGCCCAGAACGTAAGGTCGGAACACGATAATGCACGGCTAGCAGCGTCCACACTCTCATATTCGACAACAATCGAGCCGTCTCTCCTCTGCTGGCATGTTTTTGCTCGACCCCAAGCCTCAACCGCATGCTTGCGCTGGAAAGGAGTTAATTTTGCCAATGACATGTCTTTGCCCCCAAATATCACGCCAGGACTCGTAACATTGTTGTCGGTTCGGGATTCCTGTTGTATGTTGTTGGTATTATTTGTTTCGGTATGTTTAAGGTTTTCCATGTATGTTGTGTATGTCTCCGCCATCCTATGGTTCCCAAAATGATGGAACGTGATGACTGTAGGAGGGGCGACGATGCCGTAGCAGACCCAGCAGAGCCAGCTCACATCCGGATCTGGTCAGGCATCGCCTCCCCCTTCCTCCCTCAGCCCAGAGTGAACGCGGGTCCGCTGGACAGGGGACGCCAGGCGTTGCTGGCGTAGCTAGGCCGCCCGCGGAGGCCTCGGGCGGCCCACCCCCGTTCCGATCATGACATCAAGGCCAAAGGGGGCGTGTTGGCACCCGCTGCAATAGGCTCCGAGCAAGGGGAGCCTCAGCCCCCCAGGATCGTATCTACCAGTCGTCGGGGCATAGGCCGGAGCACTGAAAGCAAGGATTCCGACCTATGTGGGCGCTCTACACCCTTGAAACGGCAGCAGCACCTCAGAGATGAGGCTGCTAGTGCAAACTGAGCATCGGCAAAGGAAATAAAATACAGGAGTAAACAGAAACTAAATGAAATTAACTTAACAAGAGAACACAGGTAACCAGAAAACACGTCGCTGGAAAGGTGCTGGAAAGATCAGACCACAGCCAGCCACGGCACGACCGGGGAGACAGGAAAAAACTGGGTAGGCAGGGAGTTTAGGACAGTAGGAACCAAGGAACGAAGATTTGTTAGGATTTGAAATAAGGGAGGCTCAGAAAGGATGAGGATGGCAG
This sequence comes from Lepas anatifera, assembly GCA_034440635.1. Taxonomy (NCBI): domain Eukaryota; kingdom Metazoa; phylum Arthropoda; class Thecostraca; family Lepadidae; genus Lepas; species Lepas anatifera. Next base: position 280,651 of record JAOTON010000938.1, read on the forward strand.
TTTCGATTTGGCCCCTTACCCGAAGGCGGGGGGGGCGAAACCCATCCTGCCAACTGGGGTCGCGGGTGTCGTCACATCCCGTACCCAATTATCCATGTGCCGGACAAGTCAGCAGATGCCAACAAGTCCGGCAGATGAAAATCGGTCCCCTGCGGGGAGCTTGGCCTCGACACATTGCACCTCGACACATTGCAGCAATGGAGCACACAAAATGGACTGAAATTTTCAAGTTTAAAAACAAAGTGCATGTACTTCTATAATAGACGTTGAGACTGATTACCCGATGTTGTAAATTCGTGGAGATCCGATCGACGTTGTAGCGGAAACCAGATTTCTCGGGCTCACACTCCATAAACTTTCATATGTGCCACACCTGAAGGAACTCCGCAAAAAATGTTTTGATACGCTGAAAATACCGAAGGTGTTGACGAGGATGAGATGCAGTGCGGATAGGGAAATGCTTCTCATGCTACCACGTTATACGCTTATCGCTTATACATACGTTATACGCACGTGATACGCTTATACGCCTATAGTTATACGCTACGTTATACACTTCTTATGCTATACAGATCACTTATTCGTTCGAAGATCGAGCGTGGCTGTGTTGTGTATGAGGCCGTTCCTAAGGCCGCTAAAAATATTATCGATATGCTCATTATCACGCTATCAGAATAGTACCCGGAGCGTTCCAAGCTTCACCCATAATGAGCATGCTAGTGGAAATTAACGAAATATCGCTACAAATGCACAGTAAGATACTTGCTTTGCATTATGCCATTAAAATCAGTCATCACGCCGCATATACCAAACATTGTTTGGCGACGCCCACCTCTGTCAGATAGACAGTGGCTGGCGTGTTGCAGCCCATCACCCGGGAGTGAGAGCCCGTGCCTGGCTGGCAGAGGCTAGTATCGACAGCAGCCTCGTAGAACCACATAAAGCAGCTGTTATTGAACCATAGCTCATCCGACAGTTAACACGAACACAGACCTACTCCAACAAAGTAAAAATTTGCCTCCTGAACCGACGTGCCAGTTATTTTTTTCAGTTCGCCACGGTTTCCACCGGGGGTATATTTAACATTTTAGAAGATCAGTAGAGGTTGTTTTCAAGACAACGTAATCCAAATGACAAAAGAGTAGTAAATTTCAAAACGCAACCAGCGTTTTTTTCAAGTTTCCTATTCTGTTCGCCTATCCTGTCCACATATCCTGCACGAAAATTTGCAGGACGTTACATCTCAAGATAAGCCGAGAGAAAATTAATAACGAAGTACATGCCGTGGACACGAGAACACAGACAACACTGGTACAAATCGTACGTGTCTGTGCAAAGTATCGCTTACAGACGCATCAAGAACAGAAAATCTGTCACAACAAACAGAACCGGAACACAGAAAAGACAACAAGTACAAGTGGAGCCTTCGAAACCGAGATAAGAAAGACGCTGGTATATAAGACATTTTTCTGACAGCATTAGGTCTCAGTGAGACAACGCAGAGAAAGAGAGCGTGTTATCACGGAAGTTCAGGAAGTCATGGTCTGACCATTAACGTATCAACATTTCTATCAAATCAGCACCGAAGAGCAGATCAGGGAGAGAAAAACATCGTCATCATGGTATCGGAGCCGGGCGGCTTAATCATCTTAATGTTTCACTTAACTGGCGATGACACGGGCATCCATTATGTTGGAGTAAGTACAACTCACTGGTAACTACCAATGACGCATCGTGCGAGTCAGGACTCTACAAGCGAAATTAAGTACAGCTGGAAGGTTGTAGAACATGATATATGTGTGCTGGTCAAGAAGGCGCCTATTTATCGTAGGTGGTAACGCATGGTGATAAGCAGGTGGCAACACAATTGTCTAACAGAGCTTCTTCGGTTCAAATAGCTTCGCGATCAGCAAAACGTTTCGGAACATCAGGCCAGGAATTGTTGTGCTTCAGATACCGAAGTGGGTTGTGACGTTATCTTGGTAGCAGATGAGTAGCGTGGTGTGACGAATTAATATTTCCGTGCCAGTATCGATATTTCTAACTCGTGCGCACCCAATGTGTATCTATTCTTTCAAGCGGTGTCCACTTTTTTATGTGCGTATCAAACTATTGTCCAATGCTGCAACATAGTGTTCAATCTCTTTTTCGGAAAGTAATGCTGCTCTAATGTGAGCACCACTAGGTCGTGTTTCCATCAATTATGCCCTATACAATAAGTATTTTGCCAATGTTAAGATAAGAGTATCTAAACTGTTGCAATATTTGAGTAAGAACCACGTTTGTCTAGTTATTTTGATATCGTATCCTACCACTAGAAATGCACGACTTATGTCTCTTATAAAGTTCTGAGAAATTGGGCATTGCCAAAAAAGATGGTAAATGGTTTCTTCATTTCTTCCAGAAAAACTACAGTTTGAATCTTCACTTATACCACACACATACAATAATCTATTCGTAGCAATGATTCTCCTTATCAATTTGTAATGAAAATTTCTTAGCCTAACTGATCTTGTTGCTATTGTTAGCTTCAATAATGATCCTTTTCATAGTCCCCAATGTCCTGAACCCATTTTTCTCTGCAATTGTTATCATTGTGTTCTAATTCGTTGGCAGTTAGTATTGAGTATGCCAGCTTTCCAATTTTGTTTTGGTTAGTGACTAATTCTATTCTGGGAGGTAGCGTTGGCTGTGCGAAATCTGATGGTGCATTAACGTGTCGCAAAGTATTGGAAAGAGACCTCAGGAGAGATTCATAGTCGAGGAAACTGATCTGAACAGAATATGTGTTTCCAGTTTCTTGCTCTTGGCATAATCTGATTGCCCATAAAGTTCCAAATATCACCTATAAAGCAAATTTCACGAGAGTCCCAGCTCCATATGATACTTGTCTTAAACCTGGAATGATCAGAGAACCAGATTCGTTCTCTGACCATCTCCTCCCTCACTGGTCTCTAACTGCGCACAAAGATCTCCCATGCAGCTATGACGCCTGTCCAAAATGGATTCCTTATTCGTGATTTAGCTTTCTTTAACATTGCAGATCCGAACATCAGAATTTCTGACAGGTCATAACCGACACTGTGCTTGAATATTTACACAATGTTACGTTAGCCGACCATAAGCGTTGTAACCATGAAATTTTTAAGCTCTGTATGAAATGTTTTCACTTATCATGTTCAGACCATCAATGCCATAGCTTTGTAAGAGCGTACTTCTTTTTATTTTATCTGGTTTTCCGTCCCATAAAAATTTCCAGAATATATTTTGAATCTCCTGTACGGAATGGGTAACGAAGTCAGTACATATACTAACCGCGAAATAAAAAGTGATTTGATCAATGTAATCTTTCTTATAAGTGTGAGGCCCCTGCGCCTTCACCTTTCTACCAAGGGTATTATGCTTATAAGTTTTGTTTTCACATTTTCATCAGCAATGTTATCTATCTGATTGCGAAAAAAATGCCCAATATTTTCAGCTCTGTTACCCAAGAGAACTCAAGTAATGGATCAACGATGGCTGGCTCAGTTTTACCAAGAGCTAAACATTTAGTTTTCGCATGATTAAGTTGCAGGCCAGAAGCAGCAGAAAAACGGCCGAGTTCCCTAAAAGCCCCATCCAACGATGTTCTCGAACCAGAAATAAATAAACAGGTGTCGCCAGCGTACTGCGATATCCGAATCTCTAAATCAGGAGTTATTCTAATACCCCTCAAAGTAGGTGAAGACAGTATCATTTTTGTCAAGACGTTCACTGCGATGTTGAAGAGGTACCCACTTGCGGGATCACCTTGCCTTACACCCCGTTCTAAAAATATTTTATCGCCTAGCAAGCCATTCAACATGATCCTCGCGAAATTGTTCACGTTCAAGTACAGAAGCTTAACTAAGTTAATACACACTGCACCAATATTAACTTGTTCCATCACTGCTGTTAGAAAGGACCAGTTTACTGTCTCGAAAGCGGATTGAAAATCGGCTGCAATGAGAATTCCATCTTCTTCGTTATCGTTGCAGTGCTTAATTATGTCATATGTGAGCCTGGTATTCTCTCCTACAGGGTGTTTCATAAAGAATTATATTTTTGAGTTGGTCATAATGCGACTATAAATAGGTTGTTGTGGTATGAAATACATATCAATCGAAAGCAAATTTTGGGACATTTACGATTATTCGTATTTTGATAGCTGTTTTTTTATAATTTTGCTAGTTCAAAGTAGTCTTAAAAATGAGTAGAAAATACTGTCTATTTTGCCTTCATCAAAAATTTTAGTAGAAATCACGTGCGTATCACGTGACAAGTATCACGCCAATGACACTGCAAACATTACATCGTCACTGTGGTGCATCACAGTCCACACGCGCATTGTCTCTGGAAATCAATTCTAGAAAAACACCTCTCAAGCTTAGGAAAGCTCGGATCCAAGCAAGCAATTCCCAATTGGTTCATGTCCCTTGTTCTGTGGTGAACAGCGACATCTTTTGCGCTGTGTCCGCCGCATTCAGTCATTCATATGGAAGGTAAGCCAATAAGCCATATGGAGCTTGAGCCAAAAGCTTTAAACATGTAATATTACTGAAACTTGAGCCTTTGATGTGCATGCTCATAAGCATTGCTCACCTGCCATCTTCGCCTGCTAAAGCCTTTTTAGAGTGCCGCCAGCTTCGTGTTCTCAAATATAACTAGGCATATGCCATGTTTCTCGCATCATTTTCCGAGCACATTTAAGACGGGGGAAAATATTTGATTCAAATGAAACATGTTTATAGAAAAATATCCTACAATTTACCATTAAAATGAGCGTTTTGTGAACGGATTGGAAGGATTTTTAGTACTTTACTGAACATTTTAAAAATATCATTCTTTCTGAAACACCCAGTATGAACCTTCCCTTCGTGTAGGCAGTTTGTTCAGGGCATATAATACTGCCTATCACGGACTTAAGCCTTCTTGCGACAACATCGGAGAAAATCTTGAAGTCTACGTTTAATAAGGAGATTGGACGCCAGCATTTTAGCTTCTGAGCGTGCTCAGGCGATTTAGGGATTAGAGTGATAATATCTTCGCGAAAAACTGGCGAAATTTCATTTGAACGTTGAATGTGTAAGATGCATCCATGTAAATAATGTCTGGGATCGGTCCAAAAGCCTTTGAAAAACTTTATTGTATATCCATTGAATCCAGGGGATTTGCCACCTTTCATATGTTTCACACATTCATCCAGCTCTCGTATTGTAATGGGGCTATCCAAATCATTTCGATCAGTCTCTGACAAATAAGGGAGGTTGCAACTCTCTAAAAGTGACAAGTCTATCATATTTTCTCCACAAGTAGCCTATCTTTCCTGCAAATGTTTAGAGAAACGATTGAGTATTTCTTTGGTTCCAATATACACCGTATCATCTTCTTCCAGACGCTCTATACTCTTGCCGGTATTGTGCTCTTTTTCCAAGGCTAAAAAGTATTTCGATGGGTGTTCGGCTTCTTCGTGCCAGGTCGACTTAGATCGTATCAAAAGTCCTTCAATTATTGGTTTTCGGAGCTGTTCTAATTCGAGCTGTAGCTGTGCTACTCTCGCTACAATATCAGAGGAAGGGCTGCCTTCGATGTGCGAATTAATTCTAAGATTTTTTGCAGTATGTCGTCTTGTTGCCTACGTCACACTCTGGCCTTGTGTTTAGAAAATTGTACAGTTGCACCCATTATCATCATGAGCAGGTTTTCAAAGAAAAGCGCGTCATTAACACGCGCATTGACAGGGGTCTGAGCCACCTTCGCATTGACGGGGGGCGGGTACCCGCCCCCCTAAGATCTTGAGAATCCACGGTAGGTAGCGAAAAACGGTAAACGGCGTTGGGCTACCCATCCACTTCTCCATCGAAAACATTTGAACCATTTTTTTGTCAGGTCACATTTAAGGTCACAAGAGGTCAAAACATGCCGTTATAGGGATAACATGTAACTTCAGTTTTTTTCGGCCATTACATCTGAACAAGTAAAGATAGAGCAAAAGGACTTGAACTGTATGAATCCTCTCAGCAAGCCGAATCCAATGATACATAATTTGACCTTGTAATTTGACCACTGGCGGGAGGTCTTTACGTTTCACATAGCGGGAAAAGGTCTGACATTTTCCTATCAAATTTACTCTACCAGACCTCAATAACTCTAATGGCATAAGAGTTATGACCACTGGCCGGAGGTCTTTACGTTTCACATATCGGGAAAAGGTCTGACATTTTCCTATCAAATTTATTCTACCAGACCTCAATAGCTCTAATGGCATAAGAGTTATGCCCAGTTTGCGTAAGCATTGCATATTTGAGTGAAAATAGCCGATTTTGACTTCATTTGACCTCTGGAGGTCAAACCATTGACCTGAGCACTAAAACATGCGAAGTAATTTCTTACTGAAATAACGCGAGCTTTCTAAGTAACGGTGAGGCGAAGGTGGCGCTGGACCCTGGTGGGGCACGGGTTAACACGCGGATTGACGGGGGCGGGTACCCGCCCCCCCGTCGGGTTTTTCGGAGATAGGAGAAAAACGGCGGCGCGTAGCGCCGCTGTATTTGGCATACCTTTTTCCTCATCATTTTACAACTTCTGTGAAAATTTTAAGGTTAGGTCATCTCAGGTCAGGTCACCAGTACAGGTCAAGTGACTCGACCTCAAAAAAGTTTAAGATAGCATAAGTCGGAGCAGGGTGAGCTTATCCGATTAAAACTCATATCACATAATGGCCCTACCGAGTTCTCTAAAATATGTTTCGGTATTTTTGATATCGATGACCTAAGGTCAGGTACGAGGCATGACCTCTCCATTGGAAATACATGGGAAAAATGTTTTTTTACGGAATAACTCAGTAGCGGATGGCGATAGAGCATTTATTTTAGCTGCATTAGACTCGCCTGGGCTTTGCGGTTCTAATGATTTGCATTATATATAATTTGACCATGACCTGATCTCAGGTCAGGTCAAATCCTTGATTTGACCTAGCGAGGTCAAATTATATATCATTCGAATCGGCTTGCTGAGAGGATTCATATAGTTTAAGTCGTTTTCCTCTATCTTTACTTGTTCAGATGTAATGGCCGAAGAACTGAATTTACGTTATCCCTATTACGGCATGTTTTGACCTCTCGTGACCTTAAATGTGACCTGACAAAAAATGGTTCAAATGTTTTCGATGCAGAATTGGATGGGCAGCCCAACACCGTTTACTGTTTTTCGCTACCTACCGTGGTTCTCGAGATCTTAGGGGGCGCGTACCCACTCCCCCCCCCGTCAATGCGAAGGTGGCTCAGACCCCCGTCAATGCGAAGGTGGCTCAGACCCCCGTCAATGCGCGTGTTAATCTCGGAAAGAAAGATTATTTCTAAATGTTACACTGAGATCGGTTATAGACTTCTCCGGGTGATTGTCATATTATTGTGCTCTGATACAGACGATCCGGCCTCCCGATCAGGCCTTACTGGCGGCAGCAGCAGTGGCTTGCCGCAGCTGCTGCCGTCTCCAATGGTCCGTCACGACTGCATCCAAGCCATCAATATACAACCTCTGTACTTCTCGGTGGTCTTCCAGAAATGTTCTGTTTGCCGATGCCTTTGATGGTAGAGCTCTGCTTGATATTTCAAACAATGTTTTCATGATTTGTCCATACGTACAATATCTTCATGTTTTGTAGGTGCCTCCTGATCGCTTCCTTGAGGTTACAATGCTTCCTTATTTTACAGCAAACTTTGTACTTGTTTCTTGCTGGCGCAGATGCTCTTCTGTAAGTCTCGGTAACTTCATCAGCGGTCTGTTCGAATATTGAAACTATTAAAAAGTGAAATTCGTCCACTACCCTGGCCTCCGTCTCTTCAAGCCGCAGCATCATAATACGACCGACAACGTCAGCCCCGGTCGAGAGCTGATTATGCGACAGCATACATGGCTTGACGGTAAGTTGAGTGTAGTATGGCGTCATTTTTCCCCAAATACGGTATCCTCCATGCTAGTGATAGCAAGACTAATCTAAATATAATCGACTGGCCCTTGCATACAGTTTTAATACTTGAAATTGATCCGCAGTAACTACATGCCTAGATAATCTATATATGGCTGGCAGATCTGAATTGGATCTGCTTTGAAAGCAACCATTACCAATAAGGTTCAAAACTGCAAGCGGGAGAAATCGAGATCATCTTGTGAAGGTAAATGTTCATTCATGGAATTCATAAAAGGCTCAAATCTTATATCCAGCTCCTTTGGCTGATAGCTTCTTGACATCAGCGACGTAGTAGGACAGTGGTTGACGGCTGCGACATGCGTGCCATCTATTATCGTATTTTTAAGCACAAAGATCGCAGTCTTTCCAAGATACTTTTTCGGGTAAATCTATATTTCAAAGAGTCATAAAATGTTTCAAATTGTTCAGATTGAATGCTTTTACAGTTCTGGAGCCCTCTCAATACATTAGTTGCAATTTATTGTCCGTGAGATATGAAAACATTGTAATTTTGGGAAACCGAAAGAATTTCAAACGGCTTGCACGGAAAAAATATTTTTCCAATTCGAAATTTTCGACCAGAAAATCGTCATCAGCCGCCATTAATACATTAGAAAACACCCGGTAATCAAAGATCCTGTGGAAAAGTGGTGATCACGACATGGCCTAGTGGCCACCAAAATTCTCTTAACACCTCTCGAAATTTCACGCACAAGAGTCCTTCTCCCATCCTGATGAATTGAAGAATATAGGTAAAGGACGATGGAAATGCCCACATATTTCATTCTGTGTTTATTTTAACGTTTCAACTTTCCTTATATCTTCTTCAGTCTGCCATCTGGTTTAACAATTATTTTTTCAGGAGCAATTAATAATGTGGGTTAAACTCCGGTTTGCATTGCCTACAATGTCAAAGCTTCTCCGCTGAGATAATGTTCTGGGACAGCGCACAGACCAGGTTCACATTCGCTGTGATTATTTGCGATGTCCTCTCACCATTATCTTACGAATCTTGGCGACGTGGAAAGGCAAAATGATGCTTATCATATCTTATAATAGAATAAACTTAACAACCTCTCTTCAGGAATAGAAAAATCTTCGGATATGTACCTTATGTTCAGCTGTTACATTTCCCCAAGTGTCTCACATTTCTCGATGACCTAGTGGCAGTTACAGTTTTTTACAAGAGCTGCCAAAAAAGTGTGGACTGAACTGTTTAGCATTTCATCGTTTCAAATACCACGCCAAATAGGCATCTTACTTGGCTTGTACAAGCTGTTATGGCAGAGGGAGGGAGGGACAGAACGTTGTTAAAAATACGATCCACAAAAATGACGGCAACCGAAAACCGAACGCGAAGGGTGCGACACCATAGGCGCCCTTTGGGTGAAAAGTTGATGGTAAAGTGCGTCCTCTGAGGCTCCGCTTTCCTCCCACTTACCAAAATTCTAGATCCGCCCATACGCAGATTCAGGGGGCAAAGGGGGGAAGATGCAGCCCCCATTCGATCCTCGGCGCCCCTGGAATGGTCACGGCGCCTCCTGAAAGGTCGATGGAAACCCGCCTGAAATGGCGTTTCCCACCCTGCCCCCCAGGATGCGAAAATCGGTGCTCAGCGATAGGATTTTGCGCCCACCTGATAGGCTTTTCCGGTCAAAAGTGGCGGCCCCTGCTCCGGATGGCGCCCCCCCAGAAGGTGCCCCTCCCCCTCCGATTGGCAATCCTGGATCTGACTATGGATCTGTTACTGTTCAAAAGCAAACAATTCAAAGGAAAAGCAGGAAAATATCAAATGTTAGCGGGGAGTGGTACGGCCAAGAAAATTGATGATGAAAATTGATGAAAATTGTGAGGACCCCGCCCTTCCGACGGTGCTGACGTGAGGCGTCGCCAGTGTGTGACTATTGTGTTTTTGGTAGATGTTGCCGGAGGGCAAGGAGATGCCCTCTGGGAGGCATGCCCCCGGCAGCATCAGTCTGCTCTAAGCTGCACTGAGATAAATTTTTATTCCTATGTGCTCTATCTAATCCGGAATCACGGCATGCTCGAGCATAAAATGATGCCATGAAGCCTTATTAAAAGAACATTTGAGCTTGCTTGCTCTCATTAGATCCTATTCCCAGCATAATTCCAGCACAGGAAGTGTTTTTGTAGGGCTTGCCAGCTTAAAATGATCCTCGGCTTCTAAACATGGTGGGAAAAAGCTTAATATGATACCCAAATGGTATTACAAGTAGGATCTTTACACCACAAAGCAGCATTTTACCATAGGTGCTCGACCTATTCTAGCCACGAAATTCAAAGAGCTATTAACCCTTTCGGCAGGGGGCTAATATTGCCCCCTTCGTTTTCGAGAATATTCGAAACGGCTTGCGATAGAACTTTGAAACTCCTGACTTTTCCTAAAACTAGTACGGCGGTTTCTGAAATTTTCAGATTATATATTTACCAGGGCCGGAGCTATGGCTGGGTTTTGGGGAGGTTCTATCCACAACCAGTATTATCGTATGCGATGGGTTTTTTGTAAAGGAAGCCGTCTCTGCTGATCCTGATACCAGTTATATGGTTTTATTATATATTTTTATGTGGATGATAGTGATTCACAATTGTATATTTGTATTATAGGGCGGTTACAGAGTTAAATGGGGGGAATGTTATCAGAAGGACTAAACGTTAGTAAGTGAGAAGACTGCTTACAGCCGTGCCAGGGCGAATACAATTGGGTATATGAAAATTAAAATAGTTATAACCAAATTTAGAGTACCGAGGCGTGTGTCACTACACATTTTCAAATGTATATTCCCGCCAGTATCATCGCCGCGACTCAATATCGTTGTATATTGAAAATGTGTTTCCATACCCACCCCACGACGAGTCCTTGATCCGCCTATGTCACCCCTTCCCAGAGCTGCCATGGGAGGGTAAAATTATCGAAATTAAATTTCAACTAGTCAGGGACTAATATACTCATGCATACCATTCGCATATTGTTGGTATTTATTTTACCCCACTTTTTATTACGCATCCGCCCCTGGTGAGTTTTTACTTTTTTCATTTATTTATGTGTAAGATGCCAGCGTATATGACGGCTTTAATCCGCGTAACAAAACTTTTGGTTGCATATATTTCCTCATAGTCCTGGTCCTGAACTGCCATTGAATTTCAAATTTTGCGTAACTCGAGTATATGAAATTTTGGGTCAATTATTTAAAAATCTGACTAGTTTTGTGAAATCGTCACGGACAGGGTTATGGAAAATCTAAAAATACACTAAATTGTATATTTTGCACGACCTTCTCTTAAAAATAAAAATTTTGAAATTTTTTTTTCAAAATAAGTTTAGCAGCAGGGAATCTATGGCACTTTGAATTTTCAAATCGGCCGGTTAGATTAGATCTTGGGGCCGATATCCCCTTCCGGAAATGGGTGCGGGAGCCTCGGAAATGGTTAATACACTCATCAAAGTTTCATTTTATACTAGGTATCAATGTATTCTATCACCAGAAATAACCGGGAATACGGGAGCTTTAGTTGCAGAATCATTCGAAACCCCAGTGTATTTTGATCCCACGTCAAAGCGTATCCAGAGATTGCGTGCGCGTGGTCGACCCGCGATTGAGAAAACTTACTCGCCGTTTCGCGCCATCTTCAGTGTTTCTGCCATTGCACGCAGAGCTGGCCACAAAGCTTTGGCGTCGTGATCCGAGCGAAATTTGAGGGGAATAGCTAACCGTTTTCACTTTACGTTGGCACGTGCTTCTACATCGATCCAACTCAGGTTTTGACCTGAGGGTCCTGCAGAAGCCACGCTGCATTTGGCATGGTTTACGGGAGAAGCCACATCGACAGACCTAGCGGTGATAACGGATCAAGAGGAGAAGCTTAAGCTGAGTCTGATGACCGACAGACTCCGCTGAGAGCTAGCGAGACTGGGGCTGCGAAGGTTCAGGCAATTATTGTACTGGTGGCCAAAACCAGGAGTCCATGTGTGTTAGCTAGAGGACGGCAACATGCACTGAAGCCCCAAGTTTGGCCGCGCAGAACAGCCCTTGCTATGCAAAGTTGGTGAAGTAGTGAGAAGCATCTGTTACTGTTGGATACAGTCACCCACGTGTTCTAAAGATCGTTTTAAGCTCACTTTGAGCCCAGATTAGGGGCGCTTAAAAAATTGTAAGGATTTTCACAGGAGTCTCTGAACGCACGTCCATCGCTGAACGGAGGTAAGCCTCATTCTGTAGAATATCGTGCACATAATGATATTTTTTCATCCATGACGGGATGCTTTGAAGCAAACATGTCTACAATCATATCTATATATCTAAAGTAAACGAGGGCTGCTATCTCTGACGATAGCGGCATGTGCTTGAAGTGTAAGCCTGGACCGCTCCTGGGCGATGTGAGAGAAGACTGTTCATTAAAGGCATTTCATGTGTGTCCGAAAAATGGTGAACGTGATTGTTGTTTAATGTTTGGTCCGAATACAAAGTTATGATTATGTTATCTTTTCTTGAGACTAAAGTAGACTACTGTAAACAAATTGGATTACCCTCATTATCATTAGACAAAGTTAATGTAATAGGAAAACCACAACAGCAAGGTACAGCAAGATAAATAACATATTTACAGAAAGTTTCAATTTAAGAAAAAACACGAAGACTAACGAGGAACATCTAGTGAACCCAATGAAACTCCAGGCACAACTCAAAGTATGCCACACAGACTACAATTATACCAGCATCAGTTTTGCTACTAGACTAATTGTATGCAAAATGCAGATTCAAAAGAGGCGATTTTGTTCGAGGCTTGCATCGAATTTAGTTGTCGTGTTGTGTGGAGGGGCATATTTTTCTAAACCATGTCTCGTGGAGAGCTGGAATATAATGATTCCATGACGATTTTGCTGATGGAATACATTGATGCCGTGGAGTTTTTCTATACTGAGCGAAGAATCATTTGAAACCAGTCATCCGACAATTTATTCCCGAGATTACGGTGATGCCATGAAGCCTTATTAAAGGAAAATTTGAGCATGCTTGCTCTCATTAGATCCTATTCCCAGCATAATTTCAGCACAGGAAGTGTTTTTGTAGGACTTGCCAGCTTAAAATGATTCTCAGCTTCTAAACATGGTGGGAAGAAGCTTAATATGATACCGATATGGTGTTACAAGTGGGATCTTTTTTACACCACAAAGCATCATTTTACCATAGGTGCTCGACCTATTCTAGCCACGAAATTGAAAGAGCTATGAATATCCTCATCAAAGTTTCATTTCAATATATTCTGTCACCAGAAATAACCAGGAATACGGGAGCTTTAACTTTTCTCCCATTCTATGAGCTTCAGAAAACACTGCGTGCTAGACTAAATCAAGTCGAAGCGATTACATTGAGTCTGCGACGGAAGTACAATGAGCCTTATTCTGCCTGATTCCAACCGAGTTTGACACCAGAACCCAGACTCGCTTTCAGCACCGACTCAGCTTATCCAAAAGGACTCAATTTTTCTCTCAGTGTGTGGTGCCCGCTGGTTCTTTCTCTCGACCGCTCGGCGTGGGTACGCATTTTTTAGAGACGACCAGCGGGCAGACGCAGCTCGTGCACTCAGTGGCAAATACATTCAGAACACCGTGCAAGTGATTATATAGTGCAGTGACGGTCGGAACACGGAGACCTTCGAGAAGAACGGAGCCAGTGCCACCGGTGGATACCAGTTAGACATCCATCAGCCTCTTCACACCTGTACGCATCAATTCTCGACACCTCAGCCGGTGGTCAGGTTTGGCGAAAGCAGCCCCTCTCGCCCCCCCCCTCGCTCAGGGATTAAGCAGCGGGCGGTAAGAATTTAATTGTGTCTGTGGTGCCGCGGCGCGGTTGGGAAGTGAGCTCGCCTCTTCGGCCGTGGTTGGTCACCGCGTGGGCGGTACCTTCTCAACAATCTCAGCTGAGCTGTATCAGCGGCTTTGGAGCCAAAGCTGCTGTTACTAGCCTAACCTGGGGAATCTCCGTGGCTGCTAGGCTAGCAGCAAATCCAATCGCCTGAGTCCTGCCCGCTCAAACAATTCATCTGTGGGCATCCTATCATCCCTCCCCCAGTGCTGCTGCATTTGTGGCGCTGGTAACCCTCTCACTTTTCTCCCAGTGCAGCTGCATTTGCGCACTGGGCATCCTAGCATCCCTCCCCAGTGCCGCTGCATTTGTGGCGCTTGTAACCTCTCACTTTTTCCCAGTGCTATTGCATTTGGCACTGGGTATCCTATCATCCCTCCCCCAGTGCTGCTGCATTTGTGGCGCTGGTAACCCTCTCACTTTTCTCCCAGTGCAGCTGCATTTGCGCATCATCCCTCCCCCCAGTGCTGCTGCATTTGTGGCGCTGGTAACCCTGTTACTTTTCTCCCAGTGCTGCTGCATTTGTGCACTGGGTATCCTATCATCCCTCCCCCAGTGCTGCTGCATTTGTGGCGCTGGTAACCCTGTCACTTTTCTCCCAGTGCTGCTGCATTTGCGCACTGGGCATCCTATCATCCCTCCCCCAGTGCTGCTGCATTTGTGGCGCTGGTAACCCTCTCACTTTTCTCCCAGTGCTATTGCATTTCCGCACTGGGTATCCTATCATCCCTCCCCCAGTGCTGCTGCATTTGTGGCGCTGGTAACCCTCTCACGTTTCTCCCAGTGCTGCTGCATTTGCGCACTGGGCATCTATCATCCCTGCCTCAGTGCTGCTGCATTTGTGGCGCTGGTAACCCTGTTACTCTTCTCCCAGTGCTGCTGCATTTGCGCACTGGGCATCCTATCGTCCCTCCCCCAGTGCTGCTGCATTTGTGGCGCTGGTAACCCTCTCACTTTTCTCCCAGTGCTGCTGCATTTGCGCACTGGGCATCCTATCATCCCTCCCCCAGTGCTGCTGCATTTGTGGCGCTGGTAACCCTCTCACGTTTCTCCCAGTGCTGCTGCATTTGCGCACTGGGAATCCTATCATCCCTACCCCAGTGCTGCTGCATTTTGTGGCGCTGGTAACCCTGTTACTTTTCTCCCAGTGCTGCTGCATTTGTGCACTGGGTATCCTATCATCCCTCACCCAGTGCTGCTGCATTTGGGCGCTGGTAACCCTCTCACGTTTCTCCCAGTGCTGCTGCATTTGCGCACTGGGCATCCTATCATCCCTCCCCCAGTGCTGCTGCATTTGTGGCGCTGGTAACCCTCTCACGTTTCTCCCAGTGCTGCTGCATTTGCGCACTGGGAATCCTATCATCCCTGCCCCAGTGCTGCTGCATTTGTGGCGCTGGTAACCCTGTTACTTTTCTCCCAGTGCTGCTGCATTTGTGCACTGGGTATCCTATCATCCCTCACCCAGTGCTGCTGCATTTGGGCGCTGGTAACCCTCTCACGTTTCTCCCAGTGCTGCTGCATTTGCGCACTGGGCATCCCATCATCCCTGCCCCAGTGCTGCTGCATTTGTGGCGCTGGTAACCCTGTTACTTTTCTCCCAGTGCTGCTGCATTTGTGCACTGGGTATCCTATCATCCCTCCCCCAGTGCTGCTGCATTTGTGGCGCTGGTAACCCTCTCACGTTTCTCCCAGTGGTGCTGCATTTGCACAGTGGGCATCCTATCATCCCTGCCTCAGTGCTGCTGCATTTGTGGCGCTGGTAACCCTGTCACTCTTCTCCCAGTGCTGCTGCATTTGGGCACTGGGCATCCTATCGTCCCTCCCCCAGTGCTGCTGCATTTGTGGCGCTGGTAACCCTGTCACTTTTCTCCCAGTGCTACTGCATTTGCGTACTGGGTATCCTTTTATTCGGACCCCAGTGCTACTGCGTTTGTGCGCACTGGGTTTTTCACCATCCTTGCTCACGCTGTGCCTGCGTGTATGGCGTGAGCCCTTCGTGAACCCGAGTTAAGGTTCGGAAAGAGGCCGAGTTATTTTCCCCGCCGCGCTGTTGGTCAGACTGGTCTTCCAAGTGTCGTGTGTGCCGTCCTAGCACACAAATACAGTCCACTCGCACCCGAAACAGACGGTCACCGACACTATCCAAAGGCGCCTATGCTATCCAGAGGGGCGCCTTTACTCAAGGCGGCGCATTTTGCTGTCCAGGGCGTGGATTTCATGTCAGGGGCGCCATTCATATATGACAATGTCTTTCTACCTCTTCAGGTAGGCGGTGATTAGGCTTGAACTTCTCTGACCGGCCGGGGGCACCGGCCGAGCCCGGGGAGGGGGCGCCTCCCTGCACCAAGCCAAATCAAGGAATGCAACTGCACCCCTTGCCCCCTGGAATCCACCGTCCCTGTCCCTCCTCTCCAAACAGTTCGTGGTGTCGTCCGTGGGTAAACCAGTTGGTGACCTTTGCCTTCCACAGAGGCCTCCAGACATACACAGTGGTTCCCCGTGGCCAACACGCCTTGTTATCGTGACGGTAAAACATCGCTGGAGCCCAGACGAGCGCCAGTGCAGCCGACAGCAGGTACGGGCCCGGTCTTGCTCCGGCTACCGGAGTTGTTTGTACCATGTGTCGTGCCGTGCTTACGTCAGTCAAGCTATCAGTGACGTGTGGTGAGCAATTGCAGTGATATGTGTTGAGGCAGCTGCATCAATTAGATGCCCGATCGATTTGGTTCCATTTCCATGGTGGTCACTTTGGTTTCGATTTTTCCAAATTTCCGGATCTTTTCCGACTGGTTGCTTCAATTCTTGTGCAGCTGCATTTCTGCTATGTTAAACTATATGATTTCCCCTGTATCTGACTGGTTTATTTATTTAAGTTGAAACGACCCACATAATATCTGAAATTATTCCATTAATTCAACGAACTTCAAACCTTTTGCTGAACTTCCGCCTGGATAAAGCTCTGAGCTCGAATGGGAAGAACTAAGTTTGTCCCCTCCGGACAGGGCATTTCTAAGGAAAAGTCAGTGGGGGGGAGCATTTCTTGTGCTGGCCATTATAGTGCCTCCAGTGTATCAAAACCCCATTTTGAGGGGAGTTTAAAGGGAGATACGCGAAAAAAATTTATTGGCTAGATAAAAAGGCCACAAAAAGTTGTTTCAGAAGTCCTATTCTCATGTTTGCGAATTCGGCCTGCAAATGCCCTAAAATTGCTCTCAAAGTCACCATTTCTAGACGAATTTACCGGTACACCTCTTATCGATGTAATTGACGTACCCCTGGCTAAGGCTATCAAATTCTCTAAAATCCCGGTCGCATTTTTCCTAAGAAGTGGCTTGAAATTTTGAAATTATTAAATAAAAAGTTATTTTAAAAAGGCTTCAGCCAAAAATAATATTAAAACAAAAATATAGGACTTCTAAGAAATCACAATTGACTAATCAGAAAGTACAGCCACCTCATAGAGGGGTCACGTGACCTACCTGACGCAAAAGTTTTGTCATCCTGGGGATGAACCAGAAAACGACTCAAGACCCGAGGTACGAAACGACTGAAGACTTAAGCAATTATGTTTTTTCCGTTTTTAGGCCAAAATATTTCACTTTCTAGTTTTCAAATTCTTTGTAAAGTTGATTCAAATACAAATCCAGGAGAACATACATTTTTATTACAAAAAACATTATTTTTCAATTTTAAATAGTTTTCGAAATTTAAGTGAAGGGTGAAAGTTTCAGCATTTTATGGGAACTGTTAACCTATTTCGATAATAAGTGAGTGGCCTCCCAAAATTTTGCCGAAGGTACAAAAATAATTGACATTTTTGTTATCAGGATTTTTCAAATAGCAAGACACCACAATAATAATATTTTCGCGTATCTCCCTTTAATAAAACTTAGACGCGTTAGTGTTGAAAAAATATTTCTCAGTTTTTGTGTTATTCCATGTCTAGAGATTATAGATGCTGCCCAGGGCTACCAGGTCTTTTTCGGTGGAAAAGGTCAAACCGAGTTAGAAAAAGGTCCAAAGAGGGGAAAAGTTTTATTTCCTCTAAAATAGCCAAATAAACACCACAAAAGCCAGATTTGAGGCTAAGACGACTTCTAGCAGTAGTTATTAACCCACAGAAAAAGCGATTTCTATCACTGTTAAAACTAATTGGTGACAGTTTGATATTGCCAAACAATGTATAATGCGGAAGGCCGCCCCGGTAGCTAGGTTGGTAGAGCGTTGGGCTCCGGTCCGCTGCTCAGAAGCATGCAGTGGCAGTGCATGTCCAGGCTTGGGATCGGTTCCTCTGAGACGCTCCGGCGCTCAATAGTTTACCCGACGTACAGGTCGGCTGGCAACTGACTGGTGAGAGGGTGACCTGAGCGGGGCGGCCGTCCCTGTGCTTTGTGGGACGTTAAACTTTGGCGTCTAAATCAACCCTTTCATTGTGGGAGCTGCTCGTTCGGGTGGTGAGGTCGGGGTCTCCGTGACAAGTCCCTTGATGACTTTAGTGAGGCTCCGACTCCAACAGTCGAACTGAGAACAACTTGGACAAAATTTATAAAAAATGTATTTTCACACAATGTCTTTTCAAGAGTTTGATATTGACCTGACACAATATGTTTAGCACACTACCCACCTAATAGGAAGCCAGGGATGCCTCCAACCCCGAGTGGGCATCGAATGATTTTATCCACATAACCAGAATTTTTTAGCATCAGCAATTACCCCCTCCCCCTCCCCCACCTTTTGACTAACAATTTCCTGATCTCAGTAAAATTGGGAGTAAACCGGACATTTGTATAACCAGCCGCTGCGGAAGGCAACGAGGAGCCCAAATTTGAAAAGTTTTTGGTACTAACGTAGAAAGTTTGCTGTTAGCATCAGATTGAAGTTTGGCTGGCTCCCTCACTTTTTTGCCGGTGGCGACGCTTATGTTTGCTACCACCACAATGATAAATCAAAAGGCTAAGCAATTCCCACCGCCACACCAGCAACCAGTCTTACGCGCTTTCCGCACTTGACTACACCGTGTCCCGTCTAATCCACGAACGAGCTCTAAGCGCTGACAACTAGCTGCGTGTGAAATGAGAGCATCATGCAATGTCACGGCACTGGCTGGGATGTGGGCTTCCGGTCGGATAGAACAGGATGTTTGATCGGTTGTATGTATGATATTTTTATTAATCAGCATACAGAACAAAATTATACATTTCAAGCGCAGGACTGGCGCAAAAGCCGATGCTCGACTTAAATCGAGGCGCCTTTCCCTTATATGCCGCTTGCAATCTTGCTAACACATACACACACACACACACACACACACACACACACACACACACACACCCACACACACACACACACACACCCCCCACCACCCACACCCCCCCCCCCACACACACATTATTAATATCATATGTAGGCTCGTGATCGTCGCCGGGAATAAGGAGGGCCCAGCAGATCAACAAAGTTCACTGTGACCACTATGCCGAATTGGTCATACCTTTAACCGGGCTCCTAGGTGAGTCTGCCAGTGCTCAAAAGGAAATTTTGGAACGCATGTGCTACATCGCACCCGCCGCAAGTACCAAGGCCGACTCCGTAGATAGAAATGTTTAGTTTTTTGGAAGTTGTTAGCAAGCCGAAGTTGTAGCCCAAAATACGCGATACTGAATTAAAAGTCGGTTTCGTTGAGTGATATGATGGGGACAGTCCAGGACAAAGTGTTTTGTAGTTTCAGCCGCGTGACCACAATTTTGCAATCTGGAGAATCAATCAGTTGTATTTTGTACAGATAAGAATTTAGCCTCGAAGCTCCTACCCTCAGCTGAGTATGAATAACATTTCCGACTTCATTTAAAATTTCCAACCAGTCCGTGAAAATCTCCTATCAGAAAGTATGGATCTGATGTAGTTTGGGACTTTTGAATTTGGGGCTTATTTTTTGTGGTACTCTGTTAATCTATGTATTTTCTGTCTTGTAGCAAGAGACTGCCACCCATGCTCTTCCTATAATTTTGAGGTGGGTGTCCTACACCTGGTTCCGGTAATTAGTCTGGCCGCTCGATTTTGAGTGCGTTCCTGTCTCATAGCGCCCTTCTTGGTCATTGGTTCGTCCATAATTGCGTCGCAATAGTCGAAGTACGGTCGCACATAAATCGTGTAGATTTGATAAATGAATGATGTCTTGGAGAGCTATTTTTAACATGATGATGAATATATAAATGAGGAAGAATAGCCGGATGCTCATTTTAATTAAAAACTTGTTTAAAAATTAAAGGTCAATATATTGCGCCCATGGGGCATGATCACGACGGCGAGTGGGCAGCTGTCCACTCGCCGTCGTGATCATGCCCCATGGGCGCAATATATTGGCCTTTAATTTTTAAACAAGTTTTTAATTGATATGAGCATCAGGCTGTTCTTCCCCAATTATATATTTGATTAAGAATGGGTCTGGGGACATACGGAGCAATTCTTTAAAAGGCGCCTAAAGTTCGATTGACGTTTTTTTATTATGTTACTGACGTGTTCGTGAAACCTGAGGTCCTTGGATAAGACTACACCTAAATGCTTATGCTCCGTCTTTTTCACAATTTCTTCTGGGCCAAATTTTAAGCCGGGCTCGACTGTTTCTCGATTCAACGTAAATTTTTGCTGGATTTTTTAAAGCAGGATTATAGGTTACAGCCCATTTATTTCCAAACTCGTAGATTTTATCCAGATCTGTTTAAAGCGATGTCTGAGTCGTTACAATGTCGTGAGGAGTATGAGTTGCGTACAGCTGCATCGTCGGCGAAAAAAGTCTCTCGTTGTCAGTTTTAGTTGATAAGCCGTCCAGATACATAATTGCTAATAGGGGCCAAGCACGTATCCTTGCAGACATCCTGCTTTTAGATCTTTAAGGTCTGATGATGTTATCTCTTTAAGGTCTACACTGAGAGAAAAATTGTGTCCTTTTGGCTAAACTGAGTCGGTGCTGAAAGCGAGCCTGGATTCTGGTGTCAAACTCGGTTGGAATCAGGCAGAATCAGGCTCATTGTATTCCCCTCGCAGACTCAATGTAATCTCTTGGACTGTATTGAGTCTAGCACGTAGTGTTTTCTGAAGCTCATAGAATGATCACCGTAAGCTTGGAAATAAAATGTCTGATGCCTGGTTTCAAATGATTCTTCGCTCGGTATATAAAAACTCCACGGCATCAATGTATTCCATTAGCAAAATCGTCATGGAATCATTATATTCCAGCTCTCCACGAGACATGGGTTAGAAAAAACATGCCCCTCCACTCAACACGACAACTGAATTCGATGCAAGCCTCAAACGAAACCGCCTCTTTTGAGTCTGCATTTGGCATAAAATTAGTATAGTAGCAAAACTGATGCTGGTATAATTGTAGTCGGTGTGGCATACTTTGAGTCGTGCCTAGAGTTTCATTGGGTTCACTAGATGTTCCTCGTTAGTCTTCGTGTTTTTTCTTAACCCTTGCCCCGGTGGCGGGTACGATCCACCTACGCTCTGGTGGGGGGGGCTAAGAAAGACCACCCACGATCTCAAAAACTAAGAGAGCTCGAAAAAACGCAAAACGGCAATCGAAAGCAGCTTTTCGAAAATGATATAAAAAATATTTCGGTCATTTTTCTTGTCAGGTCAATATCAAGGTCACCAGAGGTCAAAATAGGTCAAAATCGCTAATATGAGGTGTACTAAGAAAACCTCATATATCTCAAAAATTATAATAGCTAGAAACATTTTTCTAACACCATTCAAAAGCTCTTGAGATGCGCTTTCATTATAATGCATCCATTTTTGTGTCAAATCAAAGCCTAGGGAGCTACAGGTCACTGAATATTGGGCATATTCTTGGGAATGTCCATAGGCACCCATGCATAAGGGCGTTTATTTTTCGCTAATAGCTTCCAAACCAAACAAGATACAGCCATAGTTTATGCATCATTGCAATCCTCGCGTCAATACGAATCGAATGATATATGATATTGCTATTCCAGGTCAAATTAAGAATTTGACTTGTATTAGGTCAACGGTCTGACCCAACTTGACCTGGTATAGTCATGATGTATATCATTTGACTTCCAGTGACTATACAAACACTTTGGTGACAAAATAAAAGCTCTATCTTATTTTATTCAAAATTTATAGAGCAAAATACCAAAAAATGATTATTTGACCTAAGGTGAACCTTTTAAAGGTCACAAGTAAAAATTTTTGGCATCAGCTCCAGAAATGGGCCAAGAGCAAGTCGCAACCGATGTTTGAAGTTGATTCAATCCATACTTACTGAGAAAAGCTCATTTCGTGATTTTCTCCCCATGCATTGTCAATGGGGAGGTCATGCTCTGCACATTAACTTAGGTCACCAATATCAAAAATCCCGGAACAAATGTTGTAGCTCCTGGTGGGCCCAAGATGTGGTATGAGTCTCAACTTGATCGATTAACCCTTCTTTTAGTTATGCCGTCCTAAGTATTTTTTGAGGGGAGGTCACTTCACCTGACTTGGTGACCTGACCTGATATGACCTTGAGCCAAAATTTTCAGGAAACATGTAAAAATGATGAAGGAACAGGTAGACCAAGTTTGGCGGCGCTGCACGCCGCCGTTTGTTGGTCACTTCGGAAAAACCTGAGGGGGGTCTAAAAAGACCTCCACCCGGGCGAAGGTTACATTGAAACATTCTGTAAAGATGTTACTTATCGTGCTGTTGTGGTCTTGCTACTACATTAACTTTGTCTAATGATAATGAGGGTAAACCAATTTGTTTACAGTAGTCTACTTCAGCCTCAAGAAAAGATAACATAATCATAACTTTGTAGTAGGACACAAACATTAAACAACAATTACGTTCACCATTTTTCGGACACACATGAAATGCCTTTAATGAATAGTCCTCTTCCATATCGCCCAGGAGCGGTCCAGGCTTACACTTCAAGCACATGCCGCTGTCGTCAGAGATAGCAGCCCTCGTTTACTTTGGATATATAGATATGATTGTAGACATGTTTGCTTCAAAGTATCACGTCATGGCTGAAAACAATCTCATTCTGTGCACGATATTTTACAAAATGAGACTTACCTCTGTCCAGCGATGGACGTGCGTTCAGAGGCTCCTGTGAAAATCTTTCCAATCTTTTTTAAGCGTCCCTAATCTGTGCTCAAAGTGAGCTTAAAACTATCTTTAGAACACGTGGGTGACTGTATCCAACAGTAACAGATGTTTCTCACTACTTCATCAACTTTGCATAGCAAGGGCTGTACTGCGCGGCCAAACTTGGGGCTTCAGTCCATGTTGCCGTCATCTAGCTGACACACATGGACTCCTGGTTTTGGCCACCAGTGCAATGAATGCCTGAACCTTCGCAGCCCCAGTATGCTTCTTCACTCTCACTAGCTCTCAGCGGAGTCTGTCGGTAATCAGACTCAGCTTAAGCTTCTCCTCTTGATTCGTTATCACCGCTAGGTCTGTCGATGTGGCTTCTCCCGTAAACCATGCCAAATGCAGCGTAGCTTCTTCAGGCCCCTCAGCTTAAAACCTGAATTGGTTCGATGTAGAAGCACGTGTCAACGTAAAGTGAAAAGGGTCAGCTTTTCCTCTCAAATTTCGCTCGGATCACGACGCCAAAGCTTTGTGGCCAGCTCTGCATGCAATGGCAGAAACACTGAAGATGGCGCGAAACGGCGAGTAAGTTTTCTCAATCGCGGGTCGAGCACGCGCACGCAATCTCCGGATACGCTTTGACGTGGGATCAAAATACACTGGGGTTTCGAATGATTCTGCAGCTAAACCTCCCATATTCCTGGGTATTTCTGGTGACAGAATATATTGATACCAAGTATAAAATGAAACTTTGATGAGGATATTAATAGCTCTTTCAATTTCGTGGCTAGAATAGGTCGAGCACCTATGGTAAAATGATGCTTTGTGGTGTAAAAAAGATCCTACTTGTAATACCATATTTGTACCATATTAAGTTTCTTCCCACCATGTTTAGAAGCCGAGGATCATTTTAAGCTGTCAAGGCCTACAAAAACACTTCCTGTGCTAGAATTATGCTGGGAAGAGGATCTAATGAGAGCAAGCATGCTCAAATGTTCCTTTAATAAGGTTTCATGGCATCATTTTATGCTCGAGCAGACCGTGATTCCGGATTAGATAGAGCACATAGGAATAAAAATTTCTCTCACACTGAGAGAAAAAATGAGTCCTTTTCGATAAACTGAGTCTGTGCTGAAAGCGAGTCTGGATTCTGGTGTCAAACTCGGTTGGAATCAGGCAGAATCAGGCTCATTGTATTCCCGTTGCAGACTCAATGTAATCTTTTGGACTAGATTGAGTCTAGCAAGTAGTGTTTTCTGATGCTCATAGAGTGATCACCGTAAGCTCGGGAATAAAATTTCCGATGACTGGTTTCAAATGATTCTTTGCTCGGTATAGAAAAAAACCCACGGGATCAATGTATTCAATTTTCATGAGCAAAACCGAAAGGGAATCATTATATTCCAGCTCTCCACGGACATGGTTTAGAAAAAATATTCCCTCCACTTAACACGGCAACTGACTTCGACGCAAGCCTTAAACGAAACCGCCTATTTTGAGTCTGCGTTTGGCATAGAATTAGTCTAGTAGCAAAACTGATGCTGGTATAATTCTAGTCTGTGTGGCATACTTTGAGTCGTGCCTGGAGTCTCATTGGGTTCACGAGATGTTTCTCGTTAGTGTTCGTGTTTTTCTTAAATTGAAAATTTCTGTAAAGATGTTACCTATCGTGCTGTTGTGGCCTTGCTATTACATTAACTTTATTTAATGATAATGAGGGTAATCCGATTTTTACCACAGTATACTTAAGCCTCAAGAAAAGATAACATAATCATAGCTTTGTATTAGGACACGAACATTAAAGGGAATGTGGCACGTTCACAACGCGATTTTAACTGAGATAGCCAAGTTGTAAAGCAGGTTGGAAAACCCGGTGCTCCGTATTTCATTTGTCTTGGAACTCCATATTTCCGTAGAAAAAGCTAAAACCTACCTGACACCAGCCCCCTCAGCCCCCGTCGCCGGCGGCCATTGTTGTGAGCTACTGATGTGACGACATTTGCTGACGTCACGATGAGCATCAGCCAATCAAAGCCCTTGAAGCGTTTCAGGTATAGTAGTGGTTGCCAGATCGTGACATCATCCACAGGCTGATATTTATTTCTTTTCTAGAGGAGTATGTTTAAAAACCAAATATTGAGCTTATTGTACATTTTTCAGAGAAATAATGAGTGGTTTCATTATTTTTGGCTAAAAGTACGCCTAATTACACTAAATTCCAGGATACGACCCAGGTGCCACATTCCCTTTAAAGGGAATGTGGCTTAAAATCACGTTGTGAAGGTGTCACATTCCCTTCAAATAACAATCACGTTCACCATTTTTCGGACACACATGAAATGCATTTAATGAACAGTCCTCTCCCATATCGCCCAGAAGCTTACACTGCAAGCACATGCCACTGTCGTCAGAGATAGTAGCCCTCGTTTACTTTGGATATATAGATATGATTGTAGACATGTTTGCTTCAAAGTATCACGTCATGGCTGAAAACAATCTCATTCTGTACACGATATTGTACAGAATGAGACTTACCTCTATCCAGCGATGGACGTGCGTTCAGAGGCTCCTGTGAAAATCCTTCCAATCTTTTTTTAAGTGCCCTAATCTGTGCTCAAAGTGAGCTGAACACGATCTTTAGAACCCCTGGGTGACTGTATCTAACAGTAACAGATGCTTCTCATTACTTTATCAACTTTACAGAGCAAGGGCTGTTCTGCGCGGCCAAACTTGGGGCTTCAGTGCATGTTGTCGTCCCCTAGCTGACACACATGGACTCCTTCTTTTGGCCACCAGTACAATGAATGCCTGAACCGTCGCAGCTCCAGTATGCTTCTTCACTCTCGCTAGCTCTCAGCGGAGTCTGTCGGTCATCAGATTCAGCTTAAGCTTCTCCCTCTTGATCCGTTATCACTGCTAGGTCTGTCGATGTGGCTTCTCTCGTAAGCCATGCCAAAGGCAGAGAGGCTTGTTCAGGCCCCTCAGGTCAAAACCTGAGTTGGGTCGATGTAGAAGCACGTGCCAATGTAAAAGTGAAAAGGGTCAGCTTTTCCTCTCAAATTTCGCTCGGATCACGACGCAAAGCTTTGTGGCCAGCTCTGCATGCAATGGCAGAAACACTGAAGATGGCGCGAAACGGCGAGTAAGTTTTCTCAATCGCGGGTCGAGCACACGCACGCAATCTCCGGATACGCTTTGACGTGGGATCAAAATACACTGGGGTTTCGAATGATTCTGCAGCTAAAGCTCCCATATTCCTGGGTATTTCTGGTGACAGAATATATTGATACCAAGTATAAAATGAAACTTTGATGAGGATATTAATAGCTCTTTCAATTTCGTGGCTAGAATAGGTCGAGCACCTATGGTAAAATGATGCTTTGTGGTGTAAAAAGATCCTACTTGTAATACCATATTTGTACCATATTAAGTTTCTTCCCACCATGTTTAGAAGCCGAGGATCATTTTAAGCTGTCAAGGCCTACAAAAACACTTCCTGTGCTAGAATTATGCTGGGAAGAGGATCTAATGAGAGCAAGCATGCTCAAATGTTCGTTTAATAAGGTTTCATGGCATCATTTTATGCTCGAGCAGACCGTGATTCCGGATTAGATAGAGCACATAGGAATAAAAATTTCTCTCACACTGAGAGAAAAATTGAGTCCTTTTCGATAAACTGAGTCGGTGCTGAAAGCGAGTCTGGATTCTGGTGTCAAACTCGGTTGGAATCAGGCAGAACCAGGCTCATTGTATTCCCGTTGCAGACTCAATGTAATCTTTTGGACTAGATTGAGTCTAGCAAGTAGTGTTTTCTGATGCTCATAGAGTGATCACCGTAAGCTCAGGAATAAAATTTCCGATGACTGGTTTCAAATGATTCTTTGCTCGGTATAGAAAAAAACCCACGGGATCAATGTATTCAATTTTCATGAGCAAAACCAAAAGGGAATCATTATATTCCAGCTCTCCACGGACATGGTTTAGAAAAAGTATTCCCCTTCACTTAACACGGCAACTGACTTCGACGCAAGCCTTAAACGAAACCGCCTATTTTGAGTCTACGTTTGGCATAAAATTAGTATAGAAGCAAAACTGATGCTGGTATAATTGTAGTCTGTGTGGCATACTTTGAGTCGTGCCTGAAGTTTCATTGGGTTCACGAGATGTTTTCGTTAGTGTTCGTGTTTTTTTAAATTGAAATTTCTGTAAAGATGCTACCTATCGTGCTGTTGTGGCCTTGCTATTACATTAACTTTATTTAACCCTCGCCCCACCGAGGGGCCATCGATGGCCCCCTAAGGTTTTTCCGGGATAGCAGAAAAACGACGAGGCGCAGCACCGCGGTTGAGGGCTCTACCTCTCACTGCATCATTTTCCCATCATCCCTGAAATTTTTTACCCCGGGTCACCCAAGGTCAGGTCACCAGACGAGGTCAACCAAGGTCACCTCACTTCACCTTTAGAGCTCTGTAAGAGCTACATTTCAAAGTCGATCGATTTGAAACTTCCTACACTTCATGACCCCTCCAGGGTCTACAAGGTGTATATCCGGGATTTTTCGATTTCGTGTCCTGAGGTCAGGTCACGAGGCGACCTCTCCCATTGGAAAAGCATGGGGAAAAGCTATTTCATGATATAAAAGCCACAAAAATGATTGCAAATACTCAGACTGCTCAGAGCAACGTTTTGGACACCCTTTCACGGATCCCAGGGGGTCATATTTGCCCTTTGACTTTTCCAAGGTCATCCAAGGTCACCAGAGGTCAAAAACTGTATTTTGACAATAACTTTTGACCTAATTGAGCTAGAGCGGTGAAACAAACACCATCGTGTTTGTCTTGTTGCTGGCTTTCATTTGATATACGGCAAGGTCACTTTTTGACCTTTCGTGACCTCAGGTCATATTAGGTCATGAGGTGACCTCTGGCGGTCAAACCACTGGCGGGAGGTCTTTACGTTCCACATAGCGAAAAAAAGTACAGGCAATTTGCTATTAAATGTACTTTACCAGGCCTCAATAGCTCTAATGACATAAGAGTTATGCCCAGTTTGCTTAATCATTGCATATTTGAGTGAAAATAGCCGATCTTGACCTAATTTGACCTCTGGAGGGCAAACCATTGACCTGAGCACTAAAACATGCGAAGTAATTTCTTACTGAATTCACGCGAGCTTTCTATTGCACTTTGCAGATTTGCGCTAACGCCCATATTTTCGGAGTTAGAGGGGGGCCATCGATGGCCCCCGGTGGGGCGAAGGTGGCGCCGGACCCCCGGTGGGGCGCGGGTTAACGGACTGACTTCGCGCGCCTACACCGCCTTTTTGAGTCTGGTTTGGCATAAATTAGTTGTGCAAACTGTGCTGGTATAATTGTAGTCTGTGTGGCTCTTTGGTCGTGTGGTTTTTGGGTTCCGGTGTTTGTGTGTTCGTTTTTTAATTGAATGTAGATGTTTTTTTTTTTTAATGATAATGAGGGTAATCCGATTTTTTACCACAGTATACTTAAGCCTCAAGAAAAGATAACATAATCATAGCTTTGTATTAGGACAAGAACATTAAAGGGAATGTGGCACGTTCACAACGCGATTTTAACTGAGATAGCCAAGTTGTAAAGCAGGTTGGAAAACCCGGTGCTCCGTATTTCATTTGTCTTGGAACTCCATATTTCCGTAGAAAAAAGCTAAAACCTACCTGACACCAGCCCCCCTCAGCCCCCCGTCGCCGGCGGCCATTGTTGTGAGCTACTGATGTGACGACATTTGCTGACGTCACGATGAGCATCAGCCAATCAAAGCCCTTGAAGCGTTTCAGGTATGGTAGTGGTTGCCAGATCGTGACATCATCCACAGGCTGATATTTATTTCTTTTTCTAGAGGAGTATGTTTAAAAACCAAATATTGAGCTTATTGTACATTTTTCAGAGAAATAATGAGTGGTTTCATTATTTTTGGCTAAAAGTACGCCTAATTACACTAAATTCCAGGATTCGACCCAGGTGCCACATTCCCTTTAAAGGGAATGTGGCTTAAAATCACGTTGTGAAGGTGTCACATTCCCTTCAAATAACAATCACGTTCACCATTTTTCGGACACACAAGAAATGCATTTAATGAACAGTCCTCTCCCATATCGCCCAGAAGCTTACACTGCAAGCACATGCCACTGTCGTCAGAGATAGTAGCCCTCGCTTACTTTGGATATATAGATATGATTGTAGACATGTTTGCTTCAAAGTATCACGTCATGGCTGAAAACAATCTCATTCTGTACACGATATTGTACAGAATGAGACTTACCTCTATCCAGCGATGGACGTGCGTTCAGAGGCTCCTGTGAAAATCCTTCCAATCTTTTTAAGCGCCCCTAATCTGTGCTCAAAGTGAGCTGAACACGATCTTTAGAACCCCTGGGTGACTGTATCCAACAGTAACAGATGCTTCTCATTACTTTATCAACTTTACAGAGCAAGGGCTGTTCTGCGCGGCCAAACTTGGGGCTTCAGTGCATGTTGTCGTCCCCTAGCTGACACACATGGACTCCTGGTTTTGGCCACCAATACAATGAATGCCTGAACTGTCGCAGCTCCAGTATGCTTCTTCACTCTCGCTAGCTCTCAGCGGAGTCTGTCGGTCATCAGATTCAGCTTAAGCTTCTCCTCTTGATCCGTTATCACTGCTAGGTCTGTCGATGTGGCTTCTCTCGTAAGCCATGCCAAAGGCAGAGAGGCTTGTTCAGGCCCCTCAGGTCAAAACCTGAGTTGGGTCGATGTAGAAGCACGTGCCAATGTAAAGTGAAAAGGGTCAGCTTTTCCTCTCAAATTTCGCTCGGATCACGACGCAAAGCTTTGTGGCCAGCTCTGCATGCAATGGCAGAAACACTGAAGATGGCGCGAAACGGCGAGTAAGTTTTCTCAATCGCGGGTCGAGCACGCGCACGCAATCTCCGGATACGCTTTGACGTGGGATCAAAATACACTGGGGCTTCGAATGATTCTGCAGCTAAAGCTCCCGTATTCCTGGTTATTTCTGGTGACAGAATACTTTGATTCCAAGTATAAAATGAAACTATGAAGTGGATATTAATAGCTCTTTGAATTTCGCGGCTAGAATATATTGAGCACCTATGGTAAAATGATGCTTTGTGGTATAAAAAAGATCCCACTTGTAACCCCATATTGGTATCATATTAAGCTTCTTCCCACCATGTTTAGAAGGCGAGAATCATTTTAAGCTGTCAAGGCCTACAAAAACACTTCCTGTGCTGGAATTATGCTCGGAAGAGGATCTAATGAGAGCAAGCATGCTCAAATGTTCCTTTAATAAGGTTTCATGGCATCATCTTATGCTCGAGCAGACCGTGATTCCGGATTAGATAGAGCACATAGGAATAAAAATTTCTCTCAGTACAGTGTAAGACGTTGCTGAAGAGATCGTTGGAGATAGTGATGTTGAGAGCGACCGTGTCTGTGAATTATTGTCTAAGATTACTCTCTGTTTCCGCCCTGACAAGTACGATTTTAACCATTTTAGAAGTATCCCCGAGATTCCAAACTCTTTTTCATATTTGAAGAGAGGCCCATCGTGCCAAATTTTGTCGAAGTATTTTGAAATGTCTAGATAGATAGCAGTGAAGTCACGTCCGCTGTCAAGTGTCTTATATAGATTATGAGTCAGGTAAATAAGCTGGAGTTGGGTGCTATGATTGGGCCGGTATCCGCTTTGCTTTTCTACTAGACATTGGTGTTGCGTAAGATGATCATAAATGTGGTTCAAAACTAACCTTCAAAAATTTTGGAAGTACAGCCTAAAAGAGATATTTGGCGGTAATTTGTAGCGTCAGAAGGCGATCCCTTATCATTTTATATTACTTTGACGTTTGATATCTTCCATGAATCCGGAAACATACATATCTGCAGACTTGTTGAAAATTTCTGTGATGGGTTCTAAAATTATTATCGCGAAAAGTTTTAATAATTTTGATGGAAGCCCATCAGGACCCATTGATTTGTTTGGGTCGAGAGAATTTCAGACTTAATACCTCTTGCTCGCCTACTGTTATACACTGAGAGAAATTTTTATTCCTATGTGCTCTATCTAATCCGGAATGACGGTCTGCTCGAGCATAAAATGATGCCATGAAACCTTATTAAAGGAACATTTGAGCATGCTTGCTCTCATTAGATCCTCTTCCCAGCATAATTCCAGTACACACTGAGAGCAATTTTTATTCCTATGTGCTCTATCTAATCCGGAATCACGGTCTGCTCGAGCATAAAATGATGCCATGAAACCTTATTAAAGGAACATTTGAGCATGCTTGCTCTCATTAGATCCTCTTCCCAGCATAATTCCAGCACAGGAAGTGTTTTTGTAGGCCTTGACAGCTTAAAATGATTCTCGGCTTCTAAACATGGTGGGAAGAAGCT
Organism: Lepas anatifera; assembly: GCA_034440635.1. Classification (NCBI taxonomy): domain Eukaryota; kingdom Metazoa; phylum Arthropoda; class Thecostraca; family Lepadidae; genus Lepas; species Lepas anatifera. Next base: position 312,053 of record JAOTON010000938.1, read on the forward strand.
TAATATGATACCAATATGGTGTTACACGTGAGATATTTTTATACCACAAAGCATCATTTTATCATACACTGAGAGAAATTTTTATTCCTATGTGCTCTATCTAATCCGGAATCACGGTCTGCTCGAGCATAAAATGATGCCATGAAACCTTATTAAAGGAACATTTGAGCATGCTTGCTCTCATTAGATCCTCTTCCCAGCATAATTCCAGCACAGGAAGTGTTTTTGTAGGCCTTGACAGTTTAAAATGATTCTCGGCTTCTAAACATGGTGGGAAGAAGCTTAATATGATACCAATATGGTATTACAAGTAGGATCTTCTTTACCCCACAAAGCATCATTTTACCATAGGTGCTCGACCTATTCTAGCCACGAAATTGAAAGAGCTATTAATATCCTCATCAAAGTTTCATTTTATACTTGGAATCAATATATTCTGTCACCAGAAATAACCAGGAATATGGGAGCTTTAGCTGCAGAATCATTCGAAACCCCAGTGTATTTTGATCCCACGTCAAAGCGTATCCGGAGATTGCGTGCGCGTGCTCGACCCGCGATTGAAAAAACTTACTCGCCGTCTCGCGCCATCTTCAGTGTTCCTGCCATTGCACGCAGAGCTGGCCACAAAGCTTTGGCGTCGTGATCCGAGCAAAATTTGAGGGGAATAGCTGACCCTTTTCACTTTACGTTGACACGTGCTTCTACATCGATCCAACTCAGGTTTTAGGCTGAGGGGCCTGAAGAAGCCACGCTGCATTTGGCATGGTTTACGGGAGAAGCCACATCGACAGACCTAGCGGTGATAACGGATCAAGAGGAGAAGCTTAAGCTGAGTCTGATGACCGATAGACTCCGCTGAGAGCTAGCGAGAGTGAAGAAGCACACTGGGGCTGCGAAGGTTCAGGCATTCATTGTACTGGTGGGCAAAACCAGGAGTCCATGTGTGTCAGCTAGATGACGGCAACATGGACTGAAGCCCCAAGTTTGGCCGCGCAGTACAGCCCTTGCTATGCAAAGTTGATGAAGTAGTGAGAAACATCTGTTACTGTTGGATACAGTCACCCACGTGTTCTAAAGATCGTTTTAAGCTCACTTTGAGCACAGATTAGGGGCGCTTAAAAGGATTGGAAGGATTTTCACAGGAGCCTCTGAACGCACGTTCATTGCTGGACAGAGGTAAGTCTCATTTTGTACAATGTCGTGCACAGAATGATATTTTTCAGCCATGACGTGATACTTTGAAGCAAACATGTCTACAATCATATCTATATATCCAAAGTAAACGAGGGCTGCTATCTCTGACGACAGCGGCATGTGCTTGAAGTGTAAGCCTGGACCGCTCCTGGACGATATGGAAGAGGACTGTTCATTAAAGGCATTTCATGTGTGTCCGAAAACTGGTGAACGTGATTGTTGTTTAATGTTTGTGTCCTAATACAAAGTTACGATTATGTTATCTTTTCTCGAGGCTGGAGTGGACTGCGGCAAACAAATTGGATTACCCTCATTATCATCAGACAAAGTCAATGTAATAGCAAGGCCACAACAGCACGAGAAGTAACATCTTTACAGAAAGTTTCAATTTAAGAAAAAAACACGAAGACTAACGAGGGACATCTAGTGAACCCAATAAAACTCTAGGCACGACTCAAAGTATGCCACACAGACTACAATTATACCAGCATCAGTTTTGCTACTAGACTAATTTTATGCCAAATGCAGACTCAAAAGAGGCGGTTTCGTTTGAGGCTAGCATCAAATTCAGTTGTCGTGTTGAGTGGAGGGGCATGTTTTTCTAAACCATGTCTCGTGGAGAGCTGGAATATAATGATTCCATGACGATTTTGCTGATGGAATACATTGATGCCGTGGAGTTTTTCTATACCGAGCGAAGACTCATTTGAAACCAGGCATCAGACATTTGATTCCCGAGCTTACGGTGATCATTCTATGAGCTTCAGAAAACACTACGTGCGAGCCTCAATCCAGTCCAAGAGATTACATTGAGTCTGCGAAGGGAATACAATGAGCCTGATTCTGCCTGATTCCAACCAAGTTTGACACCAGAATCCAGACTTGCTTTCAGCACAGACTCAGTTTAGCCCAGAAGGACTCAATTTTTCTCTCAGTGTAGACCTGTGGTCGACCTATTCTAGCCACGAAATCTAAAAAAGCTATTAATATCCTCATCAAAGTTTCATTTGATACTAGGAATCAATATATTCTGTCACCAGAAATAACCAGGAATATGGGAGTTCTAGCTGCAGAATCATTCGAAACCCCACAGTATTTTGATCCCACGTCAAAGCGTATCCGAAGATTGCGTGCGCGTGCTCGACCCACGATTGCGAAAACTTACTCCCCGTTTCGCGCCAATCTTCAGTGTTCCTGCCATTGCACGCAGAGCTGGCCACAAAGTTTTGGCGTCGTGATCCGAGCGAAATTTGAGGGGAATAGCTGACCCTTTTCACTTTACCTTGGCACGTGCTTCTACATTGATCCAACTCAGGTTTTGACCTGAGGGGCCTGAAGAAGCTACGCTGCATTTGACATTGTTTACGGGAGAAGCTACGTCGATAGACCTAGCAGTGATAACGGATCAAGAGGAGAAGCTTAAGCTGAGTCTGATGACCGACAGACTCCGCTGAGAGCTAGTGAGAATGAAGAAGCATACTGGGGCTGCGATGGTTCAGGCATTCATTGTACTGGTGGCCAAAACCAGGAGTCCATGTGTGTCAGCTAGAGGACGGCAACGTGCACTGAAGCCCCAAGTTTGGCCGCGCAAAACAGCCCATGCTACGCAAAGTTGATGAAGTAGTGAGAAGCATCTGTTACTGTTGGATACAGTCACCCACGTGTTCTAAAGATCGTTTCCAGCTCACTTTGAGCACAGATTAGGGGCGCTTAAAAAGATTGGAAGGATTTTCACAGGAGCCTCTGAACGCACGTCCATCGCTGGACAGAGGTAAGTCTCATTCTGTACAATATCGTGCACAGAATGAGATTTTCTCAGCCATGACGGGATACTTTGAAGCAAAGATGTCTACAATTATATATATTTTTTTTTATATTTTTATTTATTATATATATTATTATATTTTATATATATATATATATATCCAAAGTAAACGTGGGCTGTATCTCTGGCGACAGCGGCATGTGCTTGAAGTGTAAGCCTGGAACGCTCCTGGGCGATATGGGAGAGGACTGTTCATTAAAGGCATTTCATGTGTGTCCGAAAAATGGTGAACGTGGTTGTTGTTTAATATTTGCGTCCTAATACAAAGTTATGATTATATTATCGTTTCTTGAGGCTGAAGTAGACTGTGGTAAATAAATTGGGTCACCCTCATTATCATTAAACAAAGTTAATGTAATAGCAAGACCACAACAGCATGATAAGTAACACCCAGGAGCGTTGGAACTATGTTCAAAGTTTGAGGGGCAGCGGGAATTTTCAAGTAATTTCTTTCCAGTCAACGCCATAGGGTTAATGGTTAAGAATCATGAAAGTTGGGGGGGATGGGCAGCTGCCCCCTGCCCCTCCCGGTTCCTACGTCCCTGGTAACATCTTTACAGAAAGTTTCAAGTTAAGAAAAAACACGAAGACTAACGAGGAACATCTAGTGAACCCAATGAAACTCCAGGCACGACTCAAAGTATGCCACACAGACTACAATTATACCAGCATCAGTTTTGCTACAAGACTAAGTTTATGCCAAATGCAGACTCAAAAGAGGCGGTTTCGTTTGAGGCTTGCATCGAATTCAGTTGCCGTGTTGAGTGGAGTGGAATATTTTTCTAAACCATGTCTCGTGCAGAGCTGGAATATAATGATTCCATGACGATTTTGCTGATGGAATACATTGATGCCGTGGAGTTTTTCTATACCGAGCGGAGAATCATTTGAAACCAGTCATCCGACATTTTATTCCCGAGCTTACGCTGATCATTCTATGAGCTTCAGAAAACACTACGTGCTAGACTCAATCTAGTCCAAGAGACTACATTGAGTCTGCGACGGGAATACAATGAGCCTGATTCTGCCTGATTCCAACCGAGTTTGACACCAGAATCCAGACTCGCTTTCAGCACCAACTCAGTTTATCCAAAAGGACTCAATTTTTATCTCAGTGTAGAGCTGAGGGTAGGCACTGGGTGATTTTTCTCGGAATTTACAGCGCGTGTTTTGTTCGATAAGATATCAAGGTTTGTTTGGGACACAGACAAATCATTTGACATGGGAGCTTTCTTAAAATCATTTTGGATGCTTTCCCCACTGGGTCCCGTTAGTGGAGGTATGAAATGTTTTTTTCTGCGTCCAACAATATTTTTTAGAATTCGGTGATACCTGTGTGGACTTTGCTTATGCTCTGTTAATATTTTGGATTGTGATTTTAGATGGGCCGAGAACAACATTTTGTTTAGCTTAGTAACCAAGTCCCGCTGCATTCTCCAACGTGTCCAGTCCAGATCATTACCGGTTTGTTTGGCTTTCCTGATAAACGATTTCCTTTTCTAATGTTTTTCTTCAGGTAGTTTAATACCCAAGGTTTGTCCTTGTGTCTCAAACTGTTAGTTTTAGCTGGAATCGCTGTTTTTTCGGCCGTTAACACGCGCACTGGAGGGGGGCTTCGGAGGCCCCCCACCTGTTTTTCCGAGGTGGCTGGAGAACCGCTTTTAGCCGAAAAATGAAACGCAGCCAAATTTAACAGAATTTAATAGCGCGTCGATTGGTGAAGATCTTTTGAAAATCGGCCGAGAATTTGTTGACTTATAGGCTTTCAAAGTCAGACCTGCATTTTGAGATCGCCGTAAACCCGCGGTCGGACCAGTTAGCTTGCATTGAAGACCGAGTGGTGACGTCATAACGTCATATAAGCGGGACTATATTTCACGGTCATTTCACATGAAAGTCAAGGTCAAGGTCAAAGGTCACAGGTCAAGGTCATATATGCACTTTCAAGGTCACTGACCACTGTGCGTCCGGCCAAATGACGTTACCCGGTCTAACATATATTATGTTATGACGTCTTTGGTAGGGTACCCCAATACAAAGGTCAAGGTCAAAATTCAAGGTCAAAGGTCAAGGTCAAAGGTCATTGGGAAAGGTCAATCATCATTTCCCGCCAAACAGTGGCTACAGTGTAAGTCAAAGTGTAAATAATGAGTATTATACCATATGGTGACCTTAAAGGTCAATGACCTTGAATGACCTCTACCCAAAAGTTGTGGGGAAGCCTCTTTGAGACCTCTTCTCTATGAAAATTGTCTTTTTTAGCTTATTCCCGCCATTTTCCCGTGTAATCATAGCATTTAGCAATCGATCCCCAGCATGGCCAATATTTGACCTTTACGACCTCGTTTGACCTTGAAGATATTGACCTAGGTCAATGCAAATCGGTCACCATGTATATTACTATAGCCCCCACCCACCCACCAAGTGGCGTTTTTTCTAACCCTCTTAGTTTCCGAGATCTTAGGGGCCTACCAGGCCCCTTACAGTGCGCGTTAGTGCCAGACCCCCCTCCAGTGCGGGTGTTAGAGCTCGGGTTCTTCTACTGCAGAATGAATATCTTTCTCAGTTATTTCTGCTCAGTTAATAGCCATCAAAAGCTGAACGAAGAGATTGATGTTCATTCTTTCATAGCCTCACAAAGTTTTCCGCACTATACTAGTTCCGGGTACAAATAAGTTCAGCGTAACATAAATGGGAAAGTGGTCTAGTGTGGAAAAAGATGACAGTGTTCCGCTATTGGCCACCATCAGGTTATTGTTGGTAAATATCAGGTCTTTTAAATTTGCACAACTGTTATTTCTTCTTGTTGGGGTGTCGATAGGTTCAGTAAGCCCTAGAACTTCTGCAGTATCGGCAAGCTTTCTGTCGAAAGGAGAGATGCCACTACTCTCTGTGAGGGCAGTAGTCGTCAAATAGTAGTTTCCAGCGTTGCAATCGCCCAAAATAATTGTGGCAGCCAAGGGAAACTCATTGGATAAGTTGACACTTTCGTAAAAATGTGTTTTGAAACTTTCTAGCCTATTTAAATCAAGATTTGGTGGCAGATAAAAGCAACACAAAATTACAGAAATGTCCCTGATATTGACTTTACACCATATCCATTCTTCCGAGTTAAGTTCTATTCTATTCAAACGAGTTATGAAATGAGTTTTGTGTGCGTAAATTTCCGTCTATTACGATGGTTCAAAAGTGGGAAAGGGGTGGGGGGTGAAAATTATCAATTTGATAAAGAGAAGGATTTACGCTGTCATCTAGCTTTGTCTCCGTGAGGGCTGCAATTTTTATGTCATTTGATTCGATAAATTGATGAAGTTCTTCTAGTTTCCCAGGTGAAGTCAAACTGTTTATGTTCAGGTGAGTTACTGTTAATTTCTCTGTAAGTGGAGCGGACCAAAACTTTGTTCAATGCCTTGTTGACTCAAGAGATCATGAATACTTTTGTAACAGTTAAGAAGATTCCAGTGAGAATTCAAAATCTGTTCATCTGAGCATAGTGATGAGCTTCGGCACGTTGGCACCCGCAGCCGGCGAAATGTGGCACCAGCAAACGCCAGATGTGGAGACACAGCGACTGGTGCCCGAGCTGCCTGGCTACAGCACAGCGAAGACTCCGGTACAGTGGCTAACTCGAGCAGATCACTCGAGCAGACCATGCCCAAACAACGGCAGTGGGCGACGCGCCCGCTCCTGAAACATATTTGAGCAAACATGGCGGTGACAGCTTAGACTGGTTGACAATCCACACTTAACAATGGGAATGTGGCACCTTCATAACGTGATTTTAACTGATATAGCCAAGTTGTAAAGCAAATCGGAAAACCCGGTACGGTAAATCTGAAGGAAGACAAACTAATCACTTAGACGCTTAAGAGATATGGTTTCCGACCCTTTCCACCTCACTCTCATCGATGCTGAACACAGCTCTTCGCGCCCAAGCACCAATTCCCCCAAAAATGAAAATCTAAGTTGTAGGTATTATACCCCACCACACCACACACGGCGGAGAAGACAGACCGTAACCGTGCGGGAAATGTTGAGATGATACCAGATATGGTGTTTTCCAATCTCGCATTGATACAAATAAAAACCTTTAAATTGATAAACGTTGTATTAAATAACGCCAGATAGTAACAAAATCCTTTAAAACGTCAAAATTTTCTTTGAAAACATGACATAACCAACCTTACCTAGCCATTTTTCGATTTAGCGACGTTGCCTTCGGCGCACCTAGCCTGCGGCACCAAATTTTGCCTCCGGCGCCCTCGGCTTTGCTGGCTAACGCCGACAAAGGCCGGGCCTTCGGAGGACTCATGTCCGCTCGCTTCGCTCGTGGGCTGCGCTCGTTTTGCTCGCGTACTGTCCTGATTCGCAAAATCTTTGGACCACACTGCATTGATAAATCTGGATTTTCCTTTATTGTACCTGCCTCATCTCTGGCGGGTGAGATCAGTCGAAAGTTGAGATTGATTTCTCTTGGCGGAAAATCTGCTGATTCATGTAGAGTTTTTTTAGACTATTTTCTCAGAGATCTAGAGTATTACTCTTGTATTGAATTATTATTCTGGAATCCAATCTGGCATCGTGAATTACCGTCATGTTTGTTCATCACAAGATTCTTCCGGTGGTGCACCGGTGTCGTGAGGGAAATGACGGATTTCGTGCCGAATTATATCGTAACATAAAATCAGCGCGGGAAGTGAGTATTATATTTGAGCTCAGCATGTCTGGTTATATAGGAAACCACGCTTTACTAGTCCGTAATGAATTAATTTGGCTTCCTTCAGTTATACCTCCGGTACTCCATATATCATTTGTCTTGGAACTCGATATTTCCGTAGAAAAAAGCTAAAACCTACCTGACACCAGCCCCCTCATCAGCCCCTCGCCGAGCAGCCATTGTTGTGAGCTACTGGTGTGATAACATATGCTGACGTCACGATGAGCATCAGCCAATCGAGGCCCTTGCAGTGTTTCAAGTATGGTAGTGGTTGCCAGATCGTGACATCATCCACAGGCTGATATTTATTTCTTTTTCTAGAGGAACATTTTAAAAATCAATATATTGAGCTTATTGTACATTTTTCTAAGAAATCATGAGTGGTTTCATTATTTTCGGCTAAAAGTACGCCTAATTGCACTAAATTCCACGATTCAACCAAGGTGTCACATTCCCTTTAAGGCATCCGAAAGTCATCACGAGCTCCACAGCACAAAATCAGAGATGATTCTACAAGGAAGGTTCTCGTGCATATGCAAGGAAAAATAGCGGGATTTACGATCCCTCGATAAAAGATGATTAGCTTGCAACATCAATACGGGAAATTCGTTTGATATGTGAAAGTTGCGCGAATGCATATAAGATATATTCCTCATTTTTATTAAAGTTGCACTTTCAAATATACTGGCTCACTACACCACTGCTGACAGGGTAGTTAGTGACACTTAACAGAAAAGGAAAAAAACGGAACACGAGTTGCTAAGATCTTCCCTGGCCTCTCCCCTTGAATCCGGAAATGTAAAAAACACTGAAGATTATATATTCGGGCACAACCCTTCATCAGAATTATGAAGTAAATATCAATAATTCTCAGTCCTAGTATAGACAGACCTCGAATTGAGCTTCACAGAAATGCCTTTTAGAATGAATGGTTAAAAATAAGATTGGATGTCGTGACAACAACGATATTGGTACCTCTAACCTAAAAGCAATGCCGACAATGCAACAAACCTAGACCAGTCTTTGTGTGACAGACTTTTCCATTATTTGAGCCAAACACCAGCTTTTGATTAACAATGGAAAACTCGCTGAAGTATCTTAATCGATTATCTGAATATTTTTGTTCTTATTATTTACTTTTTCCGTTGATCGCAGGTTAAATGCTAACAAAAACTACCTATTTAGCACTAGTAGACGTGATACTAGATCGGTGTAAAGACTGCAAACTTTCCCCTTTAACATGATGCTATATTTTTACAATAAAGGCCTCCCTCGAATTATTTAGTCAAGATTGTACCTAGTGGTCAGGGTCAACTTATCCCTAAACTCAATTCATTGCATAATATATGGTTTGTAATTGATAAACCCTTTTTCACAGCCTGCACCTCTGACCCAACGTTAAGCGTCGAAAGAGTATACGTCTGGCTGCAAAAAAGCATTATCAATTTTATAATATACTTTTACAATTTAAATATAATTTTATAATATACTTTATACTTAATAAACTTATCAAAAACGGAACACCATCGTCTCGTACAAATTTGTGCGCGCGGCCTCACTACAGCCCCTCTTTCCGGTCGGTGCCGCGCGAGTGTCTGACCGGTCGGTCGCCAGCCAGCCGGCTCCGGCCGGACGCGCAGTGCCCCATCCTCGGGCAGCTGACATCTGTCGGGTCGGAATGCGTGGAATGTGGCTTGATCCAAGGGCGGGTCCAGGTAAGCCGGAGCAGGTACAGTGCTGTGTGGCCGGTTCGGGGTCCTGTGGTGAATCACCTCTTGGCGGCGCTTCTGCCACATCGGCACGTTACCGTGCGTAATCCCGCGGAGTCGACGTCGCGAACGACAGAAGACGGTGTCGCAGGGGCGTCTTCAGCATGGAGTGCGGGATCGTCGCCCACCAGAGCCTTCAGGTCGTCCAGGGAACGAAAAATTTTCTTCGGGGCACCATCAGTGACCTTAGCCTTCAGTCTACCTTGGTCGGACCACACGGCGAGCAGTTTTCCCGGAGGTCAGAAAAAGCAATTTTGTTCCCCAACACCGACCAGTTGATGCCCCGAGATGAGAGTAATGTTCTCCAGAGGCAATTATAGCTTGTGGAGCAGAATTCTGAGCGCATGGCCTTTATTTGTCACATTAAGGTAATAAAAGTCTAGTATGCATTCGGGGATATTATCCAGAATTAGTTTAGACGGTCTTCATGCCATGAACAAATTTAGAGTGTAAAATAAAACAAAATTTTATGATACTTTTAACCCGCGCCCCACCGGGGGTCCGGCGCCACCTTCGCCCCACCGGGGGCCATCGATGGCCCCCTCTAACTCTAAAAATATATTTGGGTTAGCGCAAATCTGCAAAATGCATTAGAAAGCTGGAGTGAATTCAGTAAGAAATGACTTTGCATTTTTAAGCACTCAGGTCAATAGTTTGACCTCCAGAGGTCAAGAAAGGTCACAACAGGATATTTTCGCTCAAATATGCAATGCTTAAGGAAACTGAGCATAACTCCTATGCTATTAGAGCTATTGAGATCTGGTTAAGCACATTTGATAGGAAATTACCAGACCTTTTACCGCTATGTGAAACGTAAAGACCTCCCGCCAGTGGTTTGACCTCCAGAGGTCACCTCGTGACCTAATATGACCTGAGGTCTTGGAAGGTCAGTTTGTTCCTATCTGATGATTTTTTGAAGGTCTCTGATCTTGATGAAGTTTTACATATAGTTATATTGAGCGAACTTGCTGGATGCAATTTTTGTAATTTATAAGTTTGGGCCAAGTGATCTGTTACCGATGGCTGTTGAAGCAGTGTTTTTACTTGGGCAAGCCGCTCAATTAGGTGAATTCGATATAGTGTTTACAACTTGTTGATAGTGCCTGCAGTAGCTAAAATACATTTTGCTAGAATGGTATTTGAGAATTTTTTCTTAAAATGCTGTTGAACTTTACATGCCTATTTGGAATTTCGTCTGTTTTTCTATTTCTGATGTTAAGTGCTAAAAATCACTTTTCAAATCATCTGACCTCACTTGAAGTCAGGCTGAGAAAGCCCATTTTAGGACAGGAAAGGTAGGTCTAGCAGCTGCTCATCTGAAAGAGGGATTGCCATAGAAAACTTATTGACGTCCGATGTAATTAGAATTTTCCAACCGAAACTGGCAGCATTTTCCACTGAAACATCTGACCTCGGTTCAGGTCGAATGGAAAAGATGCATTTGCGGGGCATCAAAACACACAGAAAACTATTTCGTATGACCAGATCTTTGTGATAACGTTTTATTTTAAATAAATGAGAAACTGATACGTATTTATGAGCATAAGAATTTAACTTGACCTAGGTCAAAGACCTGACCTGACTGAAGCTTGAACCTCAACCTCAATAATGTTCAGGATACCAGTATAATGTGGTTCAAATTTGAAGGCAATATCTTTGACAGAACGCAAGTTATACATTTTTGTACCATTTTAGGCCCTCCTTGTAACACTGTGCGCTGGGCCGGCTGAACGGTCGGCCGCGCACGACTGTCAGTTGCCAGTTCAGGCAAACCTCCGGCTGCTGCTTATAAAGCGGAAAACCTCCCGAGCTGCTGCGCGCTCATTGTCCGGGTGAAGAGAAAATTCAGAAAGAATAACGTTGATTTTAAGCTTACGGTGTAGGTTTTCAAATGGTCTGTTAATTATTGAGCTAATTTTGTTCATCATAATTTGTCTCTGTATAATAAACTTTGGAAATTCTAGAATCAAAAATGTTCCGTTCCCTCCCAGCTATAACTGCGGTCGCAACGAGGTGATTCAGCGATTTGGACTTGGTACAAATGACCGTTTAATTTGGACATGCCTACTCTTAGCCGAGCTAAAAGACAATTCTCGATTTTGGAGCCCAAATTGTTGATTATTTTTATTTTAATGACAAATAGATCGGAAAGTGATCTAATCATAGAGATTAACTATTACTACAAGAGTGCAACTGCCTATTCAAATGCTGTGACTACTTGAAGCTGAAACCTGGCTTTTTTCGAGTCAGAAAAATGAGCCGTGATCGTTCGTGAACTTAATCTGTTGGATAATTCTTCCATGAAAATGATATTCTGATTCATTTTTATCTGTTTAAAACTTACATTCAAGTAACTCGTACATTTAATTTTCTGGAAAAGGTTCATTGTCGTATAATTATTGTTTTCTATGGCAAATCAATTAGCTTACTTAATATTACAGAAATATATATCGAATTGATTAGCTTGATGAATTATATTTATTACACCGTTTCTTCCGACCGTCGCAATCGTCGCACAATAGCTTGTATGGCCATTGCACACTACTTTGTCTGCATTGTAGAACGAGTGGTGACTTGATTATAATAATATTTTTTAGGCTTATCGACGCACCAACTGCTAGGGTGATATGGCGTCGCTAACTCTTTCCTTGTTGAAAGGATTTCTCGGGATCCAGCTTGCTTCATGTTCAGAGAACGAGTGGTGACTAAAAGTCACAAAATCCCGTCAAAGTCATAAAGTCGCATAATCCTGACCACCAGGATGCAAAAGTCCCTAGAACTCAGAGATAGCACCTCTCAAGCGGCCTAGAGGTGATAGCAAAGCTCTCCACCAGAACTACATCCGGAAGCAAATCCAAAATAATCGGATAACCAACCACAGCGACAATTTTTTAACACCCGCACTGGAGGGGGTCTGGCACTAACGCGCACTGGAGGGGGCCTGGTAGGCCCCCCTAAGATCTCGGAAACTAAGAGGGTTAGAAAAACGCCACTTGATAGGTGGGTGGGGGTTATACTGATCTACATGATGACCAATTTTCATTGACCTAGGTCAATATCTTCAAGGTCAAACGAGGTCGTAAAGGCGGGCGTTCCCCCCTTCAAATTTTTGGTCATAGTCAAATATTGGCCATACTAGGATCGATTGGTAAATGCTGTGATTATGCAGGAAAATGGCGGGAATATGCTAAAGGCGGACAAGGTTCATAGAGAAGAGGTCTCAAAAAGGCTTCCCCACAACTTTTTGGTCAAGGTCATTCAAGGTCATTGACCTTTAAGGTCACCATATGGTATACTACTTATTATTTACACTTTGACTAACACTGTAGCCACTGTTTGGCGGGAAATGAGGATTGACCTTTCCCAATGACCTTTGACTTTGACCTTTGACCTTGACCTTTGTATTGGGCTACCCTACCGATGAAGTCATAGCATAATATATGCCAGACGGGGTAACGTCATTTGGCCGGACGCACAGGGGTCAGTGACCTTGAAAGTGCAGATATGGCCTTGACCTATGACCTTTGACCTTGACCTTGACTTTCATGTCAAGTGACCTTGACATATAGTCCCGCTTATATGACGTTATGACTTCACCACTCGGTCTTCAATGCAAGCTAACTGGTCCGACCGCGCGTTTACAGCGATCTCAAAATGCAGGTCTGACTTTGAAAGCCTATAAGTCAAAAAAATTCGGCAGATTTTCAAAAAGTCTTCACCAATCGACGCGCCATTAAATTTTGTTAAATGTGGCTGCGTTTCATTTTTCGGCTACAAGCGGTTCTCCGGCCACCTTGGAAAAACAGGTGGGGGCCTCCAAAGCCCCCTCCAGTGCGCGTGTTAAAATAGGCTATTATAGGTTAGAACTAGAATATGATAGGCTTAAAAGTGCCACAGACACTGGCCTGTTCTGGCTTAAAAGTGGATAGGCTTAGAAGTGTCATTGCCGCATTACTGTTTTCCCCATGCATTTCCAATTGAGAGGTCATGGTTCGTACCTGACCTTAGCTCATCGATATTAAAATCCCGCAATTTATTTTGAAGTACTCGGTGGGTGCATTATATGGTATAAGTCTGAATAACTTTATGCCACCTTAAACATTTTTGAAAGCAAGGTCACTTTGGCTTGACATCTGTGAACATCATGATCATGGTAAACACCTCGACATCATGGTAAACACCTTTGGCTGGCCTGTCGTTGCTAAAATCATTCACTCGCAAGATGTTCAAAAACATCTTGTGACCCATTACCTAAAAATAACCTCCCCGTTGCTTCGAGAGATTAACGTTAATCACCCTCACCTCCAAATTCTAAATTCTCTCAAATTCGTACCGCCAGAAAAACCCAAGGGGGTGTTCAAACACCCCCGCGGGGCGAGGGTTAAAGGGCTCTCACAAGCTCAGCGCTCAGACCAGCTCAGGATACCCCCAGGGCCCATACCAGCTCAGGACACTCCCAGAACCCAGATCCACTTTTGGGCCCCAGATCAGTTCAGGGGCCTCAAGTCAGGCCAAGGGGCAAGATCAAGTCAGGGGCTCAAAATGAGCTCAGGGATCCCTAACCAGGCCGGGGCCCATCCAGTCTAGGAGCCCCAGACCCACCCAGGGGACACCAGGTCGGCCAATAGTACACCAGTTCGGCCCTAAGGGCACCAGATCAGCTTCGGGGACAAGGAATCAGATCAGTGGTCCCAAACCAGCTCGGGACCCAGATCAGCTCGGGGGCCCTTGAGCGGCTCAGGAAATCACGTAATCAACCCAGGAGGCCCAGGTCAGCTTAACACGCGCATTGACGGGGGGTACCCGCCCCCCCTCGGGTTTTTCGTAGATAGCAGAAAAACGGAGGCGCGTAGCGCCGCCGTACTTGATATGCCTTTTCTCTCGTCATTTTTACATCTTCTGTGAAAATTTTAAGGTTAGGTCATCTCAGGTCAGGTCGCCAGTACAGGTCAAGGGACCTGACCTAAAAAAGTTTAAGATAGCATAAGTCGGAGCAGGGTTAACTCATCCAACTGAAACTCATATCACATAATGGCCCCACCGATTTCTTTAAAATATGTTCCGGTAATTTTGATATCGATGGCCTAAGGTCAGGTACGAGTCATGACCTCTCCATCGGAAATACATGGGAAAAATGTTTTTTTACTAAATAACGCAGTAACGGATGGTGATAGAGCTTTTATTTTAGCTGCATTAGACTCGCTTGGGCTTTGCGGTTCTAACGATATGCATTTTATATAATTTGACCCTGAACTGACCTCAGGTCAGGTCGAATCCTTGATTTGACCTAGCAAGGTCAAATTATATATCATTCGATTCGGCTTCCTGCGAGGATTCATATAGTTCCAGTCGTTTTGTTCTATCTTTACTTGTTCAGATGTAATGGCCGAAAAACGTAATTTACATGTTATCCCTATGACGGCATGTTTTGACCTCTCGTGACCTTAAATGTGACCTGACAAAAAAATAGTTCAAATATTTTCGATTGAGACGTGGATGGGCTACCTAACGCCGTTCACCGTTTTTCGTTACCTACCGTGGTTCTCGAGATCTTAGGAGGGCGGGTACCCGTCCCCCCGTCAAAGCGAAGGTGGCTCAGACCCCCGTCAATGCGCTTGTTAAAGGGCACCATATTAGCTCAGGGGCCATCACACTAGCTCAGAGGGCATTTTAGGGGTTGAGGAGGCAAAATAATGATTCATAAGGCACCAGATCAATCAAGGGGGCATTAGTTCAGCTCAGGGAGGGATATATCTGCTTAGGGGCACCAGCTCAATCAGACACCAGAGTGAGGGTCTAGATCAGCTCAGAGTGCACCAGATCATCTAAGGAGACATAAAAAACCAGCCAGGAGGCACCTGATTAGCTCAAAAGGCGCCATATTGGCTGAGGGGACAGTAGATCAACTCCGGGAGGCATGAGATCAGTCCAGGGGGCCAGATCAGCTCAAAGGGCACTAAAACAGTTAATAGGGCACCAGGTTAGCTCGTAGACATCAGACTAGCTCAGAGAGCATAATATACGTTGAAGAGGCACACTAATTTGCTCAGTGGGCACCAGATCGACTCAGGGGGCGCCAGATTGGAGGACAAGTGATCAGCTCAAGAGGCCAAAACCAGCTAAGTGGGCACCAGATGAGCTCAAGGGGGCACTAAAACAGCTAGTAGGGCATCAGGCAATCTCGGAGGCCTCAGACTAGCTCAGAGAGCATTATATAGGTTCAAGAGGCACACTGATTTTCTCAGGGCCATCAGATTGACTCAGGGGACCCAGATTAGCTTAGTGGGCTCATGATCAGCTCAAGGGGCCAAGACCAGCTCAGTGGGCACCGGATGAGCTCAAGGGGCACCAGATGAGCTCAAGGGGCACCAGATTAGCTTCGCCCGTACGATTATGAGCAACGATGAGGCAATAGCTGGAAACAGATTACGTGCCCATACTCTTCCCGGGTGCTTGGAAAGGCGACAGAATGTCCTAGCTGACCAAAAACGGCACCAAACTGTCAAACAACAGTTTTATCGCTAAGTCCCCCCCTCTTGGCTGCGCCCCTGGATGGAGCCTCAACTGGCAGAATACCTTCAGCACGCATGCAAAATAAACCAAGGCTTGTCGACAGTCGCAGCCCAAAGATTGGCGTAACAATTTGGTGGAAAGAACGAATTGAGAATACCCGATGCCAAAAAATTAATTTAACAATTGTAAATTGACTTTATTGAATTTAATTGATTAATAATTTCTGTGAACCATGTACTAATGCTGAACAATTTCGCAGTTAAGTCTGTGAATTTTGCGCCGCTTGGTCACATTGTAAGAAATAAATTGTAATGATTGCTCCCCCAGTCTACATCTGCAGTTCTGTTTCACTTTTGGTTGGCTCGCCAGTGTTGTGCCTGCTCAGGGTTCTTTCTTTTAGATGACTTTCCTGTATTGTGAGTCACTTCCAATATCAGCGGGCCGGGACCAGAATACATACGTCGATATTAGTTGCCCTTGCAATTTGCAATCTATTGCCACGGGTATGTAATTAGGAGGTCATCCCACGCAGACGTGCCATGGTACGTCATGGTACCATGTTACAAGTACTAAGTCGGGGAAAAAGTAGTGTGCACGTATTGGTGTACGACGATGTGGTAGCTGGACCGTCATCAATCCATCATCTGTTTGCCTGAAAAAGCCACAGATTTCCACTCCTAGGGGAAGACTTCTGACTCGACTGCCCGGGCGGATGCATCTCCTGTGGTCAGGCGACCACTGTGACTTAAGAACTTTGATTCAGGCCCAGAATGGATCGGCGTCGTTTCGGCCTAGCAAGATTTTCCTGGTGTGTGCTAGTTTGTCTTCATACAGACAGCATGGGTATAAATTTAAATAAACAATCTGATTTCAGTTCAATATAACGCCGATTAGTGAACATAAAATTGTTTGGCCCACGATGGTAAAGCAGACCACTAGACAGAGGAAAACGACACCGTACTCCGAGAAGAGGAGAACCAAAACACAACACGAGAAAAGGTGGACTAGTACAACCGAAGACCAACACCAACCAGTACCACTGACGTTGTCCCGCTACAAAACATTTCTGACTAACATGTTTTTGATCAGTTTTATAAGACAATATTCGTGCACTACAACTTGCCCCATAACCAGTAATAACTTATCCTGTAGCGGGGGCATGCTTAAAATGTTTACTTTGTTTAACTTTCACAATTAGTATATGTTTTTCTTCCAACCGAAAAGAAGATAATAGATATAACAGATAAAAAATGAATAAGCTATCAAATAAAACTCGCTTTATGCATATCATAGGGACATTTTGGAAGATACAGCTTGACCCAAGAAAATTGTATCATATGGCCCCCTCCCCACCTACCGAAATTTTCAAAAATGGTTTAAGAAATATTCGTCCCACAAGCATATGATGGAGACGATGAAGGACGACGAGGTGTTAACATGTGTCTGACGGGGCAGGTGCGTTAGTGACCATGGCCCCGTAAATGGAATAGGTATTTTCTAAAGGAAAAGTAAAAAGGGCACAATGCATCGGAATAATTTGTGAATTAAGTGTGGTATTTTTAAGCCTTCTACCAAAAATGTGACGAACTTTTCCGCTGGGAATGACGTATATCACGTGCACAAGCGCCTGAAGATGATATTTTTGACTTAATAAAAGCCAGATTTCAGCTTCAATTTTCTTCAACCGGGTGTACGGATTTTGATTGGCAGTTCCTCTCTGCCTCTCTAGTGGTAATATTTGATCTCTATAGATCTTATGTAGAAAAAGAAGGAAGTAATCCGCTTTCCTCAACCAAACTGCTCTCCGAAACGAAAATTAATCGCTCAGGTTGTGCGTGTTTACCTCCAGTCTTGTTGGTTCCTCGACCAATTGCAAGAGTGCCAATGAATCTGCCAATTTTTTAGTTTCCACTCTGAATTTGAAATCGGGCTGTTTTTTACATAAGTGTTGGTCAAAAAAATTCCAGCGTTGAAGTCTCCTATTGCAATGATCGCGTTGGGGATGAACTTGTGCGCGTTGCTCGTGCTTTCAGCTAAATTAAGTAGAAACTCTTCGAAACGAATTGAGCTTAGATTTGGTGGAACATAAAGGCTACATATTACGAGTGATAATTTATTCTTAACCTTTATTCTGGCCCAAATCCATTCTTCGTCTCCAATTTCCAGATCGGGGAGTCACGAGGCAGCTAGAGATGAATGAAAGTACAATGCAACACCTCCACCAGAACGATTTATGTGGCGTAAAAAGGGAGTTAAGTTTTTAAGCATGGAACGGCTAGAATGAACAGTATCGTCAAATTCTGTTTCGGAAATTGTTAGGGCTTTAATTCTATTAGATTCTGTGAAAATTTCCAACTCGTCACGCTTGTGGCCTGCGGTTATATAATTGATGTTGACATGTGCTATCCTGAAATCCCCTGAAAAATCGCGAGGGCCTGGATTCCTTACTATCCAGGCTTTTAATAAATTGTTTTCAATGTCTGGAAAAAAATATTCGAAATCCATGAAGCGCGCAGCAGCTCAAGTTGTTCACGCCTCAGGCCGGCAGCACACAACGACCGACAATCCACCGGTACCTCGGCCTTACTAGAGACGAGACCCGCCAGGCGGCAGCGGGACGGGGCGGAGCACCCACCACAGTCCACTAGGGCGATCTTACGCTCTAAAGATAGATGCCTGAAAAAGTGTCTAAATGACATGTAACAACAATGTGCGACTCCTGATTATCATCATATAATTAACAAAGTACAGGTTATCACAGTGCAAGATAAGCAAAGCATAAGGTACACTCAACATCCGACAATCTGCGCAATTTCCAGTGCTAGCATTTTTACGCAATTACTTAGAAAAAAACAGAATGTATGTGCTGTTGATTACTTGCTCTTGCTTTGCCATGTCAAATTATCTAGGTTTTTTCCCGCAAGGTGCAGTGGAGATTATGCTAAATGCAACGATATAAAGATCCGTAAATAATCACGAATCTGTTAGAGCCTGGGCATAGGTACAATTACTTCTGTGTATTGCAAACAGCAGTGTGTTTGTAACTGGACTCGCGTGATAAGCACTAGGATACCCATTAGAACAAATGTTCGCAACAAAACTGGGGCAAATTTATCACAACAAACACGTGATCTAAGGCGCTCCATGTTGTTCTTGCAGAGAAACGCATGATGGAACAGCAAGTGTTTTTATATGTCGACGATTGCTCTGGCAAAAACATTTCTGCTATTTAATCCAGGGTTTTATCATCTGATTAGTTTTAACACGCGCATTGACGGGGGGTACCCACCCCTCTCGGGTTTTTTGGAGATAGTAGAAAAACAGCGGCGCGTAGCGCCGCCGTACCTGGCATGCCTTTTTTGTCATCATTTTTACAACTTCTGTGAAAGTTTTAAGATTAGGTCATCTCAGGTCAGGTCACCAGTACAGGTCAAGTGACCCGACCTTAAAAAAGTTTAAGATAGCATAAGTCGGAGTAGGGTGAACTTATCCGATTGAAACTCATATCACATAATGGCCCTACCGAGTTCTCTAAAATGTGTTCCGGTATTTTTGATATCGATGACCTAAGGTCAGGTACGAGGCATGGAGGCATGACCTCTCCATTGGAAATACATGGGAAAAAATAGTTTTTACGGAATAACTCAGTAATGGATGGTGATAGAGCATTTATTTTAGCTGCATTAGACTCGCCTGGGCTTTGCGGTTCTAATGATATGCATTTTACATAATTTGACCCTGACCTGACCTCAGGTCAGGTCAAATCCTTGATTTGACCTAGCAAGGTTAAATTATATATCATTCGATTTGGCTTGCTGAGAGGATTCATATAGTTCAAGTCGTTTTGCTCTATCTTTACTTGTTCAGATGTAATGGCCAAAAAACTGAATTTATATGTTATCCCTATGACGTCTGTTTTTGACCTCTCGTGACCTTATATGTGACCTGACAAAAAAATGGTTCAAATGTTTTCGATGGAGAAGTGGATGGAAACAACGCCGTTTACCGTTTTTCGCTACCTACCGTGGTTCTCGAGATCTTAGGGGGACTGGTACCCGCCCCCGCGTCAATGCGAAGGTGGCTCAGACCCCCGTCAATGCACGTGTTAAGGTATTGTAAACACTACAAGTCATGAGGCACAAGATGAGGTATTGTGCTGCTGACCAAGACCGATGGCAAGCCAGACTAAGGGTCGGCAAAGTGTACCAACATACAGTGTGTTAAGGTACCAACAAACAATTAAGGTAAGTCTGTCTGCTTCAGCACGACGAGTTCACGGGGTTCACATTGTCCTTACTTCAACCTCCTCTTGCCACCTCCCCCGCTGCCACGTCCGGGGCGCGACTGGTGTGTCACGTCAGGTGCAGGGCAGCCTTTGAGAGGTCAGATGGTCAAAATCTCAACTTTATGGTCATGATCGTGGTAAGAATACTCGGCTTGATGATTTTCAGCTTTGTCTATCCGATATCTATTGAATGCGAGCCCTTTCTGTTTTTCACTATAGACTTATAATGGGGTGACCAAAAAATTGACCCCTTCTTAGGTCAACAATATCAAAATTTCGAGATAGAAAATTTGTAAGCCCTAATGACCTCATCATGTTTTCAAAGTTTGAAACTGATCGCTTGACTGATGTTCCTTAGGCACCGCTTCAAACTCGTGATTTTAGGTTTTGAGGTCGGTTCACTTGACCTTGGATAACGCTTTGACCTGACATAACCTGACCTAAAAAAATTGGTCAGATGCGTAAAATTGATGAGGGGTAGGGTACGGTAAGTTTCGTTGTTCTGCGTCGCTGCTTCGTTTTTGCGTTATCTGGGGAAAACCAGGAGGGGTCGAATTTCTCCTCCAGTGGGGCGCGTGTTAAGGAAAGTAAGTAGTCCTCTATTTAGGCTATGAAAATATTCTGAAACCGATCTAAACCTATGTCCCCTATTTCAGGTTTCGTAAAAAGCCACTGTCGCCATGGCACCCACTGTTTTCGCCACCGAGGGCAGCCCGCCCTGCCGCGCAGTGTTTCTTGTCCTCAAGGCCATCAACCTGGATGCCAAAATTAACCTCATCTCTATGGCCAATGGCGATCACAAGACCCCAGAGTTCCTGCAGATGAACCCTCTTCACACAGTGCCTACCTTGAAGGATGGAAATGTTGCCTTCGGCGAGAGGTAAGGTTGTTTGGATGTTCCCACGACCGAATGATGACAAAAGAATCAGAGAGCATTAGCACTTGGCTGCATCAGGCTAATGTATACTGCTAATTTCATGCTTGCCGAGAAGCTTGTCGACCGCTTGAAAATGATAAGCTAGTTTGATTGAGTTTTTGCCTACACGTTAAGAGTGTTAATGCCAATGGTGCTTGCCTAGAACTTTATCGACCGTCCAAAAATAGTAGCAAGCTCATCTGATTGGTCGCGCGCTTATGTATTAACCGCGCCCCGGGGTCCGGGCCTTGCACCGGGGCATCGTGGCCCCTTACCCGAAATATGGGCGTTAGGCAATCTGCAAGTGATGAAGCTGCGTGATTGTAGATCTGCTGTTTTGTGCGGTCATGGTTTGTCAGAGGTAATTAGGTAGATGGCTATTTTACCAATATGCAATGATTAGAACTGGGTATTTTGTTTGGTATTGAGGCCTGGTAGTAATTTGTGGAATGCCGTTTTTCGTATGTGGAACGTAAGACCTCCCGCCAGTGGTTTGAGCCAGGGTCCGTGATCTAATATGACCTGAGGTCACGAAGGTAGTGTTGCGTATATAAATGAAGCCGTGACGCAACACGATGGTGTTGTTTTCGCTCTAGCTATTGGTAGTTTTGTCAAATACTGTTTTGCCTCTGGTGCCTTGGATGACCTTGGAAGTAGGGCATTGCCCTGGGATGTGGGTGTCAAACGTTGTTCGAGCAGTCTGGTTTTGATCTTTTGTGGTTTTATATCATGAATAGCTTTTCCATGCTTTCCAATGGGGGTCGCCCGTGCCGTGGGACGAAATCGAAACCGATTCCTTGGACCCTGGAGGGGTCGGTGTGGGTTTAATCGATTTTGATGTCTTGGTCTAAGGTGAGTGAGGTGTTGGTTGACCGTGGGCGACTTGGGTCCCGGGGAAATTTCGGGATGATGGAATGATGGGGGTGCCCGGGTGTGGCCGGTTTGTTATTGGGTTAAGAATAATGGTCACATCAAGGTAGAGATGACGCTCATACACCGAAAGCTTACCAGTGAGGCCATCTGAAGTGCACACGCCTTGACATATTGTGACAGATAAGGGGAAAGCGTGTTCGGCCAATACTTCACTCCCGAGCCTCACGCATGTTATGCTGTGTAAAAAGCGAACCGACTTACCAAAAAGTTTCTTAAATCATTCTGAGTTAAAACACGCAATGAGAGTAAAAGAGACTACTCGTAGATATGCGGATGAGCGAATAACAACATTTAACCCTCGCCCCACCGGGGGCCATCGATGGCCCCCTAAGGTTTTGCCGGGATAGCAGAAAAACGACGAGGTGCAGCACCGCGGTTGAGGGCTCTACCTCTCACTGCATCATTTTTCCATCATACCTGAAATTTTTTACCCCGGGTCACCCAACGTCAGGTCACCAGACGAGGTCAACCAAGGTCACCTCACTTCAATTTTAGAGCTCTGTAAGAGCTACATTTCAAAGTCGATCAATTTGAAACTTCCTACACTTCATGACCCCTCCAGGGTCTACAAGGTGTATATCCGGGATTTTTCGATTTCGTGCCCTGAGGTCAGGTCACGAGGCGACCTCTCCCATTGGAAAAGCATGGGGAAAACCTGTTTCATGATATAAAAGCCACAAAAATGATTACAAATACTCAGACTGCTCAGAACAGCGTTTTTGGACACCCTTTCATGGATCCCAGGGGTCATATTTACCCTTTGACTTTTCCAAGGTCATCCAAGGTCACCAGGGTTCAAAAACAGTATTTTGATAATAACTTTTGACCTAATTAAGCTAGAGCGGTGAAACAAACACCATCGTGTTTGTCTTGTCACTGGCTTTCATTTGATATACGGCAAAGCCACTTTTTGACCTTTCGTGACCTCAGGTCATATTAGGTCACAAGGTGACCTTTGGAGGTCAAACCACTGGCGGGAGGTCTTTACGTTCCACATAGCGGAAAAAGTACTGGCAATTTCCTATCAAATGAACTTTACCAGGTCACAATAGCTCTAATGACATAAGAGTTATGACCAGTTCGCTTAATCATTGCATATTTGAGTGAAAATAGCCGATCTTGACCTAATTTGACCTCTGGAGGTCAAACCATTGACCTGAGCACTAAAACATGTAAAGTAATTTCTTACTGAATTCACGCGAGCTTTCTATTGCACTTTGCAGATTTGCGCTAACGCCCATATTTTCGGAGTTAGAGGGGGCCATCGATGGCCCCCGGTGGGGCGAAGGTGGCGCCGCCGGACCCCCGGTGGGGCGCGGGTTAAGGTCCCCAAAGTTCACATGGCGAGGTGCAGCAGGACGTGTTGTTTTCTTTGTAGCTTCTTAGCTTGTGATTTTAATGGATTTTGTTACTCACACATTGAAAAAGATGCAAAAAGTGACCTTCTTCTTACATCCACTTTTTATCTCGAGTTTGGTTTTTAACATTCGCCCAGAGAGAGCATGGCATTGTATTCACGCAATTCTTACGCTAAGGTACTTGATCAATTCAACAACATTTTTAACATCAATTTCAACAATTTTAACGCCAATGGTAAACAAATTGCATGTTTTTACACATTTGTCTCGTTTTTAATCAAACACACTGTATTTGAAATCATATTTTTGTTTAACACGCGCACTGGAGGGGGCCTCGGAGGCCCCCCACCTGTTTTTCCAAGGTGGCCAGAGAACCGCTTGTCGCCGAAAAACGATACGTGGCCACATTTAACAAAATTTAATAGCGCGTCGATTGGTGAAGACTTTTTGAAAATCAGCCGAAAATTTTTGACTTATAGGCTTTCAAAGTCAGACCTGCATTTTGAGATCGCCGTAAACGCGCGGTCGGACCAGTTAGCTTGCATTGAAGACCGAGTGGTGAAGTCATAACGTCATATAAGCGGGACTATATGTCAAGGTCACTTCACATGAAAGTCAAGGTCAAGGTCAAAGGTTACAGGTCAAGGTCATATCTGCACTTTCAAGGTCACTGACCACTGTGCGTCCGGCCAAATGACGTTACCCCGTCTGACATATATTATGCTATGACGTCATCCGTAGGGTACCCCAATACAAAGGTCAAGGTCAAATGTCAAGGTCAAAGGTCATTGGGAAAGGTTAATTTTCATTTCTTGCCAAACAGTGGCTATAGTGTTAGCCAAAGTGTAAATAATAAGTAGTATACCATATGGTGACCTTTAAGGACAATGACCCTAAATGACTTTGACCCAAAAGTTGTGGAAAAGCCTCTTTGAGACCTCTTCTCTATGAACCTTGTCCGCCTTTAGCTTATTCCCACCATTTTCCTGCATAATCACAGCATTTACCAATCGATCCCAGCATGGCCAATATTTGACCTTTACGACCTCGTTTGACCTTAAATATATTGACCTAGGTCAATGAAGATTGGTCATCATGTAGATCACTATAGCCCCCACCCACCTACCAAGTGGCGTTTTTCTAACCTTCTTAGTTTCCGAGATCATAGGGGGGCCTACCAGGCCCCCCTCCAGTGCGCGTTAGTGCCAGACCCCCTCCAGCGCGGGTGTTAAATAGTACAATAACATTTATATGCTTTGACATATGCTTGGCAGTAAAGCGCATTGGAGATAAAAACCGAGCGGGCGCTTCGTTCGCAGGAAAGTGACGAGGTAAGATGGCTTCTTACAAATTTCAAGATGACATGTGCAGTCCGGCCAAACTTGCTGTATGTTTTTTTTGTCATTCCCTTACCAAGAACCGAGGAAATTACACACCAGTAAATGAATGCCTGAGCTGCAACCGCTTTACACTTCAAACGTTGGAACATTGTTAGGAAAATGGTTTAATAAGAATTGATTTGATTCTGATCACCTATTTTGTTAGTCAAACTAAATGTCCAGTTAATTCACCGTCAATGCAGTTATGTTTTACATATTATAGAATTGATGCTGCCAACCATAAGTCCACGATTCATCACGGTGCACAACTTAACACGCGCATTGACGGGGGTCTGAGCCGCCTTTGCATTGACGGAGGGGCAGGCACCCGCCCCCCTACGATCTCGAGAACCACGGTAGATAACAAAAAACGGTAAACGGCATTGGGCTGCCCGTCCACTTCTCCATCGAAAACATTTGTACCATTTTTTTGTCAGGTTACATTTAACACGCGCATTGACGGGGGGCGGGTACCCGCCCCTCGGGTTTTTCGGAGATAGTAGAAAAACGGCGGCGCGTAGGCCGCCGTACTTGGTATACCTTTTCCTCATCATTTTTACAACTTCTGTGAAAATTTTAAGGTTAGGTCATCTCAGGTCAGGTCACCAGTACAGGTCAAATCACCCGACCTCAAAAAAGTTTAAGATAGCATAAGTCGGAGCAGGGTGAACTTATCCGATTGAAACTCATAACACATAATGGCCCCACCGAGTTCTCTAAAATATGTTCCGGTATTTTTGATATCGATGACCTAAGGTCAGGTACGAGGCATGACCTCTCCATTGGAAATACATAGGAAAAATGGTTTTTACGGAATAACTCAGTAACGGATGGTGATAGAGCATTTATTTTAGCTGCATTAGACTCGCCTGGGCTTTGCGGTTCTAATGATATGCATTTTATATAATTTGACCTGACCTGACCTCAGGTCAGGTCAAATCCTTGATTTGACCTAGCAAGGTCAAATTATATTCTTCGATTTGGCTTGCTAAGAGGATTCATACAGTTTAAGTCGTTTTGCTCTATCTTTACTTGTTCAGATGTAATGGCCGAAAAACTGATTTACATGTTATCCCTATGCGGGCATGTTTTGACCTCTCGTGACCTTAAATGTGACCTGACAAAAAATGGTTCGAATGTTTTCGATGGGAAGTGGATGGGCAGCCCAACGCCGTTTACCGTTTTTCGCTACCTACCGTGGTTCTCGAGATCTTAGGGGGGGTCCCCCGTCTGCGGGTGGCTCGCCCCCGTTTGTTAAGGTCATGAGAGGTCAAAACATGCCGTCATAGGGACAACATGTAAATTCAGTTTTTCGGCCATTACATCTGAACAAGTAAAGAGAGAGCAAAACGACTTGAACGATATGAATCCTCTCAGCAAGCCAAATCGAATGATATATAATTTGACCATGCTAGGTCAAATCAAGGATTTGACCTGACCTGAGGTCAGGTCAAGGTCAAATTATATAAAATGCATATCATTAGAGCTGCAAAGCCCAGGCAAGTCTAATGCAGCTAAAATAAACGCTCTATCACTATCCGTTACTGAGTTATACAGTAAAGACCATTTTTTCATGTATTTCCAATAGAGAGGTTATGCCTCGTACCTGACCTTAGGTCATCGATATCAAAAACACCGGAACATATCTTTAAGAACTCGGTGGGGAGTCATGTGCTATGAGTTTCAATCGGCTAAGTTCACCCTGTTCCGACTTATGCTATCTTAAACTTTTTTGAGGTCGGGTCACTTGGCCTGTACTGGTGACCCTGACCTGAGATGACCTAACCTTAAAATTTTCACAGAAGTTGTAAAAATGATGAGCGAAAAGGTATGCCAAGTAAGGTGGCGCTACGCGCCGCCGTTTTTCTGCTATCTTCGAAAAACTCGAGAGGGGGGCGGGTACCCGCCCCCGTCAATGCGCGTGTTAATATCTGCACCGGAGGGTCTCCCAGCCACCTTAACACGCGAATTGACGGAAGGGCGGGTACCAACCCCCCCCTCGGGCTTTTCGGAGACAGTAGTAAAACGGCGGCGCGTAGCGCCGCCGTACTTGGTATACCTTTTCCCTCATCATTTTTACAACTTCTGTGAAAATTTTAAGGTTAGGTCATCTCAGGTCAGGTCACCAGTACAGGTCAAGTGAACTGACCTCAAAAAAAGTCTAAGATAGCATAAGTCGGAGCAGGGTGAACTTATCCGATTCAATATCATATCACATAATGGGCCCACCGAGGTCTCCAAAATATGTTCCGGTATTTTTTATATCGATGACCTAAAGTTAGGTACGAGACATGACCTCTCCGTTGGAAATACATGGGAAAATGGTTTTTACTGTATTACTCAGTAATGGATAGTGATAGAGCGTTTATTTTAGCTGCATTAGACTTGCCTTGGCTTTGCAGTTCTAATGATACGCATTTTATATAAGTTGACTCTGAGCTGACCTCGGGTCAGGTCAAATCCTTGATTTGACTTAGCAAGGTCAAATTATATATCATTCAATTCGGCTTGCTGCGAGGATTCATACAGTTTAAGTCGTTTTGCTCTATCTTTACTTGTTCATATGTAATGACCGAAAAAACTTGATTTACATTTTATCCCTATTACGGCATGTTTTGACCTCGCATGACCTTAAATGTGACCTGACTAAAAATGGTTTAATTATTTTCGATGGAGAAGTGGATGGGCTACACAACGCCGTTTACCGTTTTTCGCTGCCTACCGTGGTTCTCGAGATCTTACGGGGCGGGTACCCGCCCCCTCGTCAAAGCGAAGGTGGCTCAGACCCCCGTTGATGCGCGTGTTAACCCCTCCCCTACCCCTCAAACTCGGCTCCTTTGCAGGATATCGAAAAACGTGAAGGCTTTTGGATAGCTCATACAAATTCATGAAAAAACTACATTGGTCACTTTTTGGCTCAGGTTGATATTGAGGTCACGACAGGTCAAAGAAGTTGCATTTTACAGTGGAGTTTTTGTGCTCTAGCGTCTGACAGAATTGAGTTAGAATTATATTTTAGGCACCATTCGTTGCCTCTTGTTACGGCAAATCGAGCTATGTATAATCGGACTTTGCCAGGTTCAAACACCAAAATGACCTGACCTGAGGTTATGTCAAGGTCACAAATTGATCTAACATAGTCAATACGCACATCAATTGACTTGCAATAACAATATAAACGTAATGGTGTCAAAATAAAGGCTGTATCGTCACTTCCTGCAGTTGCATTGTTTGTTTTGTTTTTGAAATGCTGCATTGTGGATTGTGTCAAAGCGCAGTGTGGTATTTCTCAGCTAAAACAGTCACGGTTTTGTTCAGAATAAAGGTACTGGGGCAGATATTTCTACTCAAAATGAAACACGTTAAAATATTAATTCCTGTTTTTGCATTTAAAATGTCGCTTATTGCTTCAATTATGACTTCTGCTCATGGAGGACGAGTTTTCAAAATTAAAAGCCCTCAGACCTTGAATCTGTGTCTTACTCACCTGATAGTATTTAGCATCCTGTTTCATTCCTATAAATCAAATCAAAATATTGTATCTCATGAATTCATGCATTGCGATTTGCATATTATTGGAGGAAATAAACCGTTGATAAATACTTAATTCCAGGAATAAATGCATTGCAATTTGCATATTATTCAAGAAAACGTGCCTTTTTTCTGCATTCATTACCATCACTCTGAGTCTGAGTCGACTCTGACTCAATGTTTATTCGAATCACTTCTAAATTTGGACTGACTGAAGTTGACTCACCGTTTTCAAAATGGTGAATCAAGTCGGAATCAGAGTCAGCTGTTAAGCTGTGAGTCAGAGTCGAGTCGAGTCAAGAATATTTATGTCATCAAAAAGTCTGGTAATGAAGCCTCTAGGCCACCCGGCCCCCCTAGCTCCTCTTCTGCCCCTTTTCTGGACTAATAAGTTCAAACGGGTCGATTCTCGCACATATTTTAAATCTGCACAAAGACCAGTCGTGGACTTTACTCTAACGGTAATTTCTATTTCAGCCGAGCAATCATCGGATACCTGATGAACAAATACGCACCGAACAATGACCTCTACCCCAAGGACCCGGCCGCCCGTGCGGTCGTCGACAGCAGAATGTACTATTACGACGCCCTCTTCACTGCTAGCGGGAGTTGCATTGTGGTAAGAACACCTGAGCTAGTCGAGATATTGGCAGGTAGAATGATTTTAGTATTCTTCAAGTTTTGCTTGACCAGGCACCACCTAGGCTCTGTTCGGCCGAACCTGGGGGTTTGGTCGGAACCCACCCCCCCTCCCCACGATCTCAGGAACCGGAAGAGATGCGGAAACAAAATTTGAGACGGCGCTGAAAGCGCCTTATCGTCTTCTTTTACTTTGGAGCTGAGTTTGAAGCATGCCCATTGACCTGTGACGTCATAGTGGGCCAAAATGTCTCAAATTTAGACCCTTAAAAAATGTTATATAACTTGATAACCATTAGACATCGAACAGAACAAAAGACATCAATGCGTTCACCTTGACCCAAAGATTAAAGAAATATACATCATAGCCCTGTATGCTCATGTTATGACCTTGACCATGGGTCAAGAGTGTTTAAGGTTACATTTTTTCCTTTAAAGGTCATGTTTCATATCATTTCAATCATGGGGTCATGCTCATAACTATGGTACCAAAATTAAGACTTTATTTTGTTTGTTTTTCAAAAGTTATAGGCACAAAAATCAAAACTTTATAAACTGTATAAGAACTGTATAAAAATAAAAACTTGCAATTAGTGACCTCTGCTGACCTTTGTATTGATCTGACCTCAACATGGATGGCAGAGTGATGATTTTTCGTTTCAAGAGCTTCCGATTGATGCTTAGAAATTTGATCTAGCTCTTCTAGAAGCAGAGTTACACCCTAGTTTTGTCGGTCTCGTTTTAGGAAGAACAGCTCGTTGAGCTGACCTGATCTTATGTAAATTTTTAGTTCTAAGACGTAAAACTGATCACCCTGGAGGCCTGCAAATCGATGTGCGTCTTATTTGAATAGACTCGGAATAATTCACGAAAAACTGAGGGGGTGCAATAGGATCCCCAGGTAGCCGTGGGCCCTAACAATCAATCAATCAATCAACAATCAATCAACAATCAATATCCAATCAATGTAATATGTGGCAGTCGTACTTTCATACATTCTTACGAGTCCTCATAATTACCATCTCTTTTCATAGTTTGTTAACCCCACTGTTAACCCATAGTTTGTTACGACCCCACTTGTCAACGATTAACACCCGCCCCAGTTGGCCTCCGAGTCACCTTCGCTTTGGTGTGGGGGTGTTCAAACACCCCCTCGATAAGCAGGATGCGGATAGCAGGATGCATATGCAGGATAGCGAAAAACGCGAGTGCTGTTGGATAGCTAACACAAATTCATGAAGATTTGTAATTTCGGTCACTTTTTGGCTCATTTTGATATATAGGTCATGGCAGGTGAAAGAAGATGGCTTTTTACAGAAGAGTTTCTGGGCCCTAGCGTCTGACAGAGTGGAATTAGAATCATTTCAGGCGCCATTCGCTTCCTTTTGTCCCGGCGAATCGAATGATGTATAATATGAATACACAAGGCCAAAACATAAAAATGACCTAAATTAAGGTTCAAGGTCATTATTCAACCAAGCATAGTCAGTATGCATATCAATCGACTCCCAATAGCAAGCAAACGTAATGGTATCAAAATAAATGTTATATCCTCATTTTCTGCAAAGTTATTGACCCAAACCTGAAACCTGCCTATGTAACCTCAAATGACCTATCAAAGGTCACAGGTAAAAGATTGCGACATAGACCTGGAAAGGGGCCAGGATACTACGATTTGGAGAATATGGAGGTATTTGCAGCTGTATATACACAAAGACAGCCCATTTACGATTTTCCTCATGCATTTTAAATGGAGAGGTCATGATCCGTACCTGACCTTAGGTCATGGATATGGAAAATCCTGGTATTTCTTATTATTTAGTGGGCCCATTATATGGTGTAAGTTTCCATCCGATAAATTCACCCATTTCTTACTTATGCCACCTGAACCCTATTCGTGTAGGGGGCTCCACAGCCCCCGACGGGTTTTCCCGTGGCATGTTAACACGCGCATTGACGGGGGTCTGAGCCACCTTCGAATGGGGGGGGGGGGCCCCCCCCCAAAAAAAAAAAAAAAAAAAAAGGAAAAAAAAAAAAAAAAAAAAGGTGGGGCCCCCCCCCCCCCTCCCCAACAAAAAAAAAAAAAAAAAATTTTTTTTATGAAAAAAAAAAGAAAAAAAAAAAAAAAAAAAACACAAAAAAAAAAAAAAAAAAAATTAAAATTTAATTTATTAAAAAAAAAAAAAAAAAAAAAAAAAAAAAAAAAAAAAAAAAAAAAAAAAAAAAAAAAAAAAAAAAAAAAAAAAAAAAAAAAAAAAAAAAAAAATAAAAAAAAAAAATAAAAATAAAACAAAAAAAGAAAAAAAAAAAAAAAAAAAAAAAAAAAAAAAAAAAAAAAAAAAAAAAAACCAAAGAAAAAAAAAAAAAAAAAAAAAAAAAAAAAAAAAAAAAATAATAACAAAAAAAAAAAAAAAAAAAAAATTTAAATAAAAAAAAAAAAGAAAAAATATATAAAAATTAAAAAAAAAAAAAAAAAAAAAAAAAAAAAAAAAAAAAAAGTGAAAAGGGAATTATGAGATTAAATAAAAAAAAATAAAAAAACCTAAAATAATAAAATTTAAATTTTTTTAAATTTTGTTTAATTTTAAATTAAATAAAAAAAAAAAAAAAAAAAAAAAAAAAAAAAATATAAAAAAAAATTTAAAAAAAAAAAAAAAAAAAAAAAAAAAAGTAGGCCCCGGCCTTGTTTTTTTTTTTTTTCTAAAATTAAAAAAGAGGAAAACCCGGTTAAACCTGAAGAGATGTCACTTTCATACTTTGTGACTTTTCCTAAAAATCAATTTAGCACCAAGCAGATCTTAAAAAGATATTTTAAGTGGTCCGTGGGTGACTCCAGGGACATGTTTTGGGGGGGCATGTTAACCGGCTTTGAGAAGAACTAGCTCAGCTGTTAGGGGAAGTCCGTGCAAGAGTACGCACTTAACTTTCTAAAGGCTTTCACTTTTCTCCTATAAGTCTAACAGCTAAAATTTGTATGTGGTTGTTTAGCCTGAGAAATTGTCTATGTATGGTCCATGTTCCATCTCAATGTATATGAAAGGAACTTACCACGAGCCCGTCAGAAATAAAAGGATCTAGTGCGTACTCTTGCCGGAGTGGGTCGGTAAGAGTACGCAAGAGAGGAAGCTGGAGTACGCATTGATGCCCCGCTGTGTTTTTGGTGCATAGGCCATGTCGCGAAGTTTTTTGTGGCCAAACTAGGCGATTGTATGAGTTTATATCGTTCTGAATATACAAGAACTATGTTGCAGCGTTTGGTTTTCCAAATATGAATTGCAGACTCTGTCTCGAGCGAAAATTAAATTTTCCCATTCTTAAGCATGCGCACTCTTGCCCAAAGGTCTACTCCGTACTCTTGCCACACATGCTCCCTTGTGAAGAAAGTTTTCGTAAACATGTTGGCAGGCGTTTTATCGTGAACTCTGGTCCTGGAACTCTTAGCTCAGCTTTCTTACTGATGACAGACCGTAGCACAATAGTTTTGAAAATAAAAGCATGGTCTACATGTTTACCTAGTTAATAAATATTACTTCAAGGGTGCCCAGCAACTTATTTAGCTCTGTACTCCCGAGGAAAGAAAAGGAGCACGTTGAATTTTGTTTTGCAGCCTGGGCACTGACCTTGTTTTTTATACCAGGGTATCCACCATCTCAGTCATAGGCGTAGGAACCGGGGGGGCCAGGGGGCCACTGGCCCCCCACTTTTCTGTGGGGGCCCCCACAGAAAAGTGGTATTGATATGAAAATACCAGCAACTGTAACATAAAACAAGAAACCCAAACGGACCGTATAGCTTGCTCGGAAAACCTCTTATAAAGCTGGCCTGAACTCCTGAGCTGATCTGAGGTCTTATGAGTCGGCCTGGGGCCCCCTGAGCTGTTCAGGGGCCCCTGAATTAACCTCTGATGTCCTATGAGCTAACTTGGGGCTTCTTGGGATAATCTAAGGTCCCTCGAGCTGGTTTATGCCCCTCTGAACTGTTGCATGGTCCCTAAGCTGAACTGGGAGCCATCAGCCTGAATGGGCCCCCTTGAGCTAGTCAAAGACCCTATACAAGCCGATCTGGGGGCCCCTGAGCTGAGCTGAGCCCCCAAAGCTAATATGATACCCCCTGTGCTAAACTGGGGCTCCTGAGCTTATCTGGGGCTCACCCAGAGTTATAGGGCCCCTGAGCTGAGTTTGAAGTGGCCTCCTTGAGCTGTTCTGAGACGCTACATAAGCCGATCTAGGACCCCTGAGCTGAGCCGGGCTCCTAAGCTGATCTGGTCATCTGAGCTAATCTATGACCCACTGTGCAGAACTGCCCCCCCCCCACCTCCCCCTCCCCCCTTAGATGGACTGGGACCAGTAGAGTAGCCAAGGAGAGTCCAAGGGGTTCGCAGACCCCTCCCCCGCCCTTGGGCCGATCGTAAGCACTCTAAAGGATTCTCTGATCAGGGGGCCCCCAGAGTCAGTCTCAGGGGCCCCAAGATTGGTTCATAGGGGCCCCGAGTCGGTCTCAGGGCCCTCCGCCCCGATAGTTAGCATTAAGGGGCCCAAGAGTTGGTCTTAGGGGCCCCTGAGAGGTGGTCTCAGGGGCCCCCTGAAAGTTGGTTTTCAGGGCCCCTGAGAGTTGGTCGCAAGGGACCCCCCGAAAGTTTGTCTCAGAGGGTCCGAGAGTCGGTCTCAGCCTCCCACCCCCGAGATTAAGTCTCAGACCCCCAAAGTCGGTTTCAGGGGGCTCCTGGAAGTCAGTCTCAGGGGATCCCCAAGAGTCGGTCTCAGGGGGCCTCCGAGAGTCGAGCTCAGGGGGCCACGACATATAGTCTCAGGGGGCCCGAGAGTTAGTCTCAGGGCCAAAAGTCTATCTCAGGGCCCCCCAGAAGTCGGTTTCAAGGGCCCCTGAGTCAGTCTCAGAGGATCCCAAGAGTTGATCTCAGGGGCCCCGAGAGTCAGTCTCAGGGGCCCCGAGAGTCAGCCTCAGAAGCCCCGCCCCCTGAGAATCGGTCTAAGGGGTCCCTCGAGAGTCTTTCTCAGGGGGCCCCTGGGAGTCGGTCTCAGGGTCCCTGGGAACTAATCTCGGGATAAGTTATTATCAGATACCCCACCAGTGTTGGTCTAAGGGGCTTTCTCTCAAGGGCCCTGAAAGCTAATATGGGGCCCGAGAATTAGTGTCATGAGTGCCGCCAAGTGCTGGTCTCAGGGGCCCCTCATAGTCTCAAGGGTGACAATATTTACTTTCAGGGGGCCCCGAGTAATCATCTGGAGTCCTGAGAGTTAGTCTCATTTGTGCAGCAGAGTGACGGTCTCAGAGGGCCGTGGAGAGGTGATCTTGGATGCCCTCGAGAATTGGCCTCATGTTGTCCCCCAAGTTTTTGTCTAAGGGGCCCCAAGAATCAGCCTCGGGGAGCGCTCAAAGGCTAGTCTCAGAGGCCCCTCCCCCAAAGTCAGTCTCAGGGGCATCCGAGAGCTAATTTTGGGGCCCTGAGAGTAATCACAAGAAGTTCTCCCGAGTTTTGGTCTCACGGGCTCCAAGTTGGCCTAAGACCCCTGAGGGCTAATCTGGGGCCTCCTAGAGTAGGTCTCAGAAGCACCAATTGCTCAGTCTCAGGGACACCCCCTGAGTGTTAGTCTCAGGGGGTGCCCCAGTGTTAGTCTCAGATTGCTATCGGGAGTCAGTCCCAGGGTCCCACGAAAGTCAGTCTTAAGGGACCCCAAGATCTGACCTGGATGCCCCCGAGACTCTATGTCTGGGGCCACCTGAGAGCAAGTCTGGGGGGTCCGGTAGGTAGTCTCAGAGGTGCTGCCGAGAATTTGTCTTAGGAGCTCCGAGCTATACTCAGGGCCCCCTCAGTTTTGGTCTAAGAGTCCCCGGTAATAAGGCCCAGGGGCCCCTGACAGCTAATCGGGGGAGGGGCCGAAAATTAGCGTCGCGAGTGCCGCTAAGTGTTGGTCTTAGGAGGGCCTCAGAGCTAAACTGGGAATCCTGAGCTTATCTGGGGCTCACTTATACGGCCCCTGAGCTGAGCTGGGGGCCATGAGCTTAAAGTGGCCTTCTTAAGCTGTTCTGAGACGCTATATAGACCGACCAGGGGCCCCTTAGCTGAAACGGGCTCTTAAGCTGATCTGGTCATCTGAGCTAATCTGGGGCCCGCTGTGCTGAACTGGGGACCCCGAGATGGTCTGGGATCCCTGAATACTTTTCCGTTGAGCTATTCTGAGACAGTACATCAGCCGACTTGAGACCCTGAGCTTATCTAGACCCCTAAAAGCTAATTTGGGCCCTTAGCTAATCTCAGGCGCCCTGTGATGAACTGAACAGCCCCTGAGCTGGTCTGGGGCACCTGCGCTGTTATTAAGTCCGCTGAGCTGAGCTAAGGGCGATGAGCTTGAATGGGCCTCTTGAGCTTTTTTGAGCTCTACACCAGCCGACCTGGGGTCCCTGAGCTGAACTAGGCCGCCAAAGCAAGTTTTGGGCTCTAAATTAATATGAGGCCCCTCTGCTGAACTGAGCAGCCCCTGAGCTAGTCTGGCGCCCCATGCCCAATTATAGGACCCGCTGAGCTAAGCTGGGGGCCATGAGCTTGAGTTGGTCCATTGAGCTGTTCTGAGACCCTATATCAGCCAACTTGGGGGCCCCTGAGCTGTGCTGGGCCCCACAGCTAATTCGAGCCCTAAGCTAAGCTGGGGCCCCCTGTGCTTATATGAGGCCTCTCAGTTGGTCTGGAGCCCCTGCACAGTTCTAGCGTCCCTGAGCTAAGCTGGGGGCCGATACCTTGAATGGCCCATTGAGCTGGTTTGATACCCTATATCAGCCGACCTGGGCCCCTGAGTTGAGCTTATCTCCCACAGCTAATATGTGGCCCCTGTGCTGAACTGGGGTCCCCAGCTGGTCTAGCCCCCTTGGACTCTGCTAGGGTCATTGAGCTGGGATCCGTAGGCTTAAACGGGTCCCTTGAGCTGTTCTGAGACCCTATATAAGCCAACCTGGGGGGCCCTGAGCTGAGCCGGGCCCCTAAGCTAGCCTGGCTTCCTGAGACAATCTGGAACGCCCTGTTCGGAGCTTTTAGGGCCCTGTGCTTATGTGGGGTCCCTTAATAAAGTGGTCCCATGAGCCGGTCCCTTAGCCCATGAGCAGATTTGGGGCCCCCAGAGCTGACTAATTTGGTTCCTGAGCCATGGTTTGGGCACTGGGGAGCCTCTATGATGACTTGGCGGCTTCTGAGCGGCATAGGCATAGGAAACGGGAGAGTGGCGGGCCAGGGGAACCACTGGCCCTCCACTGTTCTGGAGTTGGTCCATTGAGCTGTTCTGAGACCCTATATCAGCCAACTTGGGGGCCCCTGAGCTGTGCTGGCCCCACAGATAATTCAAGCCCTAAGCTAAGCTGGGGCCCCCTGTGCTTATATGAGGCCTCTCAGTTGGTCTGGAGCCCCTGCACAGTTCTAGCGTCCCTGAGCTAAGCTGGGGGCCGATGCCTTGAATGGCCCATTGAGCTGGTTTGATACCCTATATCAGCCGACCTGGGCCCCTGAGCTGAGCTTGTCTCCCACAGCTAATATGTGGCCCCTGTGCTGAACTGGGGTCCCCAGCTGGTCTAGCCCCCTTGGACTCTGCTAGGGTCATTGAGCTGGGATCCGTAGGCTTAAACGGGTCCCTTGAGCTGTTCTGAGACCCTATATAAGCCAACCTGGGGGCCCTGAGCTGAGCCGGGCCCCTAAGCTAGCCTGGCTTCCTGAGACAATCTGGAACGCCCTGTTCGGAGCTTTTAGGGCCCTGTGCTTATGTGGGGTCCCTTAATAAAGTGGTCCCATGAGCCGGTCCCTTAGCCCATGAGCAGATTTGGGGCCCCCAGAGCTGACTAATTTGGTTCCTGAGCCATGGTTTGGGCACTGGGGGACCTCTATGATGACTTGGCGGCTTCTGAGCGGCATAGACATAGGAAACGGGAGAGTGGCGGGCCAGGGGAGCCACTGGCCCTCCACTGTTCTGTGGTGGACCGCTGCAACGCATATGCAAATATCAGCAACTGCAATATACAACGAAAAAACCCGGGTGGGCACGACAGCTTGTCTGGGAAAGTCCAGTTTTGGCGTATGCCCTCTGCAAATCCCTGGACCGAAAGCGCTTCATGAAAAAGGCCAAGGCACCTACTATCCGAATGCTCCCAGATGGACCCCGAAAACTGGACCCAATCAAATTCTGGCCCAGACTGCTCCCAACACAGAGCGCTAATTCGGACACGCAACCCGCACCACAAGCCGAGCAGCAGCCGTCCCTCGGTCATCAACGGGCGTGAAGAGCCGTCTACAGGCCGTCTTCCACTACGAAGTGAAAAAATATCACCACAGAGCTATTCGATGCGAGGGAACTGTTGGAAAAGACGTAAATAACACGTAATGTATGGAAATACCTAGTGTAGGCCGGTGTGTATGCGTGTATTATCGACACCAAATGAACAGTTTTAAAACTGCTCATAATTATGGGCCCCTTGGGCTGGGGGCCCCCCTTGAGCTGGGCCCCCTTTGGGGTTGGCCCCCCCACTTTTCAACCGGTTCCTACGCCCCTGATCTCAGTGGTTGCTAAGTAGCCAAAACAGCTGCTGCATACTCTTTTCTCCTGCGTACTCTTACCTGCCCTTACCCTACTTGCTCTATTTCTGGTACATTTTTTTGTGCAGTACAATGATCGCTTCGTTACTTTATCACGTGGTCATATCTGTGCTTACTTTGCGGTTTTGTGTTCCATGGGCGGTTCCAGAGGTATATAATTGGAGGCATTATATATCCATTGCACAGTGCTCTTTGAACAGAAGTAATTATTTTTTAGCAATGCGAAAGTTCTTGATGTATGGTTTCAGACAGATTTCTGTGTTTCATTTTGTTTTTGGGATCAGTGGCGGTGGCAGAGCGAGGTTTGGGTGGGGCAGTTGGCACGATAATGACTCGTAACCGCATTATTCTGTTGAAATTCTTGACCCTGAGGTACAGAAATAATAAATATTATGTATGATGCATGTTGTATACTATATTTTACTTACAGTTTCCACCAAGGGTAACCGGAACAAGTCAGGTAACCAGAACAAAATTCCTACTAAGTAGAATATCGTATTGAAACAGCTGATTATGAATTCGTGAGGATGTTGAGCCTAGCTAACCACCGTGTGATACATCTTACCGTCCGTAGTTCCAGACGCTTGGTGTAGTTTACACTGTCATGTTGGACATCAGGGGCGTAGGAACGGTTTGAAAAGTGTGGGGGCCAACCGTAGAGGAGGCCCACCTCAGGGGGGCCAACCCACGGGGGCCCATAATTATGAACAGTTTTAAATAGCTCGTTTCGTGTCAATGAGGCACGTATTCACACTAGGTTGTCAAGATACGAAAAATCGAAAAATGGAATTTCGCACTATGACTTCGAGTTGTACTATGATTTAAAAAATCATAGTAAAATTTAAAAACTTATTTTTTCTGTTTTTTTACGGTTGCCTTTTTCTAAGAGGAAACACATTTTATGCTCATTTGGAGGATTTCAATAATTTTTACCAGGAGTGCGTTTTTTATATTTACATATATTTAGGCCCTTTTCATCATATTTACAAAATTAAAAATTTATAGAAAACTATAAACAATGTTTCGCTTCCAAATGACCGCACTTCACTTTGCCTAATCAACTGTTATTTACGCATTTAATGAGAAAAACGGGAAAATTTATTTAGGTTGTTACCAATCCCTTCTTTACAACATTAGAGATTGATTTAGGTAAAGGTTGGTCACAATAAGTCTACCAAGCTATATTTTTATGCCTAAAATGCAGAGTTCCAGCATGACTGCGAGGGCAATGTACTTGATGGCCAGCTTTGAGACGCCGAGGAGGTGGGGGGCATGGTGGTATAGTGGTTAAGAACCTTGTTTTCGACGCAGCCGACCCAGGTATAAGGCCAAGCAGATTCCTTGAGCAAGGAGCAATTTGACTCCCCAAGAAACTCCTCCAACAGGGAAAGAGTTAACGACTCCATATAACCCTGGCAGTTGGTGCGTCGTTAAGCCCCAACCATTATGCTTGTTTCCACGCCGCCAAACCGAGGTCAAGGCCGGTCGGATTCCCTAAGCGAAGATCAATCTGGTTCCCGAGAAACCCTTCCAACAGGCAAAGAGTTAGCGATGCCATCTAGCCCTGGTAGATGGTCGGTCGCTAAGCCCCAAAAAAATTATAGTGATTATGCCGAGGAGGCTTGCTGTTGATCCTGAGTACTAGTTCGATGTGCTATACCCTTCGCCCGATGAATCCGTCCCTCCTCTCAACCTTACAGATTAAACTGGCTCCAGCTGTCACTTCCTTTACAGCTCTCTTTATGGCCTATGTGTGGGCGGCAGGGGAAGTTCTCTACCTTCATGTGCTTTCCAATGAACTCTAGCGACTTGAACTTGGTTAAGCTGCAGGCCATGATAAACTCGGTGGTGGCCTCCCGGTCGATTAAAGTGTTGAGGGCAGACGCCTGTCTGTTGAGGCAGGGCATGATCCGCAGCCTGAGGGTGGTCTTCTCCTTCTCCTGCTCTGCTGTGATGGAGATAATCTTGACAAATATGAACTTCCTCCTCCTCGCTGCAGAGCAATGTCATCAGGATTGCCTCGGTGTGAATGAACATTGCAGAGGAGCACACGGCGGGCAGGACATTCAACTACACCACCTTGGGCTGGGTACGAAGGCAAGAGAGCTCGAACATTACTTTCCGAGGGCTGTAGAGCCAGTCGTTGCTGATCTATACCTGCAGCCAGTAGGGAAAGTAAGGCTCGATAATGATAGCGATGATCTCCTACCAAGTTCCAATTTACGTACTGACTCCAGATGAAGGTTATCAAAAACTTGGAAGACGGTCCCAGAAACGTCCTATCCCAGCTCTCATGCCTCGGGATCCAGCCATAGATGGTGCAACTGACTGTCATGTCGACCGTGTGCTCCTCTGAATGATTCGCTCACTCGGAGGAGATCCTGATAAGCATGGCATGCTCTGCAGCGGGGAGGAGGAGAGGAGGGCCACCTTCCACAATATCTTCTACATCAGAGGGGAGCAGGAGGTGGGAACCCCTCCCTCAGGCCGCGGACCCTGCCCTACGTCAGCACACAGATGACTTTTTTCAAAAGATGATTGACTAGGACGGGGTCACGGAGTCTATCATCACCTGCAGCTTGATCAAATCCAAGTTTTTTTTCAGGTGACGGCCGAAGCCCTGTATTTGC
Organism: Lepas anatifera; assembly: GCA_034440635.1. Taxonomy (NCBI): domain Eukaryota; kingdom Metazoa; phylum Arthropoda; class Thecostraca; family Lepadidae; genus Lepas; species Lepas anatifera. The sequence continues at coordinate 352,332 of JAOTON010000938.1, forward strand.
TTTTAAACATTCATTCTGACAAACCCAATATCAAAAATCCACCTGAACCTCGTCAATAACATCTAACAAAGGTAACCATCCACCCCCCTCCCCACCTAACTTTCCAAGGACCTCAACACAGGCAAAAGGGATACAGACACAGTGCCGAGGAGAGACAGATACAGATACGAAGTGAGATGCACAAATGAGGTGGTCACAGATAGGTAATATGACGACATGCATTAGATGCCAGTCACACGCGTCACAGTAACAGTCTGGAAACAGCTCTACTCTCCCTGCCGCCTTCTCCTCCTCCCAATCTGCGACACGGAGAGCGGGGCCTGTCGGTGGGAACATCCCCACTCCATAGAGATTTCCATTTATTTATATGAATTTCAATTTTGTTCCTGTGTTTTGCAATAGTTCCCTCCGTATAACAATGGGTAGATATTTCATTCCTTAAATGATTCAAGCACGGGTGGGTGGGCTCATCTTGGCTTAATTTGCACTTGACTATATACTGTTTTGTTAGAAGCAATATTAAGTTAACTACCGGTGGCGCACTTGGACAACCCAATATTACTGTTTCGTAACTTGGAAAGTCTTGACCTAGTCTGAAAATGGTTTTAAATTGTGGTAGAATTAAGTTCCATAGCGGCTTTACTCTATCGCATTCATAAAAGAAATGTCTCATGTCGTCAACCTGAAAACAATGTGTGCATAAGGGGCTTCCAATCATTCCACGAGTTGACAAAAATTTCCGGGTGGGTATATATCGATTGATTATTCGGAAGTGAAGAGACTGAATTTTTGTTGACATTGTGCATTTATATGGAATCTCAAACACTTCACTCCAATTTGGTGGCCTCACATCATAGGAATCCCATCTACCTACAGCACTGGGTATATGTTTTTAAGTTGTTTGACATAAAAATGTCGAACACCACAGTGCTTTACAGGTACTGGTTTGCCGTCCTGGCACATGAAAACTATGTCATATACCAATGCGGGGTTCGTTCTACCTCCTGGATCTTGTAACTTAGTTTTCCATAAATTTGGAACAGCTGACATAAGTCGTTGATGTGTGAGAAAATTTGTTCTCAAATTAGGAAAGCTTTGCTTAATTTGATCGAGGCTCTTCAAATGACCATTCTCGTTCACAATATGATCAATTATAGTTACCCCGACCGTATAATAGTTTTTAAAGAATATCGGGTTTTTGTTGAGAGTAATGTCGTCATTGTGCCACAATGATTGAGTCCGAATTTGACTTGCGCTGACTATTTCAAACGAATTAAGTTTTTGAAAGCTCGTTATTGCCTGTTTATAAAACTTAGGAATGTTTATCTTTTTTATGAATTTAAGGCAGCTTCGAATACGGATAACATCATTTAGCTCAAAATTAGAAAATCTGGATTGAAGGAGCTTTCGCCAGTCTGATTCAGGATTTGAGCATATCCGCTTGATCCATCCCATTCTAATTGAAATACAGAATTTTTCAATATCGATAGCACCTAATCCACCGTACTTTATTTGTTGGCAGAGCACTTCTTTAGATACTTTTGGAGGCCTCCCGCGCCAAATAAATTTCATGATGAGGCTTTGAATCTGGCACATAACAGCTTCGGAAATTTGAGTGATTGTCGCGATATAAACTATCTGAGAAGCGACCAGTGACTTTGCAATTGTTATTCTGCCCTTTATAGTCAGGCTACGCTGAGACCACATGGTGGTTACTTTCCTGATTTTATCGATCACGGGTAGAACATTATCGTCATGCAATTTTGCAATGCGCTAAACCAGACTCCTAATATTTTAATTTTGTATACTGCTGAAATCTCGCGGACAGAATCTCTTCTATGTCTATACGAGCCCAGCCACATTACCTTGCTTTTATTCACATTTAACTCCAGACCAGAAATGTTCTTAAAAGCTGATAACAGTTCAATCGCATTGTTAACATCATTATCGTTCGCCAAAAATAGGGTCATATCATCACAGTACTGACTTACCTTAACTTCTATGTTATTTATTGTAATTCCGTTAATTACCGCAGATTTTCGTATTTTTATAGCAAGAAGCTCAACAGCGATATTGAACAATAAACTTGATATGGGAGATCCTTGAAATGTTCCTCGCGAACTGGGAAACCACTCAGAGGTAAAACCGTTGTTGATTATGGTAATACAGACACCGTGGTATAATGTTTTTATCCACGCTATGAAATCTTCCCCAAAGTTGAATGATTCCAACGCATATATCATGAAGTCCTGTTCCAAGGAATCAAATGCATTTTTATAATCTAGAGCGAGCAGAACTCCAGATGATTCGTCCATTCCACAGTATTCGATAACGTCACTAATTAGCCTTAGATTTTCCCCGATATATCGCCCCTTAATACAACCAGTCTGGTTCTTATGAACAATTTTGTCGATTACGCCTGCCACTCGCAATGCCATGACCTTAGCGACCAGCTTGTACAACACGTCTCAAAGGCAGATGGGTCTTTTATTTTTTTAGAAAATGCTGACAACCTTTCTTCGGTATAAGTGTTCATACCCCGCGTCTGTGAGTAATAAATAGTTCGCCCCTGCTTTTCGCGTCGTTTAAGTAATCAACCACTATTTCTCCAATGTCATTCCAGAAGAAACAGAAAAACTCAGCGGTGAACCCTGATATTCCTGCAGCCTTATTTTTAGCCATATTTTCCAGAGCATGTTTGCCTTCCTCTAGAGTAATCGGACCTTCACACGAAGCTTTATCGTCCTCAGATAAGCGAGGGTCATCGCTTTCTAGGGCGAATTGCTCGAAACAGACAGGTAACGTCCGTTTTGTCTTGTATATATCCTGGAAATGGGAAACACATTCACTGAGTATGGATCTATTTCCTTTAATGATTTCTCCGTTACATGTTTCTATCATTGAGATAACCTTTTCGGTAGCTCTAGATTTTTCGTATTTCAAAAAGTAGGACGACGGTTTTTCGCCCATCTCCGTCCACTTAACCTGTGACCTTGCAATCGCAGCTCTTCCCCGCTCTTCTTTAAGTTCATCTAGTTTTGACCGAATGGCTTGATATTCGATTATTTCCGACTCGGAAGGGCTTACAGCAATGACAGATTCTAATTTGTTAAGTCTATCGTATAATTCATTCTCTACCTTACGGGACTCGAAAGCAATCTGTTTACTTCGTTTTATCGTCTGAACTCGGATATTACTCATGAGAAATTCCATCGAGACACCTTTGCATGAAATACTAACATAACTACCCACCTTGACCTTAGCTGATTGAATTTCCCTTTTAACATCATTCACGTGCATCTCATCGCTGAGTAATGTATTATTGTATCTCCAGATGCCCGGGCCACGCTTGTCGTTATTAATATCAGCACTCAAGACTAAAATGCTGTGGTCACTTAAAATTCCTGCTTCAATTTTTGTTCGGAAAACACTTTTGTTTAGTATACTTCTGGTGGCAAAAATATAATCAAGACGAGACTGTTGGAGCGGATTAAATCGACGCCATGTGTAGCACCTGGTGGAGGGGTGTTGCACGCGCCAAGCGTCCTCAAATGAGAATTCATCCAGCATATCTTTTAACTTAATGCTGGCCCTGGTGATCCTATGCTTCGTGTTATCCGTATCTAAGATGCTTAACTTTACGTTGAAATCTCCCACTAAGAAAGATTTGTGATTTGCATAGCATAAAAGAAATTCTCTGAGCTGTTCTAGGTAGTTACATTTGGCCGTTTGGTTTTCAACAGATGGCGCATAAACACAGAATATACGATAGGGATCTGGGTCGGCAGCTATTTCCAAGCAGATTAAGCGGCCTGCATTATCTGCGCACAATTCACACACTTGGTATGGGTATTGTGGTGGAATTAACGCGACAACTCCAGCTTGGTTAATCCCAGCGTCGTGAGAAAAGAACATTTTTCCTGCCCATTCGCATTTCCATGCGGTACTGTCTTCTGGTTTTGAGTGGGTTTCTTGCAGAATAACTAAGCTGTGCTTATACCTTACGCGTAAGTGGCGAAATATACTTCTACGCTTTTTGCGGTCTCTCAGACCTCGTACGTTGAAGGAAACAAGGGAGAGTTGTTCCTTAATTCTATAATAATTCATAATTGGAACATTAATGGATCAAGTGTTTGAATCATAAGGTTTGGGTAAAACGAAATGAGGTGTCCATGCTTCAAAATATACACATATAGCAAAGACTGATGGTAATATATATACTGGCTCGCTCTCCGGTCTCCTACCCGACCTGCATCTGACCCTCTCCGCCCTTGCCTAAATGACACGCTGCCAAACAGTAGAAGCTATGAAAAATTACACGTAAACAATCTGTGAGCTGGGCCAGGCGGCAGCTCAGCCCCTCCCCCCACCCCTTCCCCCAAACGGTGGCCACCTGGACCTCGGCAAAAGGCCGCAGCCGCGTGAGCACAGGGTTCCCGGGAAGTGAACCGAATTCAACGAAAATGAAAGCAGCACGAGTGCACACAGAAGCAGTGAAAAAGAAAGCAGTACCAGCGCACACAGAAAAGAACAGAAAACAACGGAACAAACTGCGCTGCAGGCGTACAGCAATACTCCTAGGATCCGATTACTTGTCCGATCTACAAAAAAGGGCTGAGCGAATGTTTGGGAAGAAAACAAAATGTGTCACTCCTGACACGGTTGTGGCATAAATTCAAAAGTGATTTGGCCCCTGAACATAAACGCCATGTGTAAAAGTAAACTGGAAACAAAGCTTCTCGAAAATCTAACTTATTTTCATATCTTAAGGGAAGACAGAAAAACACCATCCAAAAATATAGAATGAAACTACAAAATTTATTTAACAAAACTTTGCATGCTGCTTGTTGATAGTTGTTCGTGTTAGCCTTATCAGCCAAAGAAAGCTTCAGATACAATTTCAATGACGATTATTTTGAGTGACGCAGAGATTTCATATCAAACCATACAATTAAGTAATTGAAACGATCCTATGCACACAACAATCGTAGACCTAGAACGGTACCTTTGGTGATACACCTGTTGCTTAAGCTGATGAGACCTCACCACCGTCACAGGCTCAGTGCACCACCGAACAGTCACGCACAGCCGGCGGCTGGGAAGTCGACCCGGCGTTCTGCTCGCGGCTCGTATCGGGAGTCACGTCAGTCATGATCGGGCCAGTGGCTGCCGGCTGATCCTGTACTAGCCCGAGGTTGGAAAATGCCGCAGGAGCCCTGTCGGTCGTCTGGGGCCGATGAGTAGGCGGGCAGCTGGCTCGCGCGGACGACATCGGTGGCGTTGAAGCAGGCGGTGGGCGCTCGACACGTCGACGCCTGCCGTCACCGGACTGCGGCGGCGGGAAGCTCCGGCCGCGCAGCACCCGGTGCAGTGCTTCTTGGTCTGGCACTCTGATGTTGGAACCATTCTTCTCCGTGCGGCAGAACACCACACCGCCTCTGGTGAACACTGAGGTCACCAGCCTGCCGTTACACGGTCGCCGAGCTTGCAGCAGCTGGTTGTATATCAGTTTGTTGGCGCTCGACAAAGACTCTGTGACGAAGATGGGAGCAGGGTCATGAGCCAAGCAACCGTCGGCTCCAGTCACATTGATCCGGAAGCGCTCATCAAACACTGCGTTTCGCAGACTTCGACGTACAAATCTGCAGATCACTTTATCGTCCCCTTGTAGGCGGTGGGCGATGTCGATGTCGGCAGTTGACATGCGAAGGCCGGGAATACGCCTGTTCAGTATGTCCACGAGACGCTTTTCTATGTCTTCATTATTTCGGCGAGGCTCAAGCTCGCGACTCGTGAAGATGAGACATGACAAGCGTCTGTTGTTGTCCATGCTTTCCAACTGCTGACTGAGTTCATCGTTTTTTAGTTGCTGTTGTTGGAGCTGTGCTTTTAGATCACAAATCTCTCCGTCTTTGTCGTGAATTTCGCTCTCTAGAATGCTCAATCTTCTCTCAAGCCCTTCGAACTTTGCTTCCATGGCTGTTATAATCCGTGCAGTATTAGATGTGCTCACTTCCTCCATCATGGTACGTAGGGCGGAGATCGTATCGGAGTTGAAGTGTACCCCTTCCGGTGCGGGCGCTGCGTCCGCGCCTGCGGCCTGGCCGGCGGCCGGTCACGTGACACGGCCGAGAGCGGGGACTTGGCCGGACGCTTGGGCTGTCTCCCTTCCTGTCGGCGGGCCTCCATTTCTACCACAGAGAGCTGTTTGATCCTTTTGGGAACAAATGGAGTACTAGCTGCCGGACAATCCAGAAATGCTGTCTCGTCACCACTTTCAGCACCACTCATTGTCCTTCCTGTTTGCTTAATTACCACTTTCAAGTCTGCAGTTAGGACTCTTTATCATGGTAGATACAGATCTCACCACTGCACATTGCTCCATAAGTAGATTTTGCTCACATCACGGTTCATTGTTGCGCAAAAGTATAACACATGGCACTAGCCGGGAACCCAGCGCACACAACTAGCCAGCCATGCGGGCGGCTCGGGAGCTCACCAGCACGCGTCCGACCCGGCCAAGGTCACCCACCGGACTGATCAAATCCAAGTTCTCAGGGTTCATGGGGAAGCCCAGGGAGATAGAGCACTTCGTCTGCCACACGCAGGCCATGACTGTAGTTGCCACGTCTGTAAAGCAATGGGCCCAGCACACCAAACTGATGCCCAGGATCAACAGCAAGCAGAACCTCCTCAGCATTACAAGGTTGGTGATTAACCTGCGCCCCACCGGGGGTCCAGCGCCACCTTCGCCCCACTGGAGGGGCATCGATGGCCCCCTCTAACTCCGAAAATATGGGCGTTAGCGCAAATCTGCAAAGTGCAATAGAAAGCTCGCGTAGATTCAGTAAGAAATTACTTAAAATGTTTTAGTGCTCAGGTCAAGTGTTTTAGTGCAATGTGATAAAGCTAAAACATCTTTTTATAAATTTTGTCCAAGTTGTTCTCAGTTCGACTGTTGGATTCAGAGTCTCACTAAAGTCATCAAGGGACTTGTCACGGAAACCCCGACCCCACCACCCGAACGAGCAACTCCCTCAATGGAGGGTTAATTTAGAAGCCAAAGTTTAACGTCCCACAAAGCACAGGGACGGCCGCCCCGCTCAGGTCACCCTCTCACCAGTCAGTTGCCAGCCGACCTGTACGTCGGGCAAACTTTTGAGCGCCGGAGCGTCTCAGGGGAACCGATCCCAAGCCTGGACATGCACTGCCACTGCATGCTTCTGTGCAGAGGGCCGGAGCCTAACGCTCTACTGTAGTATTAAGTATAAGTATACTTTATACTATACTTTATACTTCTTTATACTTGATGAATAAAGAAACATGCTCTTGGTGAAAATGGTTTGAATGCCCCCAAGAAACCTAGAAATGCATTTTTCAGTCGGAAACAGAATAGGTAAAATAGCTTAGAACATTTTTGGCTTTGATTATTGTTTACTAGACCATAATAGAGCTGGAAATCATGGGGCAAAATGTCATTTTCCAATTTTCCATATATTAACACAACCTAATACACACACCGCCATGCACCAGGTAATTCCTCACACGGCTTCTTACGTTATTTCCCACTGTTTCTTTTCATTTAATAGTTCCGTGTTTTTTCACTTCGTAGTAGAAGACGGCCGGTGTCGTCACGCCTTTCGATGGCTCAGGGACGACTGCTCCTCGGCATTTGGTGCGGGGTCCGTGTCCGAATTAATGCTTTGTGTTGAGATCGATATGGGATGAAGTTTAATTGGGTCCAGTTCTCGGGGCTCATTGGGAAAGACTCAGGTAGTAGGTGCCTTGGCCTTTTGCATGAAGCGCTCCTCATCCAGGGGCTTGCAGGGGGGCGTACTACGGACCTGGAACTTTCCCAGACAAGCTATTGGGTCCGTTTGGGTTTCTTTTTTATATTACAGTTGCTGATATTTGTACATTCGTTGCAGGGGCCCACCATAGAAAAGTGCGGGGGGGCAGTATCCCCTGACCCCAGCTTCTGATAAATGCATGACTAAACGAAGGGTTAATCGATCAAGTTGAAACTCATGCCACATATTGGGCTCACCAGGAGCTACAACGTTTGTTTGAGGATTTTTTTATATTGGTGGCCTAAGGTCATGTGCAGAGCATGCCCTCCCCATTGTAAATGCAAAGGGAAAATCACGAAATGAGTTTTTCCAGTAGGTATGGATGGAATCAACTTCAAACATCGGTTACGACCTGCTCTTAGCCGATTTCTGAAGTTGAAGCCAAACATTTTGAGTTGTGACCTTTATAAGGTCACTTTAGGTCAAATAAGCATTTGTTGGTGTTTTACTCTATAAATTGTGAATAAACTAAGATAGAACTTTTATTTTGCACCGAAGTGTTGTATAGTCACTGCAAGTCAAATTATATAAATCATGACTATACCAGGTCAAGTTGGGTCAGACCGTTGAGCTGGGTCAGGTCAAATTCTTAAATTTGACCTGGCATAGCAATGTTATATATCATTAGATTTTCATTGACGAGAGGATTGCAATGGTGCATCACCTATGGCTGTATCTTGGTTGGTTTGGAAGTTATTAGCGAAAAGGAAACGCCCCTATGCATGGGTGGCTATGGACATTCCCAAGAATATGTCCAATATTCAGTGACCTGTAGCTCCCTATGCTTTGACCTGACACAAAAATGAATGCATTTCAATGAAAGAGCAACTCAAGAGCTTTCGAATGGTGTTAAAAAATGTTTCTAGCTATCATAGTTTCTGAGATATATGAAGTTTTCTTAGTACACCTCATATTAGCGATTTTGACCTATTTTGACCTCTGGTGACCTTGATATTGACCCGACAAGAAAAATGACTGAAGTATTTTCGATACAATTTTTGAAGAGCTTTCGATTGCTGTTTTGCGCTTTTTTCTAGCTCTCTTAGTTCTTGAGATCGTGGGGGTCTTTTTTAGCCCTCCACCAGAGCGAAGGTGGCTCGTACCCGCCACCGGGGCAAGGGATAAGAGTAAGAAGCGTAAACAACATACGGTAAAAAGTATGTGTTTTGAAGCAGGATGGAGTCAATATTATTCAGGTCCTGGATGGAAGCGAATTTATAGCTAAAGAGCTGTTATGACAGTAGTGTACTATATTTACTGGCATTTGGTTCGGTTTACCAGCAGAGGAGGCAGATGAGGTTAAATCAATGTACCAAAAGACAGTTTGAACAGACTTGAAGTCGAAAGCTCCGATTATTATTGTATGTATTCTTTCAGTGGTAATTTAGGTCTAAAATATATAAAAAACAATTTGGCAGATAATGGTAATTTTAAACACCATTTTTAAGCTCATAACTATGCTGCTGCCAACAGTTCTCCACCTACTTTCTTTAATTCTTATTGAGGCATAAAAGTGACATACTTTGGTTCACAGTTTGGATAGACGCTCTCCCTTGACGTTTACCACTTCGGTTCTGAAATAGAATGATAAACCCCAAGCACATCCTATTATGTTTCGAAAACGGTAATGAAAAATTGAAAGCGCACAGCGAAGAATAGCCCAAATTCAAAGGATCAGTTAAACCAAAAGCCTATCTCTTCCGACGGTAATCCCGTCCAGCAGCGGCAAAACATGGAAAACATCGACTTCGGTTGAAACTGTTGGAGTGACCAGTGAGTCAGTCGATGATGATTGTGTCTTCGCAGCCAGCAGCTCTTCAGTAACTGCCTCCGGCTGCTGTCTGGTTCTTCTTGAGCAATTGTGACATTTTTCGAGTTTAAATTTACTCCGTCTTGTAACTTGGCATCTTTTGCAGAGAACACTGGATGGGGCCAGCATCAGAGGTTCTATTTTTGGTCCCGGCGTCCCAGAGCCGGGACCGGATGCTGGGCTCGGCTCGGACTTTGCCGGGATCAATTGGGACTGTACCGGGATCGTGCCGAAACTCTGAGGATTGGAGAGCGTAATAATCTTAGCTAGGACCTGTGCTCCTTGGGGCCCATATCAGATTGAGATTAGTTAATTTTTAACCAATTAAGTTAGTTGCCCTTAGCATTTGACGAATAAATAACCTTATATGGCTAGCTTCACATATAAATTGTTTTACTTAAACTTATATGGGGCTGTTCATAAATGACGTCACGGGGGATGTCGGGCCGAAAAGTGGCAGACCATGGCCATAGCTGGATATCTCTTCTCGATCCAAGAGGTTTTGAGTGGGTTAACGCTGGCACGGCAATACAAGCCCTTGTTTAGTTGTAATAAGCTCCATTCGGAAATGGAATGAAATAACACAATTACACAGAATTCATGGCTGAAATATGTAGAAAAGCGAATTCCCTGGTTGAAACGGATAAGACAAGGCTGCAAATTGTTTCTTATTAACCCGACTTTTTCGGGACCAATGCCAGAATCACGTTGGGTCTTGCTGGGACCAGTTGAGGCCTGACGGCGCCGGGACTGGCGCCGGCACCAAGAATCTGAAAAAATTAAATCCTCTAGTCAGCACAATAAGTGCTCTTATCCCGTGGCATCTTATCCTATGTCACGCAAAAGTGTGAACACCAGCACCGGCAGCAGAAAACTGGCGTCCAAAACGAAGCAGTCACCGCGAAGCCATACCTTATCTCCATTTGACACCCAACTTCCCAAGTGACAATGTCGTACTAACCGTGGAGGATGTGCTTCCCAGCTTCATGAGCTGCGCACTGGACATCTGACACCTCGCGCGTGTCATAAAGGCACTGACGCACAAAACGGGATGGAGACCGCACAACTGCGGCCAAGGTTCATCCGTATTGGATACGATGTCGTTTCAACACGCAGAAAAGACCAAGCTTGCACAAATCCACAAGTCTCTTCATTTTCAAAATCCAAATGTATGACTCGAATCCGTAATCGATTTTATGGGCAACGTTATGATATGGCGAGTCGTATACCCTTAACACGCGCACTGACGGGGGTAGGGTAGAGTGGGGTAACGCGCCCACCTGGGTAAGACGCCTACTAGCATCTGCAGACTGACGTAGGAACTGGAGCCTACATCTATTATTTTTTCTGGTTGCGATCTTTCTGATCTGGTCTGAGCGTGTTTGGGCGCGCCTGGTCTGCTCCAGTAATTTTCAGAAATATTTGTTGTTTTTTGCCTCTCTGGATATAAAAACAAGCTATTTTAAGTTGCGATTGTACTGTATGCGATTTAGATGCACTCGCGGCAATTTGTGGGTTGAAACAGCGAGTTTGTGCCACATTTTGACAGCCACTATGCGGCATGGAAACGCCGCAGGTTGAGTAATATTTGTTGCGACGCTGCCGTTGCTACGTGGGTAGGACACCCATGTGTGTGCGGGGTAAGACGCCCCGGCGCTTCCCCAATATTTGGTGGGGTTTTACCCCATGGATGGGTGTGTCCTTAGGATAGGTGGACATGGGGTGGGACTGCTATTACTATTCCACCATCCGACCACTACTGGTCGTAATGGCGAAGTACGTTGGGTTAGAAACAAATCACCGTGACGAGACATTGGTTTCAATATTAGTTCCTTGAACAGGAAGTTTTGCGTTTGTCTCTTTGGTCATTTGAGGGGTGGTCTTAAATCACTGTGGATCAAGGGGGCTAAGGGGCCGTGGCCCCTCCAATCCTAAAAGTTTTTTCCTCGGCCATTTTGGCCTTTTTCGTAAATACTGCGTTTTGAATTTCTTCTCATTTCTCCCCCGAAACGTTGGTTTGGACCCTCAAAGTTGCTCCTGGATCCGCCGATGTATTAAATACCTACCTTCGTCATGGATCTGCTCGAGCACTGTTTGCTATGGCGATCCCGCCATCTCGTCGTTAACTCTTTTCCGATTTACTTTCCTCCTATCTTCCTTGCATCCTGTTCCGAATATGGGAAGACGTCCGGGAACCCTTGCGGGCGATGACCGGGGCGCTTTATGTGTTTGCCCTAAAATATGTTGGGGCTCTTTAATTGTTTGTTTTCCGTTGTGGTAAGCCTCTGCTTTTTTGTGTGTCGGGCTTTATGCCTCGTACTTGCCCACTTTGTCCACATTATCGTAAGCGTATAATGTTCCCTTGTTCTTACGATGTTGCGCTGGTGTTATATGCTTTTGGGCTGTTTTCCCGTATCGGGGCGGGTACCCGCCCCCCCGTAAGATCTCAAGAACCACGGTAGGTAGCGAAAAACAGTAAACGGCGTTGGGCTGCCCATCCACTTCTCCATCGAAAACATTTGAACCATTTTTTGTCAGGTTACATTTAAGGTCACGAGAGGTCAAAAACAGCCGTCATAGGGATAACATGTAAACTCAGTTTTCTTTCGGCCATTACATCTGAACAAGTAAAGATAGAGCAAAACAACTTGAACATTATGAATCCTCTCAGCAAGCCAAATCGAATGATATATAATTTGACCTTGCTAGGTCAAATCAAGGATTTGACCTGGCCTGAGGTCAGGTCAGGGTCAAATTATATAAAATGCATATCATTAGAACTGCAAAGCCCAGGCGAGTCTAATGCAGCTAAAATAAATGCTTTATCACCATCCGTTACTGAGTTATTCCGTAATAACCATTTTTCCCATGTATTTCCAATGGAGAGGTCATGCCTCGTATCTGACCTTAGGTCATCGATATCAAAAATACCAGAACATATTTTAGAGAACTCGGTGGGGCCATTATGTGATATGAGTTTCAATCGGATAAATTCACCCTGCTCTGACTTATGCTATCTTAAGCTTTTATTGAGGTCGGGTCACTTGACCTGTACTGGTGACCTGACCTTGGATGACCTAACCTTAAAATTCTCACAGAAGTTGTAAAAATAATGAGGGAAAAGGTATGCCAAGTACAGCGGCGCTAGCGCCGTCGTTTTTCTGCTATCTCCGAAAAACCCGAGGGGGGCAGGTATCCGCCCCCCGTCAATGCGCGTGTTAACCAAATTAAAACAGCATTGATTTCACCCTGTAGTTGAACACGTGTTTTTCTGCTTTTATTTCCCACCTTTAATCACAATTGCAAGAGTCCCTACGCCCCCGAGTCGATCTACTGCCAGTACCCACGCACCGGTGGCCGCGCCGACGACCGCCGGGCGCGCCGATTTTGCGCGCATGGCGTCATTTTATGGCTAATTACACATTAATAAAGTCTAGAACGCAAAAAGTTATTGACGTTACCAAACACGGGAGACATAGGTGCACACTTTTGCTAGCGATACCTTTCACGTAAACTACTGGCCACACATTCAAAAAATCGTTTGAAAAAATGGTCAAAACATCTCTAAAAAAATGTTAAAATTTCAAATAAAAATCTAGATACTCAAACTTTGGTTCTTACATGCTCAGTCTAATCCCGTGTCATTTGAAGCTAGGAAATGAAAGTTAAGGCTGAAAATATTCGTTGTATATCACCATGTTTTGATGAAATCAGCGATTTGCACGATTTTCTTCAAGCTATAACTCCGAAATCGTACGTCTGAGGAAAGAACTATTCTCAGATCAGGATTTCACCCTCCCGATAACCCAATGGACTAAATTGGAACGACTTCCGAGACTATGCTATGTAGGGGCCTGGTCGATCTGTGCTGGAACGCCCCATACGCAATTCTAATGAGCTATAGATCATGGTTATTAGGAAACATTATAGCTGCGTTTTTTCTTAGTGAAAGCGCACTCCGGTAAATGCTGATGCAAGATAATAACAGCAATGACCTTTCAGGCACCATTGCTGTTCAACAAGAACCTGAAGGAGTACGAAGAGAAAATGCCAGAAGCCAAGGAGAAAATAAAAGTTCTGGACATTTTCCTGGAGAAGTCGCCTTACGTGGCCAGCGAGAATTTGTCCGTGGCTGACTTGTCGATCGTCGCTCTCATATCCACCCTAGATGCTTCCGGCTTCGACCTGTCATTCGTGCCCAAGACACAAGCCTGGTTGGAGAGGATGAAGAAGCTGCCATACTACGAGGTGAACAACATGGGGGCTCAGGGGATGGGTGCCGCCATCCGCAAAGCCAAGGAGGAGCTGAAGAGCAAGATGTCGAAACTGTGACGGCAATGATGACCAGAGTTATCGGGCGGTCTATGCCGATAACCGAAAGTGTCGAATGTTGAGTGGACTGTAATTAGTGGACTGTATTATGGTGTTCAATCGATTGATTAGAACAAAATTATAGCACCGATTCCCCTTTCTATGGTTTTATGTTATTTTTTTCACGACTGCTTAACGATTATACAATGGTTTAGCCAGTCCAAAATCGAGAAGTCCAAATATTTGTTTCCTGATGCTGTATTGGATGCGTTGGGACGAAGAAACAACGAACGACAATCAAACTTGGCGGAGCGATTTAAGACCGACAACAGATGAGAGCTCGGATGGGAGAAACTCGACGAGAATATAACCGGTACCGATAGAATCCTTCGTTAACACCTAGGCGACGACAGCGGAACTTCCAATCCTACTAGGTTACTGATACAAACAGGCTTAAGTCGGAACAGGATGAACTTATCCGATTGAAACTCATCACATAATGGCCTCACCGAGTTCTCTAAAACATGTTCCGGTATTTTTGATATCGATGACCTAAGGTCAGTTACGAGGCATGACCTCTCCATTGGAAATACATGGGGAAAATGGTTTTACGGAATAACTCAGTAACGGATGGTGATAGAGCATTTATTTTAGCTGCATTAGACTCGCCTGAGCTTTGCGGTTCTAATGATATGCATTTTTTAAATTTGACCCTGAAATGATCTCAGGTCAGGTCAAATCATTGATTTGACCTAGCAGGGTCAAATTATATATCATTCGATTCGGCTTGCTAAGAGGATTCATATAGTTCAAGTCGTTTTGCTCTATCTTTACTTGTTCAGATGTAATGGCCTAAAAACTGAATTTACATTTTATCCCTATGGTGGCATGTTTTGACCTCTCATGACCTTAAATGTGACCTGACAAAAAAGTTGTTCTAATGTTTTCGATGGAGGGTGGATGGGCAGCCCAACGCCGTTTACTGTTTTTCGCTACCTGCCGTGGTTCTCGAGATCTTAGGGGGGCGGATACCCGCCCCCTGTCAATGCGAAGGTGGCTCTGACCCCCGTCAATGCTCGTGTTAATTTCGATGGGTAATGGGCTGCAGAGCTTCGCCCCACCTCCCCAGTGCCTGTCTCAGAGTGCCTAGAAACGGTACGGTTAAACCAATCCCGAGCACAGCTGGACAATGTACAGACCCGGCACGATTATGCCAAGCCTGCACGCGGTTTGGCGAGAGGAGGAGGGCGGAGACTCTAATTTAAACGAAAGATGAACGCCTGCGCCTTACCAAGCGCGTACCCAACCCGACTGACGATTCAGAGAGCACTGGCCGCTACCGCGCTGACCCGGCCGCACGAGACCACCGCCGTGTCACGTGACACGCGCGCCCCAGGCGTCGGGCGAGGCGGGCCGGACCAATCAGCGGGCGGCACGGCCACCGCCGCCCCGCACCGACGATGAACAGCACGCTCACAGGTGGTGAACATGCAGGCAATATTCTTGCGCTCACCTTAGCCAGGCTCCAACTGACGGGCGCCGCGCAGCCAGGCGCGGCCGGGGATGAGCGGGCCGTGACCTCTGACAAGGTCACGGCCGCGGCAAGGGCGGATGAAGCGCACAGCAGGCACATGCATGGGCGACGCCAGGCATGCGCGCGGGGAGGTCATGGTGCGACCGCCACACACCTCCTTCGCCACCTCCAGTTACGTCCTGTCGAAGCCGAACCGTCTGGGGGGCCTGGTGTATCGGCGTGGGTACCGATCGAGTGGTGGTGGGGACCAGGCTTCCAATTCGGCATGTTCTTCAGCATTCTGAGCACTCACGGCAGGCTCCATGCTTCCGTCAGCTGAATGACGTGATGGTGTCTCCACAGACATCTCAATGAAAGAGTCTGGTCGGAGGCGAGCTGTGTCTTTCTCTGCAGCTCGTTCATGTGAGTCAATGTTCGCTTCGGATTCCTCAGCTTGCAGTTTTTTAGATCTGGCCGGACAGGGTCTCAGCCGGTCGTGGTGTACGATGAATGATTTCCTGTTGCCCGCCTTGGCTTTGACATGGTACGTCACTTCACTTTTTAGCTGCACTACCTCAAAAGGCCCAATCCACTTGTGGGACAGTTTCGGGCTCATCCCAACATTCCTGCTGAGCTTTGAAATCATCACCTCGTTACCAGGCACATGCTGACTGAGTCTGACAGTTCTCTTCTGCCGGGACGATTCCCGACCAGTTTCCGCCCTTTCTTTCACGAGTTTTCGCAGTTTGTTGAGTTCTTGGAGCCGGGATAACACGTGACTTTTCTTGTTTGGGAGGACTTCAGCTAGCTCCAACGGAGTTTTCGCCTCGTAACCAAGCAGCATCCTGTGCGGAGTCTGTCCAGTAGTGTCATGTACACTGGTTCGGTAAGCAGCCATCAGTTCCGGAAGTTTGTTGTCCCAGTCTGACTGTTTTCGTCCGTATAGGTCCGCAGCATGTTACTTAACGTCAGCATGAACCGTTCCGCTTGCGGGTTTTCCTGGGGGTGGTAAGCTGTCTTTCTAGTTTTCCTTACGCCGAATCTGACGCACAGCAGTCTAAAGACGTCAGATTCAAACTGTCTGCCCTGGTCCGAATGAAGCTGACGCGGGGCGCCAAAGCGACAGATGACCCCATCCATCAGAATCTTGGCATACACTTTCGGCGTCTTGTTGCTTCATCGGAAACGCTTTGGTCCACTTCGTCGCCTGATCAGTCACGACTAATATGTACTTGTTATTCCTCTCACTGGGAGTGAATGGTCCAATGATGTCTACAGATACAAACTCCCACGGTTCCGTCGGTACTGGCATAGTCTGGTGTGGCGCTGCATCTTTCTTGTCTGGCGGCTTCGTGTGGAGGCAGGTGCGACATGAACGGCACCAGTCACCGACATCTCTTGACATGGATGACCAATGAAATCGTCCCTGCAGCTTCCACAGAGTGTGTTTCACTCCCTGATGCCCCGCCATCGGCTCGTCATGGGCCAGTCGAATAACCACGGGGATCAGATGAGCAGGAACCACCACTTGATCACCGTGCCGACCGTCTGAGTTACACTAGTGAAGAAGAAGCCCACCTTCTATTCTTAACTGATTTCTCTGCTTCCATAGTCGTTTTGCCCCCTCAGGGGCTCCTGCAGGCAGTTGTCCATTCGCCAAACCCTCCTTGCAATACCGGAGCTCTGCGTCTTTCTCTTGCTCTTCGGCCCTCACCAGAGCCGTACCGGACAGCTGAACAGCACTGACAGGAGTTCTTGAGAGCGCGTCGGCCTGTGGAATAGACTTGCCAGAAGCGTACTCAATGTCGTATTCAAACTCCGACAGCTTCAATGCCCATCTTGCCAGACGTCCCTTCAGCTTGTTTGACGCAGCAAGTGCTAGCAGCGGATTGTGGCCCGTCCTGAGCACGAACTTCCGTCCATAGTGGTACACCCTGAAGTATTCTACGGACCACACCAGACCCAAGCACTCTTTCTCCGTAGTCGAGTAGTTACGCTCCGCCTTTGAGAGAACGCGACTTGCGTACGCTACAGGATGTCCATTTTGGCTGAGGACAGCCAGATTCCCACGTCCGAGGCATCCGTTGTCAACGTGAAAGTTTCTTCCATTTTCGGGTAGACTACGAGGGGTGCATGTAACATTGCCTCTTTCAGCGTTGGGAAGGCAGTGCTACACTCTGAGGACCAAGAGAAGGCGGTTTTGAATGTTCTATCAGCTTTCCTTTCCAACATCTTGAGAAATGGCTTGGCCACGTTTGCGTAGCTAGGGCAGAAACGCCGATAGTATGAGGTAAGTCCTACGAAGAGCTGTAAGTCTTCGTTGTTCTCCGGTGGTGGATAGTCTCTCAGTGCCTTCAGCTTCTCTGGATCAGGTTTGATGCTATCCTTTGTCATGAGGTATCCGAGGTAGCGAACTTGGTTTTGCATGAACGTGAACTTAACTTCAGCAGGAAATTTGCGTCTTCGAACTTCTTTAGCACTTCATTCAGGCGTTCCAGATGGGTGCCAAAGTCCTTTGACCTGACAATTACGTCATCCATGTAACACAAAGTGTAGAGCCAATTCGTGTCCGCCAGCAGCATCTGGAGCGCCATCTGCAGTGTATCTCCGGAGTTTTTTTTGCCCCATTGGCATCCGTAACCACTCGTAATAACCACTGTGCTTCGAAAAGGCCGTTTTTGCTACATCAGCGCTTCTCATTTTGAACTGCCAGTAACCACTGGCCAAGTCGAGGGTCGAGAAGAAGTTGTTCCCCTGCAGGCAGTCCAGCGCGTCATCTACTCGGGTCAATGGGTGCGCGTCTCAGTCACTTTATTCAAAGCCCGGTAATTTTTTGTTAGAATTTTTCCGCCGTCTTTCTTCCTTACCATGACAACAGGTGCACTCCACGGACTGTTACTCTTCCTGATCAGCTTCTTCTGTAGCAACTCCTTGCAAAACTCACCAGTCACTCGACGAGTATCAAAATCCGTTAGACGAGGAGGAATTCTGATCGGTGGTTGGTCTGGGTCCTTTAAACGAATGCGATGTTCAACCAGATCGCACATCCCCACTTCTCACAGGACAGAAAATGCAGCTGCATGCTGGTGTAGAAGGTCCAGCAGTGCACCCCTCTGCGCTTCACTTACATCAGCCTCCACGGTCTTAGAGGTCACCAAGTCGTGGAAACGGTTGTTTCTGGCTGCCCTTTCTTCCTTGCTCAGCGCGTTTTCAGATACAGCGCCAACTGCATGAGGGTCCTCGTGGTCACAACACCTCGCCACTGAACAGCTCTCGTGCGGCTTTACCTCACTGTGGCTAGGGTTGCATACTAGTAGCTGGACAAGTTTATCACGTCGAATAACATCGATTGAGCTGGCGACACAAAGACTTGCGCCGACGCGTGCCGTGAACTTGCTGTCTTCTGTGATGTAGATGCACTGGCCTTCTCCGAACCGGGCGCCCCCGCTCACTCGACCGGAAAGCAGAACCACGGACTGCGCTGGTATGGTCGCGTCCGCAGTGAGCTCCACGATGGCGTCCTCTGGAGCAGCACGGCTGCCTGACTCGACCTGGTGCACCACCTGCGTCTTATCACCTTCTGCAGTGTCGCTAGCTGGTCTGTCGACGATAGAAGCGCGAGTTAACACGCGCATTGACGGGGGTCTGAGCCACCTTCGCATTGACGGGGGCGGGTACCCGCCCCTAAGATCTCGAGAACCACGGTAGGTAGCGAAAAGCGGTAAACGGTGTTGGGCTGCCCATCCACTTCTCCATCGAAAACATTTGAACTATTTTTTGTCAGGTCACATTTAAGGTCACGAGAGGTCAAAACATGCCCGTCATAGGGATAACATGTAAATTCAGTTTTTCGGCCATGAAATCTGAACAATAAAGATAGAGCAAAACGACTTGAACTATATGAATCCTCTTAGCAAGCCGAATCGAATGATATATAATTTGACCTTGCTAGGTCAAATCAAGGATTTGACCTGACCTGAGGTCAGGTCAGGGTCAAATTATATAAAATGCATATCATTAGAACCGCAAAGCCCAGGCGAGTCTAATGCAGCTAAAATAAATGCTCTATCACCATCCGTTACTGAGTTATTTCGTAAAAACCATTTTTCCATGTATTTCCAATGGGAGGTCATGCCTCGTACCTGACCTTAGGTCATCGATATCAAAAATACCGGAACATATTTTAGAGAACTCGGTGAGGCCATTATGTGATGTGAGTTTCAATCGGATAAGTTTACCCTGCTCCGACTTATGCTATCTTAAACTTTTTTGAGGTCGGGTCACTTGACCTGTACTGGTGACCTGACCTGAGATGACCTAACCTTAAAATTTTCACAGAAGTTGTAAAAATGATGAGGAAAAGGTATACCAAGTACGGCGGCGCTACGCGCCGCCGTTTTTCTGCTGTCTCCGAAAAACCCAGGGGCGGGTCCCCCCGTCAATGCGCGTGTTAATGTCGTTGTCATGTTGACGAAGTCGATCGAGACTTCATCCCACAGGGACAGAAAATCGTTGCCCAAAACACATACCGTATTCAAGCCTTCCACAACCAAAATTGCATGGTGACGAGTAGGTAGCTGGCCGCACGATACATCCGCCCGAAGTCTTCCTATAACCTTCAAGGGGCTTCCATCAATAGTAACTGGTACATTAAACGAGCTGGCGAGGGGGCTGAACTTCTGTTCGCGCGACGGCTGGACAGTTGCTATAAATCAGGGTCACGTCACTGCCTGTGTCAACGAGCCACCTAACATGGACATCGTTGATTCTACCCTGCACCAGCGGCGTCTGATGTCTTGTCCGGGATGAGGCCGCAACAGTAGTGACCGAAGAGGAGCGACCTACATCCTTTTCGGTCCGCTCTCGTTTCCCTGACGTCCATCAGGTCTTAAGTAAGGGCAGTCATAGCGCCAGTGCAAACGCTCTCCGCAGTTAAAGCAGCCCTCCGTTCTCCTACGGCTAGGGGTGCGCCGGTGACTGCCCTAGTTTCGGTTGTAGTCCCGGCTCGGTGGGAAAACGCGGCACGCTTGCATCTGTTCCTCCAAATACCTATTTTTTTGTCCAGGGCGGAGAAAAGTGAGTCATCGGTCAGCTGAGAGGCACCTGTATTCTCTCTCGCTACATTGTTTAACTCGTGTGTAAGGTGCCAACAGACGCTTGACCTCCGGAAGAGGTTTTGATCTGCTCCACTTTCCTAGCTTCGACCAAAAGCTCTTGAGTGGACCAGGTAGGTTGGTATAGCGACAACTTACGTGGTGCTTACGTGGTTTTTCTCCGAGGCCCATAAAAAATCGGTCTTTTACTAGGCGTTGGCGATAAGGCTTGTCATCCCACTCGGGATAGGCCCGTGAGCATAATCCTTCGAGGTCATACAAAAAGGCTGCCAGGGATTCGTTCGGGCCCCGAACTCGCTGATGGAATTATAATGCGTACTGAACTGTAAGGCCGGGCGCGTCAAACTCAGCTCTATCACATGATCAGGTGATCACATAGCTTAGACCAGCTACTGCGCTCCGCATCTGGGAGTCTCATAGCAAACTCAAAAGCACCACTAGTCAGCTCCGGTACACCCATAACGGCAGTAGTGGCGTCTAGATGCGTACGATCGGTGTCTGCCTCACCTTTCAAGCTGCCCCACTCAGCTGCCCTGGCTATGACTTCGATCTTGCTGATCCATGTCTTCACTGACCCATTGCCGTCAAACTCCGGAAGCCGATAATTTTTCGCCATGCCGATCCCACCGCTGCTACCACGCGCTCAACTTGGCGTACCCTGCTGCCAATAGATGGATTCCATCTCCCTGAACCACTCGGCGCACGCGACTGGGAAGGCCTGCCGGCCGAGGTGCTTCTTCGTGAACTCGCGGCCGAGGGGGATGAAGGAGGTCTCCAGTGGCAGCAGCTTCTTTAGCGTGCGCTCCAGGTGGTAGGCGGCGCTGGCCTCCCAGGTACCGCCAGTCATCTCCTTGGCCAGCCGAGGAAGCGGCCCCAGGATGGTGACCCGAGGAGTGCAAGATATACACTCCCGGGCTACCTGTGCCGCCTCTTGTCCGAGCCGCTCTAACAACACTCGGCGGATGTCTCCGGAGGAAGCTGTTCCGGGGTACACGTCATTGCCCACCATCCAGATGAGGATTTGTCCCGGCTCCATTCCGAGTGCAGCCGCCGCGCGGTGCGACGACGACAGCTGCGGGCGAAGGTCCCTGAGGAGGGAATCCCAGCTTGCACCCCCGACGGCACGGTTTAGAAGCTCGTCGCCCGTCAGGCGCGACCACAGTCCCGCATCCCGGGCAACAGAATCGCCCAGGAGTATGCACAGCCGCCCCCGCAGGGGCGAAGCTGGCCCGGCACCGGTCTGCAGCTGGCTCTGGAACAAGCTGCCCGCCTCAGAGTCATCAAGCTGAAGAGTCATGCTTCCTGTGACAGAAATTCAAACATTAGTTTAGCATCAAGGGGGATCAAAGAACAGCACACTGATAAAAATCTTAACATTGGGCTTCAAAACAAGATGATTAACATGCGCCCCGCTGGAGTCCCTTGCATGACGCGCCCCGCTGGGGGGGCGTTTGTCGCAACCCCTCCGTATCTCGTTCCCCACGAAAGCTAAAGGAAAATTACGGACGGCGTTCGAAAGCTCTTGAGAAGACGAAGAGATTTTATACAAATAATGTTTATGTCAGGTCAATATTGAGGTCAGCATAGGTCAAAAAAAGGCTCCATAGGCTTACAACAGAGCAGTGTACGTTTTCCTCTCTAGCTCTGCCGTCAGAGAAGCTAGAGCAAATATTTATGCATCATTGGATTCCTCTCATCAAGGGCGAATCGAATGATGTATAATATGACCTTACTAGGTTAAATGGTCAGAATGACCCGACGTCGAGCCTAGTTCAGGGTCACAGAGTGACCTGGTATGGTCATGTTGCATATCAATCGACTCCCCGTGACAATATAAGCTTAATGCAAGCAGAATGGGAGCAAGCAGAATGGGGGAACACGAGCCCGTTCTATTTTTCACCATAGACATAATGGGGTGACCACAAAATTGACCCCACCTTAGGTCAACAATATCGAAATTCCGAGATGGCAGATTTGTAGACCCTAATTACCTTATCATATTGAGCAAGTTTCAAACTGATCGGTTTGCTAATGTTCCCTGGGTGCTGCTTCAAACTCGTAATTTTAGGTTTTGAGGTCGGGTCACTTGACCCTAAATAGCTCATTGACCTGATGTGACCTTAACTCAAAAATTTGGTCAGATGTGTAAAATTGATCAGGAATAAGGTACTGCAAGTTTCGTTTTTCTGCGTTTTTTCTTTTTTAACCCGCGCCCCACCGGGGGTCCGGCGCCACCTTCGCCCCACCGGGGGGCCATCGATGGCCCCCCTCTAACTCCGAAAATATGGGCGTTAGCGCAAATCTGCAAAGTGCAATAGAAAGCTCGCGTGAATTCAGTAAGAAATTACTTCGCATGTTTTAGTGCTCAGGTCAATGGTTTGACCTCCAGAGGCCAAATTAGGTCAAGATCGGCTATTTTCACTCAAATATGCAATGATTAAGCAAACTGGGCATAACTCTTATGTCATTAGAGCTATTGAGGCCTGGTAAAGTACATTTGATAGCAAATTGCCTGTACTTTTTCCGCTATGTGGAACGTAAAGACCTCCCGCCAGTGGTTTGACCGCCAGAGGTCACCTCGTGACCTAATATGACCTGAGGTCACGAAAGGTCAAAAAGTGACCTTGCCGTATATCAAATGAAAGCCAGTGACAAGACAAACACGATGGTGTTTGTTTCACTGCTCTAGCTCAATCAGGTCAAAAGTTATTGTCAAAATACTGTTTTTGACCTCCGGTGACCTTGGATGACCTTGGAAAAGTCAAAGGGCAAATATGACCCCTGGGATCCGTGAAAGGGTGTCCAAAAACGTTGTTCTGAGCAGTCTGAGTATTTGCAATCATTTTTGTGGCTTTTATATCATGAAATAGCTTTTCCTCATGCTTTTCCAATGGGAGAGGTCGCCTCGTGACCTGACCTCAGGGCACGAAATCGAAAAATCCCGGATATACACCTTGTAGACCCTGGAGGGGTCATGAAGTGTAGCAAGTTTCAAATCGATCGACTTTGAAATGTAGCTCTTACAGAGCTCTAAAGTGAAGTGAGGTGACCTTGGTTGACCTCGTCTGGTGACCTGACCTTGGGTGACCCGGGGTAAAAAATTTCAGGGATGATGGGAAAATGATGCAGTGAGAGGTAGAGCCCTCAACCGCGGTGCTGCGCCTCGTCGTTTTTCTGCTATCCCGGAAAAACCTTAGGGGGGGCCATCGATGGCCCCCCCGGTGGGGGCGAGGGTTAATCTATCTGGGGAAAACCAGGAGGGGTCGAATTTCGCCCCCTTCCAGCGGGCGCGTGTTAAAAGGAAAACCGGACAGAGGGGACAAGCGAGGGTGGCAGATATGCCGTCCGCTTTCCCGGAAACGGCGGTCCATGCATCTCCTCCCCGTCCTCTCTCTAATCACAGTTGTCCGCCGCCTCCAGCTGATACAGCTTGGACAGGGGTCGGCGCGTCTGTCTACCCCTCAGCTCTATGATCGCGGCGCGACTTTGACCATCGGAGCCCTTGATCAATGAGACGACAAGGGCTAGTGGCCATCTGCTCCTTGTTCCCTCAACGTGGACCAGAACCACGTCCCCCTCCGGGGGCGACGGAGCAGGCTGTGGTCTGCGCCCCCGGGGGGCACAGACCACGATCGTAACATACTGACATGCTCCCGCGTCCGCCTATCCTCTTGAGGTCCCCGCTACTGTCATTGGTCCAATTTATATGCAAGTTTGCATGAAGTCATCTTTGGGTCCCAAAGCATCATTAATGTGATCAAAGTTTGTCCCGAGGTCACTGCGCATGCGCAATACCATGGGCACTATGGTGCCCAAAGATTTTTGGAGACATAAAAATATTACACGTATCATTCCATACTTCCAGCAAATCATAGGCTGATCCAGGATTACCGAACTGGGGAGGGGGCACCTTACCAGGGGGCACCATCCGGATCAAGGGGACGTCACTTTTGGCCGGAAAACCTATCAGGTGGGCGCCAAATCCTATCGGTGGGCGCCGATTTTCTCCTCTCTGGCGGGAGAGGGGAGGTGAGAAGTGACATTTCAGGAGGCGCCATCGACCTTTCAGGGGGGCGCCGTGACTATTTCAGGGCGCGCCGAGGGTCCATCAGGTGGCACGTTCCCCCTTTACCCCGTATGCCCCATATCTGCGTATGCAGCAATCAACTTTTTCCAAACTCGTGTCAGAAAAAGACGTTTGACATCTGAACCATGTATTGAGGATAGGACAGATAGAAACAAAAGCCCACTCTAATTAGCTTCGGGGATACACTTCTACTATTCCCTAGCCTCTGGTGGAACCTGTAGTAACAGTCCCGACCTGGGCGACAACACAGGTAGATGCCACAGGAGCGGCACTCCGTCCCGGTCTTCTTGCTGCACCCCGGTAATCTACATCTCTTGAAGTCCTTCCTCACGTGGCATCGCGGGAGATGTTTTCCAGAAGTGACAACGGACGGTGACGGCATTGCCGACACACGAGCTCGCTTTGAAAGCTGCGGACTCTCTTCTTCCGTTTCTGATGAACTCGGATCGGAACACTGGGCATCATAGCCCGAGAGCAGCTCTTTCGCGAAAGTGTACTTGAAGTCGAGGAACTTCCATCGATCATCGCGTCCCTTCGATGCAGTATCCAGGCGTTGACGGCGGCGAGATCTACGAAGTGTAGGATTATCTTCACAGTCCACTTCTTTGTTTTGGCCGATCTCCGATAGAGAGCAATCATACGATCGCTGAGGTCGACCCCGCCCATGCTGGCATTGTACTCTCGCACTATAGCAGGGCGGGTAACGTCGATGTAGGAGCGGGTCTTCTTCTGGTAGCGTGACACTACGTCAGTTGGCTCCACAGCGTGCTCGGTTGAGGCCATGTAGATCGCACTTTTGTCCTGCCACACCGTGACAGCCACGACTGAGTCACTTCGGATCGCACTTTGCGAGAAGCCGCGTTTCTGTTTAAGCAGCTCTTTCTCTGTCATTAACCCTGCCTCTTTTGGAACATAAGTTTTCTTAACTGTGCCTGTCCCATGCAGATTCTTCGACACGAGGTGTTCCATCAGCTTCGTTGTTGTGAAGTACCGGTCGAACAACACGGAAGTTCCCGGGGGCAGACTCCTGGTCAGACGGACAACAACCGATTCCCCAAGTAGCCAGGGCTTACCGTCTTTCACCCCGTCATCAAGCTTCTTACCCTGGTAGCTTCTTACCATTGGAGATGCCGAAGATGAAGGCAAAGTGACCCCGCTGTTGGACCTTGCGCCATCACCCTCCCCTGAAACACTGCAGGGATGTTGGATGGGAGTAAATGTGTCCATTTTTTGTAGTAAGTGCGCCGGGCGGGCGCTTCTGATTCTGGACTAGAGAGCAGTGACCTGAAGGCCGAGTTGGATGTCTCGACAGATGATGTTGCAGAAAGAACATCTTCTTCGTCTTCGCTTGAGCTGCATGATGTGGCATTGTTTCCAGCTTTTGCAAGTTGCTTCAAATCTGGGGTGAACTCTTCGTCGGATGAATCTTCATCAATGGTGACGTCCAGGTCGGTATCATCCAAGGACTGTAGGCAGCTCGCTATGTCGCTTCCAGTGTGGAGAACACCTTTACGTGGGAAAATTGATCAGGATTAGGAGCAGGGAAAATAACATGGTGAAGAAGTCGGCAAGTGTGAGTCTAGCAGGGTCAAATATAGACTGATGGTCTGAGGCTGATGGGGGGGGGGCAGCGGGGCCCCAAAATCATGGAAACATATTGGTTTTATGAAATCGGTGATATTTTGGTGGCTTGGGGAGCGCGGTGTCTTTTTGCCCTCCCCCGCCCCCACCCTCTGGATCCGCCCCTGAAGTCTACTTTAAAATAATTTGAAAGATTCAATGATTGTGAAAATGAACCTACGATAAAATTGGTAAAATTTTTAAAATAAAATCCGTATCTGATCATATATGGCACCTGGCTAAGCAGGTAGGTGCCTAATATTACGACAAATAAATACTGTGTTTGATACCTGACATGAATAGATCATCAGGTGAGATTTTAAAACATTGCAAATAGCGAAAACAGAGCTCTTTATACGGATCTTTCTATAGAGCCAAGTCCCCAAATGCCACTATAGTGACCATAAAGTACACGTCAGAACACACCTTCGGGTACTATAGTACCCCTGCTGCGAAGTGACAAAGAACCGCTGGCCACTATGGTACCCACATCATCAGGTAAATGGTTAATTCCTAAAGATTATGTTAAAAAATAAAGTAAGATGAACAGTAAGATATCTTTGCAACAAAAGAAAATGAATTCAGCACCTAAAATATCGTATATTTCGACATTTGTAATGTCCGTGTGATTCACAAGTGCTAAAAGCCCTTTGGATACTATAAGGTACTCTCTGGTTAAGTGGTCTGCAATTGACAAATAAAAAAGCCCAGATGATAATTTTTTGTACAAACTTGCAATTATATATAAACTTCATTTTTACATATTTTTACGACATAGCATGGCACAGTTTACGACCTAAATGAGTTTTTCTCAAACTACCCACCGCCCTTCCTCGCGCGTCGCCGCCCCGCCATGATGTCACTGCTCGCTGATTCGCGCACCACGCGCTGCCCTTGAAATTTTTGCGAAGTATGAAAGCCAATGGGTTGTGACGTCACATTTTCTTCTGAGAGAACTGTACCAATAAAATCCAGGCATCTAGAGCTGTTTTAGTAGATGGGTACCATAGTGCCCTAAAAACCCCAAGAGGCTATGGATGAGGTGGTGGCAGACCCGGCGCCGGTGGCGCCATGCTTGGTTTATATGGTGGCAATGGATTTCTGAAGGGGAAATTTAATGTCTTTTATCCATTATTTCTCTTATAATATTCTATATATTAGCGTATCGACGGATAGTGTGTTGCTTACGTTTCGTTGAAATATTGTACAGGAAAATGACGATCTCGGTAGAGTGAAATGGTGATGAATGTGCATACATGTATGACAACAATCATAGAATAGCCCAATCTGTGTGGAATGGCTGGATGGTGTCACAATAAACAATAAACAATAAAGCCTGTGCGCGGTTTGGCGAGAGGAGGAGGGCGGAGACTCTAATTCAAACGAAAGATGAACGCTCGCGCCTTACCAAGCGCGTACTCGATCCGACTGGCGATTCAGAGAGCATGAATGAAAGTGCATTTAGACACAACCTCAAGGGTTCTGGTGTATTGAGAGAGCACTGGCCGCTGCCGCGCTGACCCGGCCGCACGAGACCACCGCCGTGTCACGTGACACAGCGCCCCAGGCGCCGAGCGAGGCGGGCCGGACCAATCAGCGGGCGGCACGGCCACCGCCGCCCCGCACCGACGATGATCCGCACGCTCTTTACGCCTGAACCCAAAAGGTTGTGCGTCTAACCCAACCAAGAACCAAATCAGTGAGAACCAAATCATCCGACCGAACCGAATCATCAAGAACCAAACCGCTCACAGGTAGTGGAAATGCAGGCAATATGCTAAGGTATTAAATAGTTTTGGCTAAATACTACATCGAAATAATACAAAACACACATAGTTCTAACTCAAGAAGTAGTGATCGTTGTTTGTTTTATTCAGCCTTGTTTTCCGCACCTGATAAATGTATTACCTAAACGTGACTTGTAAGGCTATGATTTCCAGTTACTCAGTTTTTTGTCGCCCAGTTTCTGTCAGAATTGTGTAGACCCCATCATCGAATGACTATGACAGTAATGTGCATCACAGGCGTGGATAGAATTGAATAGTGAGGAACTGTTTATATCCTTGTACTCCAAAGCGCTAACAATAGCGTCAGGAGACGTACCTGAACGAAAAATAACGGCTTGAAATCAGACAGTTTGGTTTGTCTGACACTGTTATAAGCGTTCTGACATAGAATTTAGACGCAATGTCGAGTAACCCTCGTCAAACATACAATGTGAAAGTAATGACGCTTTTTCCCTTCCCGATTTTGCATTGACCTCCGAAATCGGTAAAGTGGTATGCAGAATCCCTTTCCCCAGCAGTTTATCCGACTTAACACGCCTCGGAGGCCCCCCCACCTGTTTTTCCGAGGCGGCCGGAGAACCGCTTGTAGTCGAAAAACGACACATAGCCACATTTAACAGAATTTAATAGCGCAGTCGATTGGTGAAGACTTTTTGAAAATCGGCCGAAACTATTTTGACTTATAAGCTTTCAAAGTTAGACCTGCATTTTGAGATCGCCGTAAGCGCGCGGTCGGACCAGTTAGCTTGCATTGAAGACCGAGTTGTGACGTCATATCGTCATATAAGCGGGACTATATGTCAAGGTCACTTCACATGAAAGTCAAGGTCAAGATCAAAGGTCACAGGTCAAGGTCATATTTGCACTTTCAAGGTCACTGACCACTGTGCGTCCGGCCAAATGACGGTACTCGGTCTGACATATATTATGCTATGATGTCATCGTTAGGGTACCCCAATACAAAGATCAAGGTCAAAGGTCAAGGTCAAAGGTCATTGGGAAAGGTCAATCCTCATTTCCCGCCAAACAGTGGCTACAGTGTTAGTCAAAGTGTAAATAATAAGTAGTATACCGTATGGTGACCTTAAAGGTCAATGACCTTGAATGACCTTGACCCAAAAGTTGTGGGGAAGCTTCTTTGAGACCTCTTCTCTATGAATCTTGTCCGCTTTTAGCTTATTCCTGCCATTTTCCAGCATAATTACAGCATTTACCAATCGATCCCCAGCATGGCCAATATTTGACCTTAACGACCTCGTTTGACCTTGAAGATATTTACCTAGGTCAATGAAAATTGGTCATCATGTAGATCACTATAGCCCCCACCCACCTACCAAGTGGCGTTTTTCTAACCCTCTTAGTTTTTGAGATCTTAGGGGGCCTACCAGGCCCCCTCCAGTGCGCGTTAGTGCCAGACCCCCTCCAGTGCGGGTGTTAAAGGTCAGGGTTGCATCCAAGGGTCATTTTGTGTTTTCAAACCGGGCTATAGGTATGGTGCCGCCAACAACCTAAGTGCGTGCTTTTGCAGCGAAATAAACTTCATAGGAAGTGAACAAGCTAAATTGTTCTTTTTACGGCACAAAGCAAAGCACGGTCTGCCAGGATGACACATAGCTTCACTCGTTTCGCAGGCTCCCTCTCCCGCAAGGGCGAGCGTTTAATGCGGCAAATGCCAGATGGGGACATCATAAAAGGCGGAGCCGACTGCTTGGCATGACATATTTCCCCGAGGCCCCAATAGTTTTGGCGTTTTAACACGCGCATTGACGGGGGGCGGGTACCCGCCCCCCTCGGGTTTTTCGGAGACAGCAGAAAAACGGCGGCGCGCAGCGCCGCTGTACTTGGTATACCTTTTCCCTCATCATTTTTGCAGCTTCTGTGAAAAGTTTAAGGATAGGTCATCTCAGGTCAGGTCACCAGTACAGGTCAAGTGACCCGACCTCAAAAAAAGTTTAAGATAGCATAAGTCGGAGCAGGGTGAACTTATCCAATTGAAACTCATATCGCATAATGGGCTCACCGAGTTCTCTAAAATATGTTCCGGTATTTTTGATATCGATGACCTAAGGTCAGGTACGAGGCATGACCTCTCCATTGGTAATACATGGGAAATATGGTTTTTACTGAATAACTCAGTAACAGATGGTGATAGAAGGTTTATTTTAGCTTCATTAGACTCGCCTTGGCGTTGCAGTTCTAATGATATGCATTTTATATAATTTGACCCTGACCTGACCTCTGTTCAGGTCAAATCTTTGATTTGACCTAGCAAGGTCAAATCATATATCATTCGATTCGGCTTGCTGCGAGGATCCATAGAGTTCAAGTCGTTTTGCTTTATCTTTACTTGTTCAGATGTAATGGCCGAAAAACTTAATTTACATGTTATCCCTATGACGGCATGTGACGGCATGTTTTTGACCTCTGGTGACCTTAAATGTGACCTGACAAAAAAATGGTTCAAATATTTTCGATGGAGAAGCGGATGGGCTACCCAACACCGTTTACCGTTTTCTTACTACCTACCGTGGTTCTCAAAATCTTAGGGGGCGGGTACCCGCCCCTCCTCGTCAATCCGAAGGCGGCTCAGACCCCCGTCAATGCGCGTGTTAACTGTTCTAACTTCCCTAAGCAATCATTCCTGTTCCGGGCTGCTGGGAGTTCACTGTAAATTACACCCGTGTGTCGACTTTAGATGTGGTGTTTTTGGTGATTTGTGGCACCGACTAACCCTCACCCCACCGGGGCCATCGATGGCCTCCTAAGGTTTTTTTCAAAATAGCAGAAAAACGACGAGATGCAGCACCGTGGTTGAGGGCTCTATCTCTTACCCCATGATTTTCCCATTATCCCTGATAATTTCCCCCAGATTACCCAAGGTCAGGTCACCAGGTGAGGTCAAGCAAGGTCACCTCACTTCAAATTTTGCGCTCTATAAGAGCTACATTTCTCAGTCGATTAATGTGAAACAGCCTGCACTTCATGGCCCCTTCAGGGTCTACAAGGTGTATATCCAGGATTTTTCTATTACGTGACCTGAGGTCAGGTCACGAGGTGACCTCTCCCGTTGAAAAAGCATGGGGAAAAGCTGTCTTATGATTTAAAAGTCACAAAAACGATTGCAAATGCTCAGCTTGCTCAGAAAAGTGTTCTTGGACACCCCTTCTTCGATCCAAGTGGCCACATTTGTCTTTTGACCTCTTCAAGTTCATCCACGGTACCCAGGGGTCAAAGACAGTATTTTGACAATAATTTTTGACCTAATTAAGCTAGAGCACTGAATCAAACGTTATCCTGTATGCCTCGTCACTGGCTTTCATTCATCTGAGATTCTTATTGCATATTAACCCCCGCCTCGATGGGGGAGTGTTTGAATACTCCCCCTTGGGTTTTTTCGTTATCCAGTCTGACGTATATTATACTATGACGTCATAGTCCAGGTAATTCAATGTAAAGGTTAAGGTCAAAGATCATGGGTAAAGGTCAATCCCCATTTCCCGCTCAATGGTTGCGATATTGCTTGCTATATTGTACATTATAGGAAATATACCATATTTGATGGGTCAATGACCTTGAATGACTTTGGCCTAAAAAAATTAGAAAATATCATTTGTGACCCCTCTATGACCCGGGTCTGCTTTCAGCGTATTCCCGACCATTTCCCGCATAATTACGGGATTGCCCATTAGGTCCCTAGCGCAGTCACATAATAATTTTTGGGGTATAATGACGCACCAACTGCCAGGGTCATACGGCGTCGCCAACTCTCACCCTGTTGGAAGTGATTTGGGGATCAGATCGACTTATTCAGAGGCTCCACCGGGACTTGAACCCGGGACCAGTGGCTTAGAAGACAAGGGTGCTATCCACTAAGCCACCTCATCCCCAGCGCCGTCAGTATTTGACGTTTATGACCTCTTTTGTCCATAACACGCGCATTTACGGGGAGCGGGTACCCAAACCCCCCTAAGATCTCGAGAACCACGGTAGGTAGCGAAAAACAGTAAACGGCGTTGGGCTGCTCATCCACGTCTCCATCGAAAACATCTGAACCATTTTTTTGTCAGGTCACATTTAAGGTCACGAGAGGTCAAACATGCCGTCATAGGGATAACATGTAAATTCAGTTTTTTCGGCCATTACATCTGAACAAATAAAGATAGAGCAAAACAATTTAAACTATATGAATCCTCTCAGCAATCCGAGTCAAATGATATATAATTTGACCTTGCTAGGTCAAATCAAGGATTTGACCTGACCTGAGGTCAGGTCAGGCTCAAATTATATAAAATGCATATCATTAGAACGGCAAAGCCCAGACAAATCTAATGCAGCTAAAATAAATGTTTTATCACCATCTGTGACTGAGTTATTCCGTAAAAACTATTTTTCCCATGTATTTCCAATGGAGAGGTCATGCCTCGTACCTGATATTAGGTCATCGATATAAAAAATACCGGAACATATTTTAGAGAAATCGGTGGGGCCATTATGTGATATGAGTTTCAATCGGATAATTTCACCCTACTCCGACTTAGGCTATCTTAAACTTTTTTTAGGTCGGGTAACTTGACCTGTACTGGTGACCTGACCTTGGATGACCTAACCTTAAGATTTTCACAGAAGTTGTAAAATTGATGAGGAAAAAGTATGCCAAGTACGGCGGCGCTACGCGCCGCTGTTTTTCTGCTATCTCTGGAAAACCAGAGGGGGGCGGGCACCCGCCCCTTCCCCCCGTCAATACGCGTGTTAAAGATATTGACCTAGGCCAATGAAAATTAGCTATGATATAAATCATTATAGTCCCCATCTACCCCCAACCGGCGTTTTTGTAAGCCTCATAGTTTCCGAGATTTAAGGGGGCTATTAGCCCCACCCCGCTAGTGCGCGTTAGTGCCAGACCCCTCTCCAGTGTGGGTGTTAATGGAAATTCTTATTTCAGCCGAGCAATTATTGGGTACCTGATGAACAAGCACGCCCCGAACAGTGACCTCTACCCCAAGGACCCGGCCGCCCGCGGGGTCGTCGACTGTAGACTGTACTATGATGTCTCGCTCTTCGCGGCAGGCACCAATGGTATCGTGGTAAGAACTTTACTGGGTGCATCGAGATACTGGCAAGTCTAACGTATTTGGTCTTGTCAAAGTTAACACGCGCATTGACGGGGGGCAGGTACCCGCCCCCTCGAGTTTTCGGAGATAGAAGAAAAACGGCGGCGCGTAGCGC
The DNA here is from genome assembly GCA_034440635.1 of Lepas anatifera. Lineage (NCBI taxonomy): Eukaryota > Metazoa > Arthropoda > Thecostraca > Lepadidae > Lepas > Lepas anatifera. The sequence goes on from JAOTON010000938.1 coordinate 385,650, forward strand.
CGCCGTACTTGGTATACCTTTTTCCCCATCATTTTTACAACTTCTGTGAAAATTTTAAGGTTAGGTCATCTCAGGTCAGGTCACCAGTACAGGTCAAGTGACCCGACCTCAAAAAAGTTTAAGATAGCATAAGTCGGAGCAGGGTGAACTTATCCGATTGAAACTCATATCACATAATGGCCCCACCGAGTTCTCTAAAATATGTTCCGGTATTTTTTATATCGACGACCTAAGGTCAGGTACGACGCATGACCTCTCCATTGGAAATACATGGGAAAAATGGTTTTTACGGAATAACTCAGTAACGGATGGTGATAGAGCATTTATTTTAGCTGCATTAGACTCGCCTGGGCTTTGCGGTTCTAATGATATGCATTTTATATAATTTGACCCTGACCTGACCTCAGGTCAGGTCAAATCCTTGATTTGACCTAGCAAGGTCAAATTATATATCATTCGATTCGGCTTGCTAAGAGGATTCATATAGTTCAAGTTGTTTTGCTCTATCTTTACTTGTTCAGATGTAATGCCCGAAAAAACTGAATTTTACATGTTATCCCTATGACGGGCATGTTTTGACCTCTCGTGACCTTAAATTTGACCTGACAAAAAAATGGTACAAATGTTTTCGATGGAGAAGTGGATGGGCAGCCCAACGCCGTTTACCGTTTTTCGCTACCTACCGTGGTTCTCGAGATCTTAGGGGCGGGTACCCCCCCTGTCAATGCGAAGGTGGCTCAGACCCCCGTCAATGCGCGTGTTAAACTTAATATCCAAACTTCAAAAGGAATGTGGCACCGTGGTGCAATTGAGAGTGTTTTGGGGGGCTCTTGTTATTGAAGACAATGAAATTGGCCTTATTTTTGCAAAAAGACTGAGAAGTTCGATATTTTTTAGTTTTTGATATTCCTTGCTAGATGTTAGTCTCCAGATTGGCGTGACGTTATGATATGGTAACACATTGTGTTACTTTAAATCAGATCGATTTGCACCAAAAATTAATAATTATACAGATTAACCATTTTTTGATAGAACAGGATATTATTGGTACCCAAAGTGACACTTAAAAAATTTCTGCTTTTTAAAGGTCTGGTGGTCTTAAATTATCTGGCGTCAATGCACACTGAGGCGAGGGTGCTAAAGTGTCGTCCCTGAAATCTAAAAGCACGAGGATAAGGCAAACGCCTGATGGAATCTTGTTGGGCCGATCTGAAAACCAACTTTGGATGACCTGGGTCAATATCTTCTAGGTGAAAGCTGGGCTGTGCTGGAGGCCCGTCAGGGAATGCCACTGTGGCTGTAAGGGGCGTAGCCAAGGGGGGCGGCAGGGACAGCTGCCCCTCCCTGAGGGCCAGAAGGGCTCCCGTGAGGACACGAGCCGGCTCGCCTGCACTATGCTCTGAGGCCAAATTTGGCATTTTTTACCAGACAGGGCCATCTTAAGCCCTCTACAACACTCTATTCTGTAACAAGCAAGGCCCTTTTTATCCATGAGGGGCCTTTTGGCGCTATCACAGGGGCCCTTTTCGGGGCGCCACCCCTCCCTGAGCGAAATCCTGGCTACGCCCCTGGGGGCTGTACTCGTAATGTTTTACACCATAACTGGCACTATAGCAGATTTGAAGCTGGAAGCGAGGATTTGGCCTTGATCTTGACATGTAATATGGACATTAGCATTCAGCAGCCTCAGCTATTGCGTCATATCATAATGTATGCATCGTTCGGAGAGACGTTATCTGGAACAGTGACATTTTATCAAAATATGTAATATCTTCGAATCTATCAAAATATGAACCATACCTATCAGAAAGTATTACAGTTATTTTTCTTCAAAGAACGCCTGTGCAGATGCAGCTGAATGATAAAAACAGCATTGACCTTTCAGGCACCATTGCTGTTTAATAGAAACCTGGAGGAGTACAAGAAGAAAATGCCGGAAGCCATGGAGATAGCCAAAGTTCTTGACAGTTTTCTGGGAGAGTCACCATACTTGACTGGAGAGAAAATGACCGTGGCTGACTTGTCGATTGTCGCTAACATATCTTCGCTGGATGCTTGCGGCGCCGACTTGTCATGCGTGCCCAAGACACAGGCCTGGTTGGAGAGGATGAGGAGGCTGCCTTACTACGAGGTGAACAGCAAGGGAGCCCAGAGGCTAGGAGCTGCTGTCCGCAAAATAAAAGAGGAGTTGGAGAACAAAACATAGTGGTCCAGGATTAATTTTCCCAGGGTGACATACACCCGCCGCGTCCTTTCTTCTACGGACGACGGCTGGCGCTGAGTCTCCGCCGCTGCCTCCTGTTGAGGAAGGTGGATGACCTCACACCGCTACGGTAGAACCCTTGGTTGGCTCAGGTGAGTACCCTGTGTTGGCTGAAGGTGAACTGACCAGACACCGCTCTTCCAGACGGTCTTTAATTTTTGACTTGGCCTCCCACTCTCCCGTCGTCGCCGGATCGGGGCCCGTATCCCATTAAAAACTGGTCACGCCCCTGTCTTGTTGCCTGTAGATAGTCATGTAGCATTGGTGCTACAGTCGGCTGGAGCAGTAATGCTACAAATGCAATAGCTCCGGGAGGTGGGTCAGTGCACCTTCCCAGATGGCGTTGTGTGTGTGGGGCAGATGGAAAGAGGGCAGCAGCGTATTCAAAAGACTGAGTCGGTTGTGCCTTTTAAGATGCCGCTTAATCCGCCCCTGTCTGTCCCAGCAGAGCAGAGCGCCCTCTTCCTCCTGCTGTTATACTGCCATACTCTACTCTACTGTTCACCTCTGAGGACGCCGAATTCTCCGGTTTCCATCGTTGTATCAAACTGCCAGTATATGCAGAGCAGGAGCCACATCAGCCCGCAACTAATGTGCGGCGTTACATCCGCTACATCCCTAGTCCAGGAGACCTCTTCCCTGGACTTAGGTACGTGCTTTATGCTTTCTTAATAGGCGTCTGGAGTATATCTCTTTTGTCTGCCTCTTAAAGTTTGTGGGAAAATTTGTATTCGAGAGGAATTCAATGGTAAAGGTTTAGAAGTGTAATTTAGAGCCCAATTGTCAATGTAATTAGTTTATGGGAATTAATCGAGTCAAGTAGTTAAGCAAGTTAATTTCAGATTTAGAATATTAGAATCTCGGAGGACTTAGCGCTCCTGGAAAAACATTTGGTAAGTTGAGACTGTGGAGGGCCTAGCACTCCAGAGATGTAAAATGTAGAATAGGTATGATATGGTGGAAGGCATAGCACTCCAGAAATAATAAATTTAGAGGATTAGCTGGAGGAGGGCATAGCACTTCGGATATTTATTATTCTGCTACTGTAGTTGAGGAGGGTGTAGCACTCCTTATGAGACTAAAGTCGCGACCCATGTTAGCTTACTAAAGTAGAATAATTAATAGTCCTGGAATGTTATGTTATGTCAAGAAGTTTAAATAAAAATTTGATGGCAGGACTGCCTTTGATTGCTATTTTAAAATGCCGGCCGAAGAGTAATACCTGTACCGTTCCTTGGAGGGGTTTTGGTGTTGCACGTTGGCCGCAATTTCGTATTTAGAGGGTTTTGTTTGACTTTTCGAATGCGTGTTTTAGAATCTTCGAATGGAGTTGGTGTCGTATTGCTGTGCCTCTTACCAGTTTTTAGAACTTAGATTATTGCCAATTCAGTAGCGAGATGTGCTCCACCCTATTTAGTAGAGTTATGGTAATTTTGCAATGCATTGAAATATGCGTCAGTTATCAATAACATAAAAACATAAGGGTGCCCACTCCAGGCGGAGTGGTACGGGTTATTATCGGCAACGGTGAAAGATGGAAGCACACGTCATTTACAAGTTGTGTCAGCTTCTGAATATTGGTGTTGTCGAAATACAAAGGGCCGTACCACTCTGACCTCATGGAGTGGCGCCAATGTTCCCCCTGATTTAAAATGCAAGCGTCCGTTGGTTGGAGAGGATATATAACTAGGCTAAAATTGGAATATTCGGTTGGTCCCGACGCATTCTCTCCATCGCCTTCGACAACGTAACACTGGTGGCAGCGGCGGACACAAGCTACGTGTGGAGATTCTCCTATTTTGCCCTGCCGACCAATTTTTGACAATGACTGAAGTCCTTTTCTCCAATATCTTTACCTTCGCAAATTTGCTACCACCCTTTGACGGTTCGACCCAGACCCCTTTCAAGTTGTTTGGCAGCATTACGTCATCATGGCTGGAGAGGCACAATAGTTACTATTCAGGGCATAGGAGAAATTGCACTTTTTCGAAGCTCTAAATAACCTATTTTAGAACTGTATCAACAAAACTTATATGGTTGAACAGAAAGCTAAAATATTTTTATTTGTGAAACCATCAGACGTTTTGCAAAAACTCCAGTGAAGAATATTATTTTTACAAATTTTCCAGAGCGTGTCAAAATAAGGACAGGTTCAGCGCTAACAGCTGATTGCAGTAAGACAAATCTCGATTTTGATTGGCTGTTGATTTCTAACCTTTGATTGGCTGTTGGTGGCCCCTGCAGCAGAAGACGATAAACACCGGTGATATCTTGAGCGAAGGTAAACTTATTTCTCTCGGCTATTAAGTAGGCCTGAGTTGATCAAATAAATGCTTGGACCCTTTCCCTTTCAACAAATTCTTTGACGATTTATGATTTTTTCTTTAGATTTACGCAAAATACGCTGCTCGCCTTTGGGATCAAGGTTACTGTCAAATGGGTGAAACAAGTTGATTTCGATTTATACTAGATTGCTGCCAAATATGCCCAAACCTGGTATGTTCCAGCTGATTCTTCCAAAAACTTAGTAGAATCTCTTAGAACTTAGTAGGAAAGGGCGGTGACGTCATCATGGGAGGACTATATTTAGTAGGAAACTTGGTTGTACCCGTAGTTAAAGTACCCTGGTTCGACCTGTCCTGTTACAAGACTTCTTTGACGAGCTTGACAAGACTGCAAAATTAGGTAGATGGAGTGACGAAATCGCCATTAAAGTCGCCAAGCTTGAATTTACAGCACGCCCTGGAAAAACTATGCGTGAGAATTTGGCTCTCCGAGCATGGACGACTCTTCAGGCTTTTAGGAAACTGGTCATTGAAATGTTCACCAACGATTCTCGCCAGAAGACTCTTCGCCTTGAGGACCTCATGGCAAGCGTTCAACGCCCTGATGAATCTGTTTCTTCTTATGCTGACCACCTCCGAACAAATGGAAAACGCTTAAGTGACCCGCCGCCTCGCCATGTCCCGAAGGTCCTTCTCCTTCTCTGAGGCTTTGAATCTCGCTCGCACAGAGGTACAAAATGAATTCCTGGCCTCCATCCCGCTCACCGGTATAGACCCTGTGAATTCCATCACCTCCCCGGACCCCCCGGCCCGAATCACTCCTCGTCGTGCGGTCCTCAAACTGGCTCAAGCCCAACCCAACCCGACTACCCAATGAAACGATGAAATAGGATAAAACGCAAGCAGATATCATACTCTTATTGTACTGAAAAAGCAATGGCAGCATAAATGTCGTGTTTAGGTACGTGGTGATAAGGAAGAATGTGTGCTTTGAACTTGTTTGGGTGCAGTTTATTTTAACACCTTAAACAGAAAAGCCGGACCAAGGAGGAGTGCTTAAATTACTTTATTTCATTATTTTTCCGTAAGGTAGTTTTCCGTAAGGAAGAGAATGGTGTATGGCGTTACCTTTCGAATTAAAACTAGAGTGTGAGTCACCTGTATGTCTGCCAGGATCGCGTTTCATCGGTTGGAAAGGATATATATCTAGGCTAAGATTGGACAATACGATTGGTCTCGACGCAGTTTCCTCATCGCCTCCGACGACAACAGTTTGTTAGGGACGTGGTTGGGGGGATTAAAAAACTTAAGTCGGTGACATGACCAATAGGATTAAGTCGATATGTGACAAGGTAAGTTTACTTGTTCGCAACCTCAGGCTAAAACCTTGAATTGAGCGTGGCAACAGCGCAGGTGCTAACCCTGGTCTAGTTCAGGGGGACGGTCGTGATGTTGGACCTGTCCCATGTCCTGAGAGTGAGCAGTGGCGGATCCAGGGGGAGGGCAAAAAGGCACCCCCAACGGATAAACTCTGGGAAAAAGTATGGTTTTGCCCCCCCTCCAAAGCGGTCGACCTCCTTTTTGCCCTTATCCTCCTTTTTAGCTCATAGGCAAGACTTTGGTGCTTGAACTTCAAACAGAACCGCTGAATTTCAGTGTAAATATTGGGTCTTAGATAGGAAAACATTATCTTGAGACCATATTTTTCACCCCGTGACGTTTTTTCTGCTTTTCGCCTCAAATAACCCAATTCTACCGTTAAGTCATACTGCACCACAATTTTTCACTGCGTGTCGTTCTTTTATTTTGTTTTTTTACTTCGGTTAGCCCCCCCACCCAAACCGACCAGCTAGATCCGCCACTGATAGCGAGACAGGCGGAGGGAGCTCCAGCTGTCAGGGTAGCAGGTATCAGCGGAATGGTCAGCCAAGGCGACCAGGTAAGTCTGCAGGCACCACGGCGGAGTCACTTACTCCGATTGTGCCCAGAGGTCTAAAAAATGTCTGGACTGTCTCCTTCACAGATAAAGAATTCTTGAAAGTGTCTCCTTAGGAAGAGTAGGTCGGTTGAGTGAATAACTATGCCAAAAAATGTCTCACGATTCCAATGCCGATATTTACCTGACTGTCCCATTTCATACCGCGAGGTCATTATCCTACTTTCTCAAAATTACTTTCTACTAAAATCTATTCATCGTACTTTCATATCCCGCATTTTTCCTGGCGATTCATTTCATAATAGCAAGCAATTCAATAATAAATTACATCATAGCCGTTGCAAGAACTGCTCATGTATTACACATTTCAGGTCATTTTATGCATTCTTACGGACAGAGAATCGTAAAACCAAAGGCGTCGCCACATATTTCGAGTGAGTGATCGGAGCCAAGGCGGGTGACCGCGCCCAATGATGAAACTCATGTTCAGCATATTCAATGATATTACCAGTCAAAAGTGAGGAGCTTCCACACCACGACTTTCCTAGAGCCTCCCTCCCCCCCAGTGCCGACGCACGTGCTGATCAAACACCACTTGCAACATTCAGACATGATCTGGCTGATGAAAAGCTCTAATTTTTTTCAGTTTGTCCCGCTTAATGGTTAATGGATCTTCCCTCCCCAGCACTCCTCCTTTCTCTTCACCCACTTTGCACATTTTATTTATCAGCTCCAGTTCATGATCAGAATATCAGACAAGAAAAATACGGTTAAAATACAGACTTCTTACCACTGTATTCACCAATACACTCCTTAAACTCAGCCACAGTAAAACTGGACGAAACGTGCGGAATGGTACCCCTTATTCAAAAGTGAGACTGAAGTTTAAGCAATGATCCCATGAGTTTAAGCAATCCTAGTGATGAAAATCGATAACTTCCAAGTGGGCAGATTGTTAGCCATATTTTTTTACTAATTGTTAGTGCACTTCGCCCATCAACTGCTCCAGTTCACCCGCATCCTTAGTTCACCATTGTTAGTCATGCAAGTCATGTAAGAGAGCTGACACAGTCCTCCAGTAGCGATACTTCCGTTGAAATTTCCATGGGTTAATTCTGATGTTGGAAGGCAAAAAGTTGTAACCCAAAAAATTCTAAACTTTTGAAGAAATAGAACATTGTACATGAAATAACTTCCCATTGCAAGGGTTTAAAGTGGGATTTTACATAAATGCGATCGGAGGGTAAACGGGCGTCTAATTCAACAGCAAGAACATGGCAAAACAAGTTTTTTTTCTGAAATTGGGAGAAGAATGATTTTCCATCACTCAAGTCATCAAAATGTCCGTATCTACTGCAGGCGAAGCATGTGCAACCACATAAACACGCCCGAGCTGGCATCAGTTTCATTTTTGGCACACTCAGCCAACAATAAGTCACTCTTGATTTCAACCATTTTGTAATAAGACCAACAACCGTAACCCCAGAAGGGATGCATGAAAAATCCTTCGAATTCCCCAGGTCCAAAAAGTGAAAATTATACTTCAAAATAACGCCTAAAACTATACCACACCAAATTGACCTAACATATATAAGCTTGGCCTGGACTTCTAACAGCGAAATTCAGTTTAGCAATAGCCGGCGCAACATGTGAGATCTTCTGCTAAAGCTTCAGGAAACCACCGTAAAACGTTTTTAATAATTCGAACCTAGTTCTTTCACGCATCCCAATGCTCATCTGCGTCGGAAAGGGAGCCAGGCCCCCTCCCCCTTTCTGTAAAAAATATTGTCTGAGCCCAGTTGGCAGGAAACCAGCACAGTATAACCATGCTGTGCGGAAGCAAAGAGGGCTCAAATCCGAAGAATTATTTGTCGTACTGTGGAAAGTTTTTAGTCAGCATCCAGGAAGATTGGTTGACGCATCATTTTTAGCTGGTGTGAACGGCCATGCAAATGCTTTTTGATCCCTCATTTACATACCCGATTCAGATGTTACGTCTGCAACGATTACAGTAGGCCAGGCGCGGCAACAAAACCTGGCAACAAAACAAAACCAAGCAGGCTACCAACGAAAACACTCATTGCGAAAAACATGTCACAAGATCAGCCCTACCCTCTAGATGTTTTCGAATCACAGTGCCCTCGAGAAAGCTAGTCACGTCCACGCTTGTTCTGACAAAGCGATGTGGGTTTCTTGCCAGCACTGACTCAACAATGCGATTCGCTTTGAACACTGTCGGGCCATTCCATCTGACTTGCAGCTCCAGAGCTGCGTTTGAATGGTCGAGCTGCCGATGTGTGCCGAACACATCTTCCACAACGCTCGCCATGGACTCAACGACAGACTCCGGCGGGCTCATCAACCACATTCGGGTCACCAGCCTACAGAACCTATGTATGGGCGCGCTCGACTGAGCTGCACTGGAGAGGACTTTCATAAGTTCCTGATTACTCGCACCCTGACGCTCCTTTCTGAGTACCTGCCTCGCTGCCTCGATTTCACTCATCGTGATAGCACAAGATGGAGGCACAAGTTTCGCACAGATGAGAGCATCTGTACTGCGCTGCACGCAGCGTAGGCAGTCAACATGCATCACATTCTGGATGCCCTTGAGATCTCCTACCTGCTTCAGGTTTTGCATGTGACGACTTAGCTCAGTGTTCATTGCACCATGGGCGCGTCCACGCACATCCACTCCCCCATGCCGTACACCGCAGCGGGTGTCCATCGTGCGCACGAACTTCTCCACGTCATCCGCCTGTCAAGCAGATTGAACAGCGTTCATATCATTTAGAACAATCGAATGTTAAGTGAATCACGTCATAGAACAAAACATGAACACTGCATGAGTACACTTTTTTACCCAAACACTTCTATAGAACGTTTGCAGTGTAAGGTATTATACTATGTTTCAACAACTGCCAGTTTTTACTCTGATATCACATTATCATCCTTTAGTTTTGGTTTGTACACTCAGTTATATTTTGCTCTGTCAACATTTCGGATAATCCCTTTATTATGAATGGAAAACAGGTACAAGTTGGGTTCCTTGTAAGTTTGTTTGGAACTAACTATTTTAATTTGAGCAAACGTTTGACAACGCAACTACACTCAAATCGCCCTTCCGAATGAAATGTTTTATCAAACATTAAACTAAAGCTCTTGTTATTCTATGGGACCATCTCATCCTTTCTAAAACAATTTTTTCTTCAAATATTTGCACAGCACGAATGCAAATATTGTTAAAAAACACGCTTCAACATTACATCTGCTTGAATACTAGCAGGGCCAGGGAACACTTACCACGTATGGAGCACCTTCAGCTTTGGCCAGCTGAGGCCAGAGTTCCAGTGTGACCTCGTCGATAGGCAGGTCCTCCGCCATGTTGTGGAGCCGCGACCTCATGCCATCTAGTTTGCCCTCGCGCTCCCAGGGCAGCAAGCTCAAATCTTGCAAAGCTTTGCTGCCCTCAGCCACGACGGTGTACACGTCATTGAGGGCTGCAACTCGTGCTGGGAAGACTCGGCCTGGCGAGAAACCGTTTGTTCAAATTAGTAACCAGTTCCTTCATATCTATGAAAACTAAGCACGGAAAACTACCTACACAATGCTAAGGATCTTCACTTCAGCATATTGGACACTTTTTAAGGACAACACACAAATCCATTTTTAAAAGACGACTTCCTTTTTTTTCTTTTTAACTACGTCTTTCCTCACAGGTCAAGTTTACTCAATTAAAATGCGTTGGGTGTGCTACACTGCAGTGCACAAACGCAATTGGCCAGTTCAGAAACGAAAAACGAAAACACGTGCTTTAAAAACGAGTAGTGTGTTTGGACAGTTTGAGCCGTATGATAAAGCCATAAAAACCAGGCATGGCATCTGGTGAGGATCAATGGATGAATTCAAGACGTTGCAACAGAGGTGCAGAAAGTATGCTGGCTGTCACAAACTCAATGCGATGTATGCCTCCTCTGTCACAAAAAGCTGGAAATGATAATTGTATACTTGAATATTATTTCCAATATGCTGAATGTCATCTACCTGTCTCTTACTTTTTGCAACAGACAAGGTTCAAGCACCAAGCCATTACTGCATGAAAGTATTAAACTGTGTTGTCATTTTTAGATCATGTTTATGTTTTGGAAGGAAAATTTCCAATTATGGATCATTGTTTCCAGTATTGGGATCATAACTTTTATTGGCAACTCTGACTGCAGTTTCCCCTAATGACATGCATTTCCCTTTTTGAAAAAGTTTCCATTTTTGGAAGGAGTGTTTCCAATTATGGTACATTTCCTCATGATTAAATGTGGCAATTATCATGAAAATAATTATTATTGGGAACTAATCAATCAATGGGAGCGTGCACCTACACACAATTGGGAACCCTGATCACAGCTCCCCCCCACTGAACTTCTATCTCACATATCAACAAAAGGGACAAAAATGTCAATGTCAACATAGGATTTCGATCTATCTAAAATGTGTTGGTAAAGTGGACCTTAGGTAGCATTTTTATAGACAGATCAAATGCTTAAAATTTTCCCCCAACACCTGATTATCACCTGCCTGTTCATTCCTTCTTGCAGTAAAAACTCTGAGGCAACTACCCTGCATAGATGTAACATTATGTCTATTGGCCTAATAGGTACCTACAGAGGTATTGGAAGTCTCATACCAAAGAAAGATCCAGTGTAGTCAAAGTCCTGCTTTAACTCCATGCAGTTCAGGTCCTGTGTGTTGCTTACCACCACTGGTAGTAAGCAACACACCCCCAACCAGCGTTTTTCAAAGTCTCTTTCTTTCTAAGATTTTCTGTGATTTCCTGAGATGAGAAGGGGGTCTACTAGGCCCCCTCCAGTGCACGTTAGTGTGTGTTTTAACACTTTGTGGAGGACTGCATTGGCATACATTTGCTATCTGTACAATATTGACATGATAATTTGATCATGAAATCTCACCTGAATTACTGTTGTTGCCAGTCTGTTGCTGGCGCCAACTCTCCCAACTTCCTCCAGCTCCAAATCTACCTAACCAATCTTGATCTAGGGCACGAATAAAGGTAAGGCACAAGCAAGCTAAGGAATGAAAAACCAAGTTTGATATGTGAAAGTGCATCAGTCTCAAAGTAGCCTACATTCATCTTAGATTAGCCATGGGCAGCACTATTTATTCCAGCCAGTTTTAGCCTGCACTTATCTCAGATATACCCCAAAAACATGCCCTAAAAAAGTGGCTTCCCACCTGTGTACATTTTTGGCAGGCTCTACATCAAATAAACATTATGAACTTGTCTTGTCGCTGTTGCGTAGTTTAGGTAGACTTGCTGCCCAGCTATGTTTATTTCTTTCACTCATTTAGTACTTTTCTTAGTAGCTTTTAGGCGTACTTAATACTAAATTCAAAGAAATAGGGACCGCTAAATCGAAGAGACTCAAACTTTAAATATTATTTAACCTGACAAAATGGACAGAGAAATACTTGATAACGTATTTTCGTTATCTTTAATGCCTTAAATATGGCTACAATCATGTATTTCTCGAAAAAATTGACTGTCATATTTCGGGCATCTAGGCGGCAACTTTCTGGCAACTACTAACAATCGGCACCATTGGGCTGCATGTTAAAATCTGGCAACTGTGACAGCGGTTTCCGGGTTTTCTGCAGCTGTGGTCTCTCGTTTTAGTAGAAACCGAACACAGTACCAATATTGTATCACTGATGGTACGCTGTGCAATTGAAGAACAGAGTTGCTAAATTAAATTTATCGCAACACGCTTCATTCTGTATTTCGAAAATATGCGGTTTGATTTTGAACCATACCGTCACGATCGCTATTTTCTCACGCTTATGTACCTGAATTTTCATAAATGTGTCACAAACCCCAGTAGCCGAGTTGGCAAGTTTCTGCACCCCTGCGTTGCAATTTAAGTCAATACCTACATTAAGTACATACAAAACTGGCATTTCTTAGACGAGCCACCTATATCAGATTTAATCACATGATGAACTAACTTGATTGCGCCTAAAAGGAAAGTGAATATGCTGGAAAGCACAAACACAAATATACTGGTATTTCAAATGGTAAAAATGAAACGCAGTTGTGAAACGCAAGTGAAGCAGCCAATTCCCAATCTTGAATAGAAATCAAGTATGAGCGATCAAATTTTAATTTTGTACGTTCATGTCCTGCGTCACACGACATCTGTTTAATAAACATTTGCATTCACATCAAGAGATGAAATTTACAAGCTAAAAAATTCCCACCTTTGAGAAGCTTCAGATCTTCTCTCGTCGATGCATCAGCCTCTCCAGCGGTCACTTCCTCGGACAGAGCGTGGATCATGGCGCCGGCGTTCCGCTGGAACACCGTGAATGTTCTAGCTGCATACGGAGCGAACCGCGTATCTGACCACAGTTTCGGCCGTAGGGCAGGTGTTCCGATCGCTTCACCAGCATCCAGCAGCCCCTCAAGTCCTTTCCCGTGGTAGAAGCGCTTGGTGATCCTGGTCACGTCGTCGATGGTAGCTCCCACCCACTCACATCCGGGCGATCGTCGCGCGTCCTGGTCAGCTAGATTAAGGAGGTGAGCTCCGTCCCACAGCCACACGACAGTGGGCTGCCTACTCCTATGTGGGTCCGCAGATGACATGAGCCTCATCATGTGTTCTGGAACGTGGTTTTTATGGTACTGGCCGTCCATGCAAACCGCCGCCAGTTGGTCCGGATGAGTTATTCCAATCTGGGAGAGAGAGTCAACGGTCTCCTGCGCCAGAGCTTTGCCGTCGTGAGCTTTGACCACTGGTGCCCCGAGCACATATGCCTGAAGGGCATCTTGCGGATGAGCTTGAGGAACTGCACACACAACAGCAATCACATTTACGGTGCGCCCTGCCACCGTCACCTTGTCCGCACAAACTGACACACATGCTTGCTGGGCGATGTGTTGTGCCAGCATGATTCGCATGGCATCGCAGAACTGAACCCTCAGTCGCGGCATCAAGCCGCTTGAATGGTTGATAGTGCCCATTCTTGCCCCATTCATGTGTTGCAGAGTGATCAGCTCTTCAAATGTCTGGTGGGGCAGCGACTTCTTTAGGCAAAAGTAGCCCGTCCGAACCACATGCAGAGCAGAGTTGCGATCTTTCTCTGCGCGTGCCTTTTCTTGTGCTGCCACAGTCGCAGCTCTCTTCGCGTTCTTCTCGTGGTGAAGTCCTCTGAAATGGCATCCAACTGATTGTTTCAGTTTCCGGAACTCTTGGGGAAGACGATCCTTGAAGAGGAAGCTACTGCCACAGCTGAAGTCATACTTAAAAACGCCCAAGACTTTCACTCCTTCATGGATGTGTTCAGAGGGTTTGAAGCCAGGAACGCATATCTCACAGTATAGCGCGTTGCATTCCGGTACAGCAACGAGCAGTTCTTCTGTGGCACTCTGCAAGCTGTCAATACTAAGACAGGAGCGCAGCAGAATGTCGCGAGTACTTACACTCTCATTTGTTTTGTTTTTGCGCCTGCTTACTGTGGACTGTTGAACCAGTATGTCCTGTTTCTTCTCCACAGTTTGCAGCCGAGCTATGATTTCCTGCAGAAGGCTGGTGACCGACATTCCCTTTTCATCAACCGATCTTTCTGTAAGACTGGAGGCCAGTGTTGCTGATTTTGGGATAGTTGCAGGCCCATCTTCCAGATGTTCACCGACCGTATTTACATCATTTATGCCACAGGCCACTGCAGACGCGATCTCCGCGTTGGAAGCACTAGCAGAATGATTCTCCGATGTTGCAGTCGCTACTCCAGTTGACAAAGTTGTAACGAGAGAATCTACTGCAGGTGCAGACGAGGCGTCTACGCTGGTAGTGGCACTCGCGCCAGCCACTGAACCCGCCTTGGAAACCTGCAAAGCAAACACATTGTCCTTAGAGAATATATGGGCTTAAGACAATTCACGCAACAAAAGTCCTCTGTAAAAGTGAAAGGACAAATAATTATAATTTGCCAATTTCATGACTCGAATTATTTTTGTCAGATTGTTGCATGCTTTTCCAAAATGTACATCAGCATGGGAAATATTTTAAGCATGTTCTCTCCACATTTTTCATGATTACAAAAAGAACATTGAGATTTTGAGATCCTTGTTCAGGTAATCTTTAATGTCCATTTCGAATGGACAGCAATGTCCTGGCAAGTTTGATCCTCCACTCACTGCTGAGATATTGATTTTTGATACACTCCAATGCTTAATTTAGGAAAGAGGACAGATGCATATCTGCTCTCAATCCTCCAATTTGCAATGTCTTCTCTTGCTCAATAATTGGGTTTTGACTTTCCCCTTGGCAAGATCACCTGGGTACATGGAATTAGGTTTTCAATTGCTATGTTGTGGACTACTCTGCAGAATGTAACAAGTGATTCAATGAGGGGTTTGATGCACCTCAAATTCTGGCCCAATTGGGGCAGAAATTTGGTCACCTGGGCAGACTTTTTACCTCACGGGTACACATTTTCACCTGTAATTTTTTTTTAAATTATCTGTGTTCAATTACATGCCCCAGTGGGTCAGTAGCTACTGCCCAGTTTCTGCTCCACTATGCCCCAAAACACGAGTAAAAGCTACCCCGAACTGATAGGCCTGCCTCCATGCTGCCCCAACAAGGTCTCATCCAAACCTACTGTTTGCCTGATTTGTTTGTAAGCAAGTACTATCTTTTAATCAATGTTCTGTGTTTTTATCACCATACTGGCTTTTGGAGATCAAGATGCATACAGCATAAGCATAATGTGAGCAAGTAGTGTCATATTATTTTGAAAAATTATCTGATTCTTAGCCAAACTTGAATGGATATTGTCAGATGTGCCCCCTTAGGTAAATAGCTCACTTCCAATTCAGACAAAAACATCCAGCTCTTTGAGAGCAACTCAAGAATTTTTTTAAGAACTACCAATTTGCCTATCATTCATATTTTGACCAATCATATCTCAGCATACCTATAACTATATTTGAAATTGCAAAAGAAAGCATAGAAGTTGCAAATAGGTAGACGCAAAATGGATTAACAGTAATTTAGAAAATATCAGGACACCAAAGTAAGCCAACATCATCCAAGCCTGCAAATTACCTACCTACCTTAAAGGGAAATATGAATTGTAATTTGTAATACCTAATATACCTACAAGATGACTGCTTCCAGGTTTAAGAAGCACACTTTGAAAATTCATCTATTTGAATAACAAAATGAATGGTAATTTGTATGCAGTTTTACCAAGAGAAGCACACATCCCATGTTACCCAATACTAGCAATCATAAATTTTAGGTTGTAGGTACCTACCAATCATTAACAGTTGCATTTGCAAACACAGGCTGTACATGACATTGTTGGGAGCAATGCAAAGCAATGCAAACAAAAAAACAAAATATTTTTAACTCTGTGGAAACAGGCTCTTCATTACAACATGAGTTGCATTAGGATACTGAGAGAATTATCAGTTTGCCAATTTGGCATCTAGGATTGAAGGCAGGTCAATTGGCAATTGACAATGCCTATTGATATATCGAAGACTTGGGGTCCACACTATAAAATGTTTGAATACAAAAATATGTATTCCAATTTCCAGTAGGCCAGTGGTGGCACAAGCACTGTTAATCAAAATTTAAGCTATGGCATTGAAGAGGAAGCAACAGCTAGCATACAAATTTCTCCCAAGTGTCCACATCATAGGTACCTACTCAAGTGTATGATTAAAATGAGCAGATATAGGCATAGAAACAAGGGGGCCAGGGGGCATACCCCCAATATTTGTGATTCTTAACCATTAACCATATGGCATCGACTGGAAAGAAATGACTTCAAAATGCGCCTTGACCTCCCCAATATTCTGGGCATTCCTAGGCTTATGTGAACAGACAAACTGCCCTCAAATCTTTCAGTTATACAGCAGGATACAGGGTATCCCAGCAAGGTATAGGTCACTTTGAGCAATCCATGACTTTGCAATTCAGCTAAATAAATAGCAATGTGTCAGTGTGCAGGAGCGTCGGAACTATGTTCAATGTTGGGGGGCAGCGGGAATTTTTAAGTCATTTATTTCCAGTCAACGCCATAGGGTTAATGGTTAAGAATCATGAAAATTGGGGGGGCAGCTGCCCCCCTGCTCCCCTGGCTCCTAGGTCCCTGAATGTGTGAGCACCTGTAAGCCTGCTACAGACAGAACCATGTGCTGGATTGTTGAAGTTGAAATTATGAAACTTACCATGTTCACGAATCCATTTGTCCATGACGCAACTGAATCTTGTCCCAGCATCCTAGATGGTAGACCAGGATGAGCCATCTTGAGGTGCCTCGAATAGTTGCGGGCCTCACCATTGAACGTGCATGGCCTACCATTATGAAGATGCCCACACGTCACTTTCATACGCGATGGGAAAGGCATTTTGTCCAGCCAGTTTCGTATTCACACTTAATCGAGCTTGATATACACTCAAATAAAATTTATATACACTTAATCTCGCCTTCTTAGCACTCCAAACCAAAAAACCACAAGGAACGGCCACAGACACGCCCGCACCCCATCCGTTCTTGGCCTCGAAAGGAAAACGCGCAGGGGCGTGTCATCCCATGTTAAGTTCCCTATGCCAGCCGGTGTATTGACAGTGACGTCACTGGTTGATTTTTTGCTGATTGGCTGCCGCCGTCGCCATGGAAACTGGTCGCCGGTGCCGCCGCTTGTTTTCATAAAATTTGTCTTATCGCTTGCAGGCAGTGGAGGTAGGAACTCGGAGAGAGGATTTATATGTATTTTCGCCAACGTTTTCTATTCAATTTCATATATTTCTGTTGAAGGATTTCGTTCATTTTCTAGGAAAGATTTCGTTCGTTTTCAATGCAGGCTGATACTGTCCAGATTTGAATTTCTGTTGCAAAGTTAAGGCATCAATCCATTACTGATATTAACATTTTAAAAGCATTAGCCAGCAATCTCCTTTTTTGGGATAAGTAACCGTAAATCGTCGTGCAAGTATAGTCATGTCTGCAAAGGACCTGAAATGCATTCTCCAGCCTGCTGCCTGACTGCATATCGTAAAAGCTTCAAAGTAATGAATCGGGAGTTTATGGAGGTGTTTCTTTCTGGAGTACCGTCAACAGTATACTTGATGGTAGACATTCCGCTACCGTACCTACCTGAAAACAACATTCAAAACATGAAAAGAAAGAGGTAGTCAATTCTTATTTATTTTCACAGTACATATTTTCATTTCTAGAAATGGTTTTATGGTGTGCGGTGGCCACCTGCAGAAATACCGCGAAGGACAAGTATGTAATTTTCTTCAGATTCCCAAAAAATCTAACTCAGAGAGCAGCATGGGCAAAAAGATGCGACAGAAAGAAGTCATTTGGCATTGACTGTGCAAGAATTTGTTCCGACCATTCCACTGATATTGACCCAGCATTCAAAATTAAATCCACCTTACTACCTGACGTGAAACCCTGGCTCAGGGATGGTGTAATTCCGAGCCAAAAACTGTCATCGAGACATCCAGGGTAAGTACATGCCAGAACGCACAGCTGTATTTGAAAAACTTTCAATTTAAAGAAAATGGTGTTGCATCTAGCCCTGTTACCACATCATCCAATACTGCGTATTGAATTCAACAAACCACCATACCAAGCCGTAGTGAAAGCAAAATATTTCAAAATAAGAGGCCATGGTAACATGGTGAGTTACACTGAATCCAGAAAAGAACTGTTGCGGCTTCCGCCCTTCAACATTCCAATTTCACAGCTCATAAAGAAACTTAAGTAGGATGATGAGATATAAAAGTAAATAGTTCTAAAATATGCCGCGAAACAACGCAACGCATGTTTAACCCTCGCCCCACCGGTGGGGGGGCCATCGATGGCCCCCTAAGGTTTTTCCGGGATAGCAGAAAAACGACGAGGCGCAGCACCGCGGTTGAGAGCTCTACCTCTCACTGCATCATTTTCCCATCATCCCTGAAATTTTTTACCCCGGGTCACCCAACCTCAGGTCACCAGACGAGGTCAACCAAGGTCACCTCACTTCACCTTTAGAGCTCTGTAAGAGCTACATTTCAAAGTCGATCGATTTGAAACTTCCTACACTTCATGACCCCTCCAGGGTCTACAAGGTGTATATCCGGAATTTTTTCGATTTCGTGCCCTGAGGTCAGGTCACGAGGCGACCTCTGCCGTTGGAAAAGCATAGGGAAAAGCTATTTCATGATATAAAAGCCACAAAAATGATTGCAAATACTCAGACTGCTCAGAACAACGTTTTTGGACACCCTTTCACGGATCCCAGGGGTCATATTTGCCCTTTGACTTTTCCAAGGTCATCCAAGGTCACCGGAGGTCAAAAACAGTATTTTGACAATAACTTTTGACCTAATTGAGCTAGAGCGGTGAAACAAACACCATTGTGTTTGTCTTGTCACTGGCTTTCATTTGATATACGGCAAGGTCACTTTTTGACCTTTCGTGACCTCAGGTCATATTAGGTCACGAGGTGACCTCTGGCGGTCAAACCACTGGCGGGGGTTTTTTGTTAGTTTGCTTAATCATTGCATATTTGAGTGAAAATAGCCGATATTGACCTAATTTGACCTCTGGAGGTCAAACAATTGACCTGAGCACTAAAACATGCTAAGTAATTTCTTACTGAATTCACGCGAGCTTTCTATTGCACTTTGCAGATTTGCGCTAACGCCCATATTTTCGGAGTTAGAGGGGGGCCATCGATGGCCCCCCGGTGGGGCGAAGGTGGCGCCGGACCCCCGGTGGGGCGCGGGTTAACATATTCAGTTGAGACATTGGACTGTTTTCTGACCAAGTTTCTAGAGCTTCAACTTTCAAATGTCAGGAATGTGCCCCAGTCCTGAAGCACAGTCCCGGCCAGTTTTCACGTTTGAGGAGACAGCTTCACAAAATGAGCCTCAGAACGCGCCTAACCTATCCCATGAAGGCTTAGCATTTGTGGCGGGGTACGTGGCTGCTAAGTGTAGAATGTTCGACGCTACACTAGGAGAAGCATCATCCACTGCACCTAACTGTTCCGCAGTTCCAGCAAGTTGGATCAGAACTGTAAGCTGTGGTGGACTAATGGTTCCCTCACAGCTTTGGATGGTCATCGTGACAGACTTCGAGCTGCTGTTCAATCTTCTGATGGTGAAAACGGCCGACCTTCAGCCAAACATCATGGGACGCCTGATAGAGGCCCTGCGCGAAAACCACCCTAGTCTCGACATCCGAATCGCCAGAAAACTGGTCCACTGAGTCCACCGCTCAGCCAACCGTAGAGCAGCGGCCCAAACGGGGCATCATGTCCGCTAGTGCGCAGTTGAAAATGTGTATTCTTTGGCGAAAGATACCTTCTCAGAATACCAGTTTGTTGAGCTATTATTTCGCCTAATCCAGATATTGTATTGTTCACACCTGGACAATACCACGCAATGTACTTCGCTGCTTCATTCAGTGAATTCATCTCAGCAATGTAGCTTGATGTAGAGCTTCCAGCTGGAGCATTTGTTCCCGTCAATTCTCGGTCATCCGCCCGGATGACTTCGTCGATCCCTCCATTTTCTATTCCCTTTGTGGCTGATCCGTCCGTGTACATCGTTTCATCTGGTACCAAAAGGGAAGTAAGGATAAAGGAAATATCTTATTTTACAGGATATGCGGTCCCTAAGTAAGCTTCTGTCTGGTTCATAGTCACTTCGCTTCTCCGACGATTCATAATTGAGTGCAGTTTAGATAGCTGGATGGCTGAAAGGTGGTATCCTCGAATGACCTCCGTTACGCATTTCGTTGTTTGGGATATCTGAATAGTCGATAAAAATGTGTGCACTTTCTGGGTTGGAGTTACGACGCTGGCTGACTACACTGTGGATGAGGTGTATTCAGAGCATGCATTGATTATACCTCGGAATCCATGAAGCGTTGAGTGAAATTGGGGACGTAGGTGCCCAGGTGTTTACAGCAATTGCAAAGTTATGATACCCAGAAGTGTCAGAGAATATTTTCAGCGGCTCCAAATGGTAGATGATGTCCTGCATCCTAGGCCGACTGAACAGACAGTGATTCCCGGCTGGGACAACTCGAACGGAGCGAACCAGAGAAATATGAAAACGGACTTGGTTGATTCACCATTGAAACAGGGAGCACGGGAGGCAAATGCTTGCGCGGCCGATTTCCTCGTGCAGTATGTTCATGCTTTCAACATGACTACAAATGTTCAGTGTTAATAGTGTTTTTGAGCATATTGTCCAAGTTATTGCAGATTCGTTTTTTTATCACAACGTTACTACTTGCACGCAACATGCACACTAATATTTATATTATTACCTGCTCTTGCTCTAGTTGGGATGGGGTATGAGCGTACCGGGAGGTATATGACATTGGAATATTGGGTGATGGGAGGCGCCTGAGCGTGTATAGGTCTTTTTATGTCCGCTTGTGCACAATTTAAACTGTGCCTGACCGGTCAAAGGCGTTTTATCTGATACTAACGTGACAGAGGTACATGTTGTGCATCGTGTTCCAGTGTTTATGAAGTAAGTGTTGAGTTTCCAACAACATTACCAAAATCGTACATCTACCATGTTTCACCTGAAATACGGAACAAGATCACGGTGGACACCGCCATATTTAAAAGATATGTCGAACGGTCATTTCCTGCTCAAATGTGGTATTATATTGAGACGGGAAAGTGCAACAAAACTTATGGCCCATTTCCAAGCGCTTGGGGGATTTATTTCATCATCATGATGTTTCTCACCATGCTTATGGTCTATATGCGGATCCCACACCACTCCCCTAAAATGCAGTCTTGAATCCACGGCTGACCCGGTTGATGCGGCCGGGGTCAGGGGGCGGGGCGTTGGCCCGGGCATCTAAGGAACGCATAGCGCCAGAGCAGTATCTTTGTCTGCACGGACGTGGATTAAAGACAGTTAAATTAAAAACAAAAGTAAAAGTTAAACAAAAGTAAAATCTGTGCCGATTTACTTAATGCAATGGTCCAGTTAACCACCTAGTAGGTGCCCTCGTGCCAGTCTTGCATTGCTTTGATGCTCTTGCAATATCATATATGATCCGTAGCTTGTCCTAAAATTCCGATATTCTAAACGGGGTTTTCGTGTATGTCACTCTTAACAGTGACTGAAAAATTGCCAGGACAGAGTTGGATCCATACTTCCATGGGAAGGAGGGGGGCTAGGGGCTTCAACACCACCACACTTAACCCACGAATAGCTTCTACTAAAAAAACTGCGGGTCCCTAATAGAGGGTGCGGGCTTGAACCCCCTTGACCCCCCCTCCTTGTATCCACCCCTGTGCCAGTGTTTTCATTCGTTGATTTCGGGGTTTGTCGGGCCCTTTATTTTGTACTCATTTTGGCTTGTGTCATAAGAATTGTGTATGACACCTGGTAATAACTCTTAATAAAATTATTTGCATCAGTTATTTTAAAATAACTTACTCTTATGTTATCAAATGACTGCAATTCCAAAAGTCAGGAACTGCTACGGCCGAAAAATCAACCAGTGACGTCACACGTGCGTTGACCAAATGAACCAAAAACCACGCCCGGACGATTTTACCTGTAAAGTTATAGGGCCTTGGAAGCGCGGGCAATCTGATTTAGAGAGGCATAACTATTAAAATGAATCTGCGTGAGTCGTTCGAGTTTTCTAATGTTTTTTACAGGGAGTTTATACATATAATATACAAGACAAAGCTACTTAAAAAAATATTTATTTTTTCTGAATAGAGAATTGAAATATTTTTGCGAAAAAAATTTGCTGACTCAAGAAATATTAAGCTGTCTCATCAGTGTCTCAAAATCGACTCGTGTACCAGCATTCGGCTGTCTCCGGCTCTATCTAGAGACAGCTAGGGCTTGTTCCAGCGCCTCCTTAGAAAAAAGATGAGAGTAGCTTGGAGTAAGTCGGAGCAGGCGCAAAAACCGGTGTCCGCTGGACCGATTTCGGATGAGATTGGATGAGATATCAGCTGATTGCGCCTGATCAGCGCCAATATGGCGGGCGTGGCGCAGCTAAGAAACTAATCGAATTTGATTAAGGCCTCTGATACTCATTTAATGTATTTTATTGAAAGTGGAATACAGAAAAACAACGTAATCAAAACCTTTAGCTGCCCACAAACGTCGTTTCTCACTGTAAAGCAACTTATTTTAGTTTCCCAATTGAAATTCGTGCGCCACAGTTGAGCTCCTCCAACCTCCTCTGAAAAACCACCTTTCGTTTGAGAGGAGGTTGGATTAGATTTGAGATGAGCTTTGGCGAGCTTGGAGGAAGTTTAAGGAGGCGCTGGACCGGGCGAGAGGAAGTTGGAGAAGCTTTGAGGAGGTTGGAGCAGGTTTGAGGAGGCGCTGGAACAGGCCCCTAGAGACATTATGGAGGAAGGCTGAGGAATCGGGCATAAAACCTCTAGTATTTCTGAAGGTGATTACATTTAATGAAGAGTTTTATACAGGTAATTGCAAAACGTTCATTGAGTGTTTAATCCACTGTTTCTTCTCGAAAGGAGACAATAATGAGGCGGCGGGACGGGTTCGGACACAGATTGGGGGAAACGTCGTGAGTGTCTCCCTTTGAACTTTGTCCGGTTGATTTCTGTCTCCGACGCTCGTACCAGAGTACCAGCTTTTCTCGACCTCTGATTGTGCCACTGCTGAACCCTTTCGCACCGGGATTTTTCTAGGGTGGCCCATCTGTTTCCCCGGTGTTGGAGGGAGCCCAAATCCGGCTGTCGCTGCAGGCGCGGTCACTGCTGTGAGTGGACTGGTGGCTGCTGCTCCTCTCCCACTCCCCTGTCGTCCTGGTATGGATAACGGGCGGCTCTCCCGATCGGCTAACCTGTTTTGGGGTTACCTTTTTTGAGCATGTTTAAATTTTCTGGAAGCATATGTATTATAGAGTTTTCTTGTTTTCTTCGGTGCTTAGGCGGCAAAATGGGCAGACAATGTTGAAACTTATGGCAAGGTGTTCTGCACCTGCGTTGCCTCTGACGTGCAATGGAGATGGGCTTTGGCTGTGATGCAATAGCTTCCGTGATTACAATACGGGTGTCCGAAATGTGCCGCGAGCGAGCGATCGTTCCTCATCGTGCACTGAGATAGTGCTGACTTTTCGGTGAGAGACTTTGGAACATCTGACATGTTGAAACCCGTGCAGAGATATTTTGTTAGATGTTATGGGTGCCATATGACCCTAGTGTTGGTGTGCTCTATAGCCCCAAATAGGATGATGAGGTGAGCAGACTTTGGAGCGCGCACGAACACTGTCTCGATGTAATTTCATTAAGTATAGGGAGCTGTTTTCATATGGGGGAAGGAGTGCAGGTGGAGTGATTTATTTAGTGTATTAACTTCTGGACTATCTACGTCGTGTTGTTGTCCCACCTAGTCTCTCAGGGCGACCTCGTGACCTGTGCTTCCGCTAAGAAACACCAATGAGAGTGCGGGTGTGTGGCGGTGTCAGCCAATCACAGGGCGATAGGTAGCCTGAGCCGTTATCGGAGCTCTGACTGGGTGTGCCCGCCGGGGCTTAGGGCGCGTTGATAGTGATTGTGCCCGCCGTGATGTTTTGGGGCGCGTCGATAGTGATTGTGCCCGCGGCGATGTTTTGGGGCGCGTCGGTAGTGATTGTGCCCCGCGGTGTTTTAGGGCGCGTCGGTAGTGATTGTGCCCGCGGTGTTTTAGGGCGCGTCGATGGTGGATGTTCCCGCGAGACGTCGGGTTGAGCGCGTCGAGACGTAAGGTGCCATCATTGCGCCAGCCTGTACGGTACGTTATTTGCTATTGATGAGTTGATACTCTGTTTTGATTTTTATATCTTCGGGTTGAATAATTACTTTGATGTGATTGCTGGGTAATTTGTGGTCACTCTGTACGCTTAGTTGTTGTCAAAACTCGTTTTTAGGACACAGCAGCTTCGTTTATCCGGTTCTGCGTTTTATCTGACGCAATAAACCTGAAAAATGAAACTACTGCTGTTTCCCTCCCGGACCCCTGCGGGGCACTCCAATCGACTCTCAATGACGAAGTGAACATACTACCGAAATAATAGTTCTATCTCCACACGGTGAGACTTTATTTATAAAAGAATCACAGCCTGCCCAGGCAAACCCGGCTCACTTCTGAGAGGTCGGAGGCTCAAACAACTATCAGGAAGCATAGGCGGATCAAGGGGCCCTCCCCCCCCGATTGATCCCCAGCTCCTCCTGAAATGGTCAAGGCGCCCCTCTAGAAGGTGGATGGTGCACTCCCGAAATGTCATTTACTAGCTCCCACCCAGGATGCGAGAACCGGTGCTCCTGTGATAGGATTCGGCGCCCACCTGATAGGTTTTTCCGCTTAAAACTGGCACTCCTGGCCCCGATGGCGCACCTTCGACCATGTCCCCTCTCGATCGGAAATCCTCCATCCCCTTTTTTAGGAACCTGATAAGAATGCATGATATGAGGACTTTCGACTTGATCTGATGCGCATGTACTGAAAGGACTTCTTTGCATTTGTCATATGGTAATATAAAAGGGTGGATAAAAAACTAACTCCATCAAGACATCGTGCGGAGACGGTTTAGAAATGAACCATTAACTGATGTATTTTTGGCGTAGCCTCAAACTCGCTATTTTGAGTTCGAAGCCATGCATGATTATTCGGTACAGTTCGATACGTTTACTCTAAGCTTAAAAACACACTTACAGGTACTGCAAGACACGAAGACAACTAATTGGACATAAGCATCCATTCTCAGGGGCAGCATTGAGAGGGCGGTGGAGGTGGTCCTAGGAGCAGACGGCACAAAAGAAGCTACACCCGGCGATTAAGCAGCGGACTATGATTACCCAGATCGCCCCCCTTCCAGACGTCACGCGGTAACTTCCTGATACCGACTCGTCTGGTAGCCAGAGACACAATGCCATAAGTTATCTCGGCGGACGCTGGGTGAGGACGCGACGCTGGCCACGACCGTCATTTCTGCGGCGGGCACGATCGGTCCCGGGAGCCATGGAGGCAGCGGGCGGCCACGGAGCCGGCATGGCTGGTGTCGGGGGCGGGCCAGCGGCGGAGATGCTAGAGCAGGGGCATAGCCAAGGGGGTTGGCACGGACAGCCGCCCTCCCTCCCCTGAGGGCCCGAAGCCCCCCCCTGAGGACACGATTCTGTAACAAGCAGGGGTTTTTTACCCATAAGGGCCCTTTTGACGCTGTCGCAGGGACCCGAAAAGGCCCCCCCCTGAGCGAATCCTGGCCACGCCCCTGTGCTAGAGCGTATAGCGGCGGCGAGACGAGCGCAACCCACACACATTAACTTCCCGCAGAATTAGCTCCCAACGCGCTGTGGAAAGGGGTATTAAAATGATAAGAGCAATGAGTGGAGGTCACGAGGGTGGAGATCGGCCCGCTGGACTGAAAAGAATGCTTCCGTTAGTCGTGCGGAGAAGTAACGATGTTGTAACGGTGGCCACGCGAACATGCCGAGATGCTAGGTGGTGATGAAGAATACGGAGGATAGGTATTCTTCATCACTTGGTAGGTATGCTTAGGTATTCTTCATCATCCGGTTGTATCCGTCTGCGCCAGCATTTCACCGACTAGAGGCACAGACTAGAAGCGAATTCGCAGATCAAGCTACGCATTAATGGCTGTACTCAAAAACTTTTTGACAGCGCGAGTAAAGAACAAGATACACTGCACACTATTAGAGGACTTTCTGTTTGTTTTTTTAAGGTCGTTTTTTTCGAAACCGACAAAAATTTCACTACTGAAATTCTATTGAAAAGTTATTGAAATGCAGATTAACTGCCTGCGCAAAACGAAAAAGTGGAAAACGATAAAACCTTCCTAAAAAGCTGAAAATGTCCTAAAACGAGGAAAAGTAGTTCAAACCTCGCCCCACGGGGGCCATCGATGGCACCCCTAAGGTTGTTCGGAGTAACAGAAAAACGACGGGGCGCAGCACCGCAGCACCTCGGTTATCTCTCACACCATCATTTTCCCACCATCCCTGAAATTTTTACCCTGGGTCACCCAAGGACAGATCACTAGACGAGGTCAACCAAGGTTACCTCACTTCAGCTTTTGAGCTCTATAAGAGCTACATATCTTAATCGATTGTTTTGAAACTTCCTACACTTCAGGAACTCTCCAGGGTCTACATAATCTATATCTGGGATTTTTTGTTCCGTGCCTTGAGGTCAGGTCATGAGGTGACCTCTTCCATTGAAAGAGTATGGGGAAAAGCTGTCTGCTGATCTTAAAGTCACAAAAACGATTCCAAATGCTCAGTTTGCTCAGAAAAGCGTTCTTGGACACTCTTTCACGGATTCCAGAGGCCTAATTTGCCCCTTGACCTCTCCGAGGTTATCTAAGGTCACCAGGTTTCAAAAAAGTATTTTGACAATAGCTTTTTACCTAAATAAGCTGGAGATCTTAATTAAACATCATCGTGTATGTCTCATTACGGGCTTTCATTTGATATACGGCAATGTCACTTTCTGACGTTTAAACGCAATAGAATTAAACACGAAGGAATCAAGTAGCCCTTCTTTTAGCTATCTACCTATAGGATAACGCGGAAGGCTTAAGTGACTTCTAACGATTGATTATAGTGTATAGCAGGTGCGCTAAATGGCCCTAGCAGCTGGAGCGCCCTTAAGCCCCAACACACACACACACACACACACACACACACACACACACACACACACACACACACACACACAGACACACACACACACACACACACACACACACACACACACACACACACACACACACACACACACACACACACACACACACACACACGTACACACACACACGTACACACACACACACACACACACACACACACACACACACACACACACACACACACACACACACACACACACACACACACACACACACACACACACACTTTCTGACGTTTTGTGACCTCGGGTCATATTAGGTCACGAGGTGACGTCTGGAGGTAAAACCACTGGCGAGAGATCATTACGTTCCACATAGCGGAAAAAGGTCTGACATTTTCCTACCAAATATACTCTTCCAGATCTCAATAGCTCTAATGGCATAAGAGTTATGCCCATTGCCCAGTTTTCTTCAGCATTGCATAACTCAGTGAAAATAGCCTATCGTGACCTAACTTGATCTCTGGAGGTCAAACCATTGACCTGAGCGCTTAAACATGTTAAGTAATCTGTTACTAAATTCACACGAGTTTTCTAATGCACTTCGCAGAATTGCGCTGACCTCCATATTTTGGGAGTTAGAGGGGTCCATCGATAGCCTCCCGGTGGGGTGAAGGTGGCGCCGGGCCCCCGGTTGGGCGCGGGTTGAAGGTTAAAAGCGAAAGACCATTAAGTATGAATATTTGCGCTTTATGTCGTTTTCTTTTTTCTTTATAATTGTGTACGGGTGTTGCACAACTGTTTTGATAATTTCTGGAGTGGTCTTGAGAGTTGGGAGCGGTGAGCTGCGGTGTAAGGTGGTTTGATTTAAAATTGGAATTATTTTCATATGGATTTTGTACTCCAGGAAGTTCTAAAAGTGGAATTTTGCGAGCAAATGTACGGGAGCTATCTAAAAGCAAAGGTAAAATGCAGACTTGTTGAATTATTACTCATAGTCAGATTCTGCTCAAGTTTTTCTTGTGTCAGAGCTGAGTCGACTCACTTCTAGTTTTAGGTTACGTTGTCAGTCGACCCAATTGCTCCAACGTATGAGTCGAGTCAGAATCAGAGTCAGATTGTAAGCGGTGAGTCAGAGATGGGTCGACTCAATATCTTAATTTCTGAGACACCGGTGGTGAAATGAAATAAACTATTTAGGACGGAAACTGAAAAATGCTTCTCCGGCAGGTTTTGTTTTTGGTCGGTGTTGATAGCATTCTTTCTTATATAATTTGTTTGTGGTTGTTTTCTACCTGATTATTATTTTGGAGCATTTTGCATTGTTATCATGCGATAATAGATAGGTTATAGATAGGTTCATTTTCATGCAAAGCTCATTGAGTGTGTGAAGGACGACATATAATACTTGCCTATATGGGATGGGAAAGCCATGCACTGTCATTGCCTATAGATGAAGGAAACTTCTCAACACCTTCTCGGGCACATGGTATGCCGCTTACTCGTCTGCTGGAAGGCCTTATCCTGCTGCTACGCTGCTTTTACTATTCCTATAGTTTGATTATCCAGAAAAATATCAGTCTAACATTAATATTTGTGGTATATATATATATATATATATATATATATATATATAAGTAGTTCCAGAAAGAGATGTAATACAAAAAGAAAAACGCAAAAACAAAAAACAAAACAGTGAAAACAACGTATTTAAAGACGGAGGTCTATTGTTATTTGATCTAAAGTTATTTGATCCTTTGTTTTTACTTACTTAGGGAAACCTAGGAGGGAGGGAATTTCCCCTTCCCCGCACTGATTAGTACGTGTCATATATAACTTAAACGCACTACCAATTAGCTATTATATTTCACAGGCCTTTGACTGTTCAGTCGGGAGTCTGCCGTGTTGAAATGGTTACCCAGCATGCCTCTGCAGAACTATGGGGAAGGTGACACCTCCACAGCCACCCCTGTATTCATCTCACCGCTGAAACAGATTGTAAATCGAGCCTGGGAGAGCGCTGATCGGGCTCTGTTATCCGTGTTTAAGGCGGTCCGGCGTCCACGGAAACCGAACCAATTTACATGCGAGGCGACCGGATGCTCTACATATGGTAATCGTCGGCGCGGCATTACCATGTCGCAGGCTGCTAAATGGCCGGTTGTTTCCGTGTTTCGGCATTACTACAGGTAGCAGGAAGGTTTCCGGCACGTGCCGACAGTCATGTTATGTCGCCGTTCTCCCACCTGGTTCGACGCTGAGGTTAGGCACTCATTGCGAGAAAAGGAATCAACCTGGAATCGATTAACACCCGCACTTCGAGGGGGTCTGGCACTAACGCGCACTGGAGGGGGCCTGGTAGGCCCCCTAAGATCTCGGAAACTAAGAGGTGTAGAAAAACGCCACTTGGCAGGTGGGTGGGGGCTATAGTGATCTACATGATGACCAATTTTCATTGACCTAGGTCAAAATCTTCAAGGTCAAACGAGGTCTTAAAGGTCAAATATTGGCCATGCTGGGGATCGATTGGTAAATGCTGTGATTCTGCGGGAAAATGGCGGGAATAAGCTAAAGGCGGATAAGGTTCATAGAGAAGAGGTCTCAAAGAGGCTTCCTTACAACTTTTGGGTCAAGGTCATTCAAGGTCATTGACCTTTAAGGTCACAATATAGTATACTACTTATAATGTGCACTTCGACTAACACTATAGCCACTGTTTGGCGGGAAATGACGATTGACCTTTGAAAATGACCTTTGACCTTGACCTTTGACCTTGAACTTTGTATTGGGGTACCCTATCGATGACGTCATAGCATAATATATTTCCGACCAGGTAACGTCATTCAGCCGGACGCAAAGTGGTCAGTGACCTTGAAAGTGCAGATATGACCTTGACCTGTGATCTTTGACCTTGACCTTGACTTTCATGTGAAGTGAACTTGGCATATAATCCCGGTTATATGGAGTTATGACGTCACCACTCGGTCTCCAATGTAAGCTAACTGGTCCGACCGCGCATTTACGGCGATCTCAAAATGCAGGTCTGACTTTGAAAGCCTATAAGTCAAAAAATTTTCGACCGATTTTCAAAAAGTCTTCACCAATCGACGCGCTATTAAATTCTGTTAAATTTGGCCAAGTATCGTTTTTCGGCTACGCGCAGTTCTCCGGCCACCTTGGAAAAACAGGTGGGGGGCCTCCGAGGCCCCCTCCAGTGCGCATGTTAAAACGCGACAGGAATTAGAGAAAGATCTATATTTTATAAAAACGTCGAATTGTCAAGGAGTTGTCTTCCCAAATATATTTTTAGTATTTACAGGTTATTTTCGCGAACTTTAAATCAAATCCGAAACGGCATTGACAATTTCTTAAGTGCATGGAAAATAGCAAAAGTAAAATTCCAAATTTTTCAGATGGGCACCGAGAGGTCACTGAAGACGCTGAAAAGACAAACCTGTTGGACGATGGATTTGCAGAAAATTTACCATTCTGGAAGATCTGCTTTATCGTAGCGTTACCGAATACGGTTAAACACACGCATCGACGTTGGTGTGAGCCGCCTTCGCTTTGACGGGGAGGGGCGGGTATCTCCCCTACCTAAGATCTCGAGAACCACGCCAGATGGCGAAAAACGGTAAACGGTGTTGGGTAGCCCATCGACTTCTCTATAAAAGATATTTCACTTTTTCAGGTAATATTTAAGGTCACTTGAGGTCAAGATATGTCACCATAGGGATAGCATGTACATAAAAGTTTTCGGTCATTTCATCTGAACAAGTAACGATAGAGCAAAATGGTTTAGACCATTGGAAGCCTCGCAGCAAGATGAATCGAATGATATGTAATATGACCTTGTTAGGTCAAATCAGGTCAAATATGGGATTTGACCTCACTTGAGGTCAGGACAGGGTAAACTTAGGTAAAATGCATACTATTAGGACTGCAAAGATGAGACAAATTTAATCCAGTTGAAATACATGATCTGTCACTATCTATTACCAAGTCATCAAGTTAAAACCATTTTCCCATCTCTTTCCAATGTAGAGGTCATGGTTGGTACCTGACCTTAGATATTGATATTAACAAAAAAATACTGGAATACATTTTGTAGAACTCGGTGAGCCCAATATGTGATACGAGTTTCAATTGAATAGTTTTATTCTAACTTGATCAAGGTGAGGTCACTTGACCTGCACTGGTTACCTGACCTGAGTGACCGAATCGTAAATTTTGGTTAAAGCTGTAAAAATGATCAGAGAAAGGTATAGCAAGTATGGTGGCGCTACGCGCCGTCATTTTTATCCTGCCTCCGAAAAACCGAGGGGTGGGTACCCACCCGCGCCAATCCACGTGTCAACTCTTCTGAATAGATTCGAGATATCGGAAGGAACATTTAGAAATATTTTGAACGATCCAGTAGTAGGTATATAAGGTGTGTGGTCTACACAACGTGAGTGTTAGCATCATTAACCCTCGCCCCGGTGGGGGCATTTGAACACCACCCCCCCCCCAGGTTTTTTCCAGCGGCACTTCAAAACAACGGCGCGAAGCGCCGCCGTACTTGGCACACCTTATCCTTGATTGATTCCACAACTTTACAAAACATTTCAAGTTTGGGTAATTTCAGGTCAGTTTACCAGTGCAGGTCAAGTGACCTCACCTCAAAACATGTTTAAGGTGGCATAAGTAAAAAATGGGCAAATCTATTGGATTGAAACTTATAACACGTAATGGTCCAACCGAGTTCTACAAAACATGTTCTGGGATTTTTCATATCGATGACCTAAGGTCAAGTGCGGACTATGGCCTCTTCGTTGGAAATACATGGGCAAACCAGAAATTGGGGTTGTATTTCTGTAGATAAATTTGATATTACCTTCGTATTCTCCAAATCGAAGTATCCTGGGCCCCTTTCTAGGCTCATCTTGCAATTTTTATCTGTGACCTCTGAGAGGTCATCTGGAGCTACTTAAGCAGTTTTCAGACTTAGGTCAGTAGCTTTGCATGAAATAATGATACAGCTTTTATTTGTATACCATTGCGTTTGGATTTCTTTTGCGAGTCGATTGATATTCATATTGCTAATGCTAGGCAGGGGTCGAAAAACCTACCATTTTGGCATTTTAAATGGTGACAGCCCAAGGTGGGCAAGGTGACAAAATTAGCCGACATGTTTCCTTGAGACCAATAACGGAACAAATCGCCGAAATTAGCACCTGTAATATGAGCTCGTAATATTGTTCAACAACTAGAATAGTCCAGAAGTATCCATTGGTATCCTATTAGCTGCCACATTTTGCAGCCTGTGCTGGTGACACATATATGGTTTGACATTTTCAATGGTGACACACTGAACACTTTTTTGGCCCCTGATGCTAGGTAAAAAAGTAGCCTTGACCTGACCTGAAGTCAGATCATATTTGTTGTTGGACCTAGTATGGTCATATTATACATCATTATATTTGCTGTGACGAGAGGAAGCGAATGGTGCCTACAAAATAACTATAACTCAACTCTGTCAGATGCTAGAGCCCAAAAACTTTGCTCAAAATACCAACTTCTTTGCCTACCATGACCTCAATATTGACCTGAGCTAAAAAGCGACTGATTTAGTTTCTTTATTTATGTGCTATCCACCAGCGTTCGCGTTTTTTCGCTATTCTGCATAGGGGCCGAGTTCGAGAGGGGGTTCATGCAACCCCCCCACCAGGGCGAAGGTGGCTCGGAGGCCCATCGGGCGCGGGTTAAAGAGTGTAGGCATGAGATAACTCATTATCTTTGTATCAGGGCCTCGTCTAACATGTTAACTGGGGAGGGGCCAAGCCCCCCAGTCGAGCTAAAAAAATCCCACTGGGGGGCTGGCGCGGAGTGAACTGCAACTGCTACCTTTGCACATATTGAGCTTTCATAATTTAATCCGATTTATTGAATGGAACAGCAAACATCGGTAGGGTTTTCGCATAAACTGACAAGAAATTGTAATTCAACATCACTGAATATTTTGTTTAGCGGTCACATTTTAGGTGGAACATCTGTTTTAATTGGGTTGTGCATTGTTTTCCGAAAGGGACCGCGCGAGTTCAATCACCATGGTAACAGTTGGCTGTGTAGTTGGCGAGTTGAGTTTCTGCGCAGAGGCTAGCCAAGGGGGGGCGGCAGGACAGCCACCCCCCCCTGAGGGCCTGAAGGTCCCCGCTGAGGACGTAGGCCACGCGAAGCGCAGCCCGCCCGCACTATGCTATCTGACCAAATTTGAAATTGCATACTAGACAGGGCCCTCCTAAGCCATCTTCAGCACTCTATTCTGCAACAAGCAGAGCCCTTTTTACTCATCAAAACTGTTTGCAAAAAGATGTCCTGTGAACCACTGGGGACCCGGCCCCTATGGCCCTATCCACAGAAGGCCCCGTCTGGTGAGCTGGGCCCTCTTTAACCGATAAAGCCACGATGGCCAGCCGGACCATTTGGGCACCATGGGCCCAGTGCGACTCGCAGGCTGTCAGGACCCTGTCTATAGCCACCAGGGACCTGTCTGACCAGCTTGGGCCTCTTTCAGTGACGAAGCCATTGTGGCTAGTAGGGACCGTTTTAGCCCAAAGGGCCCACTCTGACGGTCAGGACTCTCTAACACAGAGAATCCTCTGAACTAGTAGTACTGAATGCTCTCTGCTGGGCTCTTTATCGTCAACAGGGCCCTCTTTGGTCAGCTGAGCCCTATAGATGCGTAACCAAGAAGCAGCTGGTGCGGCGGTTCCCTTTAGGACCCGAAGGGCTCTCTCATGGATAGCGTGTGGCGCGACCCGCCCGTATCATGATCCGTGGCGTGGCGTGGGACTTCATGTCCAACAGGGCCCTCATTACCCCTCTCCAGTACTCCATTCTGTGAAAGGCCGGGCTTTTTTGACCATCGGAACCCTGAAGGTCCTCTGAACCACTTACATCCTTCAAGGCCCTCTGTCAACAGTAGGGCCTTCTCTGGTCAGCTGAGCCCCCTTGACCGAAAAAATCACTATGGCTTGCAGGGCTCTTTGGGCCGCAGGGCCCACTGCGAGTCGTAGGGCCAGCTATAGCCGTCAAGGTCCTGTCTAACTAGCCAGGTCCTTTTTAAGTGTGGAGGTTATCGTGGCTAGTAGAGGCTAGTAGCACACAGCACCCACTCGGATCATCAGAACCATCTTAAACCAGAGAGGCCTCTGAACTAGTATGGCCGGCTGTTAACGAAAGGCTCTCTATCGCCAGCGGGACCCGATTTCCTCTGGGCCCTCTATAGAGGCGTAACCAAGGAGAGGCGGTTGGTGCAGTGCCCCCATGAGGGCCCGGAGGGCCCGCTCGAGGACGCACTGCCCCTACTGCACCATACTCTGGGGCCCGTCGTGGAACTTTAGACAGGGTAGAATAGACAGTAGACATGGTCATCTCAAGCTCTCTTCAGAATCAGAATATTGCTAGCAGGGCCCACTGCGGCTCACAGGGTCAGTTATGATCGTCAGGTCCCTGTATGGCCAGCTGGGTCCTCTTTAAGTGAGAAGGCCATCGTGGTCAGCCGGAACATTTTTTGCCCACAGCGCCCGCTCTGACTTTCAGGACCCTCTTTCACTACAATAGCGTTCAAACTAGTTGGCCAATCTGTTTTCCGCGGGGCTCTCTATTGTCATCAGGACCCTCTCTGGTCAGGTGGGCCCCCTACAGAGGCTTAGCCAAAGAGAGGATGTTAAGGCGACGGCCCCCTGAAGGCCCTCTCGAGGATGCATTGCCCAGCCGTAGAATTATCTGTGGCCGCCGTAGAACCTCATGTCAGATAGGGTACTCTCAGCCCTCTCCAGCACTCCATTCTTTGACAAGCTATTCTTTGACATCTTTTGACCTTCGAAACCCTCTGAAAAAGAGGGTTCTCTGAATCACTGTAGCCCCAGGGTCCTCTGTCGACAGAAGGACCCGTTCTGTTTAGCTGGGCCCTCTACAACCGATAAAGCCAATATGGCCAACAAGGCTCTTTGGGCAGCAGGGTCCAATGGGGCTTGCAGGGCCAGCTATAGCCAACAGGGCGCTGTCTGAACATCTGAGACCTCTTTATGTGAGAAGGCGATTGGGGCAAGCAGGGATATTGTTAGGCCGGAGGGTCCATTCTAACAAGGCCCCCATTAACAGAGGAGCCTTTGAACCAGTGGATCGATAGGACTCTATATCGTCAGCAGGGCCCTCTCTTGTCAGCTGGGTCCTCTAAAGGCGATATTGAGGGCCCTTTTGGCCCTCTAAGCCCACCATAGGCCTCTGTAGTTTGCTAGGTTCCTTGAAATAGCAAACAATTTTTACCTGCAAGGCCTTTTATGGTTAAAATTCCCCCTATTACCCATTTAACCTATAGCCATCAGGGTCCATTGTAACCCACAGGGCCCTCGCGAATAGGAAAATCCAGCTGGGCGCTCCTTTTAAGGGACAAATCGCCGTGTTTAGCATAGCCCTTTGTAGCCAGCCGGTCCTACTGTGCTATCAGAAGAATATATGTAACTATAGGAAACTTTGAAACCAGTTGAACCCATAATTGACCGTAGACCCCGCTATCAATGGAGGGGCCCTTTGACAGCTGGACACTTGTAAACAAATTCGGGGCATTCTGGTGTACTATACATGTACCCTGGTAGCTGCCATGGTGTACTACCACTGCGTGCAGGTCAAACACAAGGTTGCCAGAGGCCTGCATTTGACTAAATCCTGCAAAATTAAATCCTTCAAAATGCAACACCATAACATTTTCTCTCCGCAAAACACCCCTTCCTTACCACATAACTGCGTGATGCAACGCCCTTCGAACGTCGCTCAGAGGCTCGAGACCTCGGAATAATACTGGACACAAAACTCACCTTTACGCCGCATATTGATGCCATTATTGCAAAATCGCACACAATGCTGAGTCACGTCATACGCAGTATGCAGACTTCCCAGAGAAAGAGACGCCCTCGTTTCAACCACAAAGCATTGATTTGTGCTTACTATGCCCGTGTTCGGTCCATTCTGGAATACGGATGCACAGTATGGTCGGGAGCCGCTCGAACTCACCTCAAACGCTTAGAACGGGTTCAACACCAATTCTTAATCTAGCTAGTTACTTTCTCTGACCGCCCAATAGCCAGCATGGATTATGATTCTCTATTAGAACACTTCAAAGTACCTAGCTTAAAATCTGGCCTAACTCAACACGACCTGACATTTCTTCACAAGCTTTATCATGGAAAAAATAGATTGTCCCTGCCTGCTTTCCTCCTTCAGCCTACACATACCCCTGAGACCTTCGCGTGCTCTGACGCTATAGACAGTGCGCCTTGTGCGTGTGAACACGGTGCAATGTAGCATTTTTATACGAGTGCCTTCTATTTGTAATGCTTTTCTGAATTATTGTAGAGACGTCTATTTTTTCCATGATCCGTTGTGCTCGTACAAAGGCGGCGCCATAAAATTCTCGTCTTCCCTGGGGTCATTTTTACATTAAAAACTGTTGTGTGTGTACTTTGTGTATGTTTGTGTTATATTCGACTGCACCTGTAATTGAGCCATTTGACCTGTTGGTGTAAGACAAATACAAATACAAACTTTTTGGTCCTATTTTCGGCCCAAGTATAATACTAAGATCACGACAGATCAAAGAAGGCAACAAGCTACGGATAGCTTTTTTGCCTGAGCTTCTAACACCTGGGTTGAGTCAGAGTCATCTGTGAGGCATCGTTAGATGCCTAGATGAACCTGACCCGAGATTATTCAAACCTGAAATATTACGAAAACTTGTAAAACAATACAAAATAAAAGTTGTACCATGGTCAAGTACGGCGGCGCTCTGCGCTGCCATTTTGGGGTTCCCACGGAAAAACCCAAGGGAAGTGTTGAAAACCCCCTCCATTGGGCCGAGGGTTAAAAAAGCGCTGGTAATGAGCAGCAGTAAGCTTACACTCTATGATACATTTGGTCCTATACCAACACCACTGACTAGTCTGGACACGTATTTGAAACTTGACGAGCTAGCCGGTTCATTACCTATCAATATGCAGTCCGAGATTAGCTCAGCTCCCGGGCTGGCTCGGCAGCAGCGTGCTGGAAGCTGCCGTTTAACGACAAACAAGAGTGCCCTGAAGGTGTAACCCGAGTACCCCACGGCGGCTTAGGAGTTGCAAATAGCGCTGATTAATGAGGAAAAGAGACACAGATTCCCCATCCCAAGAGAGCTTCAGGCCAGGGTAGCTCAGCGTTTTGATCATCTACTTATACATACTAGTACTACTACTACTACTAGTACTACTATCTACTAATACTACTAGTATATATATATATCCCGCGCTTGGCCCGTTCAAAAATTTCAAATGATTCCATTGATGGAGCGCAGCCAGTCTGGCGCATAATCGTGAAAAGGTGCGGATAATTATATCATTGAAAAATACTCTACCTAAAAAGTGATGGGCTACCCAGGGGCAGACATTGATTGGTTCATACCCCCCCTTTTCCAGGCCTTCAATTACAGCAGGTGTAGACATGCGGGTGCCACGCTGCACACTTAACATTCACCCTGTTGGTGGTCTTTTTATCCTCCGGAGGTTTTTCCGAGGTGACTGGAAAAGTGAGACTCACAGTGTCGCTATGCTTGGTATAGCAGTTCCTTGATCCTTTGAGCACTTTTTCGGAGAATTTAAGTTAGGTACAAATATGCTAGGTCAGGTCACCTGGGTAGGTTGAGTGACCCGGCTAGTTCAAGTATCCTCATCCCCAAAAATATTCCAATTGTCAGCAGGGAGAGTATGTTAAGTCTATTGATCTGAGATACATATAAAGTAATGAGGCCACCGAGCACTGCAATATGTGACAAGATTTTTATCAAGATGATCCGGCGTTCGGTATAGGCCATGACCCTCACTGTAAAGCAATGGGGAAATTTTGAAACACATATTTCTCAGTACTCACGTCTCGGATAAACTGCAAAATTTCGAAATCTAGTAATCGTGATCCCATCCAGCGGTTGAAGCTGAAAAAATGGCCTGTTACCTTTAGCAGTTCATGTGGAGCCAATTAACTTTTTTATTAATTCACCCGATGACTTCTGACTCAACAAAGGAAGAGCTTTCGTTGTATCGTCATCGTATTTGCATTGCCGCCGCGAGTCAAATGGTGCACCTCATGATCACACGGGGTCAATTTGGGTACATTCGTTGACCTAAGGTCAGGTCAACCTTTGAATTTGATCTCGTATGGCAAAACCGTAAAGCATTCAGTTTGTATCGACGACGAAAGGATTGACATGGACACTCTCAATAAATTCAGTGACCCGCAGGCCAGCCTTTACGTGGCCCCAATCTGGTCTGGTTTGAACGGGTTGAGATAACTTGTTTTGGGCGCTTGTGTTTTATATCTTACCTTCAATTTTCTATATCAACCTCTAGTGGGCTCAAAACTGAACTGAAAAAAAAATTACTGAAGGAACCTGGATTGCATTTGGGACGAGCTTTCGATTTTTTTGCGCGTCTTAGCCCTCTTAGTTTTTGAGTCATAAGAGGATTTTTATCCCCACCGGACGAAGGTGGTTCGTACCAGCCAATGGAGCGAAGGTTTATAAGTCGACATGGTACGGGATCCCTGCCAAATTTCTGACTGCACCACTTGTGGGGTCATTTTATATTGCACCTAACGAGAGACCGGTACACTTGAGTACTTTTGCCCGTTTATGGAGCGGGTACCACCGTGTCAAAAATGAGAGATGTATACCGTTGTATCCCCGCCCCCGCGGCGGGGACCCACGGGGCTCTATGGTACCCGAGCCTGGAAGTAGACAATGAAGTCGCTAGACTATCCGGCCTCAATCAATAAACTTCAGTGGTTATTCACAGAAAGCGGATCACGTAGTACTTCAGATCATGGATGATTTCAGCCGTTTTTTTAATATTTTGGCTCTGGCTTAACACACGCATTGACGGGGGGCGAGTACCCGCCCCCCCTCGGTTTTTTTCTGAGATAGCAGTAAAACGGCGGTGTGTAGCGCTGCTGTACTTGGCATACCTTTTTCCTCATCATTTTACAACTTCTGTGAAAATTTTAAGGTTAGGTCATCTCAGGTCAGGTCACCAGTACAGGTCCAGTGACCTGGCCTCAAAAAAGTTTAAGATAGCATGAGTCGGAGCAGGGTGAACTTATTCAATTGACACTCATATCACATAATGGGCCCACCGAGTTCTCTAAAATATGTTCCGGTATTTTTGATATGGATGACCTAAGGTCAGGGACGAGGCATGACCTCTCCTTTGGAAATACATGAGAAAAATGGTTTTTACTGGATAACTCAGTCACGGATAGCGATAGAGCGTTTATTTTAGCTTCATTAGACTCGCCTTGGCTTTGTGGTTCTAATGATATGTATTTTATATAATTTGCCCTGACCTGACCTGACCTGACCTGAGGTCAGGTCAGGTCAAATCCTTGATTTGACCTAGCAAGGTAAAATTATATATCATTCGATTCGGCTTGCTGCGAGAATTCATATAGTTTAAGTCATTTTGCTCTATCTTTACTTGTTCAGATGTAATGGCCGAAAAACTTAATTTACATGTTATCCCTATTACGGCATGTTTTGACATCTCGTGACCGTAAATGTGACCTGACAAAGAAATGGTTTAAATATTTTCGATGGAGAAGTAGATGGGCTACCCAACGCCTTTTACTGTTTTTTGCCACCTACCGTGGTTCTCGAGATCTTAGGGAGACGGGTACCCACCCCCCCTCGTCAAAGCAAAGGTGGCTCAGACCTCCGTCAATGCGCGTGTTAAAAAGACTTTATGTTAGAACTATATATCCAGGCTTGCAATTGACAAGTATAAGTTCAGCAGTGCATCTGCTGTTTGTGTTTAGTGACTTCCCTGCCAGGAAGCTGGACGTGCTCCAGGTAGCAGGCACCTGGAATACCGGATCTCTTATCATTCAGGAAGCTGATGGGGTTTCAACCCAACAAAGGCCAAGTTCAAGAGGCTTTCCGATCCAAGTAGGCCTTAGCTGGGAAGATAAATAGGGTAGCGACTGGCAGGCTCCAGAGCCAAGTACTATCGCGAATAATCATAGATAAATACCACAGCGGTTGATGGTTTCTCTGGCGATGCGATTCGAGGCTGCACCCAGGATACAGACACCACGAGCAGCACCAGGGGCGAGTCCGGCCAGTGGGTTTGGGGAGGGCAAATCCATGTCAACTTAAAAAATTTAACGTAGGAGGCGCCGGTTGGTTGAATAAAACTTGTGCAGTGAATCTATTTTTTTACATCAGCTTCAGCTAAACGATCTATTCACACGAACTAGTCCCTCAAATAACCAAGCGCCGTGACACAACTTTTTTATACCAGATTACTTTGCATCCAATCGTGCTCGAAAAGAGGAAAAGACCCTCAGCTGGGCTTATTTATTAGCTTAATTTATACTACCTTCAAAGAGGTACACTCCAAACGAACAAAACTACTTAGAAATGTTTACGGATGGATCTGTCCAGCCCAATTGATCACCCAGGAAAGACTAGTTTGCTTTGGAGGTGAGTGATGGTGGGAGGGGCTGGGGGTGAAAAAGGGCTCAGTCACTACTTTTTTCACTTTGGGGGGTCCGGACCGGACTTTCCCCTGGATTCGCCCCTAAGTGGCACCAATCGTTGTTCTCTATTCCTTCCTCTCCCTCACCACCAGTCCTCTGGCTCATGCAATCGCTGACTTGCTTTAATGAATTGCGATAACTGTGTGCGGATGCAATCGCTGTATTCAACTGAGTCTCGAATCCGGTGGTCCTAGCCCAGAAGTGTCTCAGTTTTCACGAAGCCGCTCAAATGACCCCTCCTGAAGGCGTTCTCGATCAGTGGAGGCTTCGTCTTTCAGAAAACTGGCAGGGCACTCAAAGAGAAAAGGAACTTGAACAACAAAGCATTCCTCCCAAGCCGAACTCCTTCCAGGAAGCTTGAATCGTACTACACATTGACCCCGATGTTCTATTAGAAATTCGTCCCCGGATAGACGGGAGTCGGCAGTTGAGAGTTCCAGTTTTATATTGACTCTTCCGGAAAACTCCTAGACGACGGGTCTCCCACGACAACTAAGCTCTTGCGCCCTCGATCAATAATGTAGCTGTTGAGAGGGTCTCTCAACTTTCTAGGCCCTGAACTGGTAAGGCGTCCAGCCATAATTTTTTGTTAAACACGCGCTTTGACGGGGTCTGAGCCACCTTCGCTTTGATGGGGGAGGGGTGGGCGGGTATCCGCCTCTCCTAAGATCTTTCGAACTATGCTAGATAGCGAAAATCGGTACCGCCTGTCCCCCTCGATCGATGTGTTCGCTGCACAATCGGTACATTGCTGATATCAATTGGTGCTGCGGTAGCACAATGCAGGGAGGGTAGGGCTAGTTGTCATTCGTTACTCT
Organism: Lepas anatifera; assembly: GCA_034440635.1. NCBI lineage: Eukaryota > Metazoa > Arthropoda > Thecostraca > Lepadidae > Lepas > Lepas anatifera. The sequence goes on from JAOTON010000938.1 coordinate 427,235, forward strand.
AGAGGCAGTCCAGGACCCAATGCTACCTAAACTTAACACGCGCTTTGCCGGGGGGTGGGAACCAGCCCCCTCGTTTTCTTAGAGATAGCATAAAAGCGTAGAGTAGCGCGTAGCGCTGCCGCGCTTGGCATACATTTTTTATCCTTTTTACCACTTTTGTCAAAATTTTGAGGTTAGGTCATCTCAGGTCAGGTAATTTCCATCTTCCATTTCCCGATGTAGGCAATACACAAACAACTAAGCACCAGCAGTATGCATCATCAACGATGATCGTGACTTTCCAGGGTGTGTGTGTGTGTGTGTGTGTGTGTGTGTGTGTGTGTGTGTGTGTGTGTGTGTGTGTGTGTGTGTGTGTGTGTGTGTGTGTGTGTGTGTGTGTGTGTGTGTGTGTGTGTGTGTGTGTGTGTGTGTGTGTGTGTGTGTGTGTGTGTGTGTGTGTGTGTGTGTGTGTGTGTGTGTGTGTGTGTGTGTGTGTGTGTGTGTGTGTGTGTGATGGGAAACGAGTATGTGAGTGAATGTTTGGCTGCTCCCAGCCTTGCGATATTAGGCAATCAGAGGTTATGGTATAATTGAAAAGTTATGAGAAGTTGTTTTTAGCCGGGCTACTATGCCACGTGCTGCCAGCAGTGGTATCAGGTTTTCAGCAAGAGACTAGAATTTTACAACTAAAGGAGATGTGGCATCTTCATACGAGGATTCGAACTGAGATAGGCCTGTGATAGAACATGTCGAGAAGCCACTTGATCTATACTTCCTTTGCCCCAGAACTTACCATTCACGAAGAAACAATGCAACATTCACCCCCTACCGACCACGTCCTCCCTGGTGTGTTTACGTCTTATGAGCCAAGCTTAGGGAAGTGCTGTAAGTGTCTTCAGTAGGAAAATGCTGCATTTGTACTCGTTTTCGGTGCCGATCAAACAGGTTCAATCTGACACGGAGCTTTCCCAGCTCACACGCCGATTCGATGTCACGCTAATTTGGAGACTTTATTGCAGAGGAAAACGAATTATTTTTAGCCATTTTCAGCAGAAACTAGGCCAAATCCATCGTTTTCAACATATTGCCTCTAATACCGCCACCAGCAAGGAATTTCACCAATGTGCCAAATTCCCTTTAAGTCGGCTGATTTTTGGCTTCAACGCACACGTTGAAATCCGGGAAAAACCCGGCTGATGTCCGTGAGCGTTATAATCATGCAATTTCTAGGAATGTACGTAGTAACAGCGGTTGATTAGCTGAATTACTTTCCCCATTAACTGACGAGAAAATAGCGTTCGAACTAACCAGTCTTTCTAGGAAGGCTAAAGAAGCCAAGCGCTCACGTATGACACACTTCGCTCGTAGAAAGGCTAGTAGATATGTATTCGTTCTATTACGTTGTCAAATGTAGTGAGAAGGTTCAATTCATAGGCGCATGCAGAGAAGGGAGAGATGAAAGTGGGGCACATCTTTCCCCTGGTCGGACAACGGTGCCCCCTGGGCTGTGGATTTATATCTTGGGGGCGGATAGTTGGCCGGGCATCCGAATGAAACGTCAAAGTACTGTAAAGATGTCCTTTATGTTTTATTCTGAGGAATATTCATTGGTTTTAAACAGCTCAGCAGGTTGGTAGTGGGGCTAAAATCCATCTTATATTATACTATCATCTTCTAAAAGAATGATGATTTATATTGTTTCAAATTTAGGCACCTCCAATTTTTTTTAGTCCACACCCCGGGTGCCTCCAGACTGGACACGGCCACCTCCAGAAGCATCTATTCCAGCGCTCCATTTTGTTCTTCCCCTCCGCCCTCTCCCCCTTCCACATGTATAACCTTCATCCTATCAACAGACAAGTGGTATATTTTGTTCAAATGGCGTGCATCGTCAGGGTATGCCCCTTGCCCTGATAACTATTTTGGATTTGCTATTAAATATTGTCCTTCTACAGCTCATAAGTAAAAGGGGATGTGATCAGAATGACTTTTCTTCGTCAAGTTGTTCGAGCGTCTATTTTCGCGACAACAAAACCATCAGACAGACCTGTGAATCCAATTAAAAATCGTCCTATTCAAAACTGATAGGCGAAGAATGCCATGAGGTCCTGCATCTATGAAATTGATGCACCCGCGGTGAAGTTTTGTCGGGACACATCTTCTGTATTATGAAGGACCATGAAGAAAATAGAACGAAAAGGGCCACTAATATCCTATAATCAGGACATTTTACTCGAAACCTAACATACCTGTATCAGCATTGTCCGGAAAATTAATGTCCAGTAGCCGCATGTCGAGACAATACGAACATTTCCCACACAGATGCTGGAAATTCGGCCTGCTGAAGCTTACAGATACGGCACTAATTCACGCTGCATTTGGCAAGGTCGAAGTGCATAAGTCACTCATTTATCACAGGGCACCACCTCTATCAGCTTCTGCATGACAACGGTGGCCCACTTCATTCCAGGAATCTTCCGTTGGCGATATACCACTCTGTCGTAAATAGCAACCCCCACTAACAAGAAGACGAGCACGTAAAGATACAGCAGCCTGGGAGCATTAACCACCGGGCTAATAACCAGGTAAATTGCCATTAAAAGGACCAGCCAGGGCATCCACAGGGGCACACGGAAAGGCCGCGGCGCCAGAGGGCGCGTGCGGCGAAGAATAAGCAGTGCCACCATGGACAGCCCGTAGAACAGCCAGACAGTGAAGCTGGAGAAGTCGATGAGGGCGTTGATGTCGCCTGCAGAGATCATCGCCACCGCCACGACCATGTTGAAGAGGACGGCAGGTGCAGGTGTCAGGCGGTGACGCTGAACCAGTCCCAGGACGTCAGAGAAGTGTCCTTGACGCGCCGCCGTGAAGCAGATCCTGCTGGTGGTGAGGACGCCTCCGTTGACGGCGCCGTACACCGAGACAGCCACTCCGATGGGCACCAGCGCGGCCAGCAGGCCCAGTGTGTGCTCTGCGAACGTCACCGCTACAGCTGGAGAGGCCATCAGCTGCACCGGCGTCAGCACGGTCAGGTATGCCACGTTGACCAGCAGGTAGAGGAGCGTGACGAGGGGTAAGCCGACGGCGATGGCAAGCGGAAGGTTCTTGTCGGGGCTCACCAGCTCCTCGGTTAGAAAGTTCAGGTTGTTCCAGCCGTCATAAGCCCAGAGGCCGCTGTAGAATGCAGTGGCAATATCGCTGATGCTCGCGGTGCTCCCATGGAAGCCTGTGGTCAAGTGCCGGATAGTACCTTCTCCGGAGAAGAGAGCATACAGCCCCGCACCTAAGATCACAACAATCATTGTCAGTTTACTCATGGTAAATAGATTCTGGAGGTCAGTGGTGAGGCGAACACTGTAGCAGTTGACAAACGTGGCAAAGCAGGTGGCAGATACGGCTATCAGGTGAATGCTTAGCGAAGGCGGAGCACATCCATCGGTGAAGAACGGACGAATGCAGTACTCAGCGAAGACCAGGCTCTGGATGGCTGTGTTGGCGGGACGAGTGACGAGACACGTCATCCATGCGTACAAAAACGACGGCAGCGAGCCGAGGTAGTGGTGAAGAGGGCCAAAGCTGTCCAGGAAGAACATGAACTCTCCACCAGACTTCGGCACCACCGTGCCCAGCTCGATGTAGCAGAGACCGCCTAGGGTGGACAACAGTCCACATCCTAGCCACACACACAGAGCAAGAGCCACCGATCCGGTGCGCGCCAGCACGCTCTGTGAAGAGACGAATATGCCGGCCCCGATCATTGTGCCCAGGATGACACCAATGGCGGAGACTGGACCCACGACTCGCCTCAGTCTAACCTTTTCTTCTGGTCCAGATTCAGGTGCGGATGATTTGGAAGACTCCCGGCCCAGATGGGGGGCTAGCGGTGATGCTCTGCTCTCAGTTCTGGAGTCATATGTGGAGCTGGCTGGTGCTTCATCGCTTATGCCTGCCGTTACCGCTCTGTGTCGGCCATCATCATTGGTAAAAGCCTTGTTGTCCATTTTGAGTCTCTTCTTTCTGTGAAAAGTGACTCAAAACTAGCACTTAATGCAATATAAACAGTCAGCACTCAGCACCTTTACACTCCCTAGAGTCAGCGACTGGACTGATCCACTTATTCGCAGAAACTGCACACCAGGCGTCTCGATGTGGTGTACCCGATCCAGCACGGTATAGCAATGAGCACCAGAGCGGTGACCTCAAGGTCTTGTGCTGAGCCCTGTACAAGAGCGTGGCTACCGGTCAAAAGTGAGTGGGAATGCGAGGATTGTGAATGAAGCTTCAACTCTCTCAAACGGAAAACTATCCCTTCCGTCCCTTCAAGGCAAAAGCTCACCAGTTTTGAGGTCATTGTGATATCTTACACCTATTTCTGTTAAACTTTGAGCTCGTTCCAAAATTTGACTGAGCTGGAAAATTTGCGTGATTGAAAGTTGAGAGACGTCAGTCACTCCCCCGCTTTGGATGCCCTTGGCCCTGTGGGAATCAGTGCGATGGATATGTGCTATTCGATGCTGTTCCTGCAAGTCCGGGTCATGGGTTCAGACATGTAGTTCCCGAATTCCAGACTTGTTCTCCGGTTTTTACGACACGGCGCAGGGCAAGGGCGTGCTTTTCTGCTCAAGTTGTGGGAAGATACTCACGTGCTATTGTACGAAATGCATCAGGCTGTCGGAGTAACAGCATTTCAGAACCAAAGCCGGCAAAGACCTGAGTATAGTCAGCAGCTTCTCCTCCGGGAAGGGGACTGTGAGGGCTTCGCCACCCCACTTCCATTCCATTTATTTCCATTTCATCCAACTGGGATGGGACTTCACATTAACCCATATATGTAATATGTATACCGGTTGGGTCACAAGTGACCCAAAAACATTCAGCCACTGCTTCATCTTACAGAAATACCATAAAGTGGTTGAGCACGTGCACATGTACTTCACTGCAACACTTGGACATTTTGCCGTCAAAATAGACCGCAAACACGATCACTGAACTTGACAGCTTCGCTCAGAGCGTCTTTACAGGAGCGGGTGTTGTTGGTTCGGATGTCTGTCATGGCGCGGAGAGATAAGAAGCAAGCTAACTCATAGGCGGATCCAGGGGGCAAGGGGGCACGTGCCCCCCCCGATCGACCCTCGGCGCCCCCCTGAAATGTCGCTTCCCACCCCCCCAGGATACGAAAGTCGGCGCCCACCGATAGGATTTGGCGCCCACCTGATAGGTTTTGCCGGTCATAAGTGGCGCCCCCTGGTCCGGATGGCGCCCCCGGAAGGTGCCCCCTACCTTCGGCAATCCTGGATCCGCCTATGAGCTAACTTATGTCGAAAATTAATTTACAGTTACTGTTTCTTAGTATTTAACCTTCAGAACTATTGCTCTTGCCGTTGATGCTTTCATAATAAGGTCAATGGAGGTGCAATGCTCTTATTTTTTAAGTTAAATCTGTCTGGGTCATAAATGACCCACTTGGCAAATGTGTGCACACTGGGATGAAGAATTGATATTTTGTTCAAACGTTGCAGTTCGTTTGTAATGACTCAGTAACGCAGCTACTCTGTATCACACGCAGGTACATACACATACGATCATTGGCAGATCCAGGAGTACACTTTAGAGGGGCTAAACCAACGTTTTAGGGGAGCTAAATCGAAAAAAGAATCGCAAAAACATGGTATTTGAAAGAAAAACGGCCAAAATTGGGCCTTTTAGAGGACCAAAATATACCAATTTAGGCTTTCGTGAGGTCATGGCCCCTTTGCCCCCCTGAATCCGCCTTTTGAGTTTGATTTTGTTTTCTATGCTTTAGATTGGCTGCTAATGACACTTTCGACATCCTTGAAGTGGATGATGGGAATGAAACCGAGGAGGGAAAGACAATGTTTCAACCATCTGAAAACCCTTGTGCAAAGTCGGACGCTGATTCGAAAGAGAGTGACGTACCAAAGGGTATGCCGCATCACTTACCTAGGCATAGGCTAATCCATGAAGGTGCAAAGTCGGTAGGTGCCCCCATTGACCCTCAGCGCCCCCCCTGAAAGGTCAATTGTGCCCATGATGCAAAAGTCGGCGACCACCGATAGGATTTAGCGCCCACCTGACAGGTTTTGCCGGCCAAAGGTGGTACCCCCAGGAAAGATGACCCCCACTGGTATCCTGGATCCGCCTATGTTTCTAGGCTTATCGTGGCACCTGAAGCTGAGCTGATGAGATAAAATGACGACATTTATGAGGATGGCGATGGACACGGAGATAGAGAGTCCCTGACGTCACTAATTAGATTAACCTCCGGAAACAAAATGAAAGAAAAGTAAGATACAGCGACGTCTCTGGACTGATAGACCTTTTAAGAACCTCAAATACCTTCTACTGTTCCCGCCAATGTATCTTCCCAACAGTGGGACCAACGTGAAGGAGCATTGCCATTCTGCGTACAACGTATTCAGGACGTCAATGACGAGTTCCTTGACCTCGTCGTTCAGGAAACCAAGTGGTATGCGGCTCAGTACAACGTTTGGCGGTGGAATAAAAATGTTTGTGGTTTAACGACGCACCAATTGCAGGGGTCATATGACATCGGAAGGGAGAGCGGAATTAGCTAGGCTTGAGCTAGGGCAAGGCGCCAAATCCTGCCTCTTGGTGGGCTCGAACCGACAACACCCTGCACATACAGGTGCGACTCCCCCAGGCCCCTCGCGAGTGGAGCACGAGAGCTAACGAGCTGATGACATTCTGTGGAATTCTGCTCCTGTCCGGGTGTGTAGACATACCTTGTCGCAGGCTATACTGGAAAACTGATCCTGATCTCCGCAATGAGCTGGTTAGTCGTTCGATGAGGCGAGACACCCTCGACAAGCTCTCAGAGTACCTCCTCCTGGCCGACAACTCCAGGCTGGATCGGTCCTATCCGTTCTACAAGGTTTGATCAACTCAACAGGTCACCAAAAGCAATCAACCACAAGGCATAATGAATGCAGCAAAACAGCAAGAGGTTCGGCGGTGTGCCGTTAGTCTTTGTGCGCCAGCGTAAATGGTGGACGTGCTGGTGTCTGTGGGTGTCTTTTGTGTAAATAAATCCTACATTGCTTATCATTTCAGATCTAAAATACACAACACATTTCACAGTGCCTATTTGTATCAACCAAAGGCAGAAGATCAGCAGAGAAGTTGTGCCGCCGTCGTAATCCGTTCCTTGACTTTTTGACTACCTTTCTGCCGGTTGGGTCATTTATGACCCGGGTGCACAGTGGGCTTCCTGTGGGAATAATTTCTTATTATATTTGGTTTTCACGTTATTTTGACCAATCTGAACTTCCCCTAAACAAAAATCGAAATCAAAAATCGAAAAGGACAAAGTCCGGCATATATGGGTTAAAAGCGGTAGCATAAGCAGAATGTAACAAGGAAGCGCAACCCGATTGGTGTTCTGTTTTAAAATAAATATTCCACAGATATAAGCTACACAATGTTTCTCTGATTGCCACCCTTCCTTCCCCAACTCCGACCACAGACGTTTATAGGCGACAACATTTAGAGTATAGCTGAATTTCTGACGAGCTTATTGTGGCTGAGGTGGATCATATGAACATCTGGCACGGTAACGCAAGCATGTAAGATTAAATTCGCTGGGGTTTTGAATGTGGTGCCAAATTGTTTCTTAACACACGCCCCGCTGGGGGGGGCGAAATTCGCCCCCCACCTCTCGGTTTTCCCCAGATAGCTCAAAACGAAGAGGCGCAGAACAACGAAACTTACAGTACCTTATCCCTAATCAATTTTACACATCGGAACAAATTTTTGAGTCAAGGTCATGTCAGGTCAAGGAGCTATTCAAGGTCAAGTGACCCGACCTCAAAACCTAAAATTACGAGTTTGAAGTGGCGCCCAGGGAACATCAGCGAACCGATCAGTTTGAAACTTTCACAGTATGATAAGGTTATTAGGGTCTACAAATCTAAAATCTCAGAATTTTGATATTGTTTACCTAAGGTGGGGTCAATTTTTTGGTCACCCCATTAGAAGTCTATGGTGAAAAATAGAATGGGCTCGTTTTCAGTAAATACTCGATAGATAAAGCTGAAAATCCTCAAACAGTCTATTCTTACCACGATCTTGACCATAAAGTTGAGTTTTTGAGCATCTGACTTCTCAAAGGTCATGTCAGGTCACGAGAGCATAGAGTGATTGTTTTGCCAATAACTTTTCACTGAATTGAGATAAAGCTCCCATTTTGTTTGCATTGTGCTTATATTATCACGGGGATTCGATTAATTTGCAACATGACCATACCAGGTCACTCAATGACCCTGACCTAGACCGAGGTCGGGTCATTTTCACTATTTGACCTAGCAATGTCATACATCATTCGATTCGCCGCAATGAAAGCAACCCAATGATGCATAAATATTTTATCTAGCTCCCCTGAGAGCGGATCTAAAGATAGAAACGTACGCTGCTCTGTTGTAAGCCTATGGAACCTTCTTTGACCTATGCTGACCTCAATATTGACCTGACATAAAATTTCTCCTTATAAAATCTCTATATATTGTCAAGAGCTTTCGAACGCTGCCCGTAAGTTTCCTTTAGCTTTCGTGGGGAATGAGATACGGAGGGGGCGAAAAACGCCCCCCCCAGCGGGGCGCGTCATGCCAGGGACCCCAGCTGGGTGAGTGTTAAGGACATCACCACTTCCACAACTTTGTCAAATATTATAAGCCAAACTTTATAAGTGACGATATTGTCCGCCGTACACGAAGAACAGAAAAATATTTGTGCAATTTTAGTAACATATCTTATTTTTGTGGTTTAGATCGATCCAAATTTTGGAGAAAATACGGTCCACTATTTTGTTTATTTGTTTAAGCCACTAAAGACGATATCAATAAATTAGGCTCCCTCTTCCACCCTGGAAAAAGTGACTCATATCCCTTAACTGGGATAAGGTTAAGAACCGTAAATATCCCTTCGACAGATGGTCTAACCTGACTCAGCATGCAGTTATCGCATTCATTTTGACAGTTTATTTCTTCAGAACCCAGAATTGCATAAAGAAACCTAAATTGCGTAATCCAGCATAATCTGGCACCCTTTATGTTCATTGCAACATTGTGAAAAGTGGCGGCATTCAAATACATGTGTCTTCGATATTTTGTCATTAGCTAACCAGTTCATGTCTGGCAACCATATTCATACATTACTCGCCTACCCACACACCCATGGTTCGGTGACTCATGTACTGATGAAAGCCAATGTCAGAAGCCGTTGACAGAGTATGACGTCTTCTTTTTCTCTTCTTGATCGTCTTCATTATTGGAGCAACTATTTCACACATTCTCCCTAGATTTGACCTCGTCCTAAATAAGGCCACAATCGCGTCGCCGCAAAAAGGCACCTAACAGTTGTCGAACCTGGAACTGGACAGTCTCGCAGAGTGGTCTGCGCCACGACCATCCTTTCAGAAGGCATCTCACTGAGCGTTTATACGAGACGTCCGAATCGCCAACCGACTACCCGGCCAACCGGCCGGGCGGTCGCAACGGAACACAGGGTCGGCACAACGGCCCGTCTGGTGCCGGCGCGGTAGGCCATCGTGCAGATGAACTGGTGGTAAAACGGCGGTCTGGTCGTCGCCGGGCTCGTCCAGGGCACCCTTCCAGGCTGGCAGTGGCCGTGGCGGCGGCACTGGGCACTGGACGAACTGCCGAGTCGTGACCGGGGGTCTCCAAGTCACACCCAACCAGCCCGCCGACACGGTGACGTCAGACGGTCCCAGAAGAGCTGATGAAGTTGTCAGTGTGCCAGATTTACTGGTGCTCTGTTCAAGAAAATTCAGGGCATGGTCAGGCAAGGAGTAGCGCAAGGAAGCTACCAGCTTTAAATGCTTGAATATACTACAGCTGTGACAAAACCCAATCAGGCTACGACAGTCAATGATATGTCCAATAGTGCGACAACGCCGGGTTTCAGTCGGTATGTATCTTTAAAGACCTTCATACCATACGAATTCCACAGTTCACAACGCCTCGGTCACTCCAAGGATAGTAATTTAAGCCTGGCACTTTATTGTTCACGATCCGAGGTCCTATCGCGCACCGGTACGTCAATTTGTACGAATTAAGGCAGTCCATCGGTATGTATGGCCTGCCAAGAGGCAATTGACCATCTGGAATACAACCATTCGGTCAATATTCCCGATGCGCAGTCAATGGCGGCGAGGGCTGGCGACTTCTCCAAATATGGAGCTGAAATGCCTAACTAACCATTTTTGTGTAGACATTGGCACCACGGGGCCGTGCATTGGTATTGCGCGTTGCGTCTGGGATATCGGCTGTAGCACGGAAGTGTTATGATTGTTGCAACGCACAAATTTTGTCCCTCGTAAGCCATGAGACGTTTTGTATTATGCAGTATACTTTTTTGCTGTGGTACTCACTGACATTTTGTATCGCGCGTGGGGGCCGAAGGAATAGCTTTTTGTTTAGTGGAGAAAATGATTTTTTATTAAAAAAAACAGTACATGAAGGATTTTCTCGGTGATTAAGCACGTCCTTCCAGACACTAAGCCAGGTGTGTAATTTTAAGTTTCTTTCGGGATGCACGGGCAGTCTCACTCTTGATTTGACCACCCATTAACCCTATTTTGAGGACCCACAGTAAAGGCGCCACCTCCAGCTCATCACTGCCACCCGGACCACGTTGCCTTTTTCTGATGTATAGCGTCTACCAGTGAACTCCTAACTCAACAGCAGTGATCCCAGATGCTAGGTGCTGCCCCAGATTTACCAATGCCACCCTGCTTCATCGTCCTCAGGCTGCGCCTATTAGGGGCACTCCCAGCTCATCAATGGCGCCCCTGGTTTATTGGTGCCGCCCCGGATCAGAAGCACAGCCTTGGAATATTGGCTGAGGACCCTGGTTCTCCAGATCCGTCTCCGAATTTGCATCAGTGCCAGAGGTCAATGATGCCGGATCCGGCCCAGCAACGCCACCCCCAGACTCCTGATAACCTCCACGGATCTTGGATGTCACCCCCCGTTTACCGTCCGCCTCCTGGTCCATCGGTGCAGCCCCTGGTTCGTTAGCACTCTTGGATGTCACCCCCCCCGTTTACCGTCAGCCTCCTAGTCCGTCGTTGCAGCCCCTGGTTCGTTAGCACTCTTGGATGTCACCCCCCATTTACCGTCCGCCCCCTGGTCCGTCGGTGCAGCCCCTGGTTTGTTAGCACTCTTGGATGTCACCCCCCCGTTTACCGTCCGCCTCTTGGTCCGTCGGTGCGGCCCTGGTTCGTTAGACTAAACTGGCTCTCCTTCGTTTTAGTTTGATGGCATCCCAGTTGACCAATTTCGTATATTTGTTTATTGACGGTACCACTGGATCTTCAGTACTACTCCAGTTCTGTAGAGGTGACCTCTGGTTCTATCTTACCGCCCACAGCTTATTGTTGCCGTCTTTATACACCAGCGCTTTGGAGGAGGGAGGATCTGAGAGCTTAGGATCTTACAAGAACCTTATCAACATGTAAGATTCGAATTATTAGGTATTGACGCCATAGTCTAAGGAAATATGTATGGAAATTGTTATATCCTTAAATCCTTCGTGTATTCTACCCTGCTCAAATACTTGAGGCTGAATTCCCATTTTTAATGACCTGAGATAATACCCAATTGATACACATATGCCTCCGTCAGGGGCGGATCCAGGGGGTCCGCGGGGGCCGCGCCCCCCCCTCGCCGGTAGGGCGCCCCCTCGGCACTAAGCTGCCCCCGGGGGCCGCCTCCATTTGCTCCACATTTGCATGCCAAACGGAAATACTGGCGCCCCCTGGTAATTCCGCTGCATGCAAATACCACATTTTGACAACCTGCCCTGCATCACTGGCGCCCCCATGGTGCATCATTGGTGCCCTTATTTCACTCCGCCGACGCCCCCAAGCCTCTTCCACCTCTTGAAATCCCGCTAAATATCAACGGCGCCCCACTCTTCCCTACGTGCGCCCCTATCTTCTAGAAATCCGCTTTATATCACTGGCGCCTCCATGGTGCAGCATTGATGTCTCATTTTTGCTCCAGCGGCGCCCCCACGCGTCACTGTGGGCGCCCCATCTTTTGGAACCCCGAATGTACCACCGGCGCCCCCATTGGGCATCATTGGTGCCTTCGTTTCACTCCACCGGCGCCCCCAAGCTTCATCGTGGGCTCTCCCACTTCTTGGCATCCCGCTATAAACTATTGGCGCCCCAATCCTCACCACGGGCGCCCCCACCTTCGGAAAATCCGGTCTATACCACTGGCGCCTCCATGGTGCAGCATTGATGCATCGTTTTTGCTCCAACGGTGCCCCCACGCGTCACTGTGGGCGCCCCACCTTTTGGAACCCTCATGTACCGCCGGCGCCCCCATTGGGCATCATTGGTGTCTTCTGTGTACTTCACCGGCGCCTCACGCTTCACCGTGGGCGCCTCTGCTTTTTAGAGCCGCTCTTTACCATTGGCGCCCCCGTGGTACATCATTGGTGCCTTTTTGCCCAAATGGCGCCCCCCGTGCCTCAATGAGGGGCCTTCACCCTTTACCAGCCCGTTTTATACCAGTGGAGCCCCCACTCTCTCTCCCCACTCCCCACTACGGGCGCCCCCACCTTCTAACAATCCGCTCTATACCAGTGGCGCCTCCATGGTGCAGCATTGATGTCTTGTTTTTGCTCCAACGGCGCCCCCACGCGTCATTGTGGGCGCCCCATCTTTTGGAACCCCGCATGTACCACCGGTGCCCCCATTGGGCATCAATGGTGCCTTCGTTTCACTCTAACGGCGCCCCCAAGCCTCTTCCACCTCTTGACATTCCGCTATATACTACCGGCACCCTACTCTTCACTACGGGCGCCCCCATCTTCTAAAAATCCATTCTATATCACTGGCGCCTCCAAGTGCAGCATTGATGTCTTCTGTGCCTCCACCGGCGCCCCACGCTTCACCATGGTCTGTTTAGAGGCTCTTTACCATTCGCCCCGTGGTACATCATTGGTGCCTTTTGCTAAATGGTCCCCATGCCTCTTTGAGGGGCATTCACCCTTTCCAGCCCTTTTATACCAGTGGAGCCCCACTCTGTCTCCCGCTACGTACTACTACCCCACTCCCCTACCCCCCACCTAACAATCCGCTCTATACCACTGGCGCCTCCATGGTGCAGCATTGATGTCTCGTTTTTTGCTCCAACGCCGCCCCCACGCGTCACTGTAAGCACCCCATCTTTTGAAACCCCGCATGTACCACCGGCGCCCCTATGGTTCAAGTTCAAAGTTCAAAAACATTTATTCGAAAACACTAACACGGCTGGGTTATGTATGAGATTGGCACAAAAGCCGTAGCTTAAGTCGAGGTGCCTCTCTCCATATACAAAATTCACACATACACACACACACACACACACATACACACACGCACGTACACTAACCATCGGCTGTCAGATCGCTGGCCGCCGCCCGGGCACCGGGCGACCGGGGATCCCTTATCGGCGATGCCTGTCGCTGCGTCAGTTTCTTGAACTGAATCTTTGGGTACGGATGAGAAATGATTGAAATAAGTAGGTTATGTCACGCTCGCTGCCGGGACTCAGGCCACTGCCTCGTAGAAGAGTTTCGATTTGTGCCGAACGCTGTAATGTTTCAAAGTTAAATTCGAGTTTTTGGAATATGGATCGGAAAAGCAGTGTTCTATGGAGATCGTGTGAGGGACAGTCGAGTATGAAGTGCGCAACAGTTTCAGATCGGTAGCCGCAGGTGCATTTCGGGGAGTCGGTTAAACTGAATTGATAAAGATGTGAGTTTAATTTAGATGCACCAACCCGGAGCTGAGTATGAATTCGATTTCCCGTTTTTGAGCCTATAGCGAAGTATTTGGGTGGAGGCAGATGTCCGTGATATTTTGCAATCTCTCTTTTGAAGTTTTGTCTAGTTGTCTGCCTGATGGTTAGGGAGTGTTGTTCCAGTCTCTTCCAGTTTTTGGTACAAACGAGTTTCGAAATAGTTCTGTGCGATGTCTTAGTGCAGTTTGATTTTGCGCGTTTCTGAGGGTTCTTCCGGCGTCGTCCAGTCTTGTGGGAGGAATGATTGATCGAATGTAGGTAGGAACTTTCGAGGTTCTACCTTGTAGGTCGTGGTATGTCGTGAGTCGGTGAATTTTTCGTCTTGCAGTCAGAGATGTCCATCCGAGCTCTTCAAGTAACTTTGCCGTCGGTGTTCTCAACATTGCCCCAGTGATGATTCGGGCTGCTCGATACTGTGTTCGTTCTAGTCGCATTTCGTCTGTCTTTGTTAAAGGTCCGTCAATTATCGTATCACAGTAGTCAAAATAAGGTCTAACGTAAATGGTGTAAATCTGGTCAAGAATGGGCCGAGGTATGTATGAAGCAATAGGATATAATGGACCAAGTGCTCTGTTAACCTGCTTTATTACGTGATTAATGTGCTCATGAAACCTGAGGTCGTCGGACAAAATTACTCCTAAATGCTTGTGACTTGCGCTCGAATTTATTTCTGTTCCACCAAATTTCAAACGGGGTTTTGCTGCTTCTTGGCGTAGCGAAAAATTTTGCTGGACTGTTTTTGCAGAATTGTATGTAATGACCCACTCTTGACCATACTTGTCAATTTCGTCGAGGTCTCTTTGTAAGGTATTTTGAGTTGCGGCTATGTCGTCGGGAGCGTGAGGTATGTAAAGAGAGGTGTCGTCGGCAAAGAAAAGCGTCTCGTTGGTGGTTTTTGTCGCAAGTCCATTGAGGTACATGATTGCTAACAATGGGCCAAGCACGGAACCTTGGGGACATCCTGCGCTTAGTCTTTTTGGCTGAGATGCTGTTGGTGATGTTGAGGAAGGAGGTGATGAAGGAGGTGTTGAAGTAGATGATACCGGAGGAAATTCCCCAGGTGGGTCGCTCCCTATAACTACTCTTTGCTGCCTATCTGTCAGGTATGTCTTCAGCCAATTTAACAGGGGTCCTCTAATGCCAAAATCGTCTTCGCATTTTGAAAGAAGTCCTTGGTGCCAAATTTTGTCAAAGTATTTTGCTATGTCCAGATAT
Source organism: Lepas anatifera (assembly GCA_034440635.1). Classification (NCBI taxonomy): domain Eukaryota; kingdom Metazoa; phylum Arthropoda; class Thecostraca; family Lepadidae; genus Lepas; species Lepas anatifera. The sequence goes on from JAOTON010000938.1 coordinate 442,282, forward strand.
ATTGCCGTGAAGTCCAGTCCTTTGTCCAGTGAACTGTATAGATTGTGAGTGAGGTAGAGCAGTTGAAGTTGGGTGCTTTGGTGAGGGCGGTACCCACCCTGTCTTTCCGTTAATAAATTGTGGTCCGTGATGTGTTTGTAAATGCTTCCAAAGACAATTTTTTCAAAAATTTTGGAGGTACAGCTTAAGAGTAATATTGGTATATAATTTGTTGGGTCTGATGTTGAGCCTTTCTTCTTGTAAATTGCCCTGACGTTAGCGTATTTCCATGCGTTAGGGAATATGCCTTCTTGCAAAGATTTGTTGAAAAGTGTTGCCATTGGTTCTGCAATTATTATAGCTGAAAGTTTCAGCATTTTGGGTGGTAGTTCGTCGGGACCAGTAGATTTGGTTGGATCCAGAGAGTTCAATACTGCCAGTACGTCACGTTCTCTTATCACGATAGTATCAAGGGAAGGTACCGCCTGATCGTTTTGTAAAGTCGGAGGGGGTATCGGGGTTGAAGATGTGTCAATGTCCGTCTGAGAAACAAAGAAGTCGTTAAGGAGAGTAGCTTTGTCGTAGTCATCCTGCACAATTTGACCGTCGGATCCTATGAGTGGGGGTATTGAGGAATTTTGTGATCGTCCTATGATGCTACGCAGAATTTGATCATATTTGTGGGGGCTTTGTTTATGAGCAGTTAATTTCGCAGATTGGGCCATCAGATGGGAAGAGCGCAGTCGTAGGTTCAAGGTCGTGACAAGATTTCTTTGTTGTCTCCATAGAGTCCAATCCGTCGTTTTGTCGGTTCTTTTTGCGAGCTTGAAGAGTCTGTTACGTTTCCGGATGTTTCTTTTTAGTTTTTTGTTACCCATGGTGCATCATTGGTGCCTTCGTTTCACTCAACTGGTGCCCCCAAGCCTCTTTCACCTCTTGACATCCCGCTATATACTACCGGCGCCCCACTCTTCACTACGGGCGCCCGCATCTTCTAGAAATCCGCTCTATATCACTGGCGCCTCAATGGTGCAGCATTGATGTCTCGTTTTTGCTCCAGCGGCGCCCCCACGCATCACTGTGGGCGCCCCATCTTTTGGAACCACGTATGTACCACCGGCGCCCCCATTGGGCATCATTGGTGCCTTCGTTTCACTCCACCGGCGCCCCCAAGCCTCATCGTGGGCTCTCCCACTTCTTGGCATCTCGCTATAAGCTATTGGCGCCCCAATCCTCACCACGGGCGCCCCCACCTTCGGAAAATCCGCTCTATACCACTGCCGCCTCCATGGTGCAGCATTGATGTCTCGTTTTTGCTCCAACGGCGCCCCCACGCGTCACTGTGGGCGCCCTACCTTTTGAACCCTCATATACCACCGGCGCCCCCATTGGGCATCATTGGTGTCTTCTGTGTACTTCACCGGCGCCCCACGCTTCACCGTGGGCGCCTTTGCTTTTAGAGCCGATCTTCACCATTGGCGCCCCCGTGGTTCATTATTGGTGCCTTTTTGCTCAAATGGCGCCCCCATGCCTCACTGAGGGGATCTTCACCTTTTACCAGCCCGTTTTATACCAGTGAGCCCCCACTCTCTCTCCCCGCTATGTACTACTGGATCCCCACTCCCCACTACGGGCGCCCCCACCTTCTAACAATCCGCTCTATGCCACTGGCGCCCCCATGGTGCATCAGTGGTGCTTTCGTTTCACTTCACCTGCGGACCCCAAGCCTCATCGTGGACTCTCCCACTTCTTGGCATCCCGCTATAAACTATTGGCGCCCCAATCCTCACTACGGGCGCCCCCACCTTCGGAAAATCCGCTCTATACCACTGGCGCCTCCATGGTGCAGCATTGATGTCTCGTTTTTACTTCAACGGCGCCGCCACGCGTCACTGTGGGCGCCCCATGTGCTGAAACCCTGCATGTACCACCGGCATCCCCATTGGGCATCATTGGTGTCTTCTGTGCACTCCACCGGCGCGGCGCCCCCACGCTTCACTGTGGGCACCCCCTGCTTTTTGGACCCGCTCTTTACCTCTGGCGCCCCCATGGTGCATAATTGGTGCGTTTCTTTTTTAATATCAAACGGCGCCCCCATGCCCCATTAAGGGGGTCTTCACCTTTCAACAGCCCCTCCTATATCACCCGAGCCCCACTCTTATGATGCATTATTGTTGTCTGCTTTTAGTTTTATGGGCGGCTTCCCCCCGCCTCTTTCCACCATCTTTTGACACATCGTTCTGTATCACTGGCGCCCCCATAATGAATCATTGGTGACCCCGACTTCACAATAGGCGCCCACATATTTTTGCTGATTGCTTGATGAATCATTGGTATCTTACTTTTGCTCTATCGGCGCCCAACCACATCCCCCACCACGCGCCACTATGGGCGCCCCAACTTTTGACAGCATGCCCTGTGCCTTCATGGTGCATGATGGGTGCCTATCGTTAGCTCCATGAATGCACCAACACATCCCTGCCAGAAACCTCATGCAGCTTCTCTTTACTTTGAATTTCTTGCATCCCAAACGTGGCCCGTTGTCTTACCAGCGCCTCCCCTTGACAGCTCCCACAAATTTCACTGAATGCGAGTACCCCCAAGCTGTATCACCGGAAGCTCCAAACTTCAGCTTCGGTGTCTCCTTGATTACCAAATTGCGCCGTCAGCGCTCTTCCCATGCACTGTCTTCTCCTCCCTGTTGCTCAACCATTGCCCTGTTCGTGTACCCCCCTTCTACCCTGTTGTTACCCTACCAGTGTCCCTATGATGGATTATTTGCTCCCACAGACGCTCCACTGACGGTTCCACGCCTATGTGCTGCAGGCGCCCCTTGCCTGCACCACCGGTATCCATAACTCCAGTCTCGGTATCGCCTCGGTGAAGTATCAGCGTCCCCCCGATGCACTATCACCATTACCATCCCTTGCCCGAAAGCCCAAATAACTAACTGACTAACTCACCACACTTCCCCCGGCTATAGACCACCGGCGTCCCACAGGGTGTACCACCGTACCTCACTGAACTTTTGGCACTCCCATGCTGCATCACCGCTGGACTCATTTATATACCTAAGCACTCCCTCATATATCATGCCCCCGGGTCACTAATAGGCGTCACACTTCAACGTGGACCACCCTCATCGATTTTTTGACGCCCTCTTCTTTGTGGTTAGGCGCCCATATTTCACGATTGGCCGCCCTTTTCAGCTCTAGAGCGCCCCACTGCAACATGGACCACCCGTGCCTACCTTTGGCCGCCCTCTTCTGCATGATTGTTTTCCTGTTCTCCACTATTGACCGCTCCTTTGCAGATCTAGGGCGCCTCACTTCAATGTGGACTCCTCATTCACCTCCGGACGCCCTCTATTTTATGGTTGGGAACCCCATTGTTCACGTTTGGCCACCCTTTTTCAGCGCTTGGCGGACCTCTGCGACGTGGACCACCGTCATTTACCTACAGGCGCCCTTAACTTTGTGACTGGGCTCCCCGTTTTCACAATTGACCCGCTTTTCAGCCCTAGGATGCCCCACTGCAACGTGGACTGCCCTCATCCATTTTTAGCCGCTCTCCTCTGTATCATTGCGCGCACCTTCTCCACTGCTGGCCGCTCTTGTGCAGCTTTATGGCACCCCACTTCAGTGTGGACTGCCCTCATTCACCTCTGGCCGCCATCCGCTTTGTGGTTCAGAACCCCTATATCATGATTGACCGTCCCGTTTAGCTCTAAAGCGGCCCACCGTAAAATTGATCGCTCTGATCCACTTTTGACTGCCCGCTAGTGCATGATTGCGCGCCCATTTTCCACAATTGTCTGTGCTTTCTTAGCCTTGGGGTGCCCCACTTTTACGTGTACCGCCTTCAACTTCGGATGTCCTCTACTTTGTGTTCGGTTGCTCCAATTTCACGATTAACCCGCGCCCCACCGGGGGGTCCGGCGCCACCTTCGCCCCACCGGAAGGGGCCATCGATGGCCCCCCTCTAACTCCGAAAATATGGGCGTTAGCGCAAATCTGCAAAGTGCAATAGAAAGCTCGCGTGAATTCAGTAAGAAATTACTTCGCATGTTTTAGTGCTCAGGTCAATGGTTTGACCTCCAGAGGTCAAATTAGGTCAAGATCGGCTATTTTCACTCAAATATGCAATGATTAAGCAAACTGGGCATAACTCTTATGTCATTAGAGCTATTGAAGCCTGGTAAAGTACATTTGATAGCAAATTGCCTGTATTTTTTCCGCTATGTGGAACGTAAAGACCTCCCGCCAGTGGTTTGACCGCCAGAGGTCACCTCGTGACCTAATATGACCTGAGGTCACGAAAGGTCAAAAAGTGACCTTGCCGTATATCAAATGAAAGCCAGTGACAAGACAAACACGATGGTGTTTGTTTCACTGCTCTAGCTCAATTAGATCAAAAGTTATTGTCAAAATACTGTTTTTGACCTCCAGTGACCTTGGATGACCTTGGAAAAGTCAAAGGGCAAATATGACCCCTGGGATCCGTGAAAGGGTGTCCAAAAACGTTGTTCTGAGCAGTCTGAGTATTTGCAATCATTTTTGTGGCTTTTATATCATGAAATAGCTTTTCCCCATGCTTTTCCAATGGGAGAGGTCGCCTCGTGACCTGACCTCAGGGCACGAAATCGAAAAATCCCGGATATACACCTTGTAGACCCTGGAGGGGTCATGAAGTGTAGGAAGTTTCAAATCGATCGACTTTGAAATGTAGCTCTGACAGAGCTCTAAAGTGAAGTGAGGTGACCTTGGTTGACCTCGTCTGGTGACCTGACCTTGGGTGACCCGGGGTAAAAAATTTCAGGGATGATGGGAAAATGATGCAGTGAGAGGTAGAGCCCTCAACCGCGGTGCTGCGCCTCGTCGTTTTTCTGCTATCCCGGAAAAACCTTAGGGGGGCCATCGATGGCCCCCCCGGTGGGGCGAGGGTTAACCGCTCTTTTTCAGCCTTAGGGCATCCCACTGCAACATGGCACTACCATGGCACATGGACAGCTCTCAGCTTTGAGTGGTAACAATTGCCCCGAGTTCTTTTAATACATGCTTTGGGTATCGATTGGTGTCATTTTGCTCCGTTACCACGCAGGATCCCCCAGGGTGCATTCATGCCCAGCCGATGTGTGGACGTGTGCCCGTCCAATATGTGGTTGTGTTGACTTTTGCAACAAGAACATGCTACGAAGGAATAAAGGGGACTGGTAAAAGTAATGTTTCTTGTGAAGCAAATTTTGAGCACATATACCAATAGCCTTTAAATGTGTTTAAAAAAACATTCCGGGTCTATTGATAACCCTATAAGCTGTTGACTTCGATCATTTACTTATTTTGCCGAGGTGTTTTTTTCGCAGTGCCACTAATGAAAGGCTGTTTCCAGACAGCAATGCGAAATTCCCACGTCATCTGTGTAAGAAAAACATTGAGAGCTCGGCAGAAGGCACCTGCATAATTTTGGATGCGTCCTCTCCCACCTGTTTGTAAACAGCAAAAAGTTTCGCCTTATGTAGAATATTATGGATTTATCACTATCCACTCTGCGCAGACAGGGTAAACTGCAACGACTGGTTCGCAAAATCTCCAAAGGCCGTCCCTGCGTAAATTCTGCTTCAAAACGTAATCCAGGTAGAAGTTGCCCTGTTTACTTGTTGCTTATTTAACTAGAAGCACTTTGAGAAATTCTTCCTTTTCTTGACAACGTGTTTTTTTAAATCGGCACTTTTTCAAATGGCATCACAAATACGCAAAATTAGCATCACAAAGATCCATGATACCAAAGGCTGATCCCCAAATGGTAGTCTGACCGCCCCGGAGACTTCGCTTCCCCCTTATCGAAATCCTGGATCGTCCATGTACCCAGCCCTCTCGGTTGTTGATCAGTGATAGATAAGCTCGGTCAGTGTTGGTCAGGTGCAATCTCTAACATCATCACCTTGGATAGGTTGAGTTTGCGGCCGGTTGATAGAGCTGGAAAATGCCTAGGTGATCGGGGAATGAGAGTTTATTGGGTGATGGAACTATAGTAGGGAGGAACAGAAACGTAGTAAAGGGGTGGGGCGGCTAGCACAGTCGCATGAGAGGCACCCGAAGGGAAAAGATCGCGCGAAGGGCAGCCGGGCTACGCCAATCTATGACCAACCGTAAACCTCGGGGACCAGCATGACTTGCTGTTACAAGCGTGACCCTCTGCGGCAAGCGACACCCTATATGTGACCGTCAGGGTCCCCAAGGGGCAGAAGAACACTTTTTAATCAGCTGGGTCACCTGTTTTCAACAGGGCCCTCTGTGACAAGCATGACAAGTACATCATTCCGTGGTCGGCAGGGCCCAATGCAGTCAGAAAAGCCTTCTGTCTGCCACCGAGAAACCGAGAATCCCCTCTGTGCCAGCGGGGGATGCTGTGACAAGTAGGGCCCTCTACGGTCGGCAGGTCCTTTGGGACCAGGAGTCTCCTCGTTATCAATAGGGCAAGCTTAGGTCAACAAGGATCTCTGTAACTAACAGACCTTTCGGTCGCAGTCAGGGCCATGTCTTGCCAGCATGTTTTTTTGTCGGACAGGGCGATACCCCCGGTGACCATAAGAGGACTCTGTATCGTAAATATATATATTTGGAACTGAACGCACAGTCTATAAAAAGGGTACTCCGGGACCAACAGGTCTTTCCGTGCCCAGTAAGGCCTGCCATATTCTTGTGGAAGGTCATGAGGTGACCTGAGGTCTAATCGGGAAGTCGCTGGGCCCCCTGCATCCAGGCGGGTAACCATCCATGACGGTCTTTGACTGCTGTGAGTGGGACTGGTGGGACCCTTAAATCCATTAGGATCTAAATCTGCCAGTTAGCGAACCCCTGGAGAAAGCCGAAAAGTGTACAAGTGTACACTGTGAACTACTTTGAGTTCACTTTGGTCAGTCGAGGGTCCTATGTGGCTGCCATAGCACAGCGAAGACAGGCCAACGGTCAAAATCTGGTTATAGCTAGTTATAGTTCCTGCAAAAATTTAGGTGGATGCCGTTGAGGGAGACACAAACACATTTTTCCGAGTTGATCGCTGATGTGGAGTATCACTAAACTGGGCCTTTGCTTGGGGCCGTATTCTGATGCCGAGAGTACATAAGAATGGGCGCACGCACGTCGATATTTTATTCTGATTTCCAGCCTGCACCCACACTGCGCAGGTGGGGTCAAATCAGCATTGTGATCGTAGTGCGCACATTAGATCGGTATGCTGATATTCTGCGTAGACTAGGTCGGTACTGGTCCCTGTGCATCCCGGGTACGCTTGTCCTACGTCGAGCGTGGCTACGCACGGAAGAAGGTCAAAATACCACATTGGAATACGGCAAGTTGCTTGTCTCAGTCAAGTCTCAGGAGGGCATTATATTAGAATATAGCCTTAGAAAGGTTTACAATAACTGGGGTCTTGAAGTAAGCCAAGGTCCATGAACTTAAGTAATAGATCCTTCGTGGCTGGCTAGCTCAGATTGAAGGGAACTGGGATCACTGCTCTGACCTAGTGGTTTATTAGACCCTTATGGCTAGTTAAGGCCCTGTGTGCTAATCATCATCATATAAGCAAAATCAGTAGTCCATGTAACCATCATGGGGCTTCCCAAAGTGTATCGGGATTTGATCTGACATGTCCAGTAGAAACCTAATCCCCAATGACAAACATAGGCTCATTTAACGAGACGGGCCTATTCTAAACATTCGTTGGTCTTCTTCAAACTGTTTAAGGCTTCTGAAGATAATTTTGATCACTGATTGGGGAGAAAATAGTCCCCCATGCAGTCTCCCCGGGTCCCAAAGTGTCTTTACTAACCGTGGGTTCCAGTGCACAATAAAATAAGCGCCAAAGAGATACATTCACTTTTTACCAATCCTGAGATGTATTTTAGATACATTCAAAGCCATGATCTTTCCTCATTTTTTTAAAAGAAAATATGAATCTAATTACCTCTTTGACCCTCCGGTTTTTCGGGCGGCAAGAAAAAACGGCGACGCGAAGCGCCACCTTACTTGGCACACCTTATTCTTGATCGATTCCGCAAGAATCCCCCAAAATTTTTGCTTGGGTCATCTCAGGTCAGGTCATCAGTGCAGGTTAAGTGACCTTACCTCAAAAAATGTTGAAGGTGGCATAAGTAGGAAATGGGTGAATCTATCGGATTGAAACTTATAGCACATAATGGCCCCACCAAGTTCTCCAAGAAATTCCGGGATTTTTCATATCGATGACATAAGGTCAAATACGGACCATGACCTCTCCATTGTAAATACAGAGGAAACAGAAAATGGTTTGTATTTGTGTAGATAAAGGTCATATTACCGTCATACCGACATACCGACCATATCGTCATACCGGTCATACCGGTATCATACCGGTATCATACCGGTTATATGATACCGTCATATTCTCCAAATCGAAGTATCTTAGGCCCCTTTTTAGGTTCATGTTGCAATTTTTGACCTGTGACCTCTGAGAGATCATCCAATGCTACTTAAGCAGTTTTGAGACTTAGGTCAATAACTTTGCATGAAATGATGATACAGCTTTTATGTTTATACCATTGCGTTTGGATTCCTATTGCCAGTTGATTGATAGGCATATGGACTATGCTAAGTCAAAAAGTGACCTTGGCCTGACCTGAAATCAGGTGATTTGTGTTTTGACCTAGTATGCTCATATTATACATCATTCGATTCGCCGTGACGAGAGAGAGCGAACAGTGTCTACAAAATTATTATAACTCAACGCTGTCAGACGCTAGACTTTGCTCAAAATGCCAACTTCTTTGACCTGCCATGACCTCAATGTTGACCTGAGCCAAAAAGTGACTGATATAGTGTCTTCATGAATTTGTATGAGCTATCCACCAGGGTTCGCGTTTTTTTCGCTATCCTGCATAGGGGACGAGTTCGAGAGGGGGTGTTCAAACACCCCCACCAGGGCGAAAGGTGACTCGGAGGCCCACGGGGGCGCAGGTTAACTGATTCAGTTCACAAAAATGCTTTAAATGGGAAAAGAATACAAAATTTGGCGCCCCCAGCCGGCCTAAAAATGGCGCCCCCTGGCCATGAAAGTGGCCCCCCCAGCGCTGTGCCCCCCTAGCGAAAAATTCTGGATCCGCCCCTGGCCTCCGTTTATTTTTTAATGAGATATTTACATAAATGACGCCATAACAGGAAAAATAATGCAAATTTCATGCAAAATATTATAGTAATGCTTACCAATGCGAGTCAAACTGCTTAAACTTGGTGAAAATCGGATTTCCAAGAACTGCATAGCCTAATAAGATAATCACAAAACTTAAAATAGCAACTGTTTTACATATCAGATGACGTATTGTGGCCTCATCAAATCTGATACATTACATATTTTATGCGAAGAGATATATGTATGACGTCACTCTGTAGGGGTGTAATAAGCATATGGGTCCTCGAAAACACATTTCCACATTAATATTTGATTGCATATTTTTATTATGTGGTTCATTTTAAGTTATCTGGCCAAAACATTTGTGAAAGCGTAAGTTTTATAGCAAAAAAATATGAACACATATTACACCAAGCATTGTTGATGACATCATAAAATCTTAACATGGGTATAGAAGCAATTAACCAGTCAATATTTCTATATAAAAACGTTGTGAAAACTTCACTCTCCGTTGCCGAAAATATGAATACAAATATAAAAAGTGCAATTTTAAGAGTTGCAACCTTATGAGGTTACTGCGACGTAATGGGATGAACTATTTTTGTTTGGCTACATTTAATACGCGCATGGACAGAGGGGGTGGGAACCCTCCCCCTCGGGTTTACGGAGATAGCATAAAACAGCAACGGAGATAACATAAAATATGCACATAAATCTACTCGCAATAACAGCCCAAACGTAATGGTATCAAAATTATCATACCAGCTTTATCATAATTTACTGCAGAGTAAATTATGGGCTCTTATCTTATTGTGACCTCATAGCTGAATAACCTTAGGTGACCTTGAATGATCTTGAAATTATGGTGGTCTTTAGATCTTTCGAGCAGTTACAGGTCATTGATGCCCGTCCGATTTTTCCTAGGTCGCTCCCGTATATTCACTGTCCCTGGGCTAGTTTGCCGCTCCCTGCCGTGACAGATCTAGGCTTTGGTAAGAAAGAAGTCTCAGAGGGCGGGGCGGCCCTTACAACATTCGGAACGTAGTTTATGCATTTCATGGGGTATCATGGGGTAGTGCAATTTCTCCGCTGTTTTCAGGGATGGGGCTTCAAAAGTCTAACCGGGAGGTAACGAAGAAAATTGGGTCAAAGATGCGCCAATGTCTGGAGAGGAGTGTCAAATGTTCGAACAGAACTCTGCAGTGGGCAATGAACGGATGATGGCAAATATTAGAATCCGCTGGAAAACAGAGCCATCTGCCAGGACCACTTCGGTCAATTTTAAGGTGTCAGACTGCACAATCGCTGCATTTTAACCCTCGCCCCACCGGGGGCCATCGATGGCCCCCTAAGGTTTTTCCGGGATAGCAGAAAAACGACGAGGCGCAGCACCGCAGTTGAGGGCTCTACCTCTCACTGCATCATTTTCCCATCATCCCTGAAATTTTTTAACCCGGGTCACCCAAGGTCAGGTCACCAGACGAGGTCAACCAAGGTCACCTCACTTCAACTTTAGAGCTCTGTAAGAGCTACATTTCAAAGTCGATCGATTTGAAACTTCCTATACTTCATAACCCCTCCAGGGTCTACAAGGTGTATATCCGGGATTTTTCGATTTCGTGCCCTGAGGTCAGGTCACGAGGCGACCTCTCCCATTGGAAAAGCATAGGGAAAAGTTGTTTCATGATATAAAAGCCACAAAAATGATTGCAAATACTCAGACTGCTCAGAACAACGTTTTTGGACACCCTTTCACGGATCCCAGGGGTCATATTTGCCCTTTGACTTTTCCAAGGTCATCCAAGGTCACCAGAGGTCAAAAACAGTATTTTGGCAATAACTTTTGACCTAATTAAGCTACAGCGGTGAAACAAACACCATCGTGTTTGTCTTGTCACTGGCTTTCATTTGATATACAGCAAAGTCACTTTCTGACCTTTCGTGACCTCAGGTCATATTAGGTCACGAGGTGACCTCTGGAGGTCAAACCACTGGCGGGAGGTCTTTACGTTCCACATAGCGGAAAAAGTACTGGCAATTTGCTATCAAATGTACTTTACCAGGCCTCAATAGCTCTAATGACATAAGAGTTATGCCCAGTTTGCTCAATCATTGCATATTTGAGTGAAAATAGCCGATCTTGACCTAATTTGACCTCTGGAGGTCAAACCATTGACCTGAGCACTAAAACATGCGAAGTAATTTCTTACTGAATTCACGCAAGCTTTCTATTGCACTTTGCAGATTTGCGCTAACACCCATATTTTCGGAGTTAGAGGGGGGCCATCGATGGTCCCCCGGTGGGGCGAAGGTGGCGCCGGACCCCCGGTGGGGCGCGGGTTAAGGGCGTTTAGCACGCCTTCAGTGCCAGAAATGGACACACGCACCACAAACCTAGGTGATCAGCAGCTGATCGCTCCTCCGCCCTCCCTCCTCCGCTCTTGGATCCACCCTAGAACTAATTACACTTCAACATGAGGATTCTGAAAACCGAATGATCGAGCCATCAATCCATCCAAGGTGTGCGGCACTCTATGCAGCATTGCTCTGCTGCTATCACACACAGCAGTGTGAGCGGTAGGACGCGACTCCCATGTGACTGCGCTGATTATGTGTCTTCGGACTCCACCTTGTCTCATTTCCTTGGACGAGCCATTGCTTCAGGTCTTCGCAGCTCTGGTGGGCAGCCGCTGCAGCCTGAATTGGGGTAATTGTATTGTCTCGGTCTGGCACGGTGTGGCTGAGTGTGGCGCAGTTCACATTTAGGGAGCCCCTCAGCAGAAGCGAGCGACTTAACCCGACTGCATCGTGCGACACGCACCCTACAACACCCGGCAAATGAGATAGCTGAAGCTAATCTAGCAGCTCTATCGAGAAGATGTCCAAACTAAGCATGAATGAAAGCCTGATGTGGGCGCAGTCACTGAGCTTGTTTCGAATTTCAGAACTAGGCAGCGCCAGTCGGTGTTGGGCTGCGCAAATATTCCCCCAGCAAAGCCAGCAACTCTGCAAGCGAATCACGCGTGGGAGCTGATTTAGATGATTGACTCGTTGCTGTAAATAATCAAACTTTAAGATGTTTTTTTGGAAAATCGTGCCAACAACATCGCACTCGCGCTGTTTGTTTATGTTGATGCACCCCACATGATTTGGACCAGCTTGTTATTTGCGATTCTGTGTGCCAAATTTGCACTTAGGATCAAATTTGCATTCAGCGCTCGGTAAGAGTGATATGGTGAAAAACAAACAGGATGACATGTGTGCACAAATGACTTGTGCATAGGAGGATGTAAGATTTTGATCAGGAGGGGTGCACGGACAGAGGCATCGATTTAGACCTGAGGGGCGCCTCTTTTGGACGGCGCAATCTACCAGAGAATCGCCAGATCTTTTCGAGGGGGCACTGATATCTGCATCCTCTAGCATATGAATATAATTTTTAGGGGTGCCGAGGTCATTTTAGGGGCTTAGGCTCAATCGAATGGTAGCACGTGGGCCGATACCCCCTGGAAATTCATATCAGTTCACATGGATTCGCGAATGCTTGAAAAATTCAGGAATATACCAAGGGTAAATCTTGGTAATACCACCCATGGAGAAGACGCTGGCTTGAATATTTAAAGTGATAATTTCTGTTTTCTAAAGAAATTCCTAAAACAAATTTAGCACCAGAATTGGATAGTGATACCTCCCCTTTCAGAACAATGCCCGCTCCTCACCTCCAGGCTCCTGGTTTCTACAGCCTTGCAGCTTGTTGTAGAAATGAATCGTTTGGATGGTACCATCACTATTGAGCTGTTAAGGAGACAGGGTCGAACGACTGATTCTTTAAACTGAAAGATCCCAGCATTTGCGGTCATGTGGCATCCTTTTCATTTGTCATCTATAACCTTCGAGAAACTCTTCCTCGAGATATAAACCTAGTTCGCTCTTACGAACCTTGCATGCAGTGGCAGATACAACGAGGGATAGGGGCTCAACCCCCCCCAAATGTCAGTGTCCATAGTTAATGCATAACCGGAGGCTATTCCGGGGCAACGGCGGGGAAGTCGCGAGTCCCCCAGCCCCCTCCCCAAATTTTGTTCTTGATCCGCCACCGCTCGCATGCCTTAAAAACTTTCAATTAAAAAGAACATCACTCACATTCTGGGTTCAACCAAGATTGAATCTGATCACAAGGTCAATAGCTCTAGGGCGATTCAACTGCCCGCTCTTGTCCGGGCCACGGCCTACCAATTCTGGGAGTGTGAACTGGAAAGGTTGTTGACAAGCTTAGGCATCCCTCTTCCTTTTAATAACGTCATCCTCATTTGAGTGTCTCACATAAAGAGGTTTGTTCTAATTGCCATTTTCGATTGGCGACAGCCTTATTTAATCGAACAGGTATCGAAGAGGATGCCAAAAAACATATGAGTATAAATAGATGGTAGGTTTTCTGGCGTCTCTGTACAAACCCTATCCTCCTCACAACCTTTGTCACTGAATGATTGAGATTTTGCTGCTCATTTTATAAGGAAATGCTCCATCAGTTTTGCTACGCCATGTAAGCCCGCAAAATTTATCCGCAGATAGAAAGCGCATGCAGACGCTCCACCAAACAATAATTAAAATAAGAATCCGTGTGGTATACACCAATGCCAAAGAAATGAAAACTGCGTGCAGTAAGATTATATTAACACGCGCAGTGACGGAGGGGTTTGTACGCGCCCCCCCCGCTCGGTTTTTTCGGAGACAGCAGAAAAACGGCGGTGTGTAGCGCCACCGTACTTGGTATACCTTTTTCCTCATCATTTTTACAACTTCTGTGAAAATTTTAAGGTTAGGTCATCTCAGGTCAGGTCACCAGTACAGGTCAAGTGACCTGACCTCAAAAAAAGTTTAAGATAGCATAAGTTGGAGCAGGGTGAACTTATCCGATTGAAACTCATATCACATAATGGCCCCACCGAGTTCTCTAAAATATGTTCCGGTATTTTTGATATCGATGACCTAAGGCCAGGTACGAGGCATGACCTCTCCCTTAGAAGTACATGAGAAAAATGGTTTTAACGGAATAACCCAGTAACAGATGGTGATAAAGCACTTATTTTAGCTGCATTAGACTCGCCTGGGCTTTGCAGTTCTAATGATATGCATTTTGTATAATTTGACCCTGAACTGACCTCAGGTCAGGTCAAATTCTTGATTTTACCTAGCAAGGTCAAATTATATATCATTCGATTCGACTTGCTGCGAGGATTCATATAGTTCAAGTTGTTTTGCTCTATCTTTACTTGTTCAGATGTAATGACCAAAAAACTTAATTTACATGTTATCCCTATGACGGCATGTTTTGACCTCTCGTGACCTTAAATGTGACCTGACAAGAATGGTTCAAATGGTTTCGATGGAGAAGTGGATGGGCAGCCCAATGCCGTTTACTGTTTTTCGCTACCTACCGTGGTTCTCGAGATCTTAGGGGGAGCGGGTACACGCCCCTCCCCGTCAATGCGAAGGTGGCTCAGACCCCCGTCAATGCGCGTGTTTAAAGATGGAAGGATCCTGTAAGGTATCGTATCTTAAATGTATCTTACCTACTTGAAAGTAGGTAATTTGGTTGAAATTATCGTAGTCGAATATCTGATTAGATGCCGGTGTTAGGCTGCTCAGTGTGGATTTTAAAACTTTTTCCGAAGTCTGGCTTGTTGATACAAGCTTAAGAGAAGACCAACGAATTCCTTAAGTGGGATTACGCATCCCACTCATGAGATCGTACTTTCACCACAGTCTATTCAAAAGATGAGTCTCTTGATGATCACTAGATTCCCACAGTGGAAGTGCATCTGTACAATGTTGTGAGGCTGTAGTAGAGAGCCCTGTAACTGTTCAGATGAGAAGTTTGGGCCTGTTTGGTGAGATGCTAGGGCCTCTTCATCTTTGAAGGGCATTCTGCCCTTGGATTTGGGTAAGCATAGGATCCTCATGGACTAGTCGCGGTGTGCTCCTACCCTCCGATTCTGAGGAAAGCCTGTTGTTGGGTGCTATGATAAGGCAAAAAGATGAAGCCTGCCTTATTTTTATGAGGGTAGGAGTGCTCGGTTTTGGGTCCTTTCTTTTGTCCTGCAAAGCCTCATAATGAGGCATGGCTCATCTAGGGCATGGCTAAAAAAACTAGGGCATGGCTCATCAGCCCTCTCAAGCACTTTTTAGTGTGGACTCCGGTCGGAGACAGACGCTCTAGCATTTTATCACTCAACAGCAATTTCACCCAGGACCACCTCTATTGCAAATATAATTAAAGTTTTTTTGTGAATTTAAACATCCTCGAGTATTTGCGTCTCAAAATACATTGCAGGCTATCATTTCGCATTTCGCTGTCAACAACAATCCGTAATCATTTCATAGATCAATATATTGTCACAAACATTACAAAATACAGAATATGTGTAGATTGTCACGACATTTATAACCTTGAGCTTACTTCTGAAAAGGAGGAGCATCAGATTTCTCTCAGCCATCACATCACCTTGGGTATTAAATTGGACACTGAAGTTTGGTGGCCATCATTGATGTGCCAGATAGCATCATGCATAAAAGATGGCCAAACAAGTGAATTACTTTTTGTTTTATTGTTTTTCATACCGTAAGTATCTTCTGACATACATTTAATGAATACCCTCGTCATGCAAAGAGTGAGATCACTTTCTATCATTTACTGCATATGAACGAATTTAATTTTTTTAGAAATACATTCGGAATCGTTGCAAAAATACATGTGGCTTAATTTTAAAGACATAATTAATATAAAGCAAGTATTGTTTTCTTCCTATCCTCCTATGATAACTATGGCCATATATGTAATATTATCTATGCTATGACGTATCACATTTTATTCAGAGGATTTTTTACGAACTTGTTATAGTCTGGCATAAAAGTCACTTTTCATACGCAAAACGTCTCTTGTTATCACATCTAGTTATCACGCGCATTGATGGGGGCGGGCACCCGCCGCCCCTCCCCCTCGGGTTTGTCGGAGATAGCATAAAAGCAGCGGTGCGTAGTGCCACTGTACTTAGTATACCTTTTCTCTATTTTTTACAACTTGCTTTCAAAATTTTAAGGATAGGTCATGTCAGGTCAGGTCACCAATACAGGACAAGTGACCTGACCTCAAAAAAGTTTAAGATAGCATAAAGAACAGGATGAACTTAACCGATTAAAACTCATATCACATAATGGGCCTACCGAGTTTTCTAAGAATGTTCCGGTATTTTTTATATCGATGACCTAAGGTCAGGTACGAGCCATGACCTCTCAATTGGAAATACATGGGAAAAATAGGTTTGACTGAATAACTTAGTAGCGGATGGTGATATATCATTATTGTAATTGCATTAGATTCACCTTGTCCTTGCGGTTCTGATGATATGCATTTTACTGAATTTGACCATGACCTGACCTCAGGTCATGTCGAATCCTTGATTTGACCTACCAAGGTCATATTATATATCATTCGATTCGGCTTGCCGCGAGGATTCATACTGTTCCAATTGTTTTGTTCTATCTTTACTTGTTTAGATGTAAAGACCAAAAATCTGCATTTACATGTTATTCCTCTGACGGCATGTTTTGACCTCTAGTGACCTTAAATGTGACCTGACAAAAAAATTATCCAAATATTTTCGATGGACAAGTGGATGGGCTACCCGACGTCATGTACCGTTTTTTGCTACCTAGCGTGGTTCTCGAGATCCTAGGGGGGTACCCGCTCTCCCCGTCAAGGCGAAGGAAGATCAGACCCCCGTAAATGCGCGTGTTACATGATAGTTATTCATCTCTGAATTGATGCACAGGTCTGTTTCAGCAGTTCCAAAATAGTGGAACGTGACCCCATTTGGGGTAACGTAGCCACTCCGCAAGGGTAGAAGAGCTAATCTGAGGGGTAGCGAATGCCTTTGAAAGATGGGCATGAGTTTTATGCAAAGCAGCTTTCTTAACACGCGCAGTGGAGGGTGGGGTTTCCGAAAGTGCACCCTGCCTATTTTTCTGAGGAGGCCGGAGAACAGTTTGCAGCCGGAAAATGCTACTCAACTACATTTGAGAAAATTTATGAACGTGTCAATTGGTGAAAAAGCAAAAATCAAGTGATACATTTTATACGTATAGGCTTTTAAAATCAGAGATATACTTTGATATCATCGAAATTGCGCAATCGCACCAGTTCCCCTGCCCTGCAGACTGAGTGGTGACGTAATACCGTCATATAATCGAGATTATGGGTCAAGGTCACCTCATATGAAGGTCAAAGTCAATGCTCCTAGGTCAAGGTCATACAAGCATTTTCAAGGCCACTGACCCCAGCGTTGCGATCCGATGATATTACTCAGTATGACGTATGTTGTGCTATGACTTCATTAATGATACCTAATGTCAAGATCAAGGGTATTTTTTCTATATATAGCATTACAAATGGCCTAACGTGCCATCAAACTCCAATCCTCAAAGGCCTTTTTCAAGATCAAACCCTCATTTCCCGTCCAAAGGCTGCTATAGTGCCAGTCAGTCATATTGCACATTGCGGGGAATATGAAATATGGTTACGTCATAGATCAGTGACCTTGAAAGATTTTGGCCTCATACATTCAGAGCAAATTGTGTGGGACCTTCTTTGTATGACTTTGACCTGCTTTTTGTGTATTCCCGGCTGCGTGACGCAAAATCACGGCATTCCCTAACAGGTCTCCAGCACGGCCCAAATTTCACCTTTAAGACCTCGTTTGACCTTGAGGATATTGACCTAGGTCAATGAAAATTGGCTAAAATGTGGACACCATGACTCCCACACCCCACTGACGGGCATCTTCTCTCCTGGTTTCCAAGATCTCAAAGGGGGGGACTTTAGGGCCCCTCTACTGCGCGTTGACGCTGGACCCCTTCTCACTGCGCGTGTTAATACTGAGTGTTTGATGGCACCATACCTTCAGAAGGCTTTCCGAGAACTGACGACTTTGAACACGTCAGGAAAAAGTTACTGCGAAGGCAGAAATCATTAGCTTGCACGAGGGCGTGACACTCAGGACATATTTTCTGCGAAACAAGCCATCAATATTTCTTAAGATGATCTTTAGCGACTTTCAAATCCTCTCAATTCATACCAAAAAAAGATACTGCCATTCGACACAATTCATCTGCCTGTATCGGCTTCCACTGGGAACCATTCATCTGTTTAGATGACGCTGTCACGTAAAATCATTCCCAGCATGGCACGACGGGTGTCAAAATTCAATACACCCTGCAGCAGTGCTGGTACACAAAATGGCGTTAAGCCACCGGCTGGTCCGAACATTAACCCAAATCATCTTTATACAGCAATAAACATTAAAAAGCACAGTCTGGGTGATAACAATCTGTATACACTTCAGATACATCAGGATCAGTTCACGGACCTTGGATACATGAGCAATCCTAATCAAGGAACGGACTTTAGTGGGGGTATGTACTACCCCTGCTACTAAGTGCATACCATCACAGGCCTGTTGCATGAGTTGAAAATATGTTTTTGACGTCAATTGTATTTAAGCTTGGACTTATGAACGAGCTTTTGAACCGTTCCACGGATAAATGGGATAGGCGCGACGAATAAAATAAGCAAAATAGGTGCAAATGTCGCTGCTGTGACGCAACCACACGACAAGCCCTGGTAGAAAGAAATAAGCCACCACATTTTTAATTAAAATGAATAATTATTATCAGCCACACAACTTCTATTTTTATTATTTTAAACAAGTAACTAATATGCAATGAATCATGAGGATCTCATTCCGAGCTTTTTGAATACATATCAAGGAATATTATTTTAGCAAGCCAGCACGATTTGGACTTGCCCATTATTTTTCTCTTCAGGGCTGATCACGACCGGGTGGTACAAACTTACAAGACATACGGCTGTATGAGTTGATAAGTTTGTTTTCGCGGTCGGTGCGTTAATAGTACGTACTGCAACTGCTCATGTATCCGAGGAGTGATTTACCAGCACTGGCAGACCAGTCTGACTTCAAATCTAAAATCCTGACTAAACTTGTAGTATCACAGGTAACACATATTCATACATGCAATAAGTACGCAGAAATCGAAAACAACGGCGTTCATGTAAGACTAATGTAAGACGGCCTGCAAGGACTTACTGAAAACCTTATGAGAAACAAGTATTGCGCTGCGTATATCTTAGAACTCTTTTAACATTTGCTCTTTGGCACAGCGGCACGACCAAACAGGACCCATTTCCATCCTTATTTTTTCTTTGAAAATAAACAATGTTGGGAACGGAGTTGGCATCAGACCTGAATCGGACCTTAAGCCAAAGCACACTATACTGTCATCCCGCCAAAGATCGGAAAATATTGCTTTAACATAAAGAAGACACGCACCATGGTGGATTCCCTATAATTTGTTGTAACCTGAAACTAATCTGCAATAGTTTATATTCTTTCAAGTGATTCGCTGCATCAACCTTCCTCTCTTTGCTTGTGAGAGCTGCGAACAGAACTGTCATCAAAACATTAGCTCAATACACTGCACATCTGAAACAGGACATAAATGAATATCATTAAGATCGCAATGAAACATTAAAAATATGGGCATTATATTTGAACTATCCGTTAAATGCCCAAGATTTGCTGACATGAGGCGCGGAATGCAGCACAAACTATGTCTAGGATCACTAATAAATTTATATTTCGAACACTTCTCGGGCGGCTTGCTTTTTTGCAGTCCCCTAAAACATAAAAAGGCTCCCAAATCAGCGAAACCAGGTGAAACAACTTTTTGGCCTTCTGTTTACCGAAATAAGTGAAGAAAATGTCACGTATATACACTGATATTATAACAGTATTTGTGAATGAAATAACTCAAAGTAAGAATATGAATAACAACTCCGTTAAATGATACATATCAACGCAGTGATATAGACCGGTCCTCATAAGTTCTCTTGCTTTTCTCGCTTTAACATTATTTCTTTATCAAATACAAAATGTTCAACATGAACAAAAGTGAGCACGGGAGCCAACACTGGTGGAATTCTGCTCTCATAGCCAAGTATATTCTGCTGACTTCCGGGAACGGCTAAAGAATTCTGCCATCCACTTTATTCGCGCTGATGAAAAGTGGCCGCACTTTCCACACTCATGGTGGCTCACATTTCACCACACATATACACACACACACACACTACGTCCACAAAACGGTGGCTTCCGACACGGAGTCGGCTCTCATTTGTCCCCGCCCGTCCGGTCGCCGCCGGGTTAGAACTGCGTGGTGAGGTGACTGCCGGCTACAGCTCCAGCAGGCTGATGCGGAGGCGGAGAGCTGAGCGGTCGCCGGTGCCGGCCCACGGGCAACGCCGATCCCTGCAATCACATCGTCCTCAGACTCTGGTGTCGTCGATACGCAGAAAATTCATATGTTGAAATGCGTTTTATACTGAGAAAGTATGTTGCCGCCTGAAGCGCTTATCTAGATCTAATGACATGTTTCCGGCGTAATATTTCGAAACGGTTGTCCGGTGTGATATTTCGAAACGGTTGATCTCAGCCTGTTGTAAGTGGAAGATCGGGGGAAGGAGCTGGCGGTGAGTCTGTTTACAGGCCCCGGAGGCTTAGGTGGAACCCGTATCCTATAAAACATTTCTCAGGAATGTTCATAAGCCTCTTCCATCGCAGCGATATCCCAGAAACTCGTCAAAAGTTTGCAAATGAACCAGGTAGAAACTGACTGGTTTTCGAGTGCTGATGTGAGTGTAATGATTATATGTAAGTTGATAAGATACATGTATACTGACAAAGTAAATACTGTAGCAGTATACAATGTATACTACTATATTCAAGGTCTGGCTACACTATGACTGATAATTTGATATTTGATCTATCTGATTCTGACGAAGGACTGTGCCAGAACATATAATCTAAGAGCATTTTATATCCAGGATTTGACGAGACCGACCAGTATTGACCTTGTAAAATAGAAGCCGAGTCCCACCTCTCAATTTCGGAGGCTTCACCAGACTAACTGAGGCGGAGAACTGTTTTTCGAGGATGAAAATGGGGGCAATTCCATCTCTTTCCAAGGCCACTTTGATCTATAGAATCGCAGCTATGCTTATAAAATGCATACGTATCACAAGAGAAGAAAGCATGCTATACTTATACGGAAAAACCCACGAGGCAAGGTAAGACAAAAAACATTAAGAGATATGCTGAAAGCCAAAAACAACCCTACAAACAAAAATATGCAGAAAATAACTTTCCAGATATATCGATGATTTTCAAAGGTTTTAATTGGAAATGGAAAACAAACGACTGATATTTGGGTCTAGAAAACGTTTTAGCTTCCTCCTGCGGTAAGCAATAACACAATACACCGACAGGTTCACCCTTACACCGCAGACATCAAATTTACTCCGAAACTCGCTTCCAACGGACACACATAGTACAAACCTAAACATTACACCTCAACTTCCCGGCGTCGCTGCCCTGTGTCCTGTCCAATGACTGGGGTCCGCAGCTCACCGCACTCGGTCGACGCTGTAAACTGCTGCTACTGCGGTGGGGCAGTGTCCCGCTCCCGTGAGGTCGTGACGTCGCCTCAGGCGACATGACCTCGCTGCCGAAGCTGGCAGGAGGCGGCGGAAACCGACCGCTTCCCAGGCGCTCCAGCATGTGCTTCTCCTCAGCATCCATGTACTCTGAGGAAGTGGAACACAGCTGAGAGATTAGACACCAGTCAGGCCCCCATTTTGGCGATAACCGAGCAAGTGTTTCTGTTTCGAAATGGCAAGTAAAGGTTGGCTTAATCTCTTTTGGACAGCCGTTGGTTATTTCTTGAGGTCCCGCTCATAGACGCAACCTTGGGCACTAAAGGTTCGTCTTCACAGGCAGCCGCGTTGCACCCACAGAGGGATGCCACTGCGCCCACGTTGAAGGCGAAGCTCTGACACTGCAGATGAGCTTCAGCAGTGTCGTATGATCGTCTCAGGGTGCCCAAACCTTATTGTGGCGGTAAACCAGATGCTTTTGGTGAAGTTATCAAAAAGAGGGTGATCTGAGCGCGGTGGCCGTCGCTGTGCTTTGTGGGACGTTAAGCGTTGGATTCAGAATTAACATGTCAGGGCGGAATTGCTCTTTCAGATGATGGGGTTCGATTGTCCGAGGCAAGGCCTTTTATAGTTTACGTGAGACTTCAATTCCAAAACTCGAACTTGTGATGACTCGGACAAAATACAGAGCTAACAGCATCTGCAGTGCTACTGCAAGTATCATAACTAAATGTTGGTAATATTTCATTCGGCCTATCTGCTCGAATCTGGGATATCAAAGTATCTGGGCACAGCCTTCATTGAAATCTTGATGTGGTAAGTGTTTGCACAAGTACCTATTTCTCGATTTTTACACTTTTTACGGAAGAGCCTATAATGAACTCAATGCGAGGTAAGCGCTCGTGCAATCACCAACAAAAATACCTTTACAAGCATATTTGCTTGCTATATGCTATTTACAGCACATAACATTTATAAATGAGTGAGACCCGCCTCGCTTTACAGGCCTCTAGGGCGATCCATTAGACAGCTTGTGACAAATAATTGACATCAGGTCAGCTCAACAACTTATAATGTCATTTCTAAACATATTTAAGGCGATTCTGTTCTTTTAAAATGAGGCTGACAAAACTAGGGTGTGACTTGGCTTCTAGAAGAGCCAGATCAAGGTTCTAACATCATTCAAAAGCTCTTCAAAACGAACAATGTAGATGCTGGCATCCATTTTCAGGTTCGGTCAATACCAAGTTCACCAGAGGTCACCAAACGTCATAGTTTTCAAAATTGTTTATCTTTGTAATTTTTAACGAAACAAAATATAACCTTACACTTGGTGTGATAGTAAAGAAAAAGATCCAGGAATTTGAATAATATGCAACATGACCTTAAAAGGTCATTCTTTGGCTTTGATCTGAGGTCAAAGTCATGTGACCTTACAAGGTCACACCGCATATCATTGAAATCCGTAGGTTAAAGTAATAAGGGATTTTCTAAAACATTTTAAATTTCACCCATTTTAGCCCACTCGGACGTCATGGGTCAATGAATATGATTCAAACTCGGCTCTAGAGAAGAAGACGGTAAGACGCTTAAAGCACCGTCTAATTTTTTCTACATCACTTCCAGTTCCCGAGAATGAAGGGGAATTCCGATGATTTCAACCCCTCCCTCTGCAGGCAAATAACTTGGCAACGCACTGCAATAGTTAGAAACTTTGCTCAACTTCATTCCAAAGACCTTACACTCCTCTTTCAGCGTGATTATATGATCACATTTTGGTTCAAGTAAAAAGCTAGGGCACTGGAATTCATTAAAAATCACGAATTTTAGAAAACATCTTCATGGTGCAATACCATACAGTATTGGTGGATCCAGGGGGCAAGTCCGACCACCGTCGCGCCCCCACCCCCCCTCGAAATGGTCACGGCACCCCCTGAGAATTTGATGGCGCCTCTCCTGAAATTCCGCTTCCCCCAGCATGCGAGTATCGGCGCCCCCGCAACAGGATTTGGCGCCCACAGAATAGGTTTTACCACCCAAAAGTGGCGCCCCCCTGACCTAGATGTCATCCCCCGACCATGCCCCCCCTCCCCGATCGGTGATACTGAATCCGTCTATGTCATGCAGTTCAATTTCGACGGCGTCTGTCTTGCCTGAGAGGCGAGATAAAATAGTTGTTTTTTAACGCTCTTGGAAAGAGAAATTAATACAGTGCCTATTGTGTTAAGGTGAGTTCTCGATTGAGGTCAACCGGATTTGAAGACGGTATGCCATCAATATTATTGGGTATTTGTGTATGATATCTTACAAACCGGAAGATCAAGATGTATGATAATTATTGAAGCGCCAGTGTAATCCTCCCGTCAAAAACTTTAAACGATTCGCAATCTTAACATGATATGTCAATTACAAAGAATGAAGTTCCAGTTAAAAAAGGAGGAGAACGTGTTCAACACAATAAAAAATCAATGTGCATTTCATTCGTAAAAAAATGTTTGAACTAATCCAAAATGAACAAAATATTTTATTTCTTTTTAGATCCACTTTCCGGCCAGATGAAAAAGGGAAGGCGGCTTCCCACCGTGGGGATTGAATTCACTTAGGATTGAACCCACCCATGCCATCCCAATCTGGAGACCGACAATAAAGTCACTAGATCACCCGGTCCCCATAAGTCAAATACCAGTCTGTAAAATCCCAGCGTAACACACCGCTGCCATCACATACCCTTCACCGCAGGCAGAGGATACACACCTGCCTTCTGTGGTATAAGGTCGGGGTCTTGTTTCTCTTCAAAGCTGGAAGGCTCGTCACAGTTCCTGACGAGTTGGACATGACAAACGCCTGGTTGGCCTTCCTGAAATCAGCCACACAAGCAGCTGAGTTATATGACATATCTCCAGGGTGTCTAAACATCTGCTTCAAAGCTCATAGTCAGCTTATTTGGACCTGGATACTTAATGGTGCCGCTGAGTAAGTAGCTAGTCTCACTGTTCTAACTCTTAGAACTACGAATTAGGACCGTAAAGCTGGACACTTCCTTGTAGCAACTTTGTTTGTCAGGCCTGCAGATACTAAACGCGAGTCCCCAGACATTCATGCCAGGGTAGGAGCACCTTCGCCGCCTGTACGAGCATCGATCAGCATTTGATGAAGGCCGAAGTACATGACGAGCCTGCCCGAAGAAGTGGGTACATTTTTTGTTTATATTTACGGATCAATGCATTTATTACACTTCATGGTGAACTGAGCTCGAAATAATTACAGAATTCACCAAAGCTATCCAACGCAAAGCTTTCGGATGTGCTTTTAATACTGACAAATCTATGTTGGCTCCATCTCCTTGGCCTCCAGAGGCTCCCGTTACGAACTCCAGAAATACTTCGATTGGCTTCAGATTAGATTCGACAAGTTAGTTTATCTTATCTTCACTTCATCCTATTGGACCAAAGCGCTTGTCTTTTTAGAAAAACTCAGCATTTTTCGCTAGGAGGAATATTGAATGCATTGAGATTACTCAGGGTTTTAAATGCTGTATTCACCTATGCTTTCACAAAGTTCTCATTAATCACGGAAATCAGCATACGAGGAAAAATTTCCGAACTTATTTTGCTTAAAAAACTAAAAAGGAGCCAAAGCATTGGATAAATGGACTTAAAAAGCCGTCACAACATGTGGTATCCAAACAGGTCTTTGAAGAAAGCTACATTAGAATGCAAAACACAAGTTTAACACGCGCATTGACGGGGGTCTGAGCCACCTTCACCTTGGGGGGCGGGTACCCGCCCCTCCCCCTAAGATCTCGAGAACCGTGCTGGGTAGCGAAAAACGGTAAACGGCGTTGCATAACCCATCCACTTCTCCATCGAAAATACTTGGACCATTTTTTGTCAGGTCACATTTAAGGTCACTAGAGGTCAAAATATGCCGTAATAAGGATAACAAGTAAATTAAGTTTTTCGGCCATTACATCTGAACAAGTAAAGATAGAGCAAAACGATTTAAACTATATTAATCCTCGCAGCAAGCCGAATTCGAATTATATTTAATATCACCTTGTTAGGTCAAATCAAGGATTTGACCTGACCTGAGGTCAGGTCAATGGTCAAATCAGGCAAAATGAATATCATTAGAGCCGCAATGACGAGGCAAATCTAATGTAGTTAACATAAACGCTCTATCTCTATTCATTACTAATTTATTCAGTTCAAACCATTTTTCCCCTGTATTTCCAATGGAGAGGTTATGGCTCGTGCCTGACCTTAGGTCATCGATATAAAAAATACCGGACCATATTTTAGAGTACTCGGCTGGGCTATTATGTGATATGAGTTTCAATCGGATAAGTTTACCCTGTCCCGACTTATGCTATCTTAAACTTTGAGGTCAGGTCACTTGACCTGTACTGGGGACCTGACCTGAAATGACATAACCTTCAATTTTTTTAAAGTTGTAAAAATGATGAGGGAAAATACATGCCAAGTACGGCGGCGCTACGCGCGCCGTTTTTATGCTATCTCTGAAAACCCCGAGGGGGCGGGTACCCGCCCCCGTCAATGCGCGTGTTAATCATGTGACCCGCCAAATATATGGATTTACCAATTCCTCATCCAACAAATTTAGGTTAGCAAAGCTGCTGATTTAAAATTATGTATTATATATATTCGGCTAAAGGTACATCAACGTGAAAGATGGTAAGGGAGCTAGAGCACGAACCTCCCCTGTACCAAGTTCTCCTGATCTGATGGCCGTCTAGCCCTTTAAGTAAGCCACACAAACTTAGGTGAAAGGGCCCAAGCAGTGGTGACGGCGTGAGCTCAAAAATAGAGATATTATTCTTGGAGATTCTCCACTTGCAAACAAATTAGATGGAGTAACAACAAATTAGATTCGAGTGACTCAGATTCCAAAACTATGGTAACATTTTGTTAAGCGTTAAAAGGGAATGCTGGCATACGCAGATCCAGGGGGCAAGGAGGGGGCAGATGCTCGCCCCGCTCGAACCTCAGCGCCCCTAAAATGGTCACAGCTTCCCCTGAAAGGTCGATGGCGCCCCCCTGAAATGTCGCTTCTCACTCCCCTCTATGCGAAAATCGGCACCCACCGATAGGATTTGGCGCCCACCTGATAGTTTTTTCCGGCCAAAAGTGGCGCCCCTCTGGTCAGTATGGCGCCCCTCCACCCCCCGAAAGGTGATCCCCGGATTGGAAACCCTGGATCCAGCTAAGAATACTGGAGTGTCAACAATATGTTTATACAATGGGGAAAAAGTCGAAAAGTTTGTGGGGTAAGAAAGGATAACGCCGGGATTCAAATGCGCTGCATGGCGAGGCATCTGGCCACTAAAATAAGCCAGACCCAGAGTTAAACAGAAAAAAACACGAGAATAGGCAACACGAAACATTTAAAACGGTGCTTCCAGGGATTACCTGAGAATGGGTAGCTGAAATCGACATGTCCCAAAGGCTAGAGCTGTTTTAGCCTCGGAGTTACACCCTGGTTTTGGCGGCCTAATTTTTAAGAACAAAACTGCCTTACATGGCACTATAAATGACGCCATTTTTCGACCAAAGCTGATGCCAAGTTTCGGCCAGCACGTTGTCAAATTAATCACCTGAGAGACATGCGAAATGATACGTCTCTAGCTAAAATTGGCCTGGAACAATGTCTGAGAACATGAGGGGAGGGTCTAATTGGACCCCCAGGCGGGGAAGAGTTCAAGGGAATGTAGCACGTCGGTGCAAGTCCAGACTGCGGTAGTTTTAGAGGCAGTTGATGTTGAAAATAATGGATGTAGCCTTATTTTGACTGAACAATACCTAATAGGCCTAATATGCTGTTTTCCCTCCGTTAGCAATTAAAAGCCGCCAAATTGACAGAGGTCGGTAAATCTGCCAACTCGCCAGCAATATTGGGGATAAAACTAGATCAAGTCGGCAACAAAAAGCCAAAATTGTGCACACTTCTTTGTGGAGTTGACGCTCCTCTGCCAATACGATACTTAAAATTTAAAGGATGACGGGTCTATTAGAAGTCCCCTTGGGTACTTCATATTTCTGTTTTGTTTTTGAATTCCGTTGATGACACTTGACCTTTGCCTGAAACGCGCGTCATGCGTATGGCAGCTAATACTTTGTGCCGATTGATTGTTTGATTTGCGCAAAGATGAAAACAATTCAAGGTTTAGTAAGGGAGGTTACCAATAGGAGTTAAAGTGGAATTTACCAACTTCTTTTACATTTTTCGATAAAATAACAGATATTTCACGTGTCGAACTAGTCAATAAAGCAATTTATGCACATTTATACTTGAAAATACCAAAGCGGATTTTAAAGATGTACAAGCAGGAAAAATTTGTTCGCGCCGCACGCGCAGCGGGTCTTGAACATAACGTCACTGTCCTTAGATCCCCTCATAGCACGTAAAGTTTTCTCCACGAATGTTAGGTTCTGGAACAAATGAAATATGGACTAAATATTTTCTGGACATCCTCTATCACACATTTATCACAGTTCAAATCCTATTATAAAGTGCCACATTATCTTTCAATTACAGGAATTGTGCATCACAGGCACTTTTACAATTGACCCTAGAGGCTGAACCTGGCAGACCCACCTGGAATATTCGGGCGGTTTTTATTATTTGCCACTCGTTCATTGACAACAAAAGACTTTCGTTGGGCTATTAGCTACCCCTTCCCGATAGTCGCGCCCCTTTGGCCAAATTTGCTCCGCTACTTCCCGTGAGGACGAAAACATTAAAGCAGGCCAAAGAATCGCATCTGGAGGGCACCCATCATGGTGCACAAAATGCCTCCCCCATGGGAAATAGGCCGCCTTCGTATGGCTTCGCTGCCGCCCCCCCTTATCCAAACCCTAGATCCGTCACTGCTTCAAGCCTTCATCCACCCAGCTTATGAAGAGGTGGGTGGTAACTTTTCGGCGGTGTCTGGTGTTTTCTCCCGTACACAAGGATAATAAGGAGCTCCGACAACACCTTGTTAGCCATAGCCCAGTAACTTTGGCCGCTAACTTCCAGGGCACCTTCTGTCCCGTTCTACATAAAGCCCTTTATGACTAGTTTTGGTCTTGAGTGGAGATGGTGCATTGAGGCTCGGGTTGTCGAAATGATGTCCCCACATTACTGAAAACGGTAATATTTTTCATTCATATCTTAACTAATATACCAGTCTTACGGACTATACCAAAGCAAACCGGCCTTTATATTTCACTTGTCCAAAAACTGCTGAATTGTGGAGAGCACTCTCAGGAATTAAACCCTCCCGAACCACCATTACGGCCTGTCAGTTGGTCACAAAGTGAAGTATAAATCGGGTTGGGTTCCACTCTGAAAACGTCATCTTGTCCGTCCGAGGTCAGTCCTGATGGACGAAGATGTAAAACCAAGGATTTATTTCATATTCTTCAGGTTATCAACCAAGATTGCAATAATAATAGACCACTACCGCCTATATACATGTATACGTATATAGGCCGTAGTGGTCTAATATTATTGCAATCTTGGTTGAAAGGTGATGCCGTTTGCTGCGTTAACCAGATTTCGTTGGACTTTCTCGAGTGCTCTTATATAGATTCTTGCCATCGCTGTCTAGTTTTTATAAGATGTATCCAGTAACGTACAGCAAGCTGGTTAACGCGGGAACCGCGGTCACCTTTAACCAAACTTGCATAGGTATATATATATATATATATATATATATATATATATATATATATATATATATATATATATATATATATATATATATATATATATATATATATATATATATATATATATATATATATATATATATATATATATATATATATATTTATATATATATATATATATATATATATATTTTTTGGCCATATATTTTCTCTCAAGCACTGTCGATTAAACTTCAAGGAAGAGTTCGTTTTGGCTAGTTTTCTGTTTTCGTGTTCGCAGGTTCGTATAAGTTTTTTTCACTCTGTTGTCGTTGATGGAAGATAATATAAGTCCTAAATCGGTAGGCATTACACAGTTATATTAATCGTGACATTGTACATTCGACGTTTCGAAGGCTTTCAGCGATCATTATCGAGACATTAAAGACATAACCACTTAATAACATTACATACAAAAACATCTTATATAAAAATCGTGGCAAGGTCGAGCGGATTTAAAATGGTGATCGGTTGTATGAAGAATGAAGCTCACAATACGCATGGGTACATGATGACGTGACTGAAGGTTTTAACTTCCTCTTTTTGAGCATACACAAAAAGATGAGGCCTAAAGTCTTTCACTTTTTCCTTCTTTTTGCTTACAGTTGCCATGTTTTCAACAGGTGGAGCTTCTCAGTTTCATCGAGTTGTGTGTTTAGTTCTGGGTTGTGTTCGCGGATGTATAGTGCTTCTGTGGTCCATATTCTGAGGTGATCATTTATGTGCTTGTGCGTAAATGTGTTGTCGGTGAGGAGTTTTCTGATGAGCTGTGCTTGGTGGTGTTGTTCTACGTGGTTCTTCATGGAGCTGGTGTGGCCTGGTGCTTTGTGTAGAGTGAGGCATCGTGAGAGGGATGTTGTCGTATGTTGTAGGCCCTTGCCGATGTACTTTGCGGCAAGGAGCCTACAGGCTCCTAAGGAGTAGTTAAATTGATAAAGTACATTGGTGCGTGACAGAGGTGTAGTCTTGTCTGATGTGTTGTTGTGAATGATGAGGTTGGAAGTTTTTCTATTTTTGTAATAGATAGTGAGATGCAGCTGGGTGTCAGAATTTGTGCACTTTAAGTTGTCCCTAATGATATTTTGCATGATTTATTTATTTCGTCACTCTTATGGGCACTGCTCATCAACAAGACTATCCCTCTGTCACGACTATCCCAGTCAGACCACAGGTCAAATACTACCCTGAGTACTTACAGTTACGCGTTGTTTGTTACACAGTTCCTGGTACTTCGTTACGTTCAGTTACTAAATCCCCTGCAATAGAGGAGAATACGGCAGAACTAGATCCCGTTAACTTCAACACCAGCTAGTGGCACTGAACGCACCTTGACGTGAGGTTGCGCCCTGCTTCTCCTGGTGGCGGCGACTACCAGAGCAGTGAGGACCAGAGCCACCATCACACCAGCCAGGACGCCCAGCAGGGGCGTCAGCTGCAGCCACTCCGACAGCGCCGCTGCCGCCAGATAGCTGGTTATCCTTAGCCGGGTTAATTCTGCTCCCGCAAATGGCGTTAAGACATCGTTAAAGCGCGTGGGAAATGGGTCGCTCCCTTCTTGCACCTTAGCACTCTTCAATTCAAAAGAGTATGGTGCCCTTCCCCTTGGTACTGTTTTACTCAGAGAAGAAAGCATGGCGGAATGTCGTAGAGCTGTGCCACAATTTCTCTGCTGATGTTGTCCTGGTAATCTTGGCATTTTACTGCGCGCGCTTATGTCAGATAATTTGATACCGTACATGTTTATTATGCACGTCGCACACATTCGGAAGGCGAAGGATCCACACAACATTTCGCCCACTACAAGTCTTTAACACGCGCATTGACGGGGTCTGAGCCATTTTCGCATTGACGGGGCGGGTACCGCCCCTAAGATCTCGAGAACCACGGTAGGTAGCGAAAAACGGTAAACGGCGTTGGGCTGCCCATCCACTTCTCCATCGAAAACATTTGTACCATTTTTTTGTCAGGTCACATTTAAGGTCACGAGAGGTCAAAACATGCCCGTCATAGGGATAACATGTAAAATTCAGTTTTTCGGGCATTTCATCTGAACAAGTAAAGATAGAGCAAAACGACTTGAACTATATGAATCCTCTTAGCAAGCCGAATCGAATGATATATAATTTGACCTTGTTGGGTCAAAAGATTTGACCTGACCTGAGGTCAGGTCAGGGTCAAATTTATAAAATGGATATCATTAGAACCGCAAAGCCCAGGCGAGTCTAATGCAGCCAAAATAAATGCTCTATCACCATCCGTTAATGAGTTATTCCGTAAAAACCAATTTTCCCATGTATTTCCAATGGTAGAGGTCATGCCTCGTACCTGACCTTAGGCCATCGATATCAAAAATACCGGAACATATGTTAGAGAACTCGGTGGGGCCATTATGTGATATGAGTTTCAATCGGATAAGCTCACCCTGCTCCGATTTATGCTATCTTAAACTTTTTTGAGGTCGGGTCACTTGACCTGTACTGGTGACCTGACCTGAGATGACCTAACCTTAAAATTTTCACAGAAGTTGTAAAAATGATGAGGGAAAAGGTATACAAGTACGGCGGCGCTACGCGCCGCCGTTTTTTTGCTATCTCCGAAAAACCCGAGGGGGCGGGTACCCGCCCCCGTCAATGCGCGAGTTAAAGGCAAAAACCATAAGAAAAACAAGTGGGCCGCGCTCCGGTGAACCCACGGATCGCCCAGGGCAGCCCACTAGACGTCATCTCGGGAACCGACCATCATTTCTCAGAGCTATTAGAGCCAGAGAAACCTAAGCAGAGTTGCGAGGTGGCGACCATCTCTAGGAAGGACGATGTGAGACAGGGACACCGGAGCGACGGACCAGAATCGCGACGGAGACGGGACTGGGCAGCGGAGCGCGCCCAACCCATCGGTGGAGGGAGCGCGACGCCGCGACGGAGAGAGCAGCGACGCCGCGGGCGGATGGCACGTCAGTTTGCTTTGTTCTACGGTGCACGAGTCCGGATTTCTGGGAGGCATTCAGGTGTTTGGGGACAGGGTGGAGAGGACAATTTATTTAGGCACATAGCATCAAGGATGGCTCAATATCAATATAGCGATTGTATCAGTGCAGATTTGGTACCATGAATGATGTGATGTATTGGTGACAAACAATGCCTCAGTAAAGCTGCAACCAGCTCACGAAGGGGATGAGGCGAAAACAAGACACATTCCAGGTGCATAACGCATACGCACAGACGGTTGAAGGGCTGAAATGAGCAACACTTGAGTCTCCCTTTTATCAGATACCAGGGCTGTGCACTGGATGCATCCGACAGGCAGGTTCGTGTGGGGTGGCGCTTTGATGTGTCAGGGCTGTCATCCGTATGTGATCCGCTCGAAGTGAGGTTGCGATTCACGGAGATTCAAACCGGAGTCACGGCCCGTGAGGCCTAGACAGGCGCCACGGTCGAGCCGCCGCGACGTCGGCACCAGTGACGTCAGCCACCTCCTCGCCGGCACCAGTGACGTCAGCCTCCTCCTCACTGTCCTCAGACTCCTGATCCTCGGCAAAGTCCGGCTCCTCGCCATCCGCCCCGACGTCTAAGACGTCGGAGATGTCCCCGGACGCGCCGGCCTCGGTGTAGGTGCCGCTGACGAAGGCGTCTACGTGCCGCGTAATGAGCGCGCGCTCCCTGTCCTCGGCACCGGGCTGGACCCAGCCGTGGTCGGCAGAGTAGGCCTCAGTCGGGGCCTCGGCCGCCGGCCGGCTTACCTCTGGCAACTCAATGTCCATTACTGGTAGAATATCTGCCACGCGCTCGGGATCATTCCGCGCCCAAAAGCGAAGTCCGCGTCACTGCAAGGCACCTCCCTCACCTTTGGAGCCGCCATCCAGGTGTTTGGTGTTGATGGAGGAGAGCTTATACTTGGATGCGTTGACCGAACGGTAAGGCACCACACTCAGCGCTCGCTTCAACGCCATCTTGTTCTTCAGCACTGCACTGTGTGTGCGGAAGTCGATGATCTGGTACCTCTAGGCGGCCGGGTCACTCCTCGGGTCGTACACCAGTCGCACCCACATGTTGCGCCAGGGGCCGGTGTTGAAGAAGTAGGCGACCAGCGGCAGCAGGTACCTGAACCGGTCCATCAGGCCCCCAGCCGGTAGTAGATGAAGGTGCGGGACATCATCGGCCGCACCTCGAAGAGCTGATTGAGCTGGTTGAGGTCGTCGGTGATGCCGCGCTGTTTGGCTTGCGACTCAAAGGAAGGTCAATCGACCAGCGGGTGCTGCGGCATATGGTCCTGCAGGCCGAAGACCGCCTGGGCGCCGTACTACCGCCGCCTGCGGCCCTCCGGTACGTTGGTCAGCGGTTATTGGGCGGCCGCCGGTAACAGTAGTTCTGAGACGTGTCCACGCGAGAGAAGGCCACAGGCGGTATGAAGAGGTTGGCGGGCCGGGTCGGTAGACTGTGTTCATGCAGGGGCGGGTAGATGGAGATGGAGCTACTACGTGTAGATGGAGCTACCAGACTCGTCCATCGGCAGGAACTGGAAGTCGCACATGTTGTCGAAGTGGAACATTGCATTGCAGTTATAATGATAAACATTTTGCCTAGATTGACCTTGCCCTGACCTCAGGTCAGGTTAAATCCTTGATTTGACCTTGCAAGGTCATAGTATATGTAATTCGATTCGGCTTGCTGCGAGGATTCATACAGTTCAAATTGTTTTTCTCTTGCTTTACTTGTTCAGGTGTATTCACCGAAAACCTTCATTTACATGTTATGCCTATGACGGCATGTGTTGATCTCTAGTGAGCTTAAATTTGACCTGACAAAAACACCGTCGACACGCCCTTAAACTCCACTGATGATCAACTGACAAAAAATGGTTGAGATATTTTCGATGGAGAAGTGGATGGGCTACCCAACGCCGTTTACCGTTTATCGCTACCTAGCGTGGTTCTCGAGATCTTAGGGGGGCGGGTACCCACCCCTCGTCAAGGCGAAGGTTGCTCAGACCCCCGTCAATGCGCGTGTTAAAGGGAATGTGGCACTTTTATAACGTGACTTTAACTGAGATAGCCATGGTGTAAAGCATGCCGGAAAACCCGGTACTCTATATATCATTTGTCTTTGAAACTCAAAATTTCCGTAGAGAAAAGCTAAAAACTACATTAGATGTACTTCTACATGTACCCTTAGCATCAGGCCTCAGTTGTCATGGCTGTTGGTATGATGACATATTCTGACGTTACGGTGAGTATCAGCCAATCGAAGCCCTTGAAGTGTATTGAATATGGTTGTGGTTGCCAGATCGTGACATCATCCATCGGCAGATATTTATTTATTTCTCTAGAGGAGTATTTTAAAAATCAAAATATTGACTTTATTGTTCATTTTGCAGAGAAATCATGACCGCTCTCATGATTTTCGAAAAAAATTTCCCCTAATTCAGGGGCGCAGCCAGAGCTTTAATATGGGGGGCACACCATCTTTGAGGGCCACCCCGGGAGAAAAAGGGCACTTTTGAACCTAACCTAACAAACTTACTTGATCTTTGTTTATATCATTTTTTCTGGGTATCTTTGGTTAATAAAAATGCAAATCAAACATTGACAGAGAAAAAAAACTATATTAAAAAAATCACCAAAATGTCATGGAAGTAGTCAAAACACGACTGTTTTGAATATATTTAGGCGCAAATCATGCAAATACTTAACATCAGAGAAATCAGCGGAGGCTGTGATATCTGTTACCATGTGCAAGTTAAAAAATATTGGAGTCGACAATTCATTTGTTATGCCCACTGGTTTCCTCGTGACGAGTGAGCCATGGTTGAACGCGGATGAAGTTCCTCGCCTCCCACAATCGCCGTGGGACGAGGAGTGGCATAGTGATTTTGGAAGAATAAATTTTTGCTGCCGGGATAATTTGGAAGATACCTTTTGAACGCGTTTATTAAGTTCCATATTCTCAAGGCTCGGTCCCAGTTAAGAGTATTGAAAAGGTGAACAGGCCGGTGGTTTGAATGGGGATGGTGCGACAGGGTTGAAAATTGTAAAAAACTAGTTCATAATTTCAATTAATTAATAGAAATCCTGGATTAGGAGACTGTGCTCTGTGCTCAGGGGCACATGCCTTTTTATCTTCCCTTCCCAGAAGCCACCAGTTTAATAATTAATATAACCAGTGTTGCCTAGGCATCACAAGCCGTTTTAGCGATGCCTCATTTCTCGCTAGCTCCATTTTACAAGGGGAGTTTCCATTGTGTTCTTATTCCCCATCAATTCAAGACCACCTGAGGGGCCCCTGATGTAGATCAGGGCCCTCAGCGCAGTTATTTCTTTACCCAGGGACTAGACTAGCTCAGTGGCCTCAGAGATGGTGTCATCAGACTAGCTCAATGGGCCCCAGATAGGCTCATAGGGCCTTAAACCAGTTCAAGAAGCCCCAGAACAGTTGAGGGCGCCAGATCACTTCAGGGGACCTCAGGCCAACTTAAGGGGCTCTCACAAGCTCAGCGCCCAGACCAGCTCAGGGTACCCCCTGAACCCAGATCCACTTTTGGGCCCCAGTTCAGCTCTTGGGGCCCCAGATCAGTTCAGGGGCCTCAAGTCAGGTCAGGGGCAAGATCAAGTCAGGGGCACCAAATTAGCTCAGGGATCTTTCACCAGCTCGGGGCCCAATCAGTTCAGGAGCCCCAGAGCTGCTCAGGGGACACCAGATCGGCCCATAGGGCACCAGGTCAGCTTCGGGGACAAACAATCAGATCAGACTGTGGTCCCCGGCCAGCTCTGTGGGTACCAGATCGGATCGGCTCGGGGGTACCAGATCAAGTCAGGAGGCACTTAATCAGGGGCACCAGACTAGCTCAGAGAGCATGGGATGGGCTCGGGAGGCACAATGATAGCTCGGGAGGCACCAGATCGACTCAGGGGCATTAGTTTAGCTCAGGGTGCGCCAGATCAATCAGCCCGGGGGCCAGATCAGTTCGTAGCCCCCAGACCAGAGCAGGGGCATAGATAAGCTCAGGGAACATAAGATCAGCTCAGGGTGCACCAGACCATCTAAGGAGACATCAATAACCAGCTCAGGAGGCAACTCATCAGCTCAACAGGCACCATATTGGCTCAGGGGACAGTAGATAAACTCTGGGAGGCATAAGATGATCAGTTCGAAGGGCCCAGATCAGCTCAAGGGGCACTAAAACAGCTAATAGGGCACCAGACAAGCTCGAAGGTATCATAATAACTCATAGAGCGTTAGATAGATTCAAGAGGCACAATAATTTGCTGAGGGGCACCAGATTCATTCAGGGGGAACCAGATTAGCTTAGAGGGCACGTGATCAGCTCAAGGGGCCAAGACCAGCTCAGTGGGCACCAGATGAGCTCAAGGGGCACCAGATTAGCTCCGCCCGTACGATTATTGGCGACGATGAGGCATTGGCTGGAAACGGATTATGTGTCCATACTCTTACCGGGTGCTTGAAAAGGCGACAGAATGCCCTAGCTGACCAAAAAAGGCAATAAATTATCAAACACTAGTTTTAATAGTTAAATGCAGTCTAGTTGCAACTAGGTTCAACGGCGTAAGGCACTAAATTTCGAGCGGCACGGCACAAACGGGGTACACCACCTAGCGATCAAAAGGGCACTCCGGCACCGATGGGGGCTCGTGCCCCTGTGCCCCCCCCTGGCTGCGCCCCTGCCCTAATTACACTAGATTCCAGGATTCACCAAGGTGTCACATTACCTTAAAATGGAATGTGGCACCTTTATAACGTGATTTTAACTAAGACAGCCAAGTTGTAAAGCATGCCGGAAAACCCGGTACTCAATACATAATTTATCTTAAAACTCATAATTTCCATAGAGAAAAGCTAAAAGCCTACCTGAAATGTACCCTACATGTACCCCAGGCAGGAGGCCACAGTTTTCAGCTGTTGGTTTGACGACAGCGCTGACGTCTCGGTGAATAATCCGCCAATTGAAGCCCTTGAAGCCTATTGAATATGGTAGTAGTTGCCAGATCATGACGTCATCCACAGGCAGAGCTTTTTTCACCCTAGATGAGCATTTCAAAAATCAAAATACTGAGCTCATTGTACATTTTTCAGAGAAATCATGCAGTTTTTCATGGTTTCCGGCTACAAATACCTCTAATTACACTAAATTTCTGGATTCCACCCAGGTGCCGCATTCCCTTTAAATAATGTTTGTCATAAGTTCTGAAATACCAGACTAGAAATACCACGCAGTTGGTGACTAGTCTAGACTAGACTAGACTAGACTAGACGCAGTTGGCAAAGCTGCGTAAAGACTAAGCACGACTGAAAAAAGTTGTTTGCAGGCAAGAAGTACGGATTCCAACTTTTGATATAATGCACTATGCACCAACAGACTAGCACGTTTGTTAAAGTGTTCCGCATTGCTCTCGAAGACACACTTTGTTTTAATAACGTTATGAGCACTAGCATGAGCTCAATGTTAAAATTGACAAATACCACATCGACTCAGGGGGCAGTACTTTAGCTTATGGTGCACCAGATCAATCAGTCCGGGGGCCAGATCAGTTCGACAATGTTAAAATTGATAAATTAATAAATATAGTTAAGAGATACAGGCATATCATGATAGGGTAATTCTAAACAGAGTTTCGCTCTGTGAAACAACATTGCAATTAAATAGTAGTACCGTTACTGCAACAATACAATAGCAGAGCCCCTAATGGACCACCGTCTGCTTGGCAGATCCTTATTACATCCAGGAATGGATACTCATCACTGAACGTGTCAATACACATTTTGGCTGTCTAAGCCAATCAGTCTTGTTCAACCGTAAGTGCCACTTAGCAATAAAAACGCTACCGAGTTCAGACTAACTGGCAGGACTCCAAAGCAGCCATCGAGATAAAAATACGCTACACTGTGTTTGACATCATAGTGCGTTACTCCACCATCGATAGCTTTGGGCTCTACGACGCAGCAGCCACTGAGGTCATATGACATCCCTAACTCTGACCCAATTGGAAAGGTATGTTTGGGATCGGTGAATCCATACCAAGCATTTCCGCCCGGAATTTGAATCCAGGTCATTGGTGTGGAAGCCCAACGAGCTACCATTGCGTCCCTTATTCCAGAATCGTGCTACCGCTTATATGACCTAGAGAGAGGGGGGAGAGTGAGTGAGTGAGAGAGAGAGTGAGTGAGAGAGAGAGGGCGGAGAGTAAGTGAGACAGAAAGAGGAGGAGAGAGGGCGGAGAAGCTGGAGAACCATCTGTTCTGAGCAGCATACTTCAGCATAGCGGACATATCTACGAGTCTGCACAGAGTGGACATTTGCTGCCACGGCGGGCCAAGACAAAGGCAGAAGAGCGCTGTCTATTTCATTGAGTGGTCACACATCATAACACCCCACCAGTCGGTGCTGAGAACAGCGTCAGTCTTGCCAGTTTTAAACTCTCCTCCTGAAACATATTGGATTTGTGAGGAAGTATGTTTTAAATTATGTGTCAGCACTGGCGTATACAAAAGGGCTGGGCGTTCAAGCCCCTCCGCGAAATTTCAAAGTGGCTGTAGTAATTGCATAGCCGGAGGCTGTATACCCATTTACCATTTACCTGTTATACCCATGCCAGGTCTCTTTTTGTTTGCGAATGTTCTAAAACACATATCCTAGAGAGAGAGAGAGAGAGAGAGAGAGAGAGAGAGAGAGAGAGAGAGAGAGAGATAGAGAGAGAGAGACAGAGAGAGAGAGAGAGAAAGAGAGAGAGAGAGAGAGAGAGAGAGAGAGAAAAAGAGAGAGAGAGAAGAGAGAGAGAGAGAGAGAGAGAGAGCATGGGGATCGCACCGCGGCGGTAAACAGCAAGATAAAGGACGGCGGCAGGCTTGGGTGTCAGATGCTCTCCCGCAGATGGACGTTTCTGTGGTGACGCAGTGCACACAGACACGATAGCGCACAAGGAGTGGTGCCACATTCATACAGTTCCACACGGACTACTGAGCAGGTGCAGGGTACCTTGTACCGGAGAAGAAATAGTAGTGCCACATTTGTACACTTCCACATGGACTACTGAGCAGGTGCAGAATAAGGTCTGGAGGTAGCTTTGGCTTCCGATCAAATCAGTCCTATACATATCATATTGTCATAGCGTTACACATCGTCATTGGTGCAAAACACCAACAAAGAATACAATAGTAACAATATAGCGTGTTCGAAGAAAGCCAACTTGTTTACCAGCAGCACCAGCATCTCAGCATAACGCCACGCGCTAAAAATGTTCTTGCCAGAGGTGATAAATAACGGCCTGGAAGCTGCAATTTCCTTTTGTAGACAAGTCCGGTGATAAGAAAGAAAACGGAAGTCGCAGACATAATGGCAGCTAATGGTTGTTGGTGGACATTGCACGCTCGCAGTGAGTGAAGGCCAATAGGAACTGAAGGTTTTTACTGAAGAAATGCACAGCTCTCTGCTTTAGGCAGGGTGTCGTAGCTACAATGTTTTATTTCTACATGACGGAAGCAAAGCACCATGAGCCTCCGGTATCAACTACAACATGGTAGAGACCACTAACTGGTTTGCCGCATCACTATTGATTAAAAGACGGTGTCACTGCTTTGATCGCCGTGCAAATATACCTCACAATCAAGCTGTCATGCAGAACTGCCACTCCAGGCAATATCGTGCTGTTGACCAAGCATGTCATAGTCCCATACCCAAATAAATGCAAAATCAGACCCTTGCAGTTTGAAAGGTGTACACGGTCTTTTAACTAGAATCCACGGCTCCCCGTGATTATGTGACAAGTTTTCGTCAGAACACAAGAGACACGTCAGCGGTTTTATTACGTAAATATTCAAGACTTCTCCACTGAAAACAATAAGAGCCTCGGAGATCTTGACTATATTTCACATGTCTTCCCTTAGCGTAAAGTTTCGGATCGGATCAGTCTAGCGGTGTTTTCTGATCCGATCCAAACATTTACGCTCACGAAGGCATAACAAGTATGGCCGAGAGCTCCGAATGCTTGGGCATTCTTTCCGATGGGGAATACCATGGTATTTACATAATATCACACGACTCTACTCATGTCATTTCGTCGAGACAATTTTACATAAGAACACAAGAGAAACGCCCGGTGTTTCTGCCAAACACTAGTATCATTCCTGAGCACCGGTCCAAGACATTCTTGTGCCGTCATTTTCAATAAAAAGGTCACGCAGCTTCACGTTCAGATCCACTCCTAACTAAATTAAAAAAAACTGCTCGTCAAGTTCAAGTTATGATCACTTTTCTACCTACTCAGCAAGCGACTCAGTCCCACTCCCCCACTTACCGGGCTCCCTTGCTCGTCCGGCGAGGTTCGTGCCACGAAGCTGAAGGGTGGGCTGGAGCCGCGGGCGTTGTGTGCCAGCACCGACAGCATGTACTCCCGTCCCGGCACCAGCCCCGAGGCGTTCAGTCTGAGTCATACACGACATAAGGTTCAGTCTGAGTCATACACGACAAAGGGTTAAGTCTGGGTCACACATGATATAAGGTTCAGTCTCGTCACACACGACTAAGGTACAGTCTGAATCACACACGACTAAGGTTCAGTCTGGGTTACACACGACATAAGGTTCAGTCTGAGTCGCACACGACATACATTTCAATGCGACCCACACACAGCATGATGTTCAAGATGGGTCACGACATTAAGTTCCACATGCGTCACACACGGCATAAAGTTCCGTCTGACTGACGTATGAGGTGAGGCTCAAGCTGGGTTACACACAGCCATCATAAAAGAGCCCAACTCGTTGCTCAGTTTAGCTTTCAGCTCCCATATGCTTAGCCCACTCATAGTTTGAGCCACATATGACTTCCCACACCACATGGCCTGCGGTTATTCTCGGAGACCAATGCAGAATGCCTACGCTCGTTCATTGAGAGTCGCCCTCAAAATGAAGTTCATCCTGCTTGCCCACAAAATAAAACGTGGGTTATTCACGACCATCAGCTCTAGAATCATATTCTAGCAGTTTATTTAGATGAAAAGTTTCCAGGTGTTTTTAATAAAGTCTGTTTTATTTTGAAAAAGGTTTCTTCTTATATTGCATACTTCACTCTCCTCTGCCGCTCTTCATTGTTCATTATTGATCACTGCTGAACATTAGTTCAAGTTGTATGGTTGAAACCATTCATCGGGTATCTAATTTCATTTCATTGATTGAGGTGTGGCGAATTTTAGTAACTAGTGCGACTGCACAGGATGACATGAAATAAAACGAGATTAAACTATGCTCGGTCCACATCATAGAGGGCAAGGTTTTGCGTCTGAGCAACACAGCTTAGATGCTCAGGTTTGGTCACACACAGCTGTGCAGTTCGCCCCGAGAAACACTGGACCTCCCTGGCTCAGATCTTTCTTTAGGAGGCGTACAGCCATGCAATGCCTATTGGATTAACTATCGGACATAATATTGTCAGAGCTGGCACATAAATCTATAGATAAACACCCCTGGTAGTGGCTTCCAAACTGTTAAAACACATATAAAAACAGCAAGAATACCTACTGGCCCTGTAAGTGGGCGGGGGACTAGCCTTGTGTTACATGACTTACCATGCTCGTCGTCAGGCTATCGTCGTAACTTTTTAAGATAAAATGCAAAGACATTTACGACTTTCATTCCAGATTTAAGCGACGGCCCACCAGCATCCAGTAACCTTATCGAGGACCGCGTTTTCCTGGAAAATAAGTTGCTACCGGCGGATTTTCACAGCATCATACTTGAACACCCACGCATTAATTAGCGAGCCTGTGGGATGGTCCAGCCTCCTGGGCCCGCCCATCCAAATCAGGCCCAGTTCGCGGAAGGTGTCAGCCTGTTTGGTCGTGTTGCTGACTCCAGCAGGGCTCTTAAATTTAGGCAATTAGGCTGAGGCGTCACCCACAAGTTCGAGCACAGCGCTCTTAATCTTGCCTTTATTCAGAAAGCAGCTGGTGTATGAATCAAATTGCTGACAGCTTTAAAAACCACAAACGTGGCGCGATTGCCTGAGGCGTCATGGTTGAGTGTAGGAGCGAGGACCTTGGATCAAAGCTGGCTTCTGGCAGTCTTTTGCCGGACCGTCTACTGCCGGGGTGCCAGTACGCTGGACAGTGTTTGCTTTGACACTGGACTCAAGCTGACGATGCAGCGCCCTTGCCATTGGGAGCACGGGGTTGATCAGCCTTTAGATAGATCCAGCGGTCCAAGAGGCAGGCAAAATAGTATATTAACTTTTAACCTATAACTATATAACTATGATTACCAGCCCAATGCCGGTGGGGATTGGTGGTGTAGTGGTCAGCACTCACGCTTTCCACGTGGCAGACATCGGCTCAAGGCCCGGCGGATTCGCTGAACAAGAAGCAGTGGCCCCTGACTTTTACACGCGCTTCGACGGGGCTCTGAGCCGCCTTCGCTTTGACGAGAGGGTGGGTACCCAAGCCTCTCCTCCCCCCCACTAAGATTTCGATAACCAGGCTTGATAGCGAAAATATGCAAACGGCGTTGTTTTGGCCATTTCAAATCTCTATCAAAAGAATTTAATCAAATTTTTCAGGTCAAATTCAAGGTTACTAGAGTTCAAAGCATATCGACCAAATGCCTGGAATTGATGGAAACGAAGGCATTTCAGTCATTACATCTGAACTGGTACAGCAAGAGCAAAATAAAAATAGGCAATTGGAATCCTCGCAGCAAGCGAAACCGAAGCATATATTATATCACCTTTGCTAGGTCAAATCCAACCAACATGCCTTAGAATAAAGAGTCCTCACCTTGCCTGGAACCTCACCTCGGAACACATCGTTGCTGCGTCGAGTGAGCCGTCCGGTACCTGGCTCGCTCTGTCCCACCCCGACCTTCGTCGCTGTTCGTCGCCCGCCACACTTAGCATAAATCGTTCCCGTCAGCGCTCGAATTCGCCCGTCACGCGCGCGTATGACCCCTGATAGTAGAGGTACCGCCCGTACTTAATACCATCCGTCACAACAACGACGCCGGTCCACGTCGTTAACCCTATATCGAACTCGTAACCCCGCGTGCATGCGCGTCCGTGCTCGTTCGTTAGCGTCCCCCTCCGCACTCATCGCTCCCTAATCCCGGTACCATGCTCCTCTACATTTCAATTCTCTCCTATTGTTGTGGCGCATATTTTTCTCTTTGTGTATGAATGCGTGAATATATGCTACGGCTACAAATCTAGGATTTGACCTGAACTGGGGTCAGGTTGTGCTCAAATTAGCCCTCGCCCACCGGAGGGCCATCGATGGCCCCCCTAGGTTTTTCCGGGATAGCAGAAAACGACGAGGCGCAGCACCGCGGTTGAGGGCTCTATCTCTCACTGCATCATTTTCCCATCATCTCTGAAATTTTTACCCCGGGTCACTCAGGTAGGTCACCAGACGAGGTCAACCAAGGTCACCTCACTTCACTTTTAGAGCTCTGTAAGAGCTACACTTCAAAGTCGATCGATTTGAAACTTCCTACACTTCATGACCCCTCCAGGGTCTACAAGGTGTATATCCGGGATTTTTCGATTTCGTGCCCTGGGTCAGGTCACGAGGCGACCTCTCCCATTGGAAAAGCATGGGGAAAGCTACTTCATGATATAAAAGCCACAAAAATGATTGCAAATACTCAGACTGCTCAGAACGACGTTTTTGGACACCCTTTCACGGATCCTAGGGGTCATATTTGCCCTTTGACTTTCCAAGGTCATCCAAGGTCACCAGAGGTCAAAAACAGTATTTTGACAATAACTTTTGATCTAATTGAGCTAGAGCGGTCAAACAAACACCATCGTGTTTGTCTTGTCACTGGCTTTCATTTGATATACGGCAAGGTCACTTTTGACCTTTCGTGACCTCAGGTCATATTAGGTTACGAGGTGACCTCTGGCGGTCAAACCACTGGCGGGAGGTCTTTACGTTCCACATAGCGGAAAAGTACTGGCAATTTGCTATCAAATGTACTTTACCAGGCCTCAATAGCTCTAATGACATAAGAGTTATGCCCAGTTTGCTTAATCATTGCATATTTGAGTGAAAATAGCCGATCTTGACCTAATTTGATCTCTGAGGTCAAACCATTGACCTGAGCACTAAAACATGCGAAGTATTTCTTACTGAATTCACGCGAGCTTTCTATTGACTTTGCAGATTTGCGCTAACGCCCATATTTTCGGAGTTGAGGGGGCCATTGATGCCCCCGGTGGCGAAGTGGCGCCGACCCGGTGGGGCCGGTTAGGTCATGATGATTACAATTAGAAACACAAGGATAAGAAAAATCCAATTTCGTTAAAATAAACGCTCAAGCGCCACCCATTACTAAGTTATTTAGTTTAAACTATTTGTCTTATGTATTTCCAATGGAGAGGTCACGCCTCGTACCTGATCTTAGGTCATCGAAAAAGAAAATTCTGAACAGCATTTTTGTAGTTCCCAAAGGCCCATTATTTAATATTAATTTCAGATCCGACTTAACCTGCGATGGTGACTTGGCC
This sequence comes from Lepas anatifera, assembly GCA_034440635.1. Taxonomy (NCBI): domain Eukaryota; kingdom Metazoa; phylum Arthropoda; class Thecostraca; family Lepadidae; genus Lepas; species Lepas anatifera. The sequence goes on from JAOTON010000938.1 coordinate 487,207, forward strand.
TGAAATGACTTGGAGCCAAATTCTTTAGAAAAAAGTTTTAAAATGATCAGAAAAAGGTATGCTAAGTACAAAAGCGCTACGCGTCGCTGTTTTTATGACATGCCCGAAAAACCAGAGAAGGGGCATTGGCGGACGCAGGGGGGGGGCCATTCCGGCCATGCCCCCAAAGCACTAGGAGGGAGGGCAACTATATTTTGCACCCCCTCTCCCAAACGCCTGAGAATTTTTTGAAAAAGTTGTTTACACTAGGTCTGTAGAGTAAAACCATCTTCGCTCCCTCCCCCCCAGGAGAGCGATCATGTACTTGGAGAGGTTGCTTATACTAGGTCTGTTGAGCCCCCAAATTGTACGTCCCTCCGAGAGGCAAACATGGGTTTCCCAAAAAAACTCGGGTCTGCGTCCGCCCCTGAGGAGGGGGCGTGTACTCGCCCCTAACCCGTCAATGTGCGTGTTAATCAACAGTCAGGAGACGTACGATTTAGTGTTTGCTCCGGCTATTTGTTTTAGTATAGGGTGCCGCAAACAAGATTCCATCGACAAAAATAAAGATGATTTATTTCAAAGGCGGCTATTAGAATTTAATTGAATTCAGAGATTGGATTGAATCAAATACACAACTCAAACCGGATCACACGAAATATGATCCTAGGAATATACGAATTGCAAAACAACCACGCTTACACCCCATTACAAATTTGGGAAGCATTGGTCCCTCAAACATACCGGGTTTCTTAACTAAGGCTGGTGACCTATACTTTTGAAGCTCAATACAGTTAACTCATTATGTTAAGATTACTTTTTAATAAATGTAATTAATATGCCGTTATACTTTAATGACCAACTCTATCGACCACCTACATATTGTAATAGTTTGAATGGAATATCTGAAGGTGAATTTTCTTTGCAAGGAGATTGCAAGCTGTGTTGGTGGAACAACGGTCACTTTGGAAAGTGTAAAAACTGTTTATCTGGGCTATTCCGTAGTCTTGGCACAGGGACTCAATATTTTCACAGCTCCTGGATAGGTAAAGCCAAGGATCTACCAAAGCCGAGGAATGCCGTCTGAGAAGAGGGCAAGGCATTCAAACCCTCGCCCGGGTGGGGGTCTTTTAGACCCCCCTCGGGTTTTTTCCGAAGTGACAGAAAACAGCGGCGCGCAGAGCCGCAAAACTTGGTGTAGCTGTTCCTTCATCATTTTTACATCTTCCCTGAAAATTTTAGCTCAAGGTCATACCAGGTCAGGTCACCAGGCCAGGTGAAGTGAACTTACCTCAAAAAATGCTTAGGACCACATAACTAAAAGAATGGTTAATCGATCAAGTTGAAACTCATACCACATATTGGGCCCATCAGGAGCTACAACATTTGTTGCGGGATTTTTTATATTGGTGACCTAAGGTCATGTGCAGAGCATGACCTTCCTATTGTCAATACATGGGGAAAATGACGAAATGAGCTTTTCTCAGTAACTATGGATGGAATCGACTTCAAACATCGGTTACGACCTGCTCTTAGCCCATTTCTGAAGTTGATGCCAAACATTTTGGCTTGTAACCTTTAAAAAGTCACCTTAGGTCAAATAAGCATTTTTGTGTTTTACTCTATAAATTTTGAATAAACTAAGATAGAACTTTTATTTTGTCACCGAAGTGTTTGTATAGTCGCTGCAAGTCAAATTTATATATATATATATATATATATATATATATATATATATATATATATATATATATATATATATATATATCATGACTATACCAGGTCAAGTTAGGTCAGACCGTTGACCTGGGTCAGGTCAAATTCTTAAATTTGACCTGGCATAGCAATATTATATATCATTTTTTATATAAATTTGGTCCAACTTGTTCCCAGTACGGCTGCTGGAGTCGGAGTCTCACTGAAGTCCTCAAGGGACTTGCCACGGAGACCCCGACCCCACCACTCGAACGAGCAACTCCCACAATGAAGGGATAATTTAGAAGCCAAAGTTTAACGTCCCACAAAGCACTGGGACGGCCGCCCCGCTCAGGTCACCCTCTCACCAGTCGGTTGCCAGCCGATCTACGTCGGGCAAACTATTGAGCGCCGGAGCGTCTCAGGGGAACCGATCCCAAGCCTGGACATGCACTGCCACTGCATGCTTCTGAGCAGCGGGCCGGAGCCCAACGCTCTACCAACTGAGCTACCGGGGCGGCAATCATTCGATACAAATCATTTATCCAAATCATTCGATTTGTATTGACGAAAGGATTGCAATGGTGCATCAATTATGGCTGTATCTTGTTTGGGTTGGAAGTTATTAGTGAAAACGGAAACGCCCTTATGCATGGGTGGCTATGGACATTCCTAAGAATATGCCCAATATTCAGTGACCTGTAGCTCCCTAGGCTTTCACCTGACACGAAAATGAGTGTTACTACAAGAAAGAACAACTCAAGAGCTTTTGAATGGTTTTAGAAACATGTTTCTAGCTATCTTAGTTTCTGAGATATATGAGGTGGTTCTTAGTACACCTCATATTATCGATTTTGACCTATTTTGACCTCTGGTGACCTTGATATTGACCTGACAAGAAAAATGACCGAAGTATTTTCGATATCATTTTTGAAGAGCTTTCGATTGCCGTTTTGCGCTTTTTCTAGCTCTCCTTAGTTTTTGAGATCGTTGGGGGTCTTTTTGCCCCCCCCACCAGGGCGAAGGTGGCTCGTACCCGCCACCGGGGCAAGGGTTAAGACTAGAAGCGACGGCCGCTGTTACAACTGTTGTGTGAGACCATGGGCAGGTAAGTTAACCAAGTGCACGGCTATATTCAGAGGCGTCGTCACCGGAGAGGAGGGGGCCTTCCCTCTTGGAAAGTGGAGGGGTTTCAAGGGTTTCACCACTGGCCTCCCACCCCCCCAACTGCTTTGGCTTCGGCCCCCACTCGAAAATTAATGAAAACGCCATCGATCATATTGTCCGTCTCTCTTGCCAGTGGACCTTGCCGGCAATACGTACAGAGGCGAGTCGACGGCGGCTGTGTTACCGAGCCGTGTCCTTACTGAACCGGACTGGACTTATGTCTGGCTCATTTAATTTTAAAACATAACTCAGCCCGGCATTGCTTGACAGTTTAGAGGATTGAGCTGTGGGTGGTTATGCTTTTGCTCACTAATGTTTTGATGTATGTTTCTTGAGAAGAGTATGCTGGTATGAGTTCAATCCTTTTGTCTCAGCCTACTTTGAACCAACCTTAACACATGACGTGAATACTTGAAAAGCCTCAATATTTGTATATATTTTGTCCAATTTGTTCCCAGTTCGGCTGTTGGACTCGGAGTCTCAGTAAAGTCATCAAGGGACTTGTCACGGAGACCCCGACCCCACAACCCGAACGAGCAGCTCCCACAATGAAGGGCTAATTTAGAAGCCAAAGTTTAACGTCCCACAAAGCACGGGGATGGCCGCCTCGCTCAGGTCATCCTCTCACCAGTCAGTTGCCAGCCGACCTACGTCTGGTCAACTACTGAGCACCGGAGCATCTCAGAGGGACCGATCCCAAGCCTGAACATGCACTCCCACTGCATGCTTCTAAGCAGCGGGCCAGAGATCAACGCTCTACCTATTGAGCTACCGGGGCGGCTTATGAGGATCATTTTCCGATAAATATGTTATCTGTTACATGTTAAGCAGCGCGGGTAGGAGACGTCTAGAAAATTGACTGGGTATTGGCGATTAATATATGTTTTTAAAAAATAATTTTATTCAAAACAGTGTTTACCTACGGCCACGAAAATTTGACCCAGTTTCCTATGTTTTCTGCTGTTGTTCAAGACTACATTTTCTGCACATCCATTAAGAGGACAGGTACTACTTTTATTGAAACTTTCGTGAAAAATATTGTTGTGATTTTGTAAACTGAAAATTTGTTTCTTTAAAATGAGCCTCCTACAATTTCGCTCCCTACATTTCATTCAGTTTCTTATGAAATGTTCCGAGTCCCCATAGAAATTATGTGTTTCCTTCCATCAACGAAAATCAACGAATATCCTCCTAGCCTTGACGCCAGAATAATCTGTTCTAGGCCTGGGGGTGAACAACAAACCTAGGAACAATTGCGTTTTTTTAGAATAAAAATCTTTGTTTGGTAGAATTCTTAGCTTTTGTTTCATGAAGACAGGCAGCCGGTCCCGTTTATAAGAAATAATGTCATGCAGCACAGTGAGTTACTATCTCTTCGTTCAGCACAGTCAAGGGCTATTTGTCACGCCATCCTTGACAAGTTCAACAATAGCTACCACACGTTTGTCCGTGCTGTCAACCAGAAAGTTAAAATATGAAAATGCTCAGTCGAAAGCTGCACCGTCCAAAAGTCAAAACAAGCCTAATTCATCATGATTCAGACAGCTTATCTAATTGAGTCGTCCTGGATTGTAATACATGCTCTTTCATCACCTTCATGACGAAGAATTTCATAACAAAAAACACTATTGTAGGCAGTTACTGACCCCAACATACAAATCATATGAACGTAACAAAAACGTCACAAGAGAGGCCATATTTGAGCACGAGCCCTGCTGAGGGTGTTCGAAATCGGTGACACAGTAGAGGTGACCCAAGGCTGACCTCGGCGCGTGACCCGAGACTGACCTCAGAACGCGAACCGAGACTTACCTCGGCACGGAGCTGCTGACATTTCTGAGGAGTTTCCGATGGTCATCGCTGGTGACTTCAAGCCGGAATGTCTGCGTGAGACCACCGTCAAAGCCGGGCATGCAGCGCACCTCCAGAGAGGAGCTCGTGCGACCAATGACGTCACAGGAGGTCACAGGGTCCGGAACGTCTGCAGAAATGGAAACAACCCAGCTAAACGACGCTAGGAATGGGAGATGGGAGGGGGGCTAGCATTGCTTTCTCTTGGTCAAGAGAATCTGCTACGAATCAGTGGAGTTCTTAGAGACACTTCTGGCTTTTATTCGCAGAGAACACTTCCGAGAAGGAGAAAGCATATTCAAGTGCCAACGTCCACCTACAAAATCTAACTCCAGTCCCTTGACAACGTTCTTGGCTACGCGATTGAAACATCGACGTCGTCGGGACCAACAGTTCTCCAGGGATGCATCAAGTCGCTGCATGGTTGGATGCTTATTCAGAGGCTGAAGTTAGTTTTGTAAAGTGCATACTCAAGTTGCTCGAGAAAGCAGCCATTACTAAATGGAAGTTGGGACTACATACAACAGCAAGGAGACCCAGTCGGACAGCATTCTGCTCAAATCCAGCACCATTTTACATTTATCTCTGATTCTATTTCCTAATAACAGTCTACCAAACAGGTTATGACATCTTAAATAAAAAATAAATATTAACAGACCATGAAACAGTCGTCTTAACACCCGCACTGGAGGGGGTCTGGCACTAACGCGCACTGGAGGGGGCCTGTAGGCCCCTAAGATCTCGGAAACTAAGAGGGTTAGAAAAACGCCACTTGGTAGGTGGGTGGGGGCTTGGTGATCTACATGATGACTAATTTTCATTGACCTAGGTCAATATCTTCAAGGTCAAACGAGGTCGTAAAGGTCAAATATTGGCCATGCTGGGATCGATTGGTAAATGCTGTGATTATGCAAGAAAATGGCGTGTATAAGCTAAGGCGGACAAGGTTCATAGAGAAGAGGTCTCAAGAGGCTTGCCCACAACTTTCGGGCCAAGGTCATTCAGGTCATTGACCTTTAAGGTCCCATATGGTATACTACTTATTATTTACACTTTGACTAACACTCTAGCCACTGTTTGGCGGGAAATGAGGATTGACCTTTCCAAATGACCTTTGACCCTGACCTTTGACCTTGACCTTGTATTGGGGTACCTACCGATGACGTCATAGCATAATATATGTCAGACGGGTAACGTCATTTGGCCGGACGCACATGGTCAGTGACCTTGAAAGTGCAGATATGACCTTGACCTGTGACCTTGACCTTGACCTTGACTTTCTGTGAAGTGACCTTGACATATAGTCCCGCTTATATGACGTTATGACGTCACCACTGGTCTTCAATGCGCTAACTGGTCCGACCGCGCTTTCGGCGATCTCAAATGCAGGTCTGACTTTGAAAGCCTATAAGTCAAAAATTTTCGGCCGATTTTCAAAAGTCTTCACCAATCGACGCGCTATTAAATTCTGTTAAATGTGCCAGGTTTCGTTTTTCGGCTACAAGCGGTTCTCCGGCCACCTTGAAAACAGGTGAGGGCCTCGCCCTCCAGTCGTGTTAAGGGCAGTTCGCACCAGTTCTTCAACAGCTCTGCAATTCTTTCTTTCTTTCTTTGAAGAACAATCAGCGGGAAATTTCCCAAGAATCACGGAGCTTGGAATATTTTAGAAATCTGGCATCATTGCAGGTGAACTGGCAGCGTTTCGGCGCAAGTTTTTTTAGTCCCTGGTCCAAGTAACTCAGCCCCTTCCAAGAGCAAGTGCCGGTCCGCGATGTGACGTCACACGCTCACCGATACAGGTTGTATCAAGGGTGTATCAATAGGTAGGTGCCTACTATTCAGAATACTACAAAAAGACAGCCATATTCAAAAACAGAGGGCTTTACTTCTATTCTGGGACACTATTAAATTCCTTTCATTCTTTCGCATTTACAAGCCAGCATCACAAAATCTAGAAAAAGTTTAGCAGATCCAGCGGTAGAAAAATCCCTCGTGAAGGAATCCCTGTTGAGCGTACCATTAAGTCAAGGCATCTTGACAGTTACTGGTCTTGCGGATGATAGAGTTATATAAAGAGTAACCCTAGCAGCGTCTTTGTCTCTGTTGTCATGGCGGAACTGTAAGCTTCGTCAGCTGTTGATCGAACAGCTGTTGATCGTCAGCTGCTGAGGGGCTGGAACTTCGTTGCGTTGAACGCAATGAAAGATTAGTTTTTGATGCGACCAATTGATAGAAAATTGGTGTCCAGGGTTTCAAAATTGGCTTAAAACTCATCGGTAATGCTTTTTTTTTCTCCAAACTAGCTTGGTACATCGGAACTGTGACAATGGGAACCGTGAAATACCCCTTTATTCCGAGGACATCACTAGACATGTATAACTGAGGCTTCATGTTACGGCCAGTAAATTAAAAAAACTATCGGCAGAAGCTCGGCTACTTTTTTAGAGATAACAATGCTAAAGTTACAGATATTTTGCGTCAATTGCTTTGTTTATGACAAATTAAAGAACATATTTATATAGATCTATAGTGCGGATTGGGTGGGGAAAGTAACAAGTTTGCAGCCGTTACTTTGAAATGCATTATTTCGCAGAGGAAGTTCAAGAAACTGAAATAATTTGCGCTGTCTTAATGATTTTAATGTCGGCGGCGAAAGTGACGAGTGCCGGCGCAGATTGCTTAAAAATAATGGTTCACACTGGAAGTTTAACATTTTTCTTCAATATACATACCAGCATTGCGCATGCGCGGTTGCACTTTCCATCCTCGTTGCAGACGACATCCATTATAGCGCTATTGCAGAATTTTTAAAGATCCGGTGCGAACCGCCTTTTAATTACTACCACTTTCTCAAAAATCCCACCAGCAATTACCCACCAAAACATCGGCAAGGACAGAGCAGATTTTATATCTTCTTCTCACGTCGACGCCAAACCAATTCGTCTGCAATATGAAAAGCATCTGAAAAGTAAATAGAAAGGCTCGGAGAAAGTAACGAAACACACAGGATCTCTTTCGACTTCTGGGAAATAATGTAAGCCATAAAAAGTTAATATTCAATACCTGTTTCGCTCCCTCAACTTACCAGCCGGAGTAATGAGGAACCGACACGGCTTCAGCTGCTCGCCGACTCCGTTTCGCGCCCAGCAGCTCAACTCCCCGTAGTCGGAGGCGCTGTGCGGAGTGAAGGCCACTGAGCTCGAGTTAGCGCCAAACAGCAGCGGCTTGGAGAGGTCTCCCAGGGTGCCTGCAAAGTTGGAAGGTCCCACTACTTAAGCCTGGGCACAGTCGGCAAGTTGGAATCTAAGTTGTTCCGAGAAGTCCATCAAACTACGAGATTGTTAGAAAAAAACTAGTTGGATAAAGCTAGCTATGTAAAATTAAACGCATTGCTCGTGTGTTGTATGGAGTAAACAGGAACACAGGCGTCGAAAGCGGGGTAACGTCGCCACAACTCATACATTGGGGGAACGTCCCCCAAAATTTTGGGACTCGGTCCAGGCTTTTGCACTATATTCCAATTAGCTGCATTATGTATGTACCTACGTAAATGTGTTTTAGTGAAGTGCGCTGTCGTAAGCCTTTTCAAAGACAGGCAAAATATTATCTCATTTTTCTCCTCCCACCCCCCCTCTCCTTCCTGCGTCATGGCCAGTTCAGGGTCCAGTCCCCAATAAAATCTCCATAGCGACGCCCCTGAACAGGAAGATACGTCAGAGAGGCACTTGGACCGAGAGGTGCAATCCTCCTCAATGCCTCACTGCAGGCATACATTGCCTGGAGATGCTGGGATTGGATTTGAAAAGTTCAGACAGGTGAACCCTGCTCTCCAAAGCATTATGAATGCCATCAGTGCAGAGTAAATGTTCTTGAAACGCTCCTTGCTGACGGTCTCTCCTTTTATTTATGTCGAAGAGGGAGGGAACCCAAATGCACTAGACTTTCGGAGGCGCTCCTTGTCGACGAAAGGAAATCGACATGAACCACCATCTAAAATTTCGAAACTGTACAGCAGACGCACAATAAAGTCAATTTTAGGAAGTGAACCAAGAAGAGGATTGCTGTTTTCCGGCGTCCTAAAAAGTTTTCCGTGCCTTTAGTCTCTACTGCTGATTATCATTGAATTAATTCCGCCACCTCTCCGGTGAAATTATATCAGTCACTTTTTAAGCCATGGGGACTGAAGTGGAGACGGGTCTGGCGTCAGCGTGCAGTGGAAGGAGGTCCTAAAACGCCCCCTGAGATCTAAAAAAATCAAGAAGGTTAAAAAACGTTCATTTGAGGGTGCGTGGTCGCAATATTTACCTACATTATAGCTAATTTTCATTGATCTAGGACAATATCTTCAAGGTCAAACGAAGTCGTAAAAGTCAAATCTGGCCCTTGCTGGAGGTCTCAAAATGCCGTGATTATGTGAAAATCAGAAATACACCAAAACTGCATAAAGAACATCGAGGGAAGGTTCCCTATCATGCTCTCGGAAATTTCGAGGTTAATGTCATTCAAGGTCACTGACCTATGACGCAACAATATAACATATTTCCAATAATGCATGTACATACATCATACCTAGCAATATAGCAGCCTTTGGGCGGGAAATGAGGGTTTGACTTTTAAAAAGGACCTTTGACCATGACCTGTGACCTTGACTTTGCCATTGAGTAGCCTTAACTGTGAAGTCATAGCATAAGATACGGAGTGCTGACCAATGGCATCTGACCAAAATACTGGGGTCAATGACCTTGACCTGTGATATTTTACCTTGATCTTGAACCTCATGTTGGTTGACCTCCACATGTAACCCGATTATATTACGTTCTTTTGTCACCAATCGGTCTACAGTGCAGGCCAACTGGTGCAACTGCGTGATTGTGACTGCCTCAAAATATAGGTCTGATTTGAAAGCCTATAAGTAAAAAAAATTGACCGATTTTTACAATAGTTTGACCAATCGACGCGCTCATGAATTCTCACAAATGCAGCCGAGTACTGTCTTCCGGCAGCAAATGATTCTTCGGCCACCACAGAAAAAAGGTGGGGACACTTGAACCCTCACACCAGTGGGGGAGAGGGTTGAACACCCCCTCGGGTTTTTCCGGTGTCACGAAAAAACGGCGGCGCGAAGCGCCGCCGTACTTAGCTCACCTTATCCTTATCCAAAATTTTAAGGTTGGGTCATCTCAGGTCAGGTCACCAGTGCAGGTCAAGTGACCTCACCTCCAAAAATGTTTAAGGTGACATAAGAAATGGGTGAATCTATCGGATTGAAACGTATACCACATAATGGGCCCACCGAGTATTACAACACATATTCCGGGATTTTTCATATCGATGACGTAAGGTCACGTACGGATCATGACCTCTCCATTGGAAATACATCAGAAAGACAGGAATCGGGCTGTATTTGTGTAGATACAGCTGAGAATACCCTCATATTCTCCAAATCGTAGTATCATGAGCCCCTTTCTAGGGTCATGTAGCAATATTTGACCTGGGACCTCTGAGAGGTCACTTGGGGCTACTTAAGCAGTTTTTAGATTTAAGTCGATAGCTTTGCATAACATGATAATGCAGCTTTTGTTTTGATGCCATTGTGTTTGGATTACTAGTCTGAGTTGACTGATATGCATATTGACTATACTGGATTGTAAATTGACCTTGATCTGGCCTGAGGTCAGGTCATTTTTGTGTTTTGACCTAGTATGGTCAATGGACATGTCATACATCATTCAATTTGCCGTGACGAGAGGAAGCGAATGGTGCCTAAAATGGTTATAACTCAAATTTGTCAGACGCTAGAGCCCAAAACCTACACTCAAAATGCCACCTTCTGTGACCTATCATGGCCTCAATATTGACCTGAGCCAAAAAGTAGCTGATACAGTTTCTTCATGAATTTGTATGAGCTATCCACTAGTCTTCGCGTTTTTTCGCTATCCCCGCATGGGGGCCGAGTTCAAGGGGGGCTCGTTCAAACACCCCTCCACCAGGGCGAAGGTGGCTCGGAGGCCCACCGGGGCGGATGTTAAGACTCCCATCCACTCACTGCAAGTGTTATCACGCGCAATGGAGGGGGCGTCGGAGGTCCCCACCTATTTTTCCGAGGTGGCTGGAGAACCGTACGTAACCGAAAATACGATGCTCGACCAAATGTGAACCTAACGGCGCGTCCATTGGTGAAAGAATGTTGAAAATCGGCTGAGAATCTTCTTATTTAGAGGCCTCCAAAGTCCGACCTGTATTTTGATATCAACATAATCGCGCAGTCGGACCAGTTCGCTTGCGTTGGAGACCGAGTAGTGACGTCATAAGGCCATATAAACGGGATGATATGTCAAGAGCACCTCACGATAAGGTTAATATCTAGGTCAAAGGTAACAGGTCATGGTCATACCGGCACTTTCAAGGTCATTAGACCTAGTGCTTCCGGTAAAATAACGTTAACCAGTCTGACGTATATTATCCTATGACGTCATAGTTAAGGTAACTCTAGGTAAAGCTCAAGGTCAAAGGTCATGGTGAAGGTAAATCCTCATTTCCCGCTCAACAGTTGCTATAGTGCTAGTTATAGTGTACATACATTGTGGGTAGTACACCATATTGTGACGTCATAGGTCAATGACCTTGAATGACCTTGACCCTAAAGTTTTAGGATTTTTTTCTGTATATTTATATGTATGTAATGTTTTCCCCTGGATAAGCTGAGTCCGCCTTCAGAATATTCCCCACTTTTTCCCCAATAATTACGGTACCCGATAGGTACCCAGCACAGCCAATATTTGAAATTTATGACCCCGTTTGACCTTGAAGATATTATCCTAAGCCAATGAAAATCGGTTAGGATGTAGATCACCATTTTTCCATCCACCATCCAACCGACCTTTTTCTAAGCCTCTTAGTTTCTCAGATCTCAGGGGTAGGGCCTACCAGGCAACCTCTAGTGCGCGTTAGTGTCAGACCCTTCTCCAGTGCGATAGGGAAAAATATTTAGCACTGAACTTAAAATGGTCGAAACTTGTTTATCATAATAATGCAGTTTTAGGTGCTGTTGAGCAGCAGCACCAAAGTATGACTTCTTTGTATACCAATGACAATACAGTATGACAATGACCAAAGTAGCTCTACTTTGGTCATTGGCGCCAGTGTCGATACAAGAGTCTTCCCACTGGGCAGGAAGCTCTAACTGACTAGAGGGTATATCATTCCTCCACTGTCAATTATTCTGCATTTATGTTATAAAATATTGTATGCTTTATGAGCATGCTTTCCAGGTATTTCCTCCATGCCCAGCGAAGTGAAACGGTGAAATCACGTTCGAGGCTGGGGTGTGGATTTTTATCTCTAGTTATGGTGTGCCCAGTCAACTACTATTATTTTCGAGTCAGACAGTGCAGCTTGGTTTCATGTGCATCAGGGAGCTATAGTGTATAATTTGTATGATACAATGGTTCTCTTAACCTTGCTGTAATTGACAGTTTTCGAATTTGGGTGACCACGATGGTCTTCAAAAATCCACGTTAGTATGATGGATCCATTAAGAGTGCCCTCCTTAGACAAAAGCGTTCGTACGACGTCGGAAAGGTGAAATGCGCTAAAACACCGACAGAGTTTTAAGTCCCGAATTAGGTTTCGTGCTCTTTTCACCACCCAGCTTGGAGCACCACGTGCTTCCCTCTTCTGGTATATTATCAGATTGTACTTTGGTAGCATTTTCGATTCGTCCTCACTATCTATAACCCGTCCGACGGTGAAATTTTTGTTTGATGTACATACATACGTCTCTCTCCTTCTTCCCTCGGTTACCTTCGGGCTCAGTTCAGTTCAGTTCAGTCTATTAAGAAACAATCCACACGAGGTAAAAAAGGGGTGGCTTTTCGTGTTTCCACGTCAGTCATTAAAAGAAAGCAACAAGATAAGATAAAACTTATGATAAAAGACAGATAAAATCCGGCGCCACTCCTCTCCACTTAGCAGAAACCCATTTCGCGACACTGACTTCAGCGAACTCGGACGCCGGCTAGCCTGTGCTGACTCTGCCGCCGTCTCGCCTGTACCCAAGAGCAGTATCGTATGGTGGAGCAGATAATCAAATCAATACAGGGCAAAGTATGGCTAGAAATGTCGGAAAATAATAATTTCAAAATATGTCCTTGTTTATGGTTTAAGGCTTTATCATCTTCATGGAGAAATGTTCGCTGAATTTCTCGGAACACGAGTGAACGCACCTGCACCAATCAGCGGCGGACAACCACTGGATGCCACTTGCCCGCGAGGCATAGAGGTTAGAGAGGTCACGCCGGGCAGCGCTTACGCCGAGTTCAGGCTTCGGTGGGGGAGGGGAGGGGGTCGCGTGACGAATTATAAAACTTACATGCGTGGTGCTGAGAATGGTGGCGGTTGTGCCTGCTATTGGACTGAGAGAGGACAGGTGTGGGAGACATTCTGTGCACGTGGTGAATATATGGGTAAGGTGTTTGTGCAGTGTGCGGTGTCGCTAGCACTGGAAAAAACATGAGCATGAGTTTATTAAATCAGTTCGGTATGCGAATATGCTTGATGAGCAGAACTGCAGGCTCCGATTTCGAGTCCTTAGTATTTCTCGGTATCAGGGTCCCCGGTGCAGCTTTTTAAAACTTGTTAAATTGGGACATACTTATTGGCAATACAACACAGACGCTACATGTGCCATACACGCTGTCATTTCACGCGCATACGACACTGGAAGTTTAACATGCTGAAATGATTACTGGAGGCGGAGGGATATGCAGTTTTGATCGTGTAAACAAGGATAGTCCAAGGTAAGTCTCAGGATGCACGAGGCAATTAAATGAGCAGGTATGCATACTCTAACGACATGGATTCCTTTAACATGGCCTTTAACCCTCGCCCCACCGGGGGCCATCGATGGCCCCCTAAGGTTTTTTGGGATAGCAGAAAACGACGAGGCGCAGCACCGCGGTTGAGGGCTCTACCTCTCACTGCATCATTTTCCATCATCCCTGAAATTTTTACCCGGGTCACCCAAGGTCAGGTCACCAGACGAGGTCAACCAAGGTCACCTCACTTCACCTTTAGAGCTCTGTAAGAGCTACATTTCAAAGTCGATCGATTTGAAACTTCCTACACTTCATGACCCTCCAGGGTCTACAAGGTGTATATCCGGGATTTTTCGATTTCGTGCCCTGAGGTCAGGTCACGAGGCGACCTCTCCCATTGGAAAAGCATGGGGAAAAGCTATTTCATGATATAAAAGCCACAAAATGATTGCAAATACTCAGACTGCTCAGAACAACGTTTTTGGACACCCTTTCACGGATCCCAGGGGTCTATTTGCCCTTTGACTTTTCCAAGGTCATCCAAGGTCACCAGAGGTCAAAACAGTATTTTGACAATAACTTTTGACCTAATTGAGCTAGAGCGGTGAAACAAACACCATCGTGTTTGTCTTGTCACTGGCTTTCATTTGATATACGGCAAGGTTACTTTTTGACCTTTCGTGACCTCAGGTCATATTAGGTCACGAGGTGACCTCTGGCGGTCAAACCACTGGCGGGAGGTCTTTACGTTCCACATAGCGGAAAAGTACTGACAATTTGCTATCAAATGTACTTTACCAGGCCTCAATAGCTCTAATGACATAAGAGTTATGCCCAGTTTGTTAATCATTGCATATTTGAGTGAAAATAGCCGATCTTGACCTAATTTGACCTCTGGAGGTCAAACCATTGACCTGAGCACTAAAACATGCGAAGTATTTCTTACTGAATTCACGCGAGCTTTCTATTGCACTTTGCAGATTTGCGCTAACGCCCATATTTTCGAGTTAGAGGGGGCCATCGATGCCCCGGTGGGGCGAAGGTGGCGCGACCCCCGGTGGGCGCGGGTTAACGTATTCCCTTAACATGGCCCATTCCCCCATCACACCATTTCAATGCCGCCGCCAACCCGCTTCCCAGGCAGCCAGAAGCCACTGTGCACAGCCGTCTAACCGTGATTGTCCCACTTTCTACTTTGCAGAAAGTCGTACTCCAGGAGCAAAGCAGAACTCCAACGGGAAATCTAACGTCTGAACCGTAACTGACTACAAATCAAGTATATTTGAAGATCTGGTAACTTTGAAGGATGATTTTTCTTGGATGTAACGGACTGTAGTTATTGTTAATTATTGCATTAGTTATTAATAGTCATTTACCATTATTAAACCAGGACGTTCAACACACGGCTTTCAAGTTACACCTAATTTGGTAGACCTGAGGTAATGAGAGCCCTCTCCAGTCGTGTCAAGCATTAAAAATGTTGAATCCCAGCAAAAGAAATAACTTTTTGGTAGATTTTGATTTTCATATTTGTACTGACCGAAACATTACAGTGTACTGGAATTTTGTTACGAGGATGGGAGAAGGCGCTATTAAAACATCAAGCAACGTTACCACACACATTGACGGGGGTCTGAGCCACCCTCGCTTTGACGGAGGGGCGGGTACCCGCCCTCCTCTCCCCAAGATCTCTAGAACCACGCTAGGTAACAAAAAACGGTAAACGGCGTTGGGTAGCCCATCCACTTCTCCATCGAATAAATTTGAAACATGTTTGTCAGGTCACATTTAAGGTCACTAGAGGTCAAAACATTCCGTCATATGGATAACATGTGAATGAAGATTTTCGGTCATTACATCTGAACAAGTAAAGAAAGAGCAAAACAATTTAAACCATATGAATCCTCGCAGCAAGCCGAATCCAATAATATATAACATGACCTTGCTAAGCCAAATCAAGGATTTAACCTGACCTGAAGTCAGGTCAAGGTTAAATCAGGTAAAATACATGTCACTAGAACTGCAATGACAAGGTGCATCTGATGCAGCTAAAATAAACGCTCTATCGCTATATATTACTAAGATATTCACTTAAAACCAATTTTTCCATGTATTTCCAATGGAGAGGTCATGGCTCGTACCGACCTTAGGTCATCGATATAACAAATACCGGAACATTTTTTTGAAAACTCGGTGGGCCCATTATGTGATATGAGTTTCAACCGGATAAGTTCATCCTGTTCTGACTTATGCTATCTTAAACTTGTTTGAGGTCAGGTCACTTGACCTGTATTGGTGACCTGACCCGACATCACCTATCCTTAAAATTTTGAAGAATTTTTTAAATGATCAGGAAAAAGGTATGCTAAGTACGGCAGCCGCTGTTTAGAAGCTATCTCCAAAAAACCCGAGGGATCTCAAATAAACGATATCAAATAGTGATGGGTGACTGCTCGGTGGGTGACAAATAGTGATGGGTGACCTTAACCATTCACTATTTGGGGTCCGATCACTCGAGCCTCCCCTGTCATTGCCTCGGGACAAAGAGCCTCCGGCTATGCACTAACTAAAGGCACTCTGAAATTTCGAGAGAGGGGGGGCTTGGGCATCCCTAGGCCCCCTTGCATCTATGAGGGCCCAAATTCCTGATATGTTTGAATGCCTTATTCCCCAGGTGGGAATGTTTTTTTAAGCATCGGCTTGCGGTTAGGTTATGTTGTGCTATTTCCTATGCTAATATTATACGGCGTCCCTGTATGACATCATGCGCTCAACTCAACATGCACTTAGCCGTAAACCGTATCAGCTGCGTGAAGTGACGTGAGAAGGCGTCTGTCTATTACATCCAAGCCTTTGATTTTGCTAGCAATATGTACAAACAAAACCAAGCAGTTAACCCTCGCCCCACCGGGAAGGGCCATCGATGGCCCCCTAAGGTTTTTCCGGGATAACAGAAAAACGACGAGGCGCAGCACCGCGGTTGAGGGCTCTACCTCTCACTGCATCATTTTCCCATCATCCCTGAAATTTTTTACCCCGGGTCACCCAAGGTCAGGTCACCAGACGAGGTCAACCAAGGTCACCTCACTTCACCTTTAGAGCTCTGTAAGAGCTACATTTCAAAGTCGATCGATTTGAAACTTCCTACACTTCATGACCCCTCCAGGGTCTACAAGGTGTATATCCGGGATTTTTCGATTTCGTGCCCTGAGGTCAGGTCACGAGGCGACCTCTCCCATTGGAAAAGCATGGGGAAAAGCTATTTCATAATATAAAAGCCACAAAAATGATTGCAAATACTCAGACTGCTCAGAACAACGTTTTTGGACACCCTTTCACGGATCCCAGGGGTCATATTTGCCCTTTGACTTTTCCAAGGTCATCCAAGGTCACCAGAGGTCAAAAACAGTATTTTGACAATAACTTTTGACCTAATTAAGCTAGAGCAGTGAAACAAACACCATCGTGTTTGTCTTGTCACTGGCTTTCATTTGATATACGGCAAGTTCACTTTTTGACCTTTCGTGACCTCAGGTCATATTAGGTCACGAGGTGACCTCTGGCGGTCAAACCACTGGCGGGAGGTCTTTACGTTCCACATAGCGGAAAAAGTACTGGCAATTTGCTATCAAATGTACTTTACCAGGCCTCAATAGCTCTAATGACATAAGAGTTATGCCCAGTTTGCTTAATCATTGCATATTTGAGTGAAAATAGCCGATTTTGACCTAATTTGACCTCTGGAGGTCAAACCATTGACCTGAGCACTAAAACATGCGAAGTAATTTCTTACTGAATTCACGCGAGCTTTCTATTGCACTTTGCAGATTTGCGCTAACGCCCATATTTTCGGAGTTAGAGGGGGGCCATCGATGGCCCCCCGGTGGGGCGAAGGTGGCGCCGGACCCCCGGTGGGGCGCGGGTTAACACGCGCATTGACGGGGGGCGGGTACCCGCCCTCCCCTCGGGTTTTTCGGAGACGGCAGAAAAACGGCGGCGCGCAGCGCCGCCGTACTGGGTATACCTTTTCCCTCATCATTTTTGCAACTTCTGTGAAAATTTTAAGGATAGGTCATCTCAGGTCAGGTCACCAGTACAGGTCAAGTGACCCGACCTAAAAAAGGTTTAAGATAGCATAAGTCGGAGCAGGGTGAACTTATCCAATTGAAACTCATATCACATAATGGGCTTACCGAGTTCTCTAAGCTATGTTCCGGTATTTTTGATATCGATGACCTAAGGTCAGGTACGAAGCATGACCTCTCCATTGGTAATACATGGGAAATCTGGTTTTTACTGAATAACTCAGTAACAGATGGTGATAGAGCGTTTATTTTAGCTTCATTAGACTCGCCTTGGCTTTGCAGTTCTAATGATATGCATTTTATATAATTTGTCTCTGACCTGACCTCAGGTCAGGTCAAACCTTTGATTTGACCTAGCAAGGTCAAATAATATATCATTCGATTCGGCTTGCTGCGAGAATTCATACGGTTCAAGTCGTTTTTCTCTATCTTTACTTGTTCAGATGTAATGGCCGAAAAACTTAATTTACATGTTATCCCTATGACGGCATGTGATGGAATGTTTTTGACCTCTGGTGACCTTAAATGTGACCTGACAAAAAAATAATCCAAACATTTTCGTTGGAGAAGTGGATGGGCTACCCAACGCCGTTTACCGTTTTTTGCTACCTACCGTGGTTCTCGAGATCTTAGGGGGGCGGGTACCCGCCCCTCCTCGTCAATCCGAAGGTGGCTCAGACCCCCGTCAATGCGCGTGTTAAGCATGCATGCAACATATAAATTTTGAGGGCAGCTTTGAGGAGGGCCGAATAAAATTCAGTATTTTGAAAAGTAAAGCGTAGATGATAAAGCCAACATCGTAAGCTTTCCTTCGATAACTTTCTTCTCACTTCCAAATTGTTCCACCTATTATTGTGTCCTTGAATCATTGCATTATTCAGATACCACGGTTTCTTTTAAAGTGAATGTGGCACCTTGCTGCAATTTGTGCTTGGGGTGGTTCGAGAGGTAATTTTATTGAAAATGATTAATTCGGCCCTATATCTGTGGGAAAATGGTCCATAAGCTCCTTAATTCGTTTCGTTTAATTTCCCTTTGCTAGAGGTAAAAGACTTCACATCGACGTGACGTCATGATATAGTAGCACGTCATGCTGCCATATATAGTAAACTTTGTCGCCTGGCTGCGCCACAAAATAAACGGAACATAAACTGGGCGCTTTTAGCTTAACCCATTAACGCCCAGCGGGTCATTTTTGTCCTCTGACTTTGACAGGCTGCAGAATCAATACCAGTGAAGTGATCTTCATGTTTATGATATGGATGTGTGTTTCAGAGCGTCGACAAACTGGAAAAATGCATTTGAAAATTCTAGGTTATTATGGGACGATTTTGGTGGAACTTATTTTGGCGAGGTTTTGGTCAGCGTGAGATAGCTCTGCAAATTTTGTTTCTCGCAATAATATATGGAAAGCTGAAAAGGGTTTGCATGATTGACATTAAGCCAAGACCACTAGGAGTCAGATGGTGAAGAAGGAGTAAGATTTTCTTGAACGGCTTTGCCATGAGACATCGTCAAATATGAAGCGGACAAAAATGACCCGCTGGGCGTTCCGGACATCTGCGGGCCGCTGAAAATGAGGAAAAGGATGTGTCCTGTCCTCCCGTCTGGTGGGTTAGGTGCACAATGTTACCTAGAGGGAAGGGAGGCATTGTGGGTCCGGGGGATGCAGGGTTGTCAGTTTGTATATTTTTCATCAAATCTGAAGATTTTTAGTGCAATGTCGATACGTTTGGAAACTTTGAAGTTCATTAAATGCTTCCTACCGTTTTCGGGGTCTGTCTTATTTTGGGGGTGATTATCACATAATTTTAACGGAAACATGCAAGATGGTTCCAGTATTTTGTAAAGGCGTTATTAAATACAATTTGCAGGGGTTTTGAAAAATTATCAAAATTTTAGCACTGACTAAAAGCTAGCAGAGCCTTGTCTTTTCCCCTTGATTGATTGTGTGTGGTGGATAGAGAGGATAGGGAACAGTAGCGGATTGAGGATTTCATTGGGTGGCGGGGGGGGGGTTAGGGGTCTCGAGCCTCCCCCGTCATGGCCTCGGAACAGCCCTCAGTAATGCATTTAGGTACTATAGGCACACTGACATTTCGGTAGGGGGGCTTGAGCCTTCCTAGCCCCCTTGTGTCCACTAATGATTGAAAGCCAATGACCAGCTGACAAAAATGAGTTGGAAATTATCACAGCCGCCGCGCTGGTTTTTTTGACGAGATGGTGCAGTGTCAAACGTCTGGAACAGTATAAAATGGGTAAAAGCTTGGGAAGTTCTAGAACTTCTGTCTAAAACCCAACTATCACTATTTTTGCTTGGTTCTAGTAAAGTAAAACTACCATGAGTGAACATCCCGGGGGTTAGGAGGAGGGGTCAAGACCTGCCTGTATTTTTGTTTCCCACAGACTTTGTCTAGGGCTTGGATTGCAGTGCCAGCGTTAAACCATCCAGAACCCCTCCTGGATCGAGAAGAAATCTCCAGTCATGGAGACATAAAAATATCGAAAGCATAGCTGTAAGCAATGCCACAGATCAAATGTTTTGCAAGAAAAGAAGCAAAATAAGTTGTTTTAAGTGCGCAAGATAGCGGAGCGGATCAGGTGCATATCATAATCATACCATAACAAAATATATTAGTCATGAGGATGAGAAAGATGATGAGCTGACCAGTGTTAAAATGACCAGTGGCGTGCCTGGAAATGTGGAGGTTCACATTTATGAAACTATGAAGCGCGCTACTTGTTCCAAAGAAAAGTTGGAAAGATGGGAATGGACCTGTTTGGAGATTTGGAGATTAATCAAGCTAATGTGCACCGCGTGGGGAGCTAACGGATTGAGTTTTTAAAACTTTTCATCTGTATGCTGCATATTACGATTTCTCGTTGAAAGCTCAGTGAGCATCAGTCACAAAGTCTGAGAGGCGGAGAAGGAAAGGGGTAGAGAAAAAGAAACGGTTTCCCAAAACCTTTGATATTCACAAATATTCTTAAAATACTATGATGTTCACAATTTTAGTCTATCCCCCGCAAATCATCAGTCTAGGTTAACCACGTTTGTATACTATTTGCAAATATGCTGTTAGTGTTGCCTTTAATTAAACCTTAAGAGCATAGAACTGTCTAAACATTTTACTATGGCCAATATACGAGAGGAAATAAAAACACTTCACAAAACTGCGGTAAAAGCGATGCGCATTGGGTCGCTGAGTGCGGTGACAGCGCCGCCTGGGAGCCGGCCTCGCAGTGCCAGCCAATGTCCCAAACGCCCAGCGGGTCATTTTTGTCCGGTGTCATATCTCAGAATCTAAAAGTGGTATCGATTTAAAACTTTCGGAACATCTTATTGGGCATATTCTAAGCACAGGAAAACACTTGTTTCGCCAATTTGAAAGCTGGAAGTAGGTGCGGGCGTTAATGGGTTAAACATGCTATCATTAGGACCCGAAGTGGTACTTCAATTTTTTTCAGATATTACAGCCTATTCCACGTTTAAACTACTCATTAAAACTAGCAACATGCATTCATAATCGCAATTATTAAAGTCACGTTTTGACCCAGGTTTTACATGCAAAACCACCAAATTCAAAACATGCATAACGAGCCTTTGGGACCACGGCAAAATCTTCTGTCATGTTGCATTTAATCCGATGACAAACGCAATCTGTATTCTCTGGATTCTTAGGGATAATTATTTTTCGGACCAGAATAGCCCATCTCAATGGGCGACATCCTCGGGGCAGTATGTCACCATAATGCCCCACAGTGACATCCATCTTCCCTGAGCCGGGTGAAGATCGCAGGGTGATGCACCATGACTAAGCTTTAATAAGTTTTGAAGTGCTGCGGCGAGGAGCATGATGATGAGTTACTAAGATGTTCCCTGGCCTCTATTCGAGGTCTGGCTATACTTGGACTGAGAATTATTGATATTTACTCCACGATTCTGATGATGGGCTGTGCCCGAATATATAATCTCCAGTGTTTTTTGCATTTCCGGATTCGAGGGGAGACGCCAGGGAACATCTTAATGACTAAGCTTTATATGTACTAGCTGCTCATCTGGAGCGGTCTATTATAAAGATGGAACCCAATGCTGGTCGTATACTTCATATAACCTAAGGAGAGCTACTGTCCAAAGTCCAAAGAGTCAAAAATGCAAACGGATTTTTCTCCTCAGTTTATTTTCAAGGTTTAGTACTGTCGATACAGGTTTAAAAGCAGAACTCCAGCAGGAAAAGCTGATGCTTTAGTAGACAAATCGCGTGTATAAGTAAACCTTGCCACTTTGGAGGATGGCTTTTCATGGATTAAACGGACTATGGCCTCTTAACCCGCGCGGGGCTGAGGTCTCCAGCCGAACGCGTGGGGCTGGGGGGGTTAGTTAGTTAGTTATTTGGGCTTAAGGGGCGCACCAGCCTGGCAAGGCCATATAGCGCCAAAAACAGTACAGTCGCTAAAAGTGTTCCATTTGGAACAAGAAGAACGCGTGATTCAGGGACTCATTTCCCCTTTCGGTGTCAATACCTCGCTGTGCGGGTGAATGGCAAAGCAAACAGAGAAGTGCACACACTACTAACATCAGTCCCTCCTGCACTGAAAAAACCGACACCCCACAAGATCCACCAGGTAACGCCGCGCAGGAGCGCCCGGCACGAGGCGTCGGGGCGTCTTACCCCCCCCTGTTATCTCCCGAACTAATGGTCCGATTTGGAAAATTCAAACGCCAATCGAAGGATCTCATCACGAACAACTAAAAACATGTACTTAATTTAAAGTTTGAGGTCAAGGTCAAGGTCAAACTGAGGTCAGCTGTCAAAAGCGTGGTTTTTGAGGTTGCAATGCTACGGAGATCAGGCAATGGAAGCTATGAGCTTCATACTTCATGGAAAGCCTTCACTTGAATGCAGCAAGGTGCTTTAAGACTGTTAGGCTGGTGGTATGACCGGGTCAGGTCAAGATGAGGTCACTAAAGGTCACCATATTTTTGTATCCAAATGTGGTCATGCGATACATGTTTTTGAGCCATTTTGCATGCAGAATTCAGCTATGATGTTCAGAGAATCATATCTGAAATACTCTGGTCTCAACTTGCACAGCCGGGGTCAAGGTAGGTCATCAGAGGTCAACTTTTTAAGTTCATACTTTTTGCCAAATGGCACATGATTTTGGACCTGTTTTGTCTCAGGAACACTATAAAAGTAGTGTAAAGCGTGTACGAGGTCATCCTGGGTCATCCTGGGTCACTATGATTTACTAAATAAAGACAGTATTAATCAGCCCTAAAAATCAGAGCGTGAGTCGCTGAGCTTTCGCAGCTCTCCAGGCTAAAGTTATAAAGCTAGAGACTCAAAATTTGTCATGCATATGCACTGTATGGTGTTTTACCAAATAAATTCTGGTTTTTGAAAAATCTTTAAAATTTTAGAAATTTTGTAATTTTTTCCAAAAAAATTTTTTTAATATTTTTTCCAAAACCAAAATTTTGAAAATCTGAGATAGCCATTTTGAAGACCACAATAATGCCTATTGTTTGATGCAAGAAAATTGGAAATCGGTTCAGAACTGTAGCTTCAGCAGCTCTTTAAACATTGCGCGATTTTGGTACAAAAATCGCCTGTAGTGACGTCACATTTTTGCTTATTTCTCGAAAATTTTTCAACCGATTTTATTTTTATTTAGCAGAAATGTGTAAAATTTATGTAAAAAAGGTACTGAAAATTTGGCGGCGCTGCGCGCCGCCGTTTTTGTGGTATCGCAAAAATTCGCGAGGGAGGGTAAAATTTACACCCTCCCCCAGCGCCGCACGGGTTAAATAGTAGTCGTAGTTCGACTCTCATTCGTACTCACACCTCATATCAACCCGCACACCGTCAGCACGTTCATCACCAGCCCTTTAGCGGATATCTCTCACGATTTGGATGGCTAATTTTGTTCTAAGAAGAATATGTTTCTTATCCCTAATTTGATAAATATGGAGATATTTCGATGGATAATTTTTTGTTTTGAATAAAATACTGTCTATGCCCATCAACAGCTGATATCAACACATACCAGATGGACTTCACTGAACCTAAACATCAGTTAAAACAGAAGGAAGCTTCATAGTACACATTGGGCACTACCCTCCATCGTTGGTGGATCCAGGAAGTAAGCGGAGAGGGGTACCTGCCCTCCCCCTCCTCCAAAACGACCGACAGCGTCCCCCGAAATGGCCAAGGCGCCTTGAACGACCTTAAACGATCGATGGCGTCAGCCAGGCAGGTTTTGCCGTCCAAAAATGGTGACCCTCCACTCCTGGTCCCCCTCCGATCACCAATATTGGATGTGCCTATGCCCTGCATTAAATTATTCAGAGACTATCTCGTCGCCTTAAAACACTTTCTCTCTTTTATCCCCCTTCATCCTCTGATCACATAGATCTAGCCTCCACGGTGGCTCACTCTGGCATTTGGAAGCTCTTAAGCTGTCTCTGGGCCTTCCTTTCTCGGGCCGCCCACTAGAGGCATAGTGAAAATTAACCTGAAGTGGTAACAAAAACGGGAAAGCACGTCATCTGAAAAAGGGAGACAAAAATACAACAGAAGAGGCTGGGTGTGCTATCATCAACTAGGGGAAGCCATTGCAGCGCAGCCGTAAATTGAAAATAGCATCTGGGAAATCCCCTGTCGCCGCCACGCTGACGTCACAAACACACTGCGGGAGAAAAGCCTGCTCTCGCATTCTTCTCCGGCAGTATTTACCACTGTAAATAGCACACTGAGCAACAATGAACTGTAAAAAAGCTTCTGCAGGTGGTTCATGCTATGTTTTAGCTGGATAGACATCAACGCTCCGGCGGTGCATCCGTCCGCATTACTGACTGATGGATATATCGAGGACTCATAATTCAAGGAGGCAATTGTATTTCAACGCAGATATTGTATGGCGCAATCTAAGTGAAAAAACCTCTTTGGTGAGATGACCATTAGTTTTCTCTAAGAAATTACGTAAAAAAGCATAAGCCCAAAAATACATCACGTGGAATCGATAAACTTACTCGGCCCTTATCAACTTCTTGCACTCAAATAAAGCTTAACACGAAACAAAAAAACACACGGATGCTTGTTTGGGACTTCGGTTGTGCTCAGAATTGTCTTTACGACGTTATACCGGGTGCTTTTAGGATGTTACCACATTAGGTTCTTATTGTTCAAGTCAATGTGAGGAGTTAAGTTCAAATGTCATGGGTAAGGTCAGGCCTTCATTTGCAGCGTAATGGCTGCCACAGTATCGGTTATAGAGTAACCATGTAGAATATTCCATATTTTGACAGTATAGATACATGACCTTGAATGACCTTAGCCCCCAAAGCTTCTGAGACCACTGTAGGGGAAATTATATCCATGCCTTCAATCTGTTTTGAGGGCATTCATCACTTTGCTCCACCCAATCACATCATTTTCCAAATGGCTCACTGCGTGGTCAGATGTAACCTTTATGACTTCGTTTGGTCCTAGAGATATTGGCAGAGAAACATAATAATGAGCTTAAATGCAGATCACTTCAGCCCCCAGTATACCCCAAACAGACATTTTCATTAGGAAGGTATTGCTCCATATTTTATTTTATATCTTGGTTTTATCTTGGTTTATATTTTATTACCTTGGTTTTCTAGATATCAAGGGAGGCCGAATGGGCATCTCCCTAAATGGTTCAGACTTCTTACAAGGATGGCATAATAGGATTAAACTGGCCCAATAAATCGTTGTATCTATTATTCAATGCCGCATGCATATGTTCGTAACATTCGAGTAACATGGTGCCTTGGTTCGAAGATGAAAATATTTTGTGAGAATATTTGCAAGTGTGCGTATACAATGCCTCAATAACGTTAACAGTTAGAAAAACTCAGACGGCTTAGTGCCGAAAAATTATTTAATATAATAATGTGTGTGCCATGCATAATAGCTTATTATATGGGATTTCGCAAGCACTTGGGAATGCTGATTCAAGGTATGAACCTATTTGTGGCAGCTTAACAACTACACTGTTGTTGTGAAAACGATTTGATGTATTGTCCGCGGGATGACGTCATTTTTTATTTCCCTATTTTTACTCTGATCAAGTTGTTTTTGTATTTTTAGCGATTTGAAGCGTTCCCTTCACCCACGTATGTCTTACGATCAACAGCTGCCAACTTTATCTGGTAACCCGACCTGTTCCTGGGTCGAGGCATCCGCCATTGAGAGCAGTCGCCACACAAACCGTGTTGCCGAACGTGCTCGCGCAGTTGCAATATTACCGTAACTATTGTCCGAGCGTTTGATTTCTTAATTTCTGAGGTCGTGTAGAACGAAAGCGTTTTCGGAGTACTCCAAATCGAATCAGCTTTCAATCTTTTGCATCATCTGCACCATCTCTTCACCTTCGAGTTCACCGCTATCATAACTGTAGAGGGGTCTGGCACTAACACGCACTGGACGGGGTGGGTCCTGATAGCCTCCCCCACTCCTGGAATCTAAAAAAACCAAGACAAGTAGAAAACTTGCCGTCTAGGAGTGTATGGGGCTATAGTAATCTACATCACAGCCAACTTCTATTTGCCTGGAGCATTATCTTCAAGGTCAAATGAGGTCATAAATATCATACAGTCTTTGCCACTGTAAGTCACCTACAATTTATAATCAGCTTCCCTCAGCATACCATCTGGCGCCCCACTTGAACATGGACGGCCCTCATCGGTTTTTGGCCGCCTTCTCCTTTGTAGTTCGGTGATAAAATTTCACGATTGGCCGCCCTTTTTCGACCCTAGTTTAAAAAAGCTCCAGCAGCTAATGAAATATCCTGCTCCTACTTATAAGCTCCTGCTGATAAAATATTGTAAAATACCGTAATTATGCAAGAAATAGTCGGGAATATACTAAACGCGAACAAAGGTTATAGCGGGAAGGTCACAAACGATATTTCATAACATTTTGGGGTAAAGGTCGTGCAAAGTTACTGAACCATAACTTCACAATATGGTACATTATCTATAATATCCACGATAACTAGCACTATAGCAACCGTTTAGAGGAAAATGAGGATTGGCTTTGACCCGTCAACTTTGACCGTAATCTTGACCTTCATGTGAGGTCACATTGACATATAATCTCGTTTATAACATAACATAAAACATAACATATATTTCATCATTACATCGCAGTGAATATATATAGCGTTATAACGTCATCACTCGGGCTACAGAGCAGGCAAATTCGTGCGACCGCGCGATTATGGCGGTCTCAAAATATAGCTCTGGCTTTGAAAGCCTATAGGTAAGTGAAACCAATTTTGACCGATTTTTCATATTTTTCTTCAATCGACGTGCTGTTAACTTCTCTAATATGTGGATTAGTACCGATTTTCGGCTACGAGTGGTTCTTCGGCCTCCTTGGAAAATAAATGGGGATCTTCGAGTCCCCCCAGCCCCCCCCGTGTGTGTGTTAAATAATGGAGGTTCACCACCTGGGCCCCGGCACCGCAGTCCAGACTAGTAGTTGGACCGGTAACTTTGCAGCAGTCGTTTGCTTACATGACCTATCAAACTGAAGAGTCTGACAATGGTGCGGGCAACGGGAATAGTTTGGGCTTCTTCGGGAGATTTCTTACTTACGTGAGCTGTTGAAACTCCATCTGTACTGTTCCGGAGCGGGGTACGCCATCACTGAGCATGTGAAATTCAATGTTTCACCACGGGCCGCCTCGAACTCCTCCGGATGGCTCGATGAGCATCTTGGCACGTCTGAAATGTAGACAACTTTCATATCACATTATATACGTGGCACAACTCAGACACGCCCCATGAACCGTGCGTCGCGATGGTTAAACCCGCAATTTCAGTGGGTAGTTTCCGTTTCAGAAAGTTAGCTTCCTGCATGCGGTGGGAGGTTGACCCTGTACCAAGATTCTAGTCGGTGGCGACTGTACTGCTTTCATCAGATAAGACCCCAGGTCGATAGATGTAAATTCTTTCATATGATGTTCATTCCATTAAACGATATCCATCAGACAGGATGTGACCCATCACAACTAAAAACGCCAATAATGGTAGCTGTCAGGTGTGTTGCAGCCAGGCGTGGAAGCTCGATTCAATCAGAAATGAACACACATATAACATAGCACATCACTAGCACCAGAAAGCATTAACTAAGCAGAAGTTATAAGGAAAATCTCGCTGCAATGCCGGTGACTGCCTCTACAGGAGTATCACTGACGTTGCACGTGCACGGTAACGGGCAGGCTGGAGCGTGGTGCCCAGGCTGTTGGTGGCAGCGCAGCTGTAGTTGCCGGAGGAGTGCGCCGTGATGTTGGAGAGGGTCAGCGTGCGCGAGACCACCCGCCCCTGGTCGCTCTCCCGCGTCAGCCACAGCGACTGCAACACAAGGTAGGAGCTGCTGCTTATCCTGCTGCTGCGTCTCAATTCGGAGAAGACACAACAATTGTAGTTTATTTTTCTCTCTCTCTCTCTCTCTCTCTCTCTCTCTCTCTCTCTCTCTCTCTCTCTCTCTCTCTCTCTCTCTCTCTGCCTCTCTCTCTCTCTCTCTCTCTCTCTCTCTCTCTCTCTCTCTCTCTCTCTCTCTCTCTCTCTCTCTCTCTCTCTCTCTCTCTCTCTCTCTCTCTCTCTCTCTCTCTCTCTCTCTCTCTCTCTCTCTCTCTCTCTCTCTCTCTCTCTCTCTCTCTCTCTCTCTCTCTCTCTCTCTCTTAGATTCATCCATGGTACACATCCCACTCATGATCCTCTGGCTGCGCTGGCCTTGAACGCGCGGCGTCTTACTCATTACAGCGTTTACCCAGGGCTCTCTGATTTGGATGCTAAAAAATGTAGCTTTTAGCAGTAGCAGCGCTTGAACATTATGACAGCCTAGGCACGATTGGCTTGGAGGCAAGGACGTCGCCCAGGCTTTTTACATGATATTAAACAGGGTTATTCCAGCAGGCCGGCTGGAGAAGGGGCAAGCTCAAGTCGATGGACAAAAATAATATTTATGTTTAAATGTTTAATATCGTACACATTGAAAAAACATAAGTCGGTGTATTGAGGAAACGGTTATACGGCAGTATATGAAGGTACGGAGAAAGTTTCAGTGTTTTCGAACAGAAGTCACGGAATGAGTATTTTGTTCAGCAACAATCTTCAACAGGAAATAATATTGCAAAAAACATCAGAAAGTGGAAACTGCGTGATTATCGTTAGCAAAATTAACATGAAAACTTATACATTCGCAACCATCTATGGGTCCAATCATGACGAACCGGAATTTTATGAGCACTTTGCTTGAGAGTTAGATTCCATTCACGCAGACCATACGGTGATAGGGGAGATTTCAACTTTGTAATAGACGTAGAGAAAGACTCACTTAAATACGCTCGCGAGTACAATACCAACACAAAACGTAAATTTTTGGAATTTTGCAACCAAAATAGACTAGTTGATGTTTGGCGAAACAAATATCCTGAAGTCTGTAAATACACTTGGAAGAGATTTAACCCTCCTAAAGCTGCTAGACTAGACATGTTTTTTCTTGACGAGCAGCTAGTTAGCGCAGTCAAAGATGTTTGCATGCAACATGGATACCGGACAGATCATGGCAAAATAGTCTTGAGGATAGAGAACTTAGAAAGAGAGCGCGGACCTGGTATTTGGAAATTCAATACATCTGTCTTCCAAGAAGATGAGTATATTTAGCTCGTAAAAAACTGCATCAGTAAAGTTGTCCGAGAATATTCTATACCAATATACGATGAAAATGTTATCACTAACACAACAAATTTTTCGTCTATTGAATTTAAAATCAATGATAGCCTATTATATGAAACTGTTTTCATGTTAATCAGGGGTGAGACTGTCCAATACTGCAAAAAAGCGCGAAATCACCGGGAAGTTTGGAGGAGCTGCGAAAAATGTTAGCATAGCACATCAAAAGTTCATGCAAGCTAACTCTCCCGAAAACTCAGAGCAATCAAAGAGAGCCAAATATGTTTTGGAAAACCATAGAAAACCATTTTTAGAGGGACTTATATTTCGCTCCCGGGCACAGTGGCTTGAAGAAGGAGAGCGAAATACAAAATACTTCCTTTCCATGGAAAAGCGAAATATAAGTCGAAAATCATTTCGTTAAATCCAGGACGGGGACAGAAAAGTGATAGAAGCTGATAAAATATTATCTCTTTTTACAAAATCACTTCAGGATAAGTATACAGAGCACAATAAAAGTGAAATGGACCTAGCATATTTGCGTAATAACATAACATCGAGGCTGAATGAAACCGAGAACCAAGAAATAGAAGCGCCAGTAACTCTGGAGGAACTAACATTAGCACTCCAGACTATGAAGAAGGGAAAACCCCAGGCAGTAATGGATTCTCCGTAGAATTTTGTAAATGTTTCTGGGGAGAGTTAGGAGTTTTGTTACACAGAGCGTTCAAATTCAGCATGTCACATAAAACCAGTTTGATGACCCACAAAGAGGGCTTAATCACAATGCTTCCAAAATCTTCAAAGTTGTCCAAAGTCCAAAATCCAAAAAGTTTGAAATTGAATTGAGATAAAACATCTTGCTTACGGCTAGGGAATATGCTGGGAGATGAATTAACTAAACTATACAGCTTCAATTGGGTGGAAGAAATAAAGATTCTCGGAATCACATACACTTGAACTAACCGTAACATTACTGAGCTTGACTTAGACAATAAACTTCCCACTCTGGAAGAAGAAATTAATCAATGGAAAAGACGTAATATCACGTCTCTCGGAAAAATTGCAGTGATAAAATCGTTACTCCTATCCAAGCTGGTCCATATTTTGACAGTGCTCCCAAGTCCACCATTGATTTTTTGTGAAAAAGTCGATCACATCCTGTTTAAATTCTTATGGAATGGAAAACCAGGCCGAATCAAGCGATCAAAAATTATACAACAATATTCATCTGATGGTTTGCAAATGACAGATTTAAACTCGTTCATACATAGTCTTAAACTCTCCTGGCTGCGACGATACATAAACTCTTCTGCAGGTTGGGCAAAAATAACAAGATTAGAGCTTCCGGAACCAACAAAACTTATCAAATGCGGAAAGAGCAGGCTTAAGCAAATCCAGAATGATGTGAAAAACCAATTTTGGTTCGATGTTCTGCAATCTATAATTCAATTCAATAGGGTTTATCATCCATTACCGAGGGAAATCCTGACAGAACCAATATGGAACTCTGACTTAACACAATTGAAAACTGCATGCATAAAACATTGGGACTTACGGGGAATTAGATTCATAGGAGATTTATTCAACCCAGAAAATGGTAACATATATTCAAGGGAGGAAATTAAACGTCATTACAGAATTTCAATGACATTCTTATACTGTGAAGCGCTGATTCACTGCATGCCAAATGAGTTGAAAACTTTCACGATGCAAATCCCTTTCGAAAGGCCAAACATTCCAAACAGGCTTAAAACGTTTGCACATGAAAATAACCTAAATAGTTATTGCTGCAAAAAGCTCGTTAGCCACAAGGATGCGAGAGATAATGATACTTCAATCGAAAACAAATGGCAAAGAGATATAGGATTCTTTCAATCAGGAACACTCGTAGATCTCAAACCTGCTACGAAAGAACCGTATCTATTATATTTTCATTACCGGATTAACAACAGAATAATATCAACAGACCGTTTCTGAAATACAATAGGCTTCACTGATTCAGGCCTTTGTAATTTTTTTAGTAGTGAAATAGAGACTTTAAAACATTTGTTCTGGCCGTGCCCAATCGTCCAAGAGTTTATAGCTGAGTTTTAAAGTGGTGTTGAAAATGACCATTATCTGCTAAGTTATTTTTATTTTAGACCGAAATTAATATTAAAAGAATAGACACCAAAAATAGGAGCTTTTAACGCGAAGTCATCCTCAGCTATGAGAGGATCACCTAGCTGAGGATCCTCAGCTAAGTGATAGCTGAGCCATCATCATAGCTGAGGATGACTTGACGTCGAAATCTTTTATTATTTTGTCTATTCTTTTGATATTAATTTAGGTCTAAAATAAAAAATAACTTGGCAGATAATGGCCATTTTCAACACCACTTTAAAACCCATAATAATAATGTTGCTGCCAACACTGCTCCGCCTACTTACTGTTTATAGCTGACATGCAAATCAAACTTGAATGCAACTATCACACAGCGCTTTTAGTAGATGCTCAGTCCTGGCTTTTCCTAAAGGATCTAAACCCACTTCAAAATCTAATAATAACAAAAGCAAAAGCCACAATATACAGAGCACGTAATGCTGGTCTGAGGCCTGACGTGAGTTATTTTATGAACAGCCTAAAAATAGAAGCTCCGAAGGAGCAAACCGTCAGCCGTTGGGCAAACAGCCAAGAACTTTTTGAAAGAAAATGGGGTAACCTAAAAAATATTATAATTATTTTGAACTACCCTATCCAGCACTTTGCTCTGTTCCATTTTTGTTTACCGGTTTAAAAATTGCAACTGCACTCACATTTGTTGATTACCTTGTGCACACGTACGCAGGCACACGGCCTCTTATGCCTGTCTATGCTCTACTCCTTCTCTCTCTCCCTCCCCCCTCTCTCTCTCTTTCTCTCTCGCTCCATTTCTCTCCAATCCAGCCCAGAATATACCGCTGTCAAGAACGAGACAACCGGTAGGCAATGCTTATTTCGATACCGTTATAGGTGTCATTGTTCTGGGAAATGGATGTATGCAACAATGTTTGAAGTAATGATGTAATAAAAAAAGAAGAAAAAAGTATATGAGAGTACAAGGCGAAATTCAAGAAGCATAGTTAGGTAGGTAAATAAGCCGGGAAGGACAAGGTACTCACGAGAGCTTCCCATTTCAAGGACAGCTTCGGCACTTCATTGTTTATGACGTCCAATTTCTCGCTGTACGATTGATTTGTGAAAGGATTTTTAAATTTCATCCGCCAGATTTTATGCCATGACTCACGTTCTTCATAAGGGTTTCACAAAGTAAATATATCGCTAATAATTGCCAAACAACTGTCCTGCGCTAGAAAAGGCTAGACATCCGCGAATACAAGAATGTCAATAGACGAATCCGCTGTAATCAAGGTTCTAAGACGCGGCATCGCACGTGCTAGCTCCTTAGGCAAGCCTGGGTTGCTGATTGAATAAGCCAGTACTCGCGTCCGAATGAATGAGGCATTAGAGATGTCAATCAAAAAGCACACGTTAGATTTGTCACGGTGTTCGTCAGATTCAGCGAAATCGCGAAGTGCCTCATTTCACATTTGTTTGTTTAGTTGTAGAAACAATCATTTGTTGACGGTAAGAGCTGCAAACGTGGATTCTCAGAGATGCAAATTATCAGCTCTTTGAACCAGTGATCCGAAAAAGGAATATTCTCTGTAACTAAACATCAAGTCAAATTATATTTATTCCACATAAAAAATCATACCTTCTTCGACATTTAAAAGTGGCTAGGCAGTGCCTAATGTGCCTCTATGACAGCGCCGTCACTGGCTTTTAGGAAGAGACATAAAAGAGAATGGACCCTTCTTTTAGAAATGTACGGGGTATATTCGTCGGCATGGAGCATTTATTGAAGGCTGAATAAGATATGAAAGGTAGCGAAAAAACATCGGCACAAATTTCGGTGTTCTGCGTATGAAAGTTCTGAGATCCATGGTTTGAATCCTCCACCGGAATCTGGAGGGGACCATACATCTCTTACCCCTTCCCCCACGGTTTCTACGCCTGTAGTGCAGCCATATGCGTCATAACCGGATCCAGGGGAGGGGCACATACTCTTTCCGAACGACCTACTCAACACCCCCTTAAACCATCCGGAGGCCTGTGAGACGTTGCTTCCACCCCAGGGTGCAAGGACTGGTGCTCTCACGAGACAATCCGACGCCCCTGATATATCATATTTTAAGAAATGGCGCTTCTAGTCCAAAGAAAACCCCTCCATACTTGTGACATCCTCTCCGAACCGAAGCGGCACCCTCTGATGGAAGGGTCTCCTGCCATCAGATACCTGGATCCGCGTATGTAATGTTTCACATGAGAAGGCGCTATCATCGCAGTGCAGTATACCTGTTCACGCAGGGGCGGACGCAGACCCGAGTTTTGGGAGGGGCCAAACCCAAGTCTGCCTGTCCTCCGGGGGGAGGTTTGAGCGAAGTGTTTTTTTGCTCTACAGACCTAGTGTACACACCTTTTTCGAAAAATTTCCGGCGTTTGGGGGGTGGCAAAAGATATTTTGGCCCTCTCCAGCGCTTTTGGGGGGCCATGGTCGGAATTCTCCCCCCTGCGTCCGCCAATGTGTTCACGAGAGGAGCGCGTTTGGCGGCACAGCCGGACCGCAGGCGAGACCCAGCGGTACGATAACGTGCTGCAAAGACATCGCTTGGGATCAATTCAAGGGAGGAAGAACAGGGAAGTATTGCGGCTGGCACCAGTTTGAAGCAAACTGATTCCTTATTAACCCTCACCCCACAGGGGGTCATTGATGGCCCCAATTAAGGCTTGTTCGGAATAACAAACAAACACCGAGGCGCAGCACCGCGGTTGAGGGTGCAATCTTTCACCCCATCATTTTCCCACCATTTCTGAACTTTTTTCCCCGGGTCACCTAAGGTCAGGTCCCTAGGCGAGGTCAACCAAGGTCATCTCACTTCAACTTTTGAGCTCTATAAGAGCTACATTTCTTAGTCGATCGATTTAAGAATTCCTACACTTTATGAACCCTCTGAGGTCTACATAATGTATATCCGGGATTTTTATATTTGGTGACCTGAGATTAGGTCACGAGATGACCGCTCCCATTGGAAAAAACATGGGGAGAAGTCTTTTTAGGATCTAAAAGTCACAAAAACGTTTGAAAATGCTCAGCATGCTCAGAAAAGCGTTCTTGGACACCTCTTCACGGATCCCAGGGGCAGCTAGCGAGCTGAATCAAACATCATCGTGTATTTCTCGTCATTGGTTTTCATTTGATATACAACAAGGCCACTTTCTGACCTTTCGTGACCTCAGGTCAAATTAGGTCACGAGGTGACCTCTGGAGGTCAAACCACTTGCGGGCAGTCATTACGTTTCACATAGAGGAAAAAGTTCTGGCATTTTCCTATCAAATGTACTTTACCAGATCTCAATAGCTCTAATGGCAAAATAGTTATGCCCAGTTTTCTTAAACATTGAATATTTTAGTAAAAATAGCTTATCGTTACCTAACTTGACCTCTGGAGGTCAAACCATTGACCTGAGCACTTAAACATGTGGAGTAGTCTCTTACTAAATTTACGCGAGTTTTCTTATGCACTTTGCAGATTTGCACTAGCCCCCATATTTTCGGAGTTAGAGGGGCCATCGATGGCCTCCGGTGGGGCGAAGGTGGCGCCGGACCCCGGTGGGGCGTGGGTTAAAGCTTAATTTTAGACAAATTGTCCAAACCAAATCTATGTATTTGCTGTTTTGACCTCAGTTTCACTCTTTGCAGTATTAAAATATTTCCTGCGAAACAAATCAAAGTGTCTAGCACTGAAATATCAGTAGAACACCGTTTGTTGCCTAGAAAGGCCCTGATTTCCCCAGTCGCGCTTTACTGTACGTGTGGGGCGGTGGGCATGGCCGACACTTACGCAACCGCCGCGAGGCAAAGAGTTCAACATTGTCCCAGAAGACAGCAATCTGCTTGCAACCGTATTAAATTAAGCATAGCTTGGCGGTAATATTTTTCTTAATAGGAAATACATCTTGTCAGAGACAATGTCCGCGCCTAGGGAACGATTGTGAGCTTCCAACAGAGAGCACTGCTCCCGATGACACGAAGAATTCATTTCCACAAGATCCAGAGTCCCCCAGATCTACCCAAGTCACCCCATTGAGCCTGAGCAAGTCGTGTTCGAACTGAATTTGCCTAATCTTGATTTTCAAACATTATGTCTGTGAAATATTCAACTACTCCAGCGCGCTTGTTAGCACTCGATTTTTTAAGTTTTTTTTCATGTGGATGAAGGTGCTGCAAGTTGAAGTATGAGGCATCTTACAATGGGTGCAGTAGAGCGTTCGCTCCCTCTATATGTAACCATGTGTCCCCACGTTCGGAGACAAAACCGAATTTTCGAAATTTAGGAGATAACGACGTTGTCTCAATCTGGGAAATAAACTAAAAACTACTCCTCCGTGGCTTAGACAGATCGCTTGAAGACGGTTGACGCTTTCTTCTATGCAAAACTCTGAAATGAGGTTGGACGCTGGCGTTCGTGCTTGTTTGAACTCACCCGCTCTCAATGATGAGGAGCCGGCAAAGTTATAATTACTTGGTGATGCAAACAAGGATTATCGAGCTTCTCGAGGTCTACTGCCATCGGGCGTAATATTCTGGGGGGTTCGCCGGGCGAAAGTTACGGTTCTCATCTCGAACCGAGGCGAAGCAGCAGCCGAAAACAGTGAACACGCATCCGCAGGCTATCTGCTGCGATTGGTAGCAACAACTGCATCGCGATAGTTCCGAGTCACGTCAAGCTCATTTTAACTAGCGCTAAACCCTTTATAACGGCTGGCATGTTTCTGTGGGAACTTTGAGCACACCATCAGATTTTCCACCCGGTGGCTACCGCAAAGTTGGAGCTTAGCCCCGGTGGCGGCGGCGCGGGAGCGGTGGCGTGGTTCACACCGCTCTCAAATTACCAAGTCGGAGTGATAGCTGTCCCGGCGGCCCGGCCTCGGCACTACACAGCTGCAATTAAGGCAGTCGTACGCTTGGACGCCTTCAATTCCAGTAAGCACGGTTAGGAGAAATCTGGATGCAGGAGGTCAGCTATTTCCCAACCATATTGTCGCCCATGGGTGGCACAAAGTGGGATAGTGACGCTGAAAGAAAGCCTACATGCCTCCATATTTTTCGTCTTAAGTTTGACGACGCACCAACAGCTGAGGTGATACGGTATCGCAAGAAAAAGGAGTAAGCTAGGCTTAAACTGGGGCGGGGCGCAAGATACTGTCCCTGGGTGAGCTCGAACCCACGACACGCCGCAGCTACAAATTTTTACGGGCCAAGCCGAGCGCGCGTTAACCGAACTCCGGTACTCAGACCCCTCCTGCATCCCCACATGTTGGTAAACGCAGTGGGGAAAACATTCAGAACTTTGAAGTCTCAGCATTTGGAGCATAAGTGGCTACGTCTCTACAACAAGTGGACTTAACAGGGCTGCCAAAGCTAATGCAAAGCTGCGTGATTTCTTTTGAGGGCGGGACACCAGTCACAGCAGACGCGGCACAGTAGCTGCTCTGGTGAGTCAAAAAAAGCCAGGCATCTCTAATCCGAAAACAGATTAGAGAACGTCCAAAAAAATTCTACTCTATATTGACCGAAAGCGTTCCATTACTTTACAGTGCCTGATTAGCATCCACCAAAATTAAACTGACACAGACACGGAAAATTAAACTGACACTGATCTCCAACATCTGCATCAGCAAAAATTATGCCCATCGCTGCCGGGGGAGGACAGGTGCCACTCCCACCCTGCTTACAAAATTCTTCCCATCTCAGCCGGGCTCACACAACTCTCGACAATTTAATGGGTGGCATGAGTGCAAGGGTACGAGGTACCAACATACTAACTGTTTAATCAAGAGGGATACTTTGCCTCGGCGAGGCATGAAACGTTCACTGGCGACCTCTGGCTCTCTTTCCTGAAGACGGCGAGGGGCTTGAAACAATAGCAATCTAGCTATTGGTGTTTCACGGTTGAGCAATAGGTGCTGCCAAACGGCGTCGCTGATTCACGTGTGCTAGTAAGGACTCCGTGGATCAGATAAACAGGTTTTCGTCAGTTTGCTACCGTCAAGAAAAAAACATTCTTGCGTACCATTGAGTTGTTGTTAGCGTCGTCAGTGGAAATCAGTCGAGACATCGAAAATCAAGGTAGCATGGAACCTTGCACTCTACTAGGCAACGTGCGTTTAATAAGCAGGAAGATGCTTTTGTCTGACGGGAAACCAGGTTCTCAGCCAGTGACGGCGGAACGTCCGAATTTAAGGAAGGGGGAGCGGCACTGTGGATTTTTCAACCCATTTCCTTTCCATTCAACGCCTAAGGTTAGTGTTAAAATTTTTGATTTAAGGGGAGGCACCGTGCACCGGTGCCCCCTCCACTCAGTCCCACCGCTAGTGTTCTGAGCTCTCTCTCTCTCTCTCTCTCTCTCTCTCTGCCTCGCCTGTCTCTCTGTCTCTCTCTCTCTCTCTCTCTCTCTCTCTCTCTCTCTCTCTCTCTCTCTCTCCTCCCTCCGTTTTCTTGAGGTTCAGCAGTTTATTTATGTAGACAGAGCCCCGTCGTACCTACATACTTTTGGTATCCAACACACAATGCAGACCGACACCAGGTCGATGGGGCGTCTGGGAATAATACAGCTTTATAGTGCTATAAAGCTGGGCTCGCTAGCTTGGAATAAAACT
This sequence comes from Lepas anatifera, assembly GCA_034440635.1. Classification (NCBI taxonomy): domain Eukaryota; kingdom Metazoa; phylum Arthropoda; class Thecostraca; family Lepadidae; genus Lepas; species Lepas anatifera. The sequence goes on from JAOTON010000938.1 coordinate 525,261, forward strand.
TAACAAAAATAGAAGGTTTAATGTATCTGTCATTTAGCAGGCTGCCAAGCGTGACATTTTGTGACACAGTGCAGCAGACCATGATCGTATCCCAAGATGGGTGCCGAAATGACAGTTATAGAGGCTAACAGCCACTGTCATGACAGTGGGACATCTATTTACGCTAGCTGTCACGTTTGAAGCTACTCTTTACAGGGGTTCTTTGAGCATCATTTGTCTGAGCCTCGGAAGCCTAGATCCATAGGTGGCGGAACGGGGGAGGCGTTCCCGAGCAACGTGCCCCTTGGACGGACAGGGGAGGCACCACCTTTGAGGTCTCTTGAGGTGTCTCAATAGAATTGAAACAATTGTTAATAATCAACAGAAAAAATGATCATATAATTGGGGATTATATCCATTATATCGCCGGGGATTATAACTTGGTGCTTAACCACGCCCAGGATACACGCAACTATAGTCAGGAACACTACACACATGCTAAAAGAAGGTTAAAACACATCATACAGGGACAAAACTTAGTGGGCATATGGCATCTAAGAAATCCTGAGAAGAAAAAATGTATATGGTTCAATGCTCAAAACACTAAAATGGCCAGGCTCGATAAGTTTATCATTAGTAGTCACACTCAAGAAATCATATCCTACTGCAGTATACAAAACACGTTCTGTTCCAACCACTTATATCCCTTTGGTGTAAAGACTTACAAGAGAAACGAGGAAGTGGCCTGTGGAAGTTCAACCTATCCCTGCTCCGCGATCAACGCTATATCGATGCAATTAACAACCGGCAAGTTAGCATTTATCTGTGGATGGTAAATTTTTACCTCCCTATTTTCTCAAACCTGAGGTAGGTGAGCTTGGAAAATTTTTGTGACTTCGACCGTAGTCTGAAGCAGTGATATCTGTGAACTTTACCGTTAAGTAATCCTCTAAAACATTTCCTGCTGATGAGATGGACCCCATTGAAGGTTCCCCCGCCCTTGGACGACAAAATTCCGTCGCAACTGCCTGGATATATAACCAGTAGTGCCACCGGAGTGGGGGCCGCCACTTACCTGATGCTGACATTCGTGACAAAACTGTTCAATTTGCTGTCTCGGCTGATTAATGTGTTTGTATTTTGACTGAGATAATTTGTGGGGCCCCCCTTATGTAACCAGTAGCTCTATATATGGGTAGTTTGCATATAGCACCTCTCGTTCAAGCTTACTGGCCCGCTTAACCAGCCAACCCTTTGCTAGCTGGTGCGACGGAACGGTGACGTCATTATTTTCAGCATGAGCCTGTGGAGAGGTACTTTTTTCCGGTAGTATTAGTACAGAAACCACTGCTTCGATTTGCTTAAAAAAGGATTGGTTTAAGAACTCTGTTTTTGTTCTACACAGAACCGGTTTAGTTGTGCACTTTTAGGAACATGGGGGGGCCCGCACCGTGCCCTCGGGCTCCCAAACCCTTAGTTCCTTGTTGTTTTTTATTTAGGAACATGGTTGCGGAGCAGACCGAAAGAACTGAATTGACTCCGGACGAATATGTGTAGAAAATGATTTTCCTATGGCAGAGTTCGGTGCTGAAAAGAGTCATGTAGTCGTATTAAACTGGTACATTACGAATGCTTTGAACTCGGGGAACTGAACTTATATTGATATTTAGCCCAGAGTCGTGTTATCTCCATCGCGGGACTACTCCGACTCTGGAGTTGGTTTTGGTCATCATCTCAAGACAACAAAAATGTAAGACCTTGATCTAGGCTCAAGTCGTATTCCCACAATCCTAGACCTATTTTGTCAATAAAAACACCGGGAGCACTTCGCAGGTAGAAATATCAACCGGAATCGGTACCGGAGTTGGTATCCGACTCCCCAGCGCTATTCAGGAGACTCGAAAATGTCATAACATTTGGAGCAACATGGTTTATAGGACATTAGTATGCGTTGTCAGCTGACCACAGCTATGAAACTGGCCCTTACTCTTTCATCTTCAACTCATTGTAACACTAATTGAGGAGCATATTTACTTCATGTAAATAACGAAACGTCAGTATTATACCTACCATGTAGATTCTATTCCATCTACTTTGCAAAATGATTAGCCACGTGTGTGGTCTATGAACTTGGGAATGTTTGAAAATCTTCAGTTTCCATTTTTGTTTATCTTACAGCTAACCCAATATACACCATACAAATTTCGGATCATACAGCGTAATTCATACTCATATTCATACAGCGCAACGCACTCCCCCGCCTCCATCCTTTCCCGACAGCAAAACCACACACACCATAGAAAACCAGTACAGGTTAGCAATGCTCTTAGATCCGACAGGGGCCGAGGATGCACCAACAACACATCATCACCACGATACTGCTTCATATTCTTAGCTGAGAATACAACATTTCAGACACTGGGAGCGCCTTCCTTTAATTTTCGATGACAAATACTGAAACGAGGAATGACAAACTGGAGTTTCGAACAAAAATAAAGATGGCTATGACAGTCTCGTAGATCTTGGGACTAAGCTACTACTGTATAAATCAAACCGATGTGGAGTTGTGGAGCGTGAATTCGGGGGTTGACTTTGGATAAAGTTCAGCGGTGTTTTTAGGCCAACTGGCTGAAATTTTGGTGAGCGATGAGGAGAGGTAGGTGGAGAGCACAAAAAGGGTCTTAGACCTAAAAGTGCTTCAAGATATCTGTTTGCTGACAGGTGTGCTTATTCCGTCTTTTGTACTTCTTTAATGTTAGACACTGTACTCGAAGTTTAGGGATGCACTTCTGAGTTTTAGGAGTGTTTGTGCAGTCTCTGAAGTATACAATTATGCTAAGTGTGTACGTTTTCGTCTCTCCAGCCCCGTTCAAACTTCTGCGGGCTCCCGGGAATAAGGCACGGTCGGATCCGCGTCGCACCTTTTCGCAGCACAAAGTGGAGTTCCTCATCTTTTCGCGGAGCGGCGCGGGCGCGTGAACGCCATTAGCCAGGGGCTTTTTGTCGGAGCCACCGGGCAATGAATGTCTTCTTATCTTGTTCTGGTTCCGGTCTTTTTGTAGTCTCTTAACAGTTTTAAAGCCCATGTTTTAACACGCGCATTGACGGGGGTCTGAGCCACCTTCGCATTGACGGGGGCGGGTACCCGCCCCCCTAAGATCTCGAGAACCACGGTAGGTAGCGAAAAACGGTAAACGGCGTTAGGCTGCCCATCCACTTCTCCATCGAAAACATTTGGACCATTTTTTTGTCAGGTCACATTTAAGGTCACGAGAGGTCAAAACATGCCCGTCATAGGGATAACATGTAAATTCAGTTTTTCGGCCATTACATCTGAACAAGTAAAGATAGAGCAAAACGACTTAAACTATATGAATCCTCTTAGCAAGCCGAATCGAATGATATATAATTTGACCTTGCTAGGTCAAATCAAGGATTTGACCTGACCTGAGGTCAGGCCAGGGTCAAATTATATAAAATGCATATCATTAGAACCGCAAAGCCCAGGCGAGTCTAATGCAGCTAAAATAAATGCTCTATCACCATCCGTTACTGAGTTATTCCGTAAAAACAATTTTTCCCATGTATTTCCAATGGAGAAGTCATGCGTCGTACCTAACCTTAGGTCATCGATATCAAAAATACCGGAACATATTTTAGAGAACTCGGTAGGGCCATTATGTGATATGAGTTTCAATCGGATAAGTTCACCCTCCTCCGACTTATGTTATCTTAAACTTTTTTTGAGGTCGGGTCACTTGACCTGTACTGGTGACCTGACCTGAGATGACCTAACCTTAAAATTTTCACAGAGGTTGTAAAAATGATGAGGGAAGAGGTATACCAAGTACGGCGGCGCTACGCGCCGCCGTTTTTCTACTGTCTCCGAAAAGCCCGAGGGGGGCGGGTACCCGCCCCCCGTCAATGCGCGTGTTAACATACATCCGCTTACCCCATGTACTTGCTGCCAGCTAGTGCTATCACCGCAGTAGGTAATCTTAGACCACGTATTTTCTCTAACTTATGATCCCTGTTTTACCATAATCAGTTATATTCTGGGTGAAACATCCCAACCTAACATGGTGCATTTTATAGTTCTTTTGTGAGATGCGTTTCATTTACTTGAGTCATATTGTGTCCATTCTTAAACTCTGACTTCGGCTGCAACTGGATATTTATCTGCTGGCGATATGAATGAATAAACAAAATAAAATAGACTTACAGACTTCCTGTTACGCTTGGAGTCAGACTGTAGTGTAACTCCAATAGCGACTACCATATCAGGTTAATTTCACTGTACAGCACTGAGTTCCAGGAAACCTGGCATACTGGGACCATATTTTCTGCATGACCACCACATAATTGTAAATATATCAAATCGCTTCAAATTTACGTTTCAAAACCGAAACAAGTCTCACGCTACAGTAGCATGCGTAGTTATGATTCTGACTTCAATGAAAACTAAAGCATCATGGGAATTTAAAGTGGATGTATCAGCCCACGCCTGCGTTGGTCTGGACTTGAAACACAGCTGCAACCCGCTTCCACATGGGTGCAACGATCCTGGCAGAATACGTTCACGATGCTGACAGCTCTGTTGATAAGCCGAGTTCGCAGTCTTGAAAGGGCATGCTCCAAATGTTCGCAGAAACTTATGAACTGCCCTGAGTGTGCTGAATTCAATTTTCTTCGGACGCAAGTATTGCTTGACTTGGGATCTAAAGGTTACCTTCAAAAAGATACAAACCCAGGAATTCATTACAGCACCTGTTCTCGGAGGTCTGGTTGAGGCAATGCTGCGTTTTCAATTAGTGGAAGGCCCCAAAACGACTTTGACGCCCACAACAGAAATGAGAACATGTATGCTGTCATTGGGGCTCAATAAAAATACAATTTGTTTAATACGTGAAAGCTTATGTTAGTTTGCCACGTGACTGAACACATGTCTAGATCAATAAACATTTGCGTGCGCCTATTCAGGTGAGGTCCAGTTCTTATCAAAGAACCGGACTGTGGTATAGGTTGAGAGTAACCCCATAGCACGAACTATGAACGCCTGCCTTTCTTGAAGGACAGTACATTCATTGCACATATTATTGCTTGAATTTTATTGTTAATTCTTAAATCACATCAAGTTTCGACATTTGCATAAGAGATTGATTACTCCCACACGCGGTTTCAGGTTACGTGAAAGCTGGAGTATCCGTCTGATCAGCATCCCCACCCTCGATTGAGCCTCGGCGCTCCCTGGAATGGACTCGGCGCCCCCTTGAACCGTCCTTTGCGCCCCTTGAAAAGTCTCCTCCCCCGCTCGAAGCGAGTATCGGCACCCCGGCGGTAAGAGTTAGCGCCCTCTGATGGGTTTCACCGTAAAAAAGAATCGCCACCCGGTGTGCTGCCCCCTCCTCTCCCCGGTAAGAAATCCTGAATCCACCTATTATTCCACTAGTTCATGTACTGCGCAAGGACAAAAATTTCGCGCAGTCCTTACACTATTAAAGGCACTCCTGTCTTTAATAGCTGTTTGGTGGGGGGGCCACAATGAATGGCTTAGTTCCCATGGCCTAGAGGTGATCAGGATAGGACTGAGGATAGGATACACTGAAAACAGTTTCCATAACACTTGAGCCCGGATCAGAATAGAGCTGTAATGGATCGAAAAGTTTTCAATCTCAATTTTGTCCACGTTTTTGGCGCACAGGCAACGTTCCCTTCACTTTCCATTCACACGGACTTAAGAACAATACTCTCTGCAGTTTGCTCTCATTTACCTTCTGCAGTGTAAGGAGAATATTGACAATCATGGTGCCGAATACGGCCAGATCTTGTTGGACGCGAACCGACGAGAATCGGATTGCAACCCGGTTTCCATTGCCAAAAGCTCGGTCAGGATCGTAATTGTATCCGGATACACCGTCCGATCAAGATCGAGCTTGTGAATGGGACCTAAGTCACATTCACATTCGAATTAAAAGGGGACGCTATTGCATCCCCACTGCAGTGGGGATGCAATATGGTGAAACACCATGGTGTTTCCCGGCCAGCCAAATAATCATTCAGAGTCGGGTGAAAGAAGCTGGTTAGATTTTATAGAGACCAATATACCGAAACAGTTGGTCCAAGAGCTGCATACATTAGTACTATAAATCACGAATTTATATATATATTATTTTATATATATATATATATATATATATTATTTTTTTTATATATATATATATATATATATACCAACTGAGCCGCCCCGGTAGCTCAGTTGGTAGAGCGTTGGGCTCCGGCCCGCTGCTCAGAAGCATGCAGTGGCAGTGCATGGCCAGACTTGGGATCGGTTCCCCTGAGACGCTCCGGCGCTCAATAGTTTACCCGACGTACAGGTCGGCTGGCAACTGACTGATGAGAGGGTGACCTGAGCGGGGCGGCCGTCCTTGTGCTTTGTGGGACGTTAAACTTTGGCTTCTAAATCAACCCTTCATTGTGGGAGTTGCTCATTCGGGTGGTGGGGTCGGGGTCTCCGTGACAAGTCCATTGATGACTTCAGTGAGACTCCGTCTCCAACAGCCGAACTGGGAACAACTTGGACAAAATTTATATAAAAAATATATATATATATATCGGAGTGAGACAGACTTCCGAGGCAAGTTGCAATCATTTTGAATGGGGAAATTTTGTTGTCAGTCCATAGTTTATCAACGTCAATACGTAAACTATCACTAACGTTGTTTCAAATTGAAACATAAATGAATCCCCAAAGATTGTGACCCAGTAAAAAACGTTTATCAATTCCGGCAACCTGTCAAAATACTTGCTCACCAGTCGCGTTAACTTACGTTGTGCTTCCAGCGGATACTGGCAGACGTCACTTCCGGTCTGGCAGTGACGTCACAACGAATCTGGAACGTCTCCCCGGCCACCACGGCGTGAGAAGGACGCACGCTCAGCGTCACCAGGGGAGCATCTGACGACAACATCACGGCAATCACTCCATCACACCATTCAGAGCAGAGAATAGTCGCGCTGATTAATAACGACCTTGACGCTATGCCACGGTCGTTCTGCACATCCGCCCCACCCAGTCGCTGTCACATTCCCAAGATTACGGTAGCGGCCATAAGCGTCGTCACCGGCAAAAAAGGGAACGGGCCAGTCAATTTTCAATATGATGTTAGCAATTAACTCGCCCTCTAGAACCAAAAACTTTTCAGATTTGGGCTCATTGCTGCCGTCTGCACGGGCTGCTTTCACAAGGGTACAATTTCTTCCCAATTTGGCCGAAATCATGTTTTTGGAGGAAAAGTGCCCACTCTCCTATTCCCACGAGCATGCAAGCAGCAATGTCAGCAGAACATTTGTTTTATGTTTTTGTTTTCTTTAAAAAAGATTACTGCGAATCAAACAAGAAAAAGGGCATATCAGAGTTGGAGTACGCACATTTCATCAGCGAAAAGGGCAAGTCCATTTTCATTGTCGGCACTTTGGATTTCTTCTCTTGGCCAGCAACCAGCTGCCTTCAGCAAAGAGTACAAAATCCATTCAAAATTCCACAAATTTGGGCTACCAAGGCACTGTTCTCCAGTTGAGGAATATCCGAAGGGATGGAGACAATTGAGAGGGGCTGGGCACCTAAAACGGTCCCCAGTTTGTATGCAACAATGAACTTGTATGAGCTATCCAACAGCTTTCGCGTGTTTTCGCTTTTCCCCATGGGAGCCAAGTTCGAGGGGGGTGTTTGAAACCCCGTTCTGACTACCTATAAATTCTGGATGCTGTTAGAAGTCGGTTCTATACTAAGTATCGATTCCCTTAAAGTTCGGTCACACGATCTTCCATCGGGTACCTGGAATAAATGAAAAAATAATAGAACAGTGCCCAGACCCTTGAATATTTATTTATTTAAATTCAAACCTCATTCCAAGGCTGCCATTTTGAATCGTGCTTTTTCAAAAGGCATAACTTTCAAATAAAAGAAAACATTGGCACACCAAGAAGAGCATGCCAAGGTCTCCACAAATGAGATGGATATAAACCATCTTTGCGATGGGACTGAACCCATGTCGATTCATACTATTCGGGCTCAGTCTGGCAGTAGTCACCAGTAACACATACCCTAAAAACTAACATAGATATAGTGAGCTAGGGCTTAAGTCCGTAAAATAATCCAATCCCCGGGATTAGAGGCTCACTTTCCCTAACGATATCCACCCACGAGCAATCCAAACTAACAGTCATAGGAATTCCGTCTGCTCAAGTAGCCATGCCGATTTACCTCAGCGAATCTTTACTGCCCTGTAACTTCTGCTGAGCCCAGTTCCTCCCCATCCATCCCGGCCCTGCGAGAGCTTTTGTCGTTGGCTCGGTTCTGGTGGCCGAACAAACTGGGGGCACCGGGAACAATCTGGCACTTACAATTCACGGCGAGTGTCCGCGCGTCCTGCACGGTCCCGTTGGTGGAGGGATTGGATGCGCGACAGCGCACCTTGCGGCCGTGGTCGGACACTCGAGGTGTGAAGGTCAGCCGAGAGATGGTGCTGCTGCCGTCTGCACTGGTGATCTCCTCAGTGGTCCCGCGCCCGCGCTCACCTCCCACCCACCATGCGATGTCCGGGGGCGGGCGCGACCCCGTGACCTCACAGGTCACTGCGGCGGCCTGGTTTGCGACGAGCACCAATTCCATCGGACTTGGTATCGTAGCCGTCACAGGTGGTACTGGAACAGAGAGAGGGTCACTGATTTCATTCTCTAATTTCAAGAAATTAGTAGGAAAGTAAATGCATGACACTATTCATTGTCAGATCTAGTGGGCACGTCCTTTGACGCCCCCCTCCCCCCCGATAAGTTGCATGGTCTAAACGTGGCGCCCCTCTGGCTCAAATGACGCCCATTAGCCGGTTTCCCCACTCACCCCCTCTGGTCGGAAATCCTGGATCCGCTTATGCAGCTTTTCTGCCGCGAGCTGCTACAAAGCTATTGCAAGCCAGTAATTGTGCGACTTTACAGCAAAGGCTTCAAACAACCCCCTGCCGCGATGATGTTACGGTGACGATCATTTCAAGTAACAGTCTATCATATTGCAGAAGACTGTCTTCAAGGGCGTGGATCTTTAAAGAAAAAATATTTGGGGGCGAATATAAGACAATGTCAATGACCACCGTATCAAAGGAGATAATATTGAATTTTGTTAAGCCTTATGACAGTTGTACTGCATAACACCAATAGAAAGCCCTTAAATTGAAGTTGAAGAAAGTTTAAAGGAATCCTTAACAATAATTCAACGCTTCATTGGGGGTACCCGGGCACCCTCAAAGAGACATAGATCCACAGCCCTGACTGCCTCGCTATCTTTTACCACAACCAGGGAGCCTGTGGGGGTAGGGGCTGGTGACAGGATAAATATTGGTCCGCGTCGTGGGGACACCTAACCGGCGACATCCCATTAGCGCTGCTTATATCGAGAGATCGGAAGAGAAGGGAGGGGGTGAATGGAGCGACCGGCATTTGCGCTGAGAGAAATCTCGTGACACCCAATGTCGCAGTGACTCTCTGCCGCGGAGTCTGCGGCTCCAGTTTTAGTGGTCGACCCCAGCCTGGAGCGTTGCTGGTCTCTAATAATAATAATTGTTGGGGTTTACCGCACAACTGCCGGGTCATACGGCATCGTCAACCTCACCCTGTTGGAAGGGATTTTGGGGATCGATCGACTTATTCAGAGGCTCCGCCGACTTAAGACAGTGGCTGAGATCGTTGCTGGTCTCAAAGACAAGGGTCAGTCCCCAATAAATGGTGTCACTTCCGAGTAATAAATGGTGTCTGATACCCCAAATCCATAAATGATTATTTTAGGGTGTCCGCCACCTATCTTGAGCGTGCCTAGACACCCTCAGAAGCACTGTCTTATTCTACAAAGGAGTCATCTCCGCCCTTTTGGGAGTCATTTGGAGCGATTGAGACTCTTAAAAACAACGGCTAATTGTTCTAAGAGTCAGCTGACTCCCTACTGTGACCTTGACTCCCTAATGCATACCGTCCAATGCGTAGAAGGGTGTCAAATATCTCCGAAATGCAGATTCGGACTCCTTTGCGTACACGTGCGTTGTCTTTTTTAATGAAAGGCAAACCACACCGCCGTTGAGGCAGCCATATTGAATTCATCGGCCACACGGTTCGGTGACTTTCCCGTTGTAATCTCCGTGAATAATCGGCAACATGATTATTATCTGAAAGAGAATGCAAAACTGCACGAGAGCGTCAAAGGAGCTACTGATTAAAGAGCCACAAGTCACCAAAACATGAGGCCATCAGTTCAAGGTCGCCCATCCTGGTGTAAATACCCGTGCTCGGCGGAACCACCTGGGTTACAGGGCCTTGGCAGAATGGAATAGTTCTAACCTGCGTTTTCGAGTGCGAAACGGTGAACAAGTTCAGGAACAGCCCAGATGAGCACTGGGCGGGCAAGGATACAGTAGGATTCTCTGAACTCGTGCTGTCACTAAGAGGGTGCATTGTGGGTGACATGCCCGAGTGATAAAGGAATTTTACGAAGCCTATAAATATTCGCCTTTCATAAAAAATCAATAATAAAAAACACTTGAGAGGTAAGTCGTGCCAATTTGGCCTGTTGCTAGTTTGAGTTCAAGTGCTGTGGTATGGGACTGTTGCCAGTGGCGGAACTAGCCGGTAGGTTTGGAGGGGAAACCAAATTGTAAAAGAGAAAACGTCACACGGTGAAGCATTTTGCATAATTTAACCCTCGCCCCAACGGGGGGCCATCGATGGTCCCCTAAGGTTTTTCGGGATAGCAGAAAACGACGAGGCGCAGCACCGCGGTTGAGGGCTCTACCTCTCACTGCATCATTTTCCCATCATCCCTGAAATTTTTACCCCGGGTCACCCAAGGTCAGGTCACCAGACGAGGTCAACCAAGGTCACCTCACTTCACATTTGAGCTCTGTAAGAGCTACATTTTAAAGTCGATCGATTTGAAACTTCCTAGACTTCATAACCTCTCCAGGGTCTACAAGGTGTATATCCGGGATTTTTCGATTTCGTTCCCTGAGGTCAGGTCACGAGGCGATCTCTCCCATTGGAAAAGCATGGGGAAAAGTTGTTTCATGATATAAAAGCCACAAAAATGATTGCAAATACTCAGACTGCTCAGAACAACGTTTTTGGACACCCTTTCACGGATCCCAGGGGTCATATTTGCCTTTGACTTTTCCAAGGTCATCCAGGTCACCAGAGGTCAAAAACAGTATTTTGACAATAACTTTTGACCTAATTGAGCTAGAGCGGTGAAACAAACACCATCGTGTTTGTCTTGTCACTGGCTTTCATTTGATATACGGCAACATCACTTTTGACCTTTCGTGACCTCAGGTCATATTAGGTCACGAGGTGACCTCTGGAGGTCAAACCACTGGCGGGAGGTCTTTACGTTCCACATAGCGGAAAAAGTACTGGCAATTTGCTATCAAATGTACTTACCAGGCTTCAATAGCTCTAATGACATAAGAGTTATGCCCAGTTTGTTAATCATTGCATATCTGAGTGAAAATAGCCGATCTTGACCTAATTTGACCTCTGGAGGTCAAACCATTGACCTGAGCACTAAAACATGCGAAGTATTTCTTACTGAATTCACGCGAGCTTTCTATTGCACTTTGCAGATTTGCGCTAACGCCCATATTTTCGGAGTTAGAGGGGTGCCATCATGGCCCCCGGTGGGCGAAGGTGGCGCCGACCCCCGGTGGGCGGTTAACTGGACGGTGTGTTTTGAGGGTAAACCCATAAGTTGATAAGCTAAAAAAATTGTCACGGGGTGAAACATGTGGTCACAAGATGCATGAATTTGCTCCCTAAGGCCTAATGTTTACACTGAATTTGACAGGGGCGTAGCCAGGATTTCGTTCAGGGGGATGGCGCCCCGAAAAGGTCCCCTGCGACAGAGCCAAAAGGGCCCTGATGGGTAAAAATAGCTCTGCTTGTTACAGAATCGTGTCCTCAGGGGCCCCTCAGGGGGGGGGCGGCTGCCCCTGCCGCCCCCCTTGGCTACACCCCTGGAAGTTTAATGGTTCTCTTTGAAGTTAAGAGTTGAAGCACCAGAACCTTGTTTTTAAAATAAATATGAGTCGGGGTAAAAAGGAGGACGACAACTTTGGGGAAACATAGCTTTGGCCCGAGATTTTCCGTTTAGGGGCAAATGCCTTTTTCTCCCCCTGGATCCGCCACAAATATGAAAATGTATTGATTGCCTTTGGCCAATTAGTGAGAATGCGCATCGGGACGGTGGCTCAACGGCGTTGAACTTTTCTGGGATTGGGAGACGACCCTGTGAGTCAGGCACTGGCAGATCCAATAGGAGGGCAAACTGTGCAATTGTCGTCCCGAAAACCGCGAAATTTTTACCGGTGTTGTTTACAAAACGTGTTTTTTCACGATTTTGGGCCCCTTGCCCCCCTCCCAGCCGTCGGTCTGGATCCAACCAAGTCAGGGTGTGGGTTGATGAACAGCTGTCCATTGGATTTGTTTGCGAGTTTGTGTCGTTTTTTTTAGATCGAATACAATAGTTCTCTTTTCTTCAGTGGTTTTCATGAAACGCTCAGGCAAGGCCCGAGGTTGGGCTTAAGTCGGAGGATCGGAGCATGCTGAGGCATTGACCCCCAAAAATGCCAACAACTCACTCCCTCTCTAAGAGAAAAGAACCCATATTTGGGGTCACGACTTTTCTCATTTCATCCTACAGGGGGTCATCAAGACAATATGGGGGCGTAAAATGACCCTTAAATTCTTTTCAGAGGTGTCTATTGACTCCTTTCCACGAATCATGACTCCTTTAGGGGAGTCTGATGACTCTTTATTGGGTGTCAAATGACACCTTACGGAGGAGTCGGATGACTCCTTAAGGGGTGTCAGATGATTCTCTTTGACTCCCTAATCAAGAGTCGGGACTCCTATTATAAGGAGTCTGACACCCCTGATCCCAAATTTGGTGGGAAAAAGACTCCCCAAAATATCTGGGGTATCTGGGAAAAGTCTTCCAGATACCCCAAAAGGGTGGACTTTTTACGGCATCACCTGATACCCCAATCAGGTGTCGTTTTTTCTCTCCGTGTGGTGGGGCCACATTCACAGCAGTGCCACGGTTTTTAGGACTTGTGAATTTACTTGTGTAGCACGTGAATGTATTTCACAAACTTGTGTACACACAAGTTCTTTCGTCCACAAGTTTGTCGTCGCAAACACACCTCCAAACCCCTCACTTCTATCACTGCTTTATAATGCACATGTTCAGGCTTGCACACAGTATGACAGCTAAGCTGAATGAGTCTTACATATGAAGGGGATTAGGTGGCTTAGTGGATATCACCCTTGCATTCTAAACCACTGGTTCCGGGTTCATGTCCCGGCGGAGCCTCTGAATAAGTCGATCTGGTCCCCAAAATCCCTTCCAACAGGGTGAGAGTGTGGTGACACCGTATGACCCTGGCAGTTGGTGCGTCGTTAAACCCCAAAAATTATTTTTGAGTCTTATATAATCATAACTTTTTCATCACCTACAATGTATTTAAATGAAAATTTCTCATTCGTAACGTGAGTTTTCTGAGGCCTACACAATAGTCAAATAAATCATACGATGACTTCATTTTGCCAAATGAACATACTTGGGAGTTTTAGTTTACAGGGTTTGGGCCGCTGGTGCCATGTGTCTGCTTTTATGCACGCATGTTCACTTTACAGATTAAACGCAGTATTTGTGCATACTCGATAGGTGGAAGGTGGAAACCTAAAACCTACCAATCCACATGTAGGCTAAAATATTCAGAAGCTGAATATCAAATCATCTGCAGAGGATCATAATGGCCAGTCACCACTGGTGTTGTTTTGAATGTCACGACGCGTGGTGGAATGTAGGTGAGTTATTAGAAGGCTAGAGATTAAGTGTTTAGTAGTTTTCGTGTAAACACCTATGACCATTTAGACATCGCACGCTTACATTATAATCATATATGCGTTTCCTAATGCTTCTAAGGGGTATCTACAGAAAGAGAATCCTTTTCCGGCCAATTCGCATGTTCCCTATGTATTTTCAATGGAAGAAATCAAGATCCATTTCTGACCAAGGGTCATCAATATAGAAAATCCCGTTCAACATGTTTCTCAACATGTTTACTCGGTGAGCAGAAGAATGGTAGATCGATAGAATAACCCTCTTCTTAGTTATTCTATGTTTTAACATTTTTGAGGTGACGTCATTTGACCTGTCATTGTAAACTGATTTGACATGACCCAAGGTTAAAATTTTCAGGGAAGTTGCGGAACTGATTAAGAATAAGGTGTGCTAAGTACGGCAGCGCTCCGCGCCACCGTTCTCCGCCACCATCCGAAGAACCCGAGGGGGTGTTCGAACATCTCCCATCCGGGCGAGGGCTGAGAGTCGAAAAATGAATTCGGCGGCGGATCCAGGGGCGGGAAAAAAGCCATTTGCCCTCTCATACGGAAAAGCCCGGGGCAAACTATGTTTTGCTCTCCCTCCCCCCCCGCTTTTGACCTCCTTTTCGCCCCGACTCATTTTTAGTTTATAGGCAAGGTTTTGGTGCTTCAACTCTGAGCCTCAAACAGAAAATGTCAACTTCAGTGTAAACATTAGGCCTTGTATAACAAAAAAAGCACCTTAGCGTTACATCTTTCACCCCGTGACTTTTTTGCTTCTCAACTTTGGTTTGCCCCCCCTCAACTACCGGCTAGATCCGTCACTGCATTCATTCACAAACATGTGCACATTAGCTGCTATTCTGTCCTGCTTGCCTTCTTGTGCTTGAAATTTCATACGTGGCACATGAACATGCGTGCAAAAAATATCAGACATAAGGCACTAATGGTCCAAACCCTTCACACCAAAACTATCAGTATTTTTATTTGTCAAAACGAAGTCATCATGACATCAGATGCTAAGCACATTAACCCAGCAGTCCGGGGGAATTTTGACCAAAGCCATTCCATGGTTCCATAGTTGGTGGTCGGCCCCCGTCTAATTTTCTCTCATTCGTCCCTGGTGTTGACACCTTTTCAGGATAACATGTAAGGAATTTGCCTCTTGGTGTATCCAGGGATACCAGTTGTTGTTGTTATTTGCTGTTAGCGTTAGCGTTATTTGCTGTCGGGTGTATATATATATATATATATATATATATATATATATATATATATATATATATATATAGATATTATGTAACGTAACTAGCATTATTTCTGATATATATGCTATGTCAGTATTTGGGAGAGAGAGAATATTCCTGTTGGATGCCGTAACTGCCTTTTCTATTTCGAAGGCAGCCTTGCAGATTTCAGCGTTGTTTTCCCGAGGGTCCCAGGCTGTGTCTAAATCAGTCTGTTTCCCGTGGGTCCCTCAAACCGCTTGTGGGGAAGTCTCCATCTTTGACTTATCTGATGGGCTACAAATAAGATTTTTCCCCGCAGCGGTTCGAGGCTCCATTAATGTAATTAATCCACAATTTCCTCAAACCGGTGATAACGACTTAATGTAAACTCCTGAGTACGTTTGTCAGACAAGGCAAGCTTATACTTGAATTATTTTATTTTCTACGTAAATATATTAATGCATGCCAGTGACAGATCCAGTAGGTACTTCATTTCAGGTGGGCTAAGGGGCTCAAGCCTCCCCTGCCATAGCCTCGGAACAGCCTTCAAATGTAAACTTTCTATAGATGTTTGGACATTTTGAGGGTTCTTGAGTTCCCAAGGCCGGCAGGAGCTTATGCGCCACTGATGCATGCCCATGAAAGATTAACCCGGTGCATTTCGGGGACTTTGGTATGCAATACTCTTTGAAATATCTTAATTACACATATATGTGAAGCATCGAAAACATAATTCCGTGGAGGATTGGCTGGTCCAATACTCCTTGTCCTTGTGACCCCAAAAGCCAGCCATGCTAGATTTAGTCAGCCTGAAGAGGAGCGAAAAAATGTTTCAAATACATCGGGGCCAATTCGGTGTACTTTTTTAATACGTTTTACTTTAATGGCTTTAGCTTTGTGATAGATCGGGGAATATCTGTAGCGATTATAGATAGTAGAGGTGAGAGGTAGTGATGCATGGCTGGCCGTATAAGGGCCAGATTGGCTGTTCTGAACTTTGAAAGACAAGGGGAACCTACTTTCAAAACGTTGCCACTAAATTCTGCGCCATCAATTCATTTGAAGGTTGGAAATGCACAAAATGTCTATCTGGGACTTATTTTGAGCTACTGTTTTAGCAAAAAAAAACGAGTGATTACTGGGACAATTTTTTAAATTCGCTGGCTTTGTCTGGACACAGACAAATAAGGCAAGAGTCTTGAAATGTGTCATACCCGGTAGTCGAAGCTTTAATAGCCTTGATTTTGGAGATATCTTGGAAATGTAGAATCTTCCCCCTCCTCCTCACCTTCCTCCATAGGCGCAATAATTATTTTCAAGTGGTGGGGGGGACAAGGATCATCGCCGCTGGTGGGACCAGGGATGGGCCAGGATCCCAAATAAACTTATATTTCTGAGCGCACGACCTACTTCTGAAGATGCTTAACCATTACAAAATTTTAACTGACCTCTTCCTCCTCCTACTCTGCTACTCGTTAACCGATCACAGCGATCTCGGGGCGACAGCTTTGATGGGATGGCGACCACGAGCTTGTCAATGGCTCTGGACTTGGACGAGCGAATGCCTGTGGAATGCTGGAAATATTCTGCAGAAGTGCTCCAATTGTCTTCAGAAGGTGGTTAGAGCAGAGCTGCCTTTCGGCAGCTCCCAAATAATAGCATAGACATTGTCTTCATCATCCGGCCCCTCTGCAAGGGCGGCCGCAAGCCCTCGTTCGACTATTGTGTTGCATCTTCCACGTCGGCCGCAAGCCCTCGTTCGACTATTGTGTTGCATCTTCCACGTCGGCCGCAAGCCCTCGTTCGACTATTGTATTGCATCTTCCACGTCGGCCGCAAGCCCTCGTTCGACTATTGTGTTGCATCTTCTATGTCAGCCACAGACCCTGTTCGACTGTTTTGCAGCCCCTACTCAGGCAGTAGCACCTCTATCTGACACAATCCGAAATGTTACTTCTCGTGGAAACTTTAGAAATTGTTATCCCTACCAGGATTATCACCCAAAACCGATTAAGGAGGTGTGGCTCTTGAATCTTTTTAAAGGGTACCCTCACAAATAAAGTCAGGAGCGCACACTTCAGCGTGGACAGCATTGTTATTGCCTTCGAGGGAGTCCTGTGAAAAATTATCTTATAGCTGCCCAAAAGGGCTAATCTCAGTTTATGTACGTATATCAATTTTCCTGGCATTTTCGGCACGAATAATACAAGCATCAAAATAACTAGGCTCTTTGTCAGGTGATCTGGTGAACCAACTAAACTTCTTCAAAACTAAAGGATCTGACACCCAAGCATATCATAGGGTCAACTGATCCGTGGATACAGTTGCTTCTTCTATATCTGTATATCACACATATTACGGAGCTTAGGGTGCTGAAACATGAAAAGCCACCCCATTGTTTTTACCTCGAGTGGATTGTTTCTTAATATACTGAACTGAACTGAACTGAACTGAACAGCTGTCTGCCCACTTTGTGCGAGCTACGACGCTGTCAAAAGAGCTAAGATTACGCAGAAGGATAAGATGGCCATAGGTGAACGACGATTGCCATAGAACGTACCCCAGCCGCCCATCAGGAATCCCGACTCCCTTTAACACGCGCATTGACGGGGGGCGGGTACCCGCCCCCCTCGGGGTTTTCGGAGATGCAGAAAAACGGCGGCGCGTAGCGCCACCGTACTTGGCATACCTTTTTCCTCATCATTTTACAACTTCTGTGAAAATTTTAAGGTTAGGTAATCTCAGGTCAGGTCACCAGCACAGGTCAAGTGACCCGACCTCAAAAAAAGTTTAAAATAGCATAAGTCGGAGCAGGGTCAACTTATCCGAATGAAACTCATATCACATAATGGCCCCACCGAGTTCTGTAAAATATGTTCCAGTATTTTTTATGTCGATGACCTGAGGTCAGGTACGAGGCATGACTCCTCCATTGGAAATGCATGGGAAAATTTGTTTTTTACGGAATAACTCAGTAACGGATGGTGTTCAGGCATTTATTTTAGCTGCACTAGACTTGCCTGGGCTTTGCAGTTCTAATGATATGCATTTTATATAATTTGACCCTGACCTGAAGTCAGGTCAGGTCAAATCTTTGATTTGACCTAGCAGGGTCAAATTATATACCATTCGATTTGGCTTGCTGAGAGGATTAATATGGTTCCAGTCGTTTTTCTCTATCTTTACTTATTCAGATGTAATGGCCGAAAACGTAATTTACATGTTATCCCTATGACGGCATGTTTTGACCTCTCGTGACCTTAAATGTGACCTGAGAAAAAAATGGTCCAAATGTTTTCGATGGAGAAGTGGATGGGCAGCCCAACGCCGTTTACCGTTTTTCGTACCTACCGTGGTTCTCGAGATCTTAGGGGGGCGGGTACTCGCCCCCCTGTCAATGCGAAGGTAGCTTAGACCCCCGTCAATGCGCGTGTTAAAGGTCCCATCTGTCTGCAAGGCGTTCCACTTCCCTGAAGGATCCCAAGCCTTAGGGAACCCACAGTCAGCTAAAATCTCGGATTTCCGTCTGGGACATACTGTACAAGCACTGACAGGGCAATTTAACACGCGCCCCGCTGGGGTCCCTGGCATGACGCGCCCCGGTGGGGGCGTTTTTGCCCCCTCCGTATCTCATTCCCCACGAAAGCTAAAGGACAATTACGGGCGGCGTTCGAAAGCTCTTGACAAGACGAAGAGATTTTATACGTATAATTTTTTGTCAGGTCAATATTGAGGTCAGCATGGGTCAAAGAATGTTCCATAGGCTTACAACAGAGCAGTGTACGCTTCTCTCTCTAGATCTGCCTTCAGGGGAGCTAGAGAAAATCTTTATGCATCATTGGATTCCCCTCATCGCGGCGAATCGAATGATTTATAATATGACCTTGCTAGGTCAAATAGTGAAAATGGCCTTGACCTCGAGCTAGGTCAGGATCACAGAGTGACCTGGTAAAGTCATATTGCATATCAATCGACTCCCCGTGACAATGTAAGCCCAATGCAAGAAAAATGGGAGCTTTATCTCAATTCAGTGAGAAGTTATTGGCAAAACCATCACTCTATGCTCCCGTGAGCTGACATGACCTTTGAAAGGTCAAATGCTCAATAACTCAAGTTTATGGTCAAGATCGTGATAAGGATAGACGGCTTGAGGATTTTCAACTTTATCTATCGAGTATTTACTGAAAACGAACCCCTTCTATTTTTCACCATAGCCTTATAATGGGGTGATCAAAACATTGACCCCACCTTAGGTCAACAATATAAAAATTCCGAGACAGTAGATTTGTAGACCCCAATGGCCTTATCATATTGTGAAAGTTTCAAACTGATCGGTCCGCTGATTTTCCCTGGGCGCCGCTTCAAACTCGTGATTTTAGGTTTTAAGGTCGGGTCACTTGACCTTAAATAGCTCCTTGACCTGACATGACCGTAGCTAAAAAAATTGGTCAGATGTGTAAATTTGATCAGAAATAAGGTATCGTAAGTTTTGTTGTTTTGCGTCACTTCGTTTTTTGAGCTATCTGGGGAAAACCAGGAGGGGGCGAATCTAGCCCCCCAGCGGGGCGCGTGTTAAGCAGTCAGGCACCAGGGGCCCACAATCCGCAATTAACACAAGAGAAGAAGCAAGTTCGGTGTTCTGATTGCCTCAGGCGGTGGAGGGAGGCGGAGCCCTGAGAGCCACAATCGACTCATTGGGATCGGGTTCAACACTCAGATGCACTTCCGATGCAAGGGCACGTGTACAATCCACAACGAAAGTAATGCTGGGTTTCGGCCCGACAGCAGAAACTGCATCATTTCTAAACAGCTATATCTGCAACGAGCAAACTCGATCTGCTATTTTCCACTACGTATGTGTCATATTCAAGGCTGAGAATAGCACCTTCAGATGCTATGGTGCAGATTTAGATGGTGAAGAACCTTTCAAAGTTTTCCTGTTGAGGCGAAAACCGCCAGTACTTTTGATGTGGTCTGTGCGACGGAGCAGCCGGAAGTCACTTTTGGCCGTAGATCACGTGGACTTTGGAGGTGCAGGGTGTGGCCGCCGAGGGTGCATCCGACTTAGGGGTTTGCACACGTCGGACCTACAAAATTCATAGGTCAGGAAGCTCTTTCGGAAAGCACATGCGCAACATATATGAAAGGGCTTGATGGCAGAGGACACCTTTGACCTGAGGGCACATACGCAACAGAGCTGCAAAAGCGATCAAAGTCACTTCAGAACAGATGTCAGGATAACCTCAATCTTGCTAACATATCTTAGGGAAATCTCGGGGAACCAAAAGATGGAACATTTTCAAAGTTTGGGCTGGTGCCCATTGAGGTGCAAATACGCCCTTCAACAGAGTGAGGGATCACGCTATGGTACCTGAACTACTCGTTCCGTGATTTGTGATTTTTGTGATTCTGTCGTTTCCTCTCTGCTAAAATTTCACTAGCCTTTTTGGGAAACTTTTTATCTCGGGGTAACAGCTGGCCCCATTTGGGAAAATAAATCAATTTTCTGACCTCTGTTTCCAAACCAGGGGACACCTCCTTCCTGTAGCTTCAACCGAAGTGGTACATTGGTGCAGTCTGAAGGGTTTTCCTGTCTCCATTGGAGGTCATAGATCCATCAATGTTATTTTTCCTTTTCAAATTATGTTCATCATGTTGATAAGAACCACCGTATCATAACTTCAGTCACCAATTGCATTACACAACTCAAAATGTTGAGGATTCTCAGTTTGTCTTCTTAGAACATTTCCCATCGCTTAATTTGGCACGGAAAGGTTTCAGCACTGGCTCAAGGCTGTTGAGGGGGGGGGACAATACTCCCAGTGAGAATGTTGAGTGGGTAGAGTGGGTAGTAGCCCCCACCGCTCCCACACTTCCAGCGTCATGCCCTGCTAATTACTCAGGTGAAGATTCTCTAGTTTTAACTCTCTTAATGTATTTACATAATTACATGTAAATTATCGACATATGACTTCTTCCACACTATAACATTTTTTACTATTGCAAATATATCTTTCTTAATATTTCATGCTTTCTATATTCTTCTTCCTAATCTGGCTGCTGTTTTACCTATATTTACATAACTAATGCGCCTGCACATCAATGAGACGCTGGAAGACCGATCTATCGATTTCCCCAGCAGACATCAGAACGCTGAATCATGGCCGCGCGCGCTCTGGCCATCCCATGGAATTTGCTAGGACGGCTGGAGATCAAGGACAGCTTTTGATTACCGTTTATCGTCTAATGTCAGGGCAGATCTTGATGTGGCATGCGCCCAGATGGTTTAAGTCCACCACAGAGCAAAAACTGACACTATAATAAACTGTGAAGGCATAACTTCATGTTCCTACATGCAGATACTACCGATGCAATGCAAATCCGATGCGACACATATGGTTTAAAGTTCGAACTATATTCATATTTGCCATAGGGCATTGGCTAGCTCAATGTGAGTCAGCATACACAATGTGGAAACACTGCACCCGTGCGGCTTGCTTTTCCTACATTAAATGGTTTGCAAGAACAGAGGAGTAATCAGCTTATCTGCAGCATTATTGATTTAACTTTTCCCTGCGAGTACAAGTCCACGTAGGCTGCAACGTCCAAATTGGCGCATTTTTCGACAAGTCCAAAGCTCATTTCGGCACAATAACACCTCCAGCACTTGTGGTGCTGCTCACAACTGCCAAATCTGGGAGTACTGGCTTCTAAACAATTTGGTGAGGTAAGTGGATTTCAACAGCGTTTTTATCTTGGACGCTCTTGGCGTTTGAACACGAAACTAGCCTTATTCACTCAAAGCCCCCCACCACCTCTAAACATGGCAAAGGTAGCAACCACAAACAAAAGTGCAGTCTCTTCAGAATATAGAAAAAATGGCAGCAATCTTAACAGTACCGTTGTACCAGGGATAGACCCAAGGTTTGCGAACCGGCATGACTGGGAAACGCTTGTGAAATGCTAAAACTGCACAGCAGTCGTCTGAAAGCCAACTCTTGAAGATGACTCAGGCTGAGTCACCTTTTTCAATGTGTTCCTCATGATAAAAAATATGTCTTTAATGTCACAGACCTCCCCCTTCGTTGCTGGTCACTCTCCATTGTCCACTTTTGGCTGGTCGTTCGAACCTCTGCATACAGGGCCGGTTATCCAACAAAATCCTAGATTTGCTACTTTCCGATGTAACTTTTATAGTACCTGCAACCTGAATGAACCAAATAATGAGTGCCTGGTACTTCCCAGACAACACTCCCAGATAGTAAACTGGCCCTCCCCTGAGACTTTGAGATCGCCTTCAGCGACACCGGTGGCGGTGTATCGAACTTTGGGCCGGGGAAACTAACACCCACTTCATTTTCTTTCAGAAAATGTCATAGATTAAGTATTGAGGATGTGTCATTAAACACCCGCCCCAGTAGGCCTCCGAGCCAACTTGGCCCTGGTGGGGGTGTTCAAATACCCTCCCTCTCGAAGTGGGCTCCTATGCGGGATAGCGAAGAACGAGAACGCTGGTGGATAGCTCATAAAAAAATCCTGAAGAAACTGCATCGGTCACTTTTTGGCTTAGGTCAATATTGAGGTCATGCCAAGTCAAAAAGATGACATGTTAGAGAATAGGTTCTGGGCCCTTCTGACAGATTTGAGTTAGAATCAATTTGTAGGCACTATTCGCTTCCACTCGTTACGGTAAATTAAATGGTGTATGATATGACTCCCTAGGCTAGGTCAAAGTATAAAAATGACCTAACCTTAAGTCAGGTTAAGTTCACCATATGATTTAGCATAGTAAATATGCATATCAATTGACTTGCAATAATAGCCCAAACATAATGGTATCAAAATAAAAGCTTTATCACCATTTCCTGCAAATATATTGATCCAAGGCTGGAAACCTGCTTAAGTAGGTCCACAGGTCCAAACTTGCAACACGAACAGATAAAGGGGCCTACGATACTATGATTTGAGGAATACGAAGGTATTCCAAACGGTATCTACAGAAATAGATCACTTTTGCGGTCAATTTCCGTTTTCCCCATGCATTTTCAATTGAGGGCATGATCCACATCTGACCCTAGGTCATCGATATGGAGAATCCCGTACTATATTTTGTAGCACTCGGTACGCCCATTATGTGAAGTGGGTTTCAATTGTATATATTTACCCTGTTCTTACTAATGCTATCTTAAACTATTTTGGAGGTAAGGTCACTTCCTTAGAACGGAGAATGTATGTTTATAGCCGCAGGACAAGGCCTACTCGACATGGATAGGTCACCCACAGACGCTGATTAATTTTACTTGACCTGCACTGGTGACTTGGCCTTAAAATGTTGGGAAAGTTTCAGAATTAATCAAGGATAAATTGTGCCAAGTACGGTGGGGCTTTGCTCCGCCGTTTTTTTCTGGTGACTCCAGAACAGCCCGAGGGGAGTGTTCAAACACACCCCCTCCCCCACCGGGGCAAGGGTTAAGAAAGAGGGACACCGTGCCGCGGTGCCTGTGTTCCGCTGCCCTTGCCTGGCGTAGGTCCTTAATTCGTCCCTATTTTGTGCGCATCCCATTGGATGAATTCTGCGGGGAGTCATACTCACCCGTAGTGGGCAATCGCAGCTGGCAATGACCTTTCCATTTGTTTCTAAGGTGCCCAAGCAAAGGCTCTGGGAAATGGCGCTGGTACATACATGCGAGTCAAATCTCTTTCGTCGACTTTCTTCCACCACAGACATTTCAAACAAATTCGTGGATTTTAACATTTCTATACGCGAACTCAGAAAACAAGTCATTGTGTAAAAAAACAACAGAATGCCCAGTCATTGCCTAAAAACATTTCTTTCACTTCTGGGACCGCAGACGTAATTGCACATTTAGCATATTTCCTGTATCAGACTTCGGGGAAAACACCAGGGTGGTCGGTATTCCCCGTGCGCCGGGGTTCCCCGCTTCCTCTTCTTATCATGCGAAGAATACCGCGCCAAAAATGCATTAGGAACTCACATCAAATCATTCAACAGCCGTTGTCAGGAATATATACACGTTTCCTCTTAGTCTCGAGGTGCACTTCTGCGTACTGAGCGGTTATAGAACTACAAATTACAAGAGTATGCCTTATTTTCCAGTCCTGCCACACACATAAGTTTGTATTCCTGATGCTGAGGCTACAATGACAGCTCTCATTCAAGCTGCAGATCAGTACATCAGCCTCACCATAACCGTAGCACGCCCCGGGCCATCGACTCATGCCATTGACACAGCTACTATAGCCATCACTCCAACGAGCGCATCCTCACAATGCAGTACATACATGTTGCCCACCGTTCCCGATTATCACCTCTCCGACCAGCCGCGCCGGCTTTGCCCCGGGGCTAGATTCCCATCACGACCGGCGCCGTCTCCAGGCGTAATCGAATCGCGTCGCCCGAGGGCCAAGCCCCGCAGGACGCGCCCGGCGGCAGCGCTGATGCTCCAAGGCACGGCTCGCCGCTGCCACGCGTCTCTTCCACTGCGCCGTGATTGGCCACATTACTGCGGCCGTCCGGGCGGGTCGGACGCCGTCGCTGCCTCCTGCGCTCTATCGGCGCGGCGGCGACACCGGCGACAGAGCGACGACGTCGAAACAGCCAGCTGTGTCTCTCCAAATGACGTGCACGCGCTCGGCTGATGGCGATTTGGAGACTTCAGCGTAAATATGAGATGGTGTTCAGCCGCGACACACTCTCTGGCGCGATTGGGGAGCGGCGGACCGGGGGAGAATGGCCTTCGCACGGCAGCGGCCGCCGGACGTCGATATGGAACTGGAGCGTGAGGCACAAATACGCTTCGTTCGAGGGAAGTAAATACGGCACCCTCTTGTTCTCCGGGTATGCCTGTGGGCTGTGCCTTGTTATACACAACCGCGTTTGGCAAACATAGGCATGGCCAAGGCCTTATATAGAGCAAGGCCTTATATCCGGCATGGCTTACTATGGATCAAATAAAGCATTAATATTATCAAACCATATATAAACCATGTTCTGTTTCCATTCCACATATGTTTTATTGTACACAATACCTGCATTCCAAAGATCGGGCTGTTCTCGATGAAAAAGCTAAATTGCAGGCAATAGATCTTCTCCAGTTGAAAACAAGCCTCGGACACAATTTCGGGCCGACAGATTTTGCCATCTGTTCCGAAAACGAGACTAAATATTGGCAATAACTTCCTTCGAGCAGCCTTTCTTAGAAATGTTATACCCAAGTTATAGGTCACACAAACCCAGATATCATGCGTTAGTTATCATTGTATTTGGGGATTTAGGGCGTGCCGACAACGAAGAGCATGCGTTAAAAGCAACTTTTCTCCTACATAGATAATCGCTGCTAGGCAACATCAAGTAACTGCTGCGTGTTGTACCGGAATTGAACTTCTCCTCAGGAGCGAAGGTTGCGCTCGTTTGTTCAGTTTACGACGGGCAGGGCCATCAATACCGATGTCACTTGGAGTACCACGCTGCGCTTCTATTAATTCCAATGCCCGCCACTCTAGATTGTTAAATTATTGCAATGATGGCCTCTGTCCATTCTCGGCGCGTACACAGCATTCGCCTGAGTTGTGGCGAAAACGGGCCAGCGAGCACGCTCGATGGAGTGAGATGGCAAAAAAAGCTGGCGCAGATGTCCGGCGCGCGTGCTGCGGCTCGATGGGGACGTGTCCGCAGGCGAAACGGCGCCGAGCACAAAACAGTGCGCCGCGGGTGTGTGTGGTGGACCACGTACATACAGTGACCTCTCAGCTAACAGCATTAATGTAATTGAACGAACAAAAATAACATCGGCGGTATCGGAGCGTATTGCTCTTAAATATAAAGCTCAGTCAGTTGGAAAGATATATTTGGGAGCACACTTCATCCAAATTCGGTCTGAGCTCATTCATCTCGCGGTCCAGCAGCGGGCAAACTTGACTCCGGCCTGACTTGGCAGCACCAGCTCAGTAGACTTCGCCGTTCCCATCGCAGGCCAGGCCGCGAATCATCAACGCGATAGGCAGTCGCCGGCACCGGAAGCGCCGCGTTTTAGCCAGGCCTGTTTTGTGCCAGCCAGTCGCAGCGGACGCCCACCCTCGGCCGCACAACCACTCACTGTGTGCCATTGCAGCTGATTGCAGCTGGCTTGCCATTGCGTGGCGCTGATATAACGCAGCCCACCCCCGGACGCCGGCTGGCGACAGCTTTGTGCTCGCGGACACGGCTGTTGCGTTTGCTCGATTGGTTGGCTGTAGCTGTTACGGAAGGCATTCAGGAGATCCTTTCGCCTACGGAGCCGATTAAAGTTCAATCAATCGGACCAACTTGGAAACGGGGCTCTGTCGTTTGAGCATGCGACTCTACTGAGTTGGTGATTTGTTCTGGAACGTTTTGAAGTATCAATAAACTGGATTTCTTCATAGGAAAATTAGAGTGTTGACATTTCAATACTTGGCTGGCTGATATTCAAAGAAGAATGTCGAATTGTTGAATGACTGCAAACACGGGGCAGTTCAAGTTTCAATACGAGGCTGATTTCTGTTTGGCATCATCACAACCCCGTATTGCCGCATGACTGACGGCAAATGCATTCGTTAACACACCTTCGCCTGAGGGGTCATTTCTGACCCCCCTTGCTTTCTTCGCTCAGTGGCTGATTGATGCAGCTTCTCTATACTTGCAATAGCTGGCACATGATCAATTTCATGATTTATGAAGGTGACCTCAACGTGTTGTCCGGCTAGGCCCGTGAGTTATGATATCATGATAAGCCAATGATAAGCTACAATTAGTGTTTAAAATGTGCATAATCCCTTCTGTCTCCTGTACAAGATAGGACAAAAACATACACTAATCAGCTGGCGTAAAGCAAACAAATATACTTTCTTGATTTGGTCTATAATGAGGTCACCAGAAGTTACAGGTGGTCATGTTTTCATATCAAATTTTCCTCCGTATCTTTGGACGGAATAAAGAGAAGCATTTGCATACCATTGTTACCCTCTGGTTGCCACGAATTGATTGGTGTATCAGTTGGCCCGGATATGTCACTATTTGACTAATTCAGGGAAAGGTCACAGCAGAACGAGGAACTGCAGGCTACATATCATTCGACTCGCTGTAGAAAAACAAACACGATGACGCAATTATCGAAGAAAAAAGTATGAATGTCTCTATGTCATCTAATCATGGTCTTGAGATCAACATAGGTCACCAAAGACAAGAAAAGATTTTCTAGCGCAACCCAATGTTCAACAGCCGCGTGAACTTTCCGACCACTCTTGGTTCCTGAGTTAGATGAGGGGGTAGACGATTATCCACCAGGCGATTGGAGGAGCCGAAATTATTCCAGTGATCATGGTGTTATATATAGCATTATAACATTAGGTATAATATCAATATTAGGTATACCTAATGACGGAGAAACTATAACAGTGAGGTCATGATAAGTGCCAAGGTGGTGAAAACGAACATACTCTTCAAATCGTATATTATTCTTAATAAGTTTCATAAGTCAAGAGAAAGTCGACAGTTTTGCAATCAATGCATAATCTTGACTGAAAGCCATAGGCGGATCCAGGGAGGAAAGGGGGACTTGCAACCCCGTTGCCTTCCGAATTACAAGGCCGTCATGTTTTGTATTTTCAGAAAATGTTTTCCATCGCCGATCGGCGTTCGCAGGAGCACATTGACCTCCAGCAATATGCCCCGGGGCTCACATGGTCTCACATGCGGCCTGAAGGCGGTAACTCGCGCTTTACGTGGAGAGCCGCCAGCAGTCTTGTGATTGCAAACCGATATGGCGCTGCTCGGACTTCGGAGCCTGGACAATTTACCTATACACCCCGGACCAAAACACAGCTGCAAACTAGGAGAAGGCGGCCTGGTTGGTCCGGGATCTTCTTGGCTGCGATTGGGAACGTGAATCCGATGGTGCCGCGCGCTGTGAATATAAATTTGGGGAAGATACCGCAGCTGGAGACTGAGACTGGACGGACTGGCATGACTGGAGCATGAGACTGATTCACAATGCACTGTCCAGTGATCCGATGCTTGGACAACCGACTGGGTGTTGCTTTTTATTCAAAATTTCTGTCGCTTGTTAATTATTCGAGAAGTTGTTCATCATTGTCACCATCGAATGTAATTTTCGTACTCTTTACATTTCGGTCAAGAAAAGTCATTACCTTTAGTTCTTCTAATCAATATTTTTCACCATACCTTTTGCTCGTGCAGTGAAAGGCTGTCAATAATTCTATACCTGATCTGTTGCCATGCTATGCTATTTATTGTACACCTATTTCTGCTCTAAATTAATACAATATGCTGCTCTTCTCTTGGATATTTATAATATGATGCACCCTTAAGAATGAGATTAAGTTTAACAACAGCTATGCAGAGAGGTATCACACTGGAGGTAAACCTTCCTTCCATCGAAAAAATACTAAAAGGGTTAGATAACACTCTCTTGAGTATTTTAACGTCTGTGGTGATCAACCTTATAGAAAATCTGCATTGACCTGGGTAGATACCTTCGAGGCCAACCGAGGTCATCAAGGTAATATATTGACCGTGTTGGGGACCTATTAGAGTGTGCCGTGTTTGGGCGGAATAATGGCCCGATTCACTACAAATACGCTATGAACGTTAAAGTAATTTCCCAGACAGTGTTTTCTGAAATTCTAGGATTTGATCATCCAAATTCATTGGCTTTTCATGTCACTCTTTGATATTCTTCCTATAGTGTACATACACTTAATATTAAAACTATCGGAGCCGTTAGGCTCGATTTGCGGATGATGACCTTCACCTTGAACCATGGCTTTTGGCATTGACCTTTGGCCTTAAAATAAGCATTGGGTAAACTTAACTAAGACTTTATATCATAATATACATTTTACAAGATGAAGAGGATATGGCTGATAGTATCGCAGTCAGTGACCTTGAAAAGTCCAGAATTTTCGTAAACTACGACCTTAGACTTTGAGCTTACCGTTAGCTTAAATTTTGCAACCTTGATATGTACTTTCGATTATGTGACACTACGACATCAACACTAACGCTACAGTGCATGCAAACTGGTGAGACGGCGCCATTGGACCAATCCAAAACATAAATCTGACTTTGAAAGGCTATAAGTCTAAAACGCATCGACCGACTTTCAAAACTTTTCGCCAAACGACACGCTTATCAGTTTTCTAAAATGTCATCGAGTGACATTCTTCCACTTTGTCCAGTTCCCTTGTCACCTCGGCAAATAGGTGAAGGGAGTTACATAGCCCCTTCAGAGGTTGGGCTGAAAATCAGTGAAACACGGAGTTTCTCATTGTCTTTTTCAGTGAATCAGTTCAGTACAGCAAATAAATGTAGCTATTCTAGATCAAGGGTAGCGCATCTGAGCTTCATGATTTAATAAACTATCATTATGGTTCCGTATCGCAGACTACGGGAGTTTAATGAAATCGTAGCCCCATCGAAATTCGTCTGGGCATTTGATATGTATGTATGTACGTGCTGGCATGCGTCCGGCATCCACAAGGAGATGCTGGATTTAGGCCCTGCTGGTTTCAGAGAGTGGGCTGCTACAATTAACATTTGACATCCGCACGATTCTCCGAAGAATACGAACCATTCCTTAGACCTCCGTCTTTGGAAGGTAATT
This sequence comes from Lepas anatifera, assembly GCA_034440635.1. NCBI lineage: Eukaryota > Metazoa > Arthropoda > Thecostraca > Lepadidae > Lepas > Lepas anatifera. The sequence goes on from JAOTON010000938.1 coordinate 555,055, forward strand.
GTGATTGCCCATGCTCGCCTCCGTGTCAGTAATGCGCGTTAATGAGCTGATTGCCTTTTTATTTGCTTTGATAAATTTATTGTTACAGACCTAGTAGCGTCAACTCCTTGGTTTGCATGCTAGCTCCTCTGAATTCGCGAGGCACGGTAAGCTGCCTAGGTCAGGTCTTGGTTTGGTTATGCCTTGGTTATTTGCGATAAAGGATCAGCGTTGGCTTTTGTTAGCTACCTTGAAATAAAAGCCCGAGACAGAGTCTTTTTTAGTGGAAGATATAGTTGCGTTCTATGCATAGTTGTTATATCGTCTTGTTACGTCGAGATACGCATCATGAAAGCTGTCTCAGAGTAAGATTTATGACTCAAATTTATAGGTCTTTATTGCAACGCAAGACTGCTCCACTGTACCATATGGGCCATGGTGCACTGTTTGGGAAAAACTGTCCTAAAAAGTGCAAGCAAAGTGTCTTTCCAATTCTCAATTCAGAAATGTGTCCTAAAGTTAGTGTTACTGTTACGAGGAAAAACCAGAACACTGTACCTGATGTCTAGTTTTGGGGAGGGTTCTACCAGGCTTTCCAGCAGAGGCAGAAGGCTGAGGGAATTTCTCAGGAAGTGCCCAACAATAGTAAGTCACGAGAGCTCTTGTCCCCATACATGCCGACATTTTCATGTTTCTAAAGTGTCTAAGGAAGCCTTATCGCCAGCCCTTCTGGAGTCTGAACTTTTCTGACAGAATGGCTACAGCTGTACTTGGTATGCAGGGTATGCGCAGTGAATTCGAGATCGGTCCCAAAACTAAGCCTGCGGAGAGTTGCAAGCCATGCTGGTTACACTGCCCTAAACAACTCTTGAATTTTACAAGTCGGAGCGGTTTCTGGGTCGCCCAGGACGTATCTACCGTTACCAGTATGCTTTAGCTGATTGCTTCAACAATCGTCTTTCACAATATATTTCAAAATCTTTCCCTGCTGTAATCTGAATAGATCACGGTAATATATGCATGTACATACATACATGCATTTATTGTGAGGTTCATACACGTATGTGTACATGCATGAACTTATACATACATGCGTGAAACTTATACATACGTGTATACATGTATGAAGTTCATAGATGTATGTATAAGTTGCGTAGCAATCGAACATAACTAATTGTATGGGCTCAAGTAGCAAATGAGCCATGGCAATGCATTTAGGCTGGCCGAAATTTGTGTCCTGGAAGAGAAATAAGAACGGTAAGACTTCTGACAGTTTTGTGGTTTTAACTCAGGAAATCCCATCATCACCGACGGCTGTAACTTTGCGAAAAATATCCCTAACGGCTCGCAAGTTTGCCAGATCATGTCGACTTTAATTGGACTTGAGTGCCGACTCGAAGAGTTGCCACTGAGGCATAAATCATTACCATAAGCATCAATTTTTCAGCGGTCGGCAGCGGCAGCGAAGCTCCCCGAAGTCCCCGAACATCGCACGAACCCTACCGCTACTGCCGATACGCCGTATCTGCTAACTTTACGAGTGCATTGGCTGGCAAGCTGAATCATTGACGGCTGGGTCGCACTTGAAAGCCAGCTTGACAGGCCGACGGTCATCGCCGCCGACACATAAATGCCAAACGAGAGTTTTCGGGGCGCGTCGGATTTTCGAAGAAAGAACGCCAGACACGCCGTCGCCGGCGGCAGAGTTCGGTACGCTTACGCCATTCTGAATCGCGCTCCAGACGCCCGACAGCTGGGCCCTGAACCGCGCATAAAGCATGGGTCTTACCACGTAAGCCTTCTGTTTAACTTGCACATAATGTACGCAGCAAAATAGTCATTGCCCCGCAGCCGACAAGGACAAAAAGGTTTTAAAAAATCGTGGGCTTAATTAATAAAACCGAACCTGAACATGCTAAATCAGCGCAGCATTGGCATGGGGTGCCAAGTAGGATAGGGGAAGGACCCCAAACCACGTCTCGACCTAGACTGACATGCATATAGGCATGCACATTCCTTACAAACAAAGAAGCATTAGTCCATCATTTGTGTGGGTCTCATTATGCCACTATCGATACGACACTTAGTGTACAAAAATAGTAAGTTATAAAAATGCACCAAACATAATGCTCAGATATTGACGCTTCTGTCTGACTGCAAGGAGGTGTGGGAGCGTTAACTACTGTGCTGGAAATCCAGCGTACGACCGAAGCACTGGTTTTTACAGTTTTTCATATGTTTTAGTCTCAACAATGGCACGGTAACTTCATGATTAAAACCACGCTGTCAAGCCAAGTGACAGAAAATTGTTTTGCGACAAAAGAAGCGCTTTTTAAGACATTTATGTACATTTATTCTACAAAAGTGAACAGAACTTCAATTTGCATGTTGCATGAACAGGTTCAAAAGCCTAAGGTCACAACCATGGGTCATGGTCAAGGACAAGTGTGAAGACAAATATCTGATTTCAATGTAATAGAGCCCGATGATTTGTTGGATAAAGTGTCCAAATATTTGTCTTGTACCGAGTGGTGATATTATATCTGCCACTGCTGGTAGTCTATAGCAGTGGCAAGGCGCAAAGTCAAGGACGGAAGCCGATTCTTGTTTCCTTTCTTATTATTCATACATACGTTTAAAATTTCATGACGGCTTATGTCCCTTGTCTTACTCCACAATAATTTCATCAAAATCGCAATACATCTCGGCCTGTATTTGCGAAAAGTAGATGCAAAAAAACGCAGCATATTTGAGAAACAGGTAAACGTGTGAATAAATTGTGGACATTGTATTTGCATGAATTATAAATACTCTGGATTTTGAAAGGATACCCGGGGGCTTTCGTGGCGTGGGGGAAGAGCACTTGACTTCAACGCAGCCGACCCGGGTTCCAATCCCCGGGTGGGTATTCTATATAAGTCGTTCGGATCACCATAATACCCTTCCAACAGGGTGAGAGTTGGCGAAACCATATGATCTCAGCAGTCGATGTGTCTTAAAGCTCTAAGGCTGCTGAAAGGATAGCCGTCGCATCGTCAACTTAGCCTTGTGTCAGCCTGCTTCTGAACCTTCTGAACCTGCTTCTGAACCTGAGAAAAATTTATCTAATTTAATGCAATATCCAGCCCAAAAAAAGCTATTTTGGTGCGTTTACTTCAATAAAATATGTTCTTTTGCTAGCTCATTCAATAGATAATGTTTTGGAAGGAAAAGAGCAGCTCTGTGACGAGCGGCCGTAGACGCAGTGATCACGTGGCGGATGTTATTCGTGAGTTGCACTGGATGCGAGCTGATCAGCTAATCGAGTACCACACAGTATATGCACTACACTCGGCTGTAACCACCGGCACGCCGGTGTACATGGCAGAAACCATCGGAGCAGCTTCCAATGTCCTTCACGAGCACGACACGCGCCAGTCGCAAAATCTCACGCTGCCGCGAATTAGAACTGAAGCAGGCCGGAGAAGACTCAACTACCGAGGAGTTCAGATGTATAACGAGCTGAACATCAATGGGACTCTGCCGTTTCGTGCCGCAGTGAGAGCTATTTTATTGTCACGGTGATAGCGATTCTTCTTAACACATGTCATTTCATGGTTAGGGTTTTAAGTGTCTCGCTACGTCTAAGGCTTTTATTGTATTTTCCAGGTATTTGTTTTAGGAAAATTTACTGTTTTTATGTCTCTGAGCTTGTTGATAGATTTCCTTACGAATGCGTGAATGACGGTGTGAAGAGTCTTGTACCCACTTTTAGATTTCGTTTTAAACAACTTGACGTGTCGAGTGAAAAACCATGTTGAATGGATCTCAGACAAAATAAACACTACTACTACTACTACTACTGTTACAGTGCGAGTGTGCCTGAAGCCCTTTTTGAGCGTGGCTGGGCGGTAGATGTGTTAATTATAAACCGATCCTTTCGGTAACCAAGCAATGTTCAAGTCTGATTGGATCATCGGTCGGACAGGACTTGACATTTCTGGGAATTTTTAACACTGTACCACCTCTTGGCTTTCTCTTATATACATTAGTGGCATTATTTTCGCTTTCCTAGCTCAGAACTGCCTTGTATTCATATTTCAGCTCCTGTCAGGTGATGTATGTAAACACTTGTGAAACATGCAATGATTTTCCCCAATCAGTGCTTAATCATTATTGATTCATTATTTCCTTCGATGAGTATATATATTTTTCGAAACTAGCATTTGCTTGGACCGACAGTTTCATAAACATTGCTTTATTCCTAGACCCAATGCAGATTAGGATCTGATCGTTTATCGATTTTGAAACACCGTAACTTGACACCAGCGTTGCGAGGGCAATTTTCATTTCCTGAGCACCAATGGGAATCTTGGCGAGCCGCCCACGCGAATACATGGCCCATTCCATTAATCCGCTTTTAACCCATCTCAATGGCAATCAGGAAGCTGGAAGCCGTTACTTTGTTTTTATTCGGCTCGGCTGATAGGATGCAGGCCAGCTTCCGGCCCGTAATAGAACTGAAATTAAACGGATCAAAAAAGGATGTTCGTAAGACTAGAATGCATCCCAGCTAATGAACACGGTAATGATGAGGCCTTCGCTTGCTATGAGCTTCCTGGCTGTCGTAACCTTGTGAATTTAGGTCTGTCGCCTCAGCCTTGTATGACACTAGTTGAACAATGCCTACCCGGCCTCAAGAGCTTTAAGCTATAGGTTTGAGAGATTTTACTTGTGTCTTAAATTATTTCCCATACTCAAAATACATGTTGGCTACATCAAATGCACAGTGCGATAGGGTTAAAACTGAAGAGACTTCTTTCTGTACGATCACTAATGCTTTTTGGGGTTAGTGGGCTCGGCTCAAAACAGTTTCCTCCGAATCAAGGTACACGTCAGGAACTAGAATAGATACGAAATATAATCAATATTGCAACCCTTATTTGACCTGGATACACAAATCAGAAAACCAGACTTTTGATCTTGCATGCGCTATTACAGGTTATTATGTACTTACATTCGGTCAGAAGACTTGTCATAATATGTTTTCAACTATAGATCAAATCGTTAAACCAAAAAGTGTGAGTAGCTGCTTTTGTCCTTAAAATAAGAAAAACATGATTCTAAGAAATTTCGACCTTCATATTTTTGGAGAGAATCTTATCGAAATGACCATCAACACACAAATGTAAGTAATATTTTCCCTAAAATCTTAATCTGTTTTTAGCAAACAAGAGTGTACGGGGGCAAATTCAAAAATGAAGGCCCGTAATATATATATATATATATATATATATATATATATATATATATATATATATATATATATATATATATATATATATTTATATAATTACTTTGACCCAATTTGGAGTATATGTCACACTCCAACCGTGATGCATTCGTGGGCACATGGATCGATGTGATAACATAAGAAGGCCTTAATCGATGAAAAGCGTCGAATTCAGAATTTTTGAGAGCGCTTATCGGGATTTGATCTTCACAGAAGGGATACTGCCCGCAGAGATCAGGGCCGCATTTCTCCGCCAGCGTCCGAACACCCCTTCTGGTACGGGTCCTTATGTATGACGCCTCAACTTGCCCGACTATAGTACACACCGAGAGGCACCTTGCGCATCTTTAATGGCCTGCAAGTAGGTTAACTGACCTCAGCTCGAGCACCCCTGGCTGGCAAAAACTTATCGAGGAACAGGGCGGAGCAACTAGTTTACCTCTCATAATTGCACAGTGGGCTGAACCCACCAGGCTGAAGCCACAGGGGCAGACTGGGTAACCGTGCCAGCACTGGGAGGGCAAAAGGAGGCTGCTCCTCTGTGGCGTGGTAGCGGTCCCTTCAGGTAGTTCATGAGTGCTTCAATGCGACAGGCGTGATCACAAATGATTGTTGGCTCTCCAGCAAAAATTACACACCATATTCGTCACTAAGCAAGAATTGGCCTGCTTTTTGCGATTTACCTGTATTTCTTATGTCCCAGAGGCCTTAAATTCAACTCGGGCGCCATCAAATAGTCTATCGGAGCCTTCATCGGCAGAGCGTCGTTTCAATTCGATATTCCTGGCATTTGCTACTTTGTGTTTCAGCTGCCTACGGACTAAGCGTGTTCCGTCGACGTCCACTCCTGTGGCACACACACACACACACACACACACACACACACACACACACACACACACACACACACACACACACACACACACACACACACACACACACACACACACACACACACACACACACACACACACACGCACACATGTACGCACGCACGCACGCACGCGCGCACGCGCACGCAAACACACACACACGCACGCATGAACGCCGCTCGCCCTCCCGCACGCACGCACACACACACACACAAACACGCACACACACACACGCCTCCCAGCGTCTGAGTTCACTCACAGATCATGTCGACGGAAACGGTGGTGGAGAGGGCCGGCAGCATCTCCACGAAGGACGCCATGCAGGTGAACCTGGTGCCCAGGTCGGCCCGGCTCAGAGGGCCCAGGATCAGCTGACTGCGCACAGAGCCGTCTCCAGGGCTGGAGTACCAGAGACCTCCCACCTGTGCTCCTCCGCGCCACCACGTGACGTTCGGAGCGGGCGAACCTGTCCGCGGAGCAATCGAGTTCAGGCCAGGCAAAAACCAGGATTTTCCAACAAAAACATTCTGGGGATGTTATTCCTTTCAAGATGTTCGCAGGAATAAGTTTAATGCCATTGAATTCTAAGATGTGTACCTCTGATATAATAAAGTCTTCCTTTATCCTTTAGGACTTCATTACGAGGGGGCTAGGGGCTCTAGCCTGACCCGCGATTGCCTTGGCAGAGCCTCCGGCAATGTATTTACTATAGGTACTCGGACTATTCGCGGTAGGAGGGCTAGGGAGGATTGAGCCCCCTTGCCCGCCCCCTCACCCCCTTGTACCCGCCAGTGGTATGGGTATAACGTAAGAATGACAGCGAATTTTTTTTAGAGATAGATAGAGAAGAGAGAGAGAGAGAGGGGAGAGAAAGAGAGAGAGAGAGAGGGAGAGGGGGGAGAGAGAGAGAGAGAGGAGTGGTGAAGACATATTGGGTACAACTCATGAATATTAGAGGAGTCATTTTGAGAGGGTGCACGACTTAAGAGGACCAATTCACCCTCCTTTAAGGGCTATTTTTAGACCAATGATCCAAAATCTTGAACATAAATAGCCATACTGAATATTCACCAGTTCTTTTGACGCCTCAGTAAAATATAATTCGGAATATCGTTGGCTTTCGGTATTATGCAGGATACAAGTGTAAGCTCCCTGTTTATATCACATAACACTGAAATTGTCCTGCGAACACTGAGGTCATCACGCACAGACGTAGGAAGGTACCGAATATTAGGGTACCAAGATGCCTTTTTAAGTCATTTCTTTCCAGTCAACGCCAGAGCATTGGAGCCTTCACCGCCTGAGGTCCAATCCTATCCCTCGGTTTTTCGCGAATTTTTCCAAGCCGATTAAAATGAGACGCATGTCACTTTGCAGGCCTGTAGGGTTTTAAATATGACAACTTACGACCAAGCATTGACATCAGGTCAGGTCAGGTCAGGTCAACGAGTTATGACGGCATTTCTAAACCCATGAAAGGCGATTCTGCTCTTCTAAAATGAGGCTGACAAAACCAGGGTGTAACTCGGCTTGTAGAAGAACTAAATCAAGTTTATAAATATAATTCGGAAGCTCTTAAAACGAAAAATCTGCAGTCCGTCATTCATTTTGAGGTCAAGTGAATGCCAAGAGGTCACCAAAGGTCATCAAAGATCACGGTTTTTGGAATTGTTTGGGTCTATAAATGTTGAACAAAACACGATGCCGCCTTAAGTTTGGTAAACTAGCAGAATTATTGCAATATGAAATTGAAAGACCGTTATGTGAACTTACAAAATCATTTCGCATATCATTTGAATCCTTATGTCAAGACGAACATATCAGTGTCTTTTCTTCTTTTGTTTTGTTCTAGATTTGTTTTTTTCATGACTCCAGAGCTATAAGGGATTTTTAATGGGTCGGTCTAAATTTGACCTATTTTGGCCCAATATGACGTCACGAGTCAACGGATTTGGGTTAAACTCGGCTCCAGAGTAAACGACGGTCAGGCGCTTCCGGCACCGTTTCATTTTTTCCGTATCACTTTCGGTTCTCGAGATCGTGGGGGGGTCCGATAGGACCCCTCCAGGTGGTGGTGTATACGAAAAGAGCCCAGGCGGTGCCGGGTTAAGGATCGTGAATATAGGTCCCTGCCTCCTCCCCCCTATTCCTACGCCTTGGCATGACACACATCTCCGTAGGCTAGCCCCCTCTGGTATAACAGTCTGATTGCTTTCCTTGGTCTGTATAATGGCCATTTGTCTGGCATTGGCGTGCCGGTGCGGCACATACTCGACTGCACCACCATTTAAGCGGCGAGCCGTGAAGCCTCGGCGCCACCAGCACACGTCTGGCCCGCCGCCCACCATCCAGTGAAAGGAGTCGCTGCCCGTGTTCTCTAAAAAGTGTTCCAGACTTAGAGCACGGAACAGGTCAGCGGCGTTGAAGCCAATGTCTCCACGTAAGAGGTTTTAGTGATAGACGACCACAGGGAAGGGCGGCGAGATCATTGCACAGCTTCCCCTAGTGTGAGTCTACACGCGCACACATTCGAATAAGCCGCTACATCGCAGTGTAGTGCAACTGTTCCCCTTTCCTATCAAAGGCGGATCCAGGATTTCCGATCGGGGAGGGGGCTGCGCCATACGGACCATCCCCAGGGTGCTCCATCCGGACCAGGGGGCGCCACTTTTGGACGGCAAAACCCATCAGGTGGGCGCCAAACCCTATCGCGTGGGCGCCGATACCCAAATCCTATGACCGGGGAGAAGTGATATGTTAAGGAGGCGACCTAGACTTTTCAGGGGGTCCCAGGACCATTTCAGGGGGGGGATCGATCACGGGGAGGGGAGAAGGGCAAGAGACCCCACTTGCTAGACTACGGTAATTATTCGGACTTTAACCTCATACCTACATACCGTCATTTAATGCGTGTCCGGTTCGGTCACGTGGCCTTTGCAGTGAGCAAAGGCCGTGAGATCGTGACCGCCCAAAGGCATTATGTTTTGCCTTGTCCTAGCTCAAGTCCAATCCATTCCCCTGCCCAATCGATGCCCTATAACCTCGACGTTGGTTAGCGCGTTGCATAGCCCTCTCCTCCCAGCATAAAAGATATCTTCATTTCTGTTGTTTTGACTTGATTAGCGAATAGTTCTGATGTTCAGCAATATCAACAGCCGCCCGAGTGGGCCTCCGATTCACCTCCGCTCCGGTGGGGGGTGTCGAAAACCCCTCGATCCTTGCTCCTATACGTTGGAAAATAACATGGACGATGGTAGATATCCAATAAGAAATGCTGAAGAAATAATATCGGCCCTTTTTAGCCTAGCTCAAATTTGAGGCATTGACAGGCCACAGAACGCGAAAGGCTAGATAATGTCAGTTGGCTCTGGCGTCTCACTGGGTTGAGTTTGAGTCAATATTTAGGCCTTATTCGATTCCTCTCGTGACGGCGAATCGCAAATATATCATGTAGATGTAGATGTATATTATTGTGGTCTCCATTAGATATGGCTTTTCAGCCCTCAATTACAAGGACACAGCACACATACTACTTATTCTCATGCATTACTTATTCACATCAATTAATTATTCTCACGCATAATTAATTGGACTTGAACTAGGACAAGACAACAAATAATGTCTTTGGGCGGTCATATAATTTTACTAGATCAAACTATAAGCAATTGCTACATATAAGGTCGGTTCAAGGGCACTATCTGACGTAACATGTTCAATATGTAAACCAGTCAACTTCCAATGACAATCTAAATTTAATTGTATATAAAGATAGCTCTATCGCCATTTCCTGAGAAGTTATTGACCCAAGTCTGAAAACCTGCTAAAGCACTGCCAAAAATCTCTTAGGGGTCACAGTTCCAAATTTGCGGCATGACCCTAGAGAGTGACCTGAGATACCACGATTTTGACAATCTGAATTTATTCTGAGCCATCTCTACAAAAATAGACCCATTATCGTTCACTACCCGTTTTTCTCACTCATTTTCAATGTAGAGGCTACTAACCGCCCTTGACTCTAGGTCATCGATGTAAAAATCCTATTACCACGGGTTTTAGTATTCGGTGGTTCTTGGTGGTTTTATATTAGATCTATAGATTTAAAGGGAATGTGGCACCTTGGTCCAATCCAGGAATTCAGTGTTATTAGGGGAATTTTTAGCCCAAAACCATGAAGACGTCCATGATTTCTCTAAAAGAAATAGCTCAATATTTTATTTTATTTTAAAATAAACATCTGCCTGTGGATGACGTCATGATCTGGCAACTACTACCATATTAAATAAGCTTCACGGGCTTCAATTGGCTGATTACTCACCGTTACCTCAGCGCTGGCGTCGCACCGACAGCTGACAACTGTGGCCGCCTGGTTGGGTACATGTGGGGTATATTTCAGGCAGTTTTTTAGCTATTCTCCACGGAAATTTTGAGTTCAAGACAAATGATATATTGAGTAGCAGGTTTTTGGCATGCTTTAGAACTTGGCTATCTCAGTTAAATTCACGTTATAAAGGTGCCACATTCCCTTTGACCATCTTCACTGGTGCCATTTGAAATATTTTTGGAGGTGAGGTCACTTGACCTAGCCTTGTGACCTGACCTTAGATGACCCAAACCTAAGGTGTTCAAACACCCCCGCACCCTGGGGAGGGTTAATATTTACAGCTGAAACGGTTCCAAACGCAGTCCTACCGTAAACGCTCCTTATAGCTCCCGTGCATAATTTTTTATTAGGTGAACAACTCATTATTTTTCACAAGCTTATATTTCAAACAGTCTTTCACTGCAAGTACATATTGCAGCCACTGAGGTCAGGTCCCAAAGACCACGTAGGAAACTGGTGGGCCATAACGCTCAACTTGAGGAATGTCGTCAGCCAGCTAACTCCGCCGGGGCATCGTAACCAGTACACCCTTAAAGCTGCAGACAAAATACGGTTTCCCCGCCACTGACCACATCAGGGCGAGCCAGAGCCTAACCGGAACGTCTACTGTGGGGGCACCGTAATCTAAAGTATAACTCCTCAAACAGCTATAGCTTAATTAATCGGCTCCAACGTATTGAGCCTCAGCTCATGCATCATGTCACGTTGCATATTTAAAATAATAAATTGTTAACAAGTATCGGGCTCCGACCATTGTATGGTCCTACCGGAGCTTAAAAACGAATGCTTGCGCTGATGTATCAAGCCTAAGTGGAACGTGCAGTTCTGAAGGACCTCCTACCTTAAATCGTCTTCTAGTCATCGATGTGATGATTTTGTTTTTATTTTGTATCTCACTGGAATGTTTGGGGAATAAGTGTTATATAATCGCAATCGTATTGCAAAGTAATCGTATAGGAATCGTAATAGTATCGTAATCGTATCATAATAGTGTCATAATCGTATCATAATGATATCGTTATCGTATCGTATCTTAACCGTATCTTAATCATATTTAATGACTTTACATCTGAAAAAGGATGCTGGTCTGTTGATGACAAAACCTTTAAATGTCTCAGTTTGGCAGTAAGAAACTGAAATCATCTCATCTCAGCGAAACTTGTATATTACACTCTGAAAAGTTCCGGCACTTCCGCAACAAAAGAACAAGTTTAGAACAGGAGGAGAGCAACAAGGCTCTCTGGATTCATAAGTTTAACGCTGTGGTGACAAGTTTTAAACCTCAATCAATAGGAAACCAATGCTCACTGACTTCAGCACCGGGTTTTTTGCAACAGGTCTTTGAAGATGATGAGAGCTATCGACTAGCCTGCCAGTTACCGGTGGTCGGAGTAAGTTTAGACTATAAACCTTTTGATACTGCAAGCTCAAGCCGTTAGCCAAAGTTCGGCAATAATTCGACTCCCGAAATCACTAGTCCAGTGCTCTAGCACTAGCATCTTAGATAAACGCTTTGCAGCATGCCACAACCATTTTCAGGGGAAGCTGGAAATAAATTTTGCCTTACCACACTATAGAAAAGGGTCAGCAGCACCGTAGATGAGCAGTCTCTTGAAAAGGATTTCTTACAGTCTATATGATTTTTTAACGACTTATTAATTGAGCCCTGGGCAACTTTCCACCGGCCTGGCACCGGGCACTGTACTATGGCTACGGAAATCGCATTATGTTCCCTGCCGCAGGTATCGAACAGTTCGTGACCAAGCACCATGCTCTTGAAGCCGAAAACCAATGCAAATTGGCTAACGCAGGCCTACCCACATCTCGAAGCACGCCGGGAGCAGCGTAACCACAAAAGTTTCTGTAATAAGTGGATTATTTGCTACATAGCCTGGAGGCGATGAAATTAGTCCCACTGCTGGGATATGACCATCACTAGGGACCCCAGTGCAGCAGCCATAGGTGGATCCAGGATTTCCAATCGGGGGAAGCACATGTTCGGGGAGGGGGCGCCATCTAGACCGCAGGGTGTCACTTTTGTACGGAAAAACGTACGAGATGGACGCCAAATCTGACCGCGGGGGCGCCGATACTCGCATTCTAGGGAATGATGGGAAACAATATTTCAGGGGGCGTCATGACCATGTTTGAGAGCACCGGGGTTGATCGGGGGTCAAGCTCCCCCTTTACCCCTGGATCCGCCTATGGCAGCACCACTGAGCAGTGTTCACTCGAAACTGCTCCGTGATGGAAAGGTCCGGGGGTATTATCCCTGTCTGGTATGTTCACCACAGCAGTCTGCTTCCTGTTCTTAGTGCCCCCGACACGCATTTGTCATACTCTGCCGGGGTCTTTTTATCACAGCTCTGCAGCTAGCAGCGCCGCACAGAAAATCAATAGGCCCCAACAAACCCACCAATAGCACTGCTGGCTTGATCTAAACGCATGGTGGCGCGGCCGACTAATGTTCTGCTGTTTTCATCCTCGAGCATGCTAACAATCTCCATTGTCCTGCCTTTTGATTTGCATAATACTCGCTGGGCTAAATCTCAACAACAGTGTCTTCAGCCCTTGGGCAAAATGTTTCAAAACGGACCGCGTCATCCTTTTCCGTGACTGCAGTTGCGAAAGCATATATCAAATCCTGTACACACCGATTAAGTCAGATTATGAATCTTGGCCAGATAATTCCAGATGCAAGTAATTTTGACTGCGTATACCTCAACAGGCGCGCCCATTGAGTTGCACGCGTGGAAAGTTACCGGTGTCTAGAAATCTTCGGCCTCAGGGTGGATCCCCGATGTAAATACGTAAGCGTTAACGCTGTTTGTTACTTACAGCTGCACCAAAGCCAGGCAAAGATATATTACCCAAAACCGTCCTCATTAGAATATAAGAATGTTTCTTGCGACAGTGCCAAAATCCGTAAAAATGACACATTCTTCTTCAAGACGCATCTGATTATGCTCGTTACATGCGTTTGTTCCACTGAGGGTATACAGATGGCGTCCCACATCCGCACGCGCACGCTAAAACTAGCCCAAACAATTTGCGGTAAGCTGCATTGACAGGCATTGGAATTTACCACAGAAAAATAATAGCACTGTACAGCACACAGCGTTTTCAGGAAAGGATGAAATAAAGTTAAAAGCGTTTCCTCTTTATGCTAGCCAGCAACTTTCCCAAACTTGGTTCCCAGCGTGCTCCCGCACAAAGCTGACAGTGTTTAAATCAAGCTTATGGGTAATGACTACTCGGAAGAAAATTTACATCCGTAATATGAGTAAGAGCTGTTTTCAGACAGCTGTTAATGGTTTTGCATAGGCTGCGTTTGGTTTTAAGAATTCAGAAAACCGAATAATTTCAGCAAAAGTACAACAATCTATATTGCACTGATAGCTTCTGTTCTGCCAAGAAATGTGATACCATGAATTTCCAGTCCACACCATGCTGACACCCAGAAAGCAAATCAGCTGAAAAAAATTTGTAATTAAGTTATTACATATGTATAATATATATATATATATATATATATATATATATATATATGTATTAAAATTAGCTATTAACGGAAGTCCGTGCAAAATTAAGCACTTAACTTTCTCAAGGCATTCACTTTTCTCCTATATGTCTAACAGCTAAAATTGTTATATGATTGTTTAGCCTGAATAATTGTCTATGCATGGTCCATGTTCCAACTCGGTGGCTCTGAAAGGAACTCACCAAGAGCCCATCAAAAATAAAAGTTACGTGCGTACTCTTGCCGGAGTGGGTCGGTAAGAGTACGCAAAAGATTGGGCTGGAGTACGCATTGATGCCCCGCTGTGCTTATGTGCACAGGCCATGTCGCGAAGTTTTTGTCGCCAAACTAGGCGATTGTATGATTTTATATCGTTCTGAATGTACAAGAACTATGTTGCAACGTTTGGCTTTCCAAATATGAATTACGGCCTCCGTCCCGAGCGAAAATTAAATTTTCCTATCTCTTAACCTTCGCCCGGGTGCGGGGTCTTTTTAGACCCCACCCCCTCGGGTTTTCCGAAGTGATCAAAAAAACAGCGGCGCGCAGCGCCGCCAAACCTAATCTAGCTGTTCCTTCATCATTGTTTCATCTTTCCTGAAAATTTTACCTCAAGGTCATATCACGTCAGGTCACCAAGCCAGGTAAAGTGACCTCACCTAAAAAATGCTTAGGACCGCATAACTAAAAGAAGGGTTAATCGATCAAGTTAAAACTCATACCACATATTGGGCCCACCAGGAGCTACAACATTTGTTCCGAGATTTTGTATATTGGTGACCTGAGGTCATGTGCAGAGCATGACCTCCCCATTGTAAATACATAGGGAAAATCACGAAATGAGCTTTTCTCAGTAAGTATGGATGGAATCAACTTCAAACATCGGTTACGACTTTCTCTTAGCTCATTTCTGAAATTAATGCCAAACATTTTGACTTGTGACCTTTAAAAAGTCACCTTAGGTCAAATAAGCATTTTTGGTGTTTTACTCTATAAATTTTGAATAAACTAAGATAGAACTTTTATTTTGTCACCAAAGTGTTTGTATAGTCACTGCAAGTCAAATGATATACATCATGACTCTGCCAGGTCAAGTTGGGTCAGACCGTTGAGCTGGGTCAGGTCAAATTCTAAAATTTGGCTTGGCATGGCAATGTTATATATCATGCGATTCGTATTGACGAGAGGATTGCAATGGTGCATCAGCTATGGCTGTATCTTGTTTGGTTTGGAAGTTATTAGCGAAAAAGGAAACGCCCTTATGCATGGGTGGCTATGGACATTCCCAAGAATATGCCCAATATTCAGTGACCTGTAGCTCCCTAGGCTTTAACAACCTGGCACAACAATGAATGAATTGTATTGAAAGAGCAACTCAAGAGCTTTTGAATGGTGTTGGAAAAATGCTTCTGGCTATAATAGTTTCTGAGATATATGAGGTTTTCTTAGTACACCTCATATTAGCGATTTTGACCTATTTTGACCTCTGGTGACCTTGACATTGACCCGACAAGAAAAATGACTAAAGTATTTTCGATATCATTTTTGAAGAGCTTTCGATTACCGTTTTGCGATTTTTTCTAGCTCTCTTAGTTTTTGAGATCGTGGGGGTCTTTTAGCCCCCTCCCTTCACCAGGGCGAAGGTGGCTCGTACCCGCCACCGGGGTAAGGGTTAACCCTCGCCCCACCGGGGGGCCATCGATGGCCCCTAGGTTTTTCCGGGATAGCAGAAAACCCACGAGGCGCAGCACCGCGGTTGAGGGCTCTACCTCTCACTGCATCATTTTCCCATCATCCTGAAATTTTTACCCCGGGTCACCCAAGGTCAGGTCCGGACGAGGTCAACCAAGGTCACCTCACTTCACTTTAGGCTCTGTAAGAGCTACATTTCAAAGTCGATCGATTTGAAACTTCCTACACTTCATGACCCCTCCAGGGTCTACAACGTTATATCCGGGATTTTTGATTTCGTGCCCTGAGGTCAGGTCACGAGGCGACCTCTCCCATTGGAAAAGCATGAGGAAAAGCTATTTCATGATATAAAGCCACAAAAATGATTGCAAATACTCAGACTGCTCAGAACAACGTTTTTGGACACCCTTTCACGGATCCCAGGGGTCATATTTGCCTTTGACTTTTCCAAGGTCATCCAAGGTCACCAGAGGTCAAAACAGTATTTTGACAATAACTTTTGCCCTAATTGAGCTAGAGCGGTGAAACAAACACCATCGTGTTTGTCTTGTCACTGGCTTTCATTTGATATACGGCAGGTCACTTTTGACCTTTCGTGACCTCAGGTCATATTGGGTTACGAGGTGACCTCTGGCGGTCAAACCACTGGCGGGAGGTCTTTACGTTCCACATAGCGGAAAAGTACTGGCATTTGCTATCAAATATACTTTACCAGGTCTCAATAGCTCTAATGGCATAAGGTTATGCCCAGTTTGTTAATCATTGCATATTTGAGTGAGAATAGCCGATCTTGACCTAATTTGACCTCTGGAGGTCAAACCATTGACCTGAGCACTAAAACATGCGAGTAATTTCTTACTGAATTCACGCGAGCTTTCTATTGCCTTTGCAGATTTGCGCTAACGCCCATATTTTCGGGTTAGAGGGGGGCCATCGATGGCCCCCGGTGCGAAGGTGGGCCGGACCTCCGGTGGGGGCGAGTTAAGCATGCGCACTCTTGCACAATGGTCTACTGCGTACTCTTGCCGGACATGCTGCCTGGGGAAGGGAGTCTTCATAAACATGTTGGCAGGCGTTTTAGTGTGAGCTCCGTCCTGCACCTCAGCTTTCTTACTGATGACAGACCGTAATACGATACTTTTGATAACAGAAGCATGGTCTATAAGTTTACCTAGTTAAGAAATATTACATGAAGGTTGCCCAGAAACTTATTTTCCTCTGTATTTTCGCGGAAAGAACAGGATCACGTTGAATTTTTTGTGCAACCTAGGCACTGGCATTGCTATATTGTACCAGGATATCCACCATCTCAGTGGTTGCTAAGTAACCCAAACAGCTGCTGGGTACCTTTATCGGCCGCGTACTCCTACCCACCCTTACCCTACATAAGTATGTAATTAAACTATTACTCTGTCTAGCTTAAAGTTAATATTGTAAGGGCCAGAGAAAGATTCTAAAAATTACAATCGAGGTGTCAATCCCACAAATAAAAAACATTCCATATTAGTGGGATGTTAAATCAAAGAAGGATACAAATCAAACCGGATGAGAACGTAAAATACTTATGTGACCTATAAAAGGCTGGCACGGAGTCCTACCCAATAATTGGGGAAAAGAAAACTAATATGAAGATTGCAGGATGAGTCATGTTTCTGCACAGAGCCCACGCTCAGGAGAGAAACTTTGATCTTGACCTGTGCCATTTGGGCCCGAGAGCTGAAACTCGTGCGAAGCCAGCAACCATTTCCTCCCCTCCCCTCTCCCAGCTACCCAGAGTTATGGTTTATGGTGATTTAAATTTATCGTATGCTTCATGATAATGGTATGTCTAACGGTGACGGTGTACATGCTACAAAATGACACAAATGTTTTTTTTTCATGGCAATAAGTAAGCGAATCCTTTTAGGAGAGTCAAGGATTTACTGCTCCAATCCAAACAGCTTTTGTTGAGTTGAGTTGAGAAAAAGGAACACTTTAAGTATGTGTGTTATACACAGCGCCAAAAAAATCAACAAAAGCGATATAATGCAGCTCACCTACTGCGTTTTCACCTGGTAAACACCATTTCTGAGCCTGCTACTGAAATTCATCGCTGAGTACCTACGACATTATCCAGTAGAGTCCACAAGCCAAAGCTGTTTTCTGCACTGAGTGAAGCCATTCAGTAACTTCTCTGTCCTGCGCCTTTCAGACAAGTAACCGGCTGTACTTGGTCTTTCGGTACACTCAACTCAAAAAGAAACATTGTTGGATTCTGAGCCAAATACCTGTCACCCACAACGGCACTGGAAAATAGCATAACTTCTGACGCGGACAATGCACCCCCGACTGCTTACCTCCTTTTGCGACGCAGGTTACGTTTGCAGACTCGCCGACGCGGAACGGCCCCAGGTGGCCTGAGCGCAGGACCATTCCGCGCGGGTCCAGAACTAGGGGTCTCTGAGGTGGCACTGCGGGAGGGGGGAAACCGGTTAGCGCACACTGTGAGAGATTGGGTATAAAGTGGATGAAAAAATATTGTAAGCTGACAAATATTTGTGGTTCGTATAGTTAATCATGAATAATTAATGGTAGTGCCGCCGACGAGAGGGGAGGGAACGGGGCACGTAGCTATCCCTCGCCCACTTGTCAGACGATTCTTCACTTTCGGCTCAATGGAGAGCGATCTAAAATTAAATCACGGGCATGAACAGAAAAGAAAAACAAAAAGCAAGCTTGAACGGGATGTGGCAGCCTGGTGCGATTCAAGATTGGAGTGGTTTTAGGAGCACTTTTATTGAAAATAATCAGTTTGGCCTGCTGTATATATCTGTGAATATCAAATGAAAAAGGTCCAGCAAGCCCAATATTTTGTATTATTTCATTATCCTCTGTTAGAGGTAAAAATTCTCACATCGACCTGACTTTATCATTTGGTAACGCTTCATGCTACCATTAGAAAACATGGTCTGTGATGGGTCTGCAACATTAATGAACACGAATAAGAACGACACGCTTTTAGCTGAAAGGCCATCATTAGGACCAAAAGAGACAATTCATTTCGGTTGTTTTTTTATATGCCAGAATATATATTTAGTTGATAGATTTTGCCATGCTGCAACGAAGAGCATTAATGTAGGTGAATAATATGTATGCTATTTGGCCTGTAATTCCTTGAATCCTGGAAATAAAACTGAATCTACTCAGATTTACTTCTAGGGTCCGAGAAGACAGCCCCGATAGCATCCTTACAACATACATTTTAACTTTGAAAATAGTAATCGAAAAGTTCTACCCATTTACAATCATCTCTTCCAACACTCCAACACAAAAGTTTTGAGGAGGTCAAGGCTAGAAAGATTGTCCGCTTAGCATTTAGCGGACAATCTTGAGAATGGCATGCTGCTACGGCTATCTGCTAATGATCATCTCATGCTACGTGACCAACCAGGGCTGACAGGGTCTAATGGAGTGGAATTTTGACCTATTTTATCTGCGAATATTAATTTCTGGGACAATTCAAATATCGATCAAATGGCAGATCAAATTGCGTGATCATTGCGTTACATTCCCTTTTATGTTTCTCGCTTGAGACAGGCTGACAACCTGTTTTGGTCCTATCAGTAGCAGAATTAATTTAGCAGACTGCAGTACGCCCAATGCGTGCACCCAGCCTGCGGAGCTTCCCTCCCTTCCTCCCCTTCCTTCCTTCCCCTCCCTTTCCCCTCGACCGAATCACCAATGCGTGGGGACGCGCCACTCAATGAAGGGGCAGAAGCGGAAAGTTATCCGTTTGTGTTATATGATTAAAACATGAAGCCAAGGCTTTGGCTTTTTCAGCATGCTTTACAGTGTCCATGTATCAGTTCAAGGCCCGTAAATATGGCACATTATATTGAGCATTATCCGGCGCTATTGTTTTACCCGCTTTCCCTCTATGTGGAACAACTTACTGTCCCATTCTAGAAACGTTGCTTTCACGAACAAATTAATAAAACGCTTAATGCATCTGTTGAAAGATATGTAAGCTATACACTTCCGTCACAATCAAACCACGTATGTTCAAAATTGTTGGCATAAGATAGATGTGGTTTCATTCTTGGACAGCAGTAACGTTCTGGTTCATATGGGTTCATGTTTATTTGTGGTATGCAGCCGACCTGGAGAACAGCTCTTTGAACCTGCGGTATTTCTTGTTTACCTCGGTTAACTTGACTGCGCACGTAATTCGCCCCTATATGCCAGTTAATGCCAGCACGGAATACAAAATGGAAAACAGCCGGAAAGGAAAACAGCAACCAGATTTCCACCGCCGTCTGTTCAACTTTATAATTGTAGCGAGATAGAGAGGAGGGAAGGAGAAGAGAGGCAAAGATAAAGAAAAAGAACCGGAACAGGTATTGAAATATGAATTTAAAATATCGTTAAGCCAGGTCAAAGTGCTTAAAACCAAACGAACTCCTCCCATGCCTTACAAGGAGGACCAAGCCGCGGTTTTATCTGCGCCATGAATTCGTTGTTTGAGTTTCTTCGCCAGTGATCTTGGCGCTCGTTCCGCCTGAGGCGAGCAGCTCGTTTCTGGCGCTTCATGGCAGGCAGGGCCTGCTGCTAACCCCCGGTTATGACTGCAAATATGCATGATGACAGCGTTGGAGCTGTTCCAGCACGGCTAGCAGCGTGGCGAAGGCAACTACAAAGCAAGGCCCCCGCCTCACCCTGAGCGAATTTTGAGTGCCGATTTCACCATAATGTGAGTAAGACAGGCCATAGCACACTCTTGTGTATGGAATTGCGTTTAATTTTATCTCATGACAGCTCGTTTCTCCTCAGCCGCATAAGCGACATCAGCTCATATGGGCCATCCCTGCCTGGTAAAGCAAGGAATAGTCTAGTAAATTTTTAAGAGGGGAGTTCACGGAGTGATGCCATTCATAAAAATAAGGTGCTATGTAAGAAAATAGCTTTCATAGAGTGAGCAGAGAAATGGTGGGTATTAGAACAGCCTTAATAATAAAATGTTGCTTGCCTTGAGGTTCTTTGCTAACAATAACCAAGGAAATTTGTTCATACAATGGTCATGTTGGGTTTCTTCTCTGCAACACCATTACTGTTATGCAACCAGATCATAACAATATATTTCAACTTGTTCTTCCGCAATGTGTTAAATGTTTCAACCCATGGCGCTTGGAATCTGCCTCTAGGTGAGTCTGGACTTGCAAACCTTGACACCATTGCACATGTGATCGTTGCTGTTCAGGGTTTCAGTTTCAAGAAACTGTGCTAAACGAACATGCAGTTGAAGTCTTCTATAAACACGCGTATGGTGGGAAGTGATGAACTTTGCACCTATTTTCTCCAAAAACATCCTTGTTAAATATCTGCTCTGAAAACAGTTTCTAGGCATTTAGGTTCAGGTCCTTGTAGAAAACAATCCTTGCGTTTTGTCTCCAATCGTGGCGCTGGGAATAGTCGAGATATTGCGATGGGCCTCAGACATTTCTAACAATGAACAATGCTGCAGCATGAAAAGCTCCTTAAAATGGCAGCAGTAGCAGCGACAGCCTAGTCGCGAGCTAGTTGTACTTTGTCGAGAAGCCGTGTTCTGGTATCTCTTGCAGGGGTATCGGAAGGTATTGGCTACTCATCAGCTGCCCCACATTTGTTTGAATAACTGACCGCCAGGGCCAGGAGCTTCCTCTTCCGGTGACGCTCGCGTGTGATGGGTCACGCTCCGGGCAGTCAAGGTAAGTGGCATGTCGGAGCCTGGATTTGGCATTTCTGTAATGCTATATATTTTTTCCTAGGGGCTCATGATTATTCCATTTTCAGCTTAGGAATGATAAAAAACACTATCGGTTCCACCAAGTCCAACAGTCCCGTGGACTGTGTGAAGCAAGCCAGGTATACCTAGGTGACACGTCTGCTTAATAACAAGTGGTCATTCGTGAAGAGAGAGAGAGAGAGAGAGAAAGCAAGAGCTGGAGCGAAAGAGATAGAGAGAGAGAGAGAGAGAGAGAATGAGATGACAGTTTTAAGAACAGTTTACCTGTTGGTCGGTTTTGAAGATTAATAAGCAGTTAAGAGCGATTTTGGAAGTTTCATTGGCCATTATTATTATGTTCGATCTGATTAAGATGAACACAGTGAACTTGTTTTATAGATTTCCCAGTGCTGAGCCAAGGAGCATCATTATAAATTGATAGGATGCTCAATGACCTGCTTCCTCGAATCCTGCATGTAAAATGGAGCTAATACATCCAGATCATATATTCGGGCACTGCCCGTAATCAGTATGCTCAAAATACAATAGGCAAAATCACAAATTCCTCTCGCTACACTATGACCAAGACTATGTGATTTTGACTTTTGTTTTATGATAATTCTGATGCGTGCTGTGCCCAAATATATAATCTCAATGTTTTGAAGCTAAAACACTTAGATCAAATATTTGGGCACATCACACTTCATGGGTAGGTGGATCCCTGTGCACCAATGGAGCTCTCCATTCATAATTTAGGATTCGAGAACGCAGGCCATTAACAATGGTATAAAAACTTAACACGCGCCCCGCTGGGGAGGGGGCGAAATTCTCCCCCTCCTGGTTTTCCCCAGATAATGCATAAAGAAAGAGAGGCAGAACAACGAAACGTATCGTACCTTATCCCTGATCAATTTTGCGCATCTGACCAAATTTTGTAGGTCAGGTCATATCAGGTCAAGGAGCTATCCTAGGTCAGGTCATATCAGGTCAAGGAGCTATCCTAGGTCAAGCGACCCGAGCTCAAAACCTAAAATCACGAGTTTGAAGCGACGCCTGAGGAACATCAGTCAACCGATCACTTTGAAACTTTCACAATATGATGAGGTCATTAGTGTCTACAAATCTGCTTCGATATTTGGGAATTTCGATATTGTTCACCTAAGGTGGGGCCAATTTTTTGGTCACCCCATTATAAGTCTATGGTGAAAAATATAAAGAGCTCGTTTTCTGTAAATACTGGATAGATAAAGCTGAAAATCACCCAATCATGTATTCTTACCATAATCCTGGCCTTAAAGTTAAGTCTTTGACCATCTGACCTGCCAAAGGTCATGTTAAGTCACAGGAGCCGCTTCTCATTGAACTTCTCACTGAACTGAGATAAAGCTCCTACTTTGCTTGCATTGTGTTTATATTGTTACGGGAAGTCGATTGATTGATTTGCAACATGACCATGCCAGGTCACCCTGTGACCTTGACCTAGCTTGATGTCAGGTCATTTTCACAATTTGACTTATCAAGGTCAAATTATACATCATTCGATTTTCCACGATGAGAGGAATCCAATCATGCATAAATATTTACTATAGCTCCATTGAGTAAAAATCTAGAAGGGGAAGCGTACACTGCCCAGTTGGTAGCACAGGCCTATGGAACCTTCTTTGACCTGTGCATAGGCGGATCCAGGATTGCCGATCGGGGGGGGCACCTTCCCGGGGGGCACCATCCGGACCGGGGGCGCCATCCGGACCAGGGGGCGCCACTTATGACCGGCAAAAGCTATCAGGTGGGCGCCAAATCCTATCGGTGGGCGCCGACTTTCGCATCCTGGGGGGGTGGGAAGCGACATTTCAGGGGGGCGCCATCGACCTTTCAGGGGGCGCCGAGGGTCGATCGGGGGGCACGTGCCCCCCCTTGCCCCCTGGATCCGCCTATGGACCTGTGCTGACCTCAATATTGACCTGACATAAAAATACTCCGAATGATTTCTCTTCTTCTTGTCAAGAGCTTTCGAACGCCGTTCGTAATTTTCCTTTAGCTTTACTGGGAAATGAGATACGGAGGGGGGAGAAATTTGCCCCCCCAGCGGGGCGCATCATGCCAGGGACCCCAGCGGTTCGTGTATTAAAACTCGTTTCCAAATCAACTTACATTTTGACACTTCTTCAGTATACATTAAAGGTTGAAGTTCGTATAAAGCAATCACAAAATATCACAACAGCACATTTTACAACATTTGAACAGTTAAGAATTCAAAACCTGTTTATAAGCCTTTCAGTTTTGTGTTTTGTAATCTGCTGCTCCGATACTTTGATGTTTTTATGTGCATTTTCAACTTTAACGTATGTACCCTGAAGAAGCTGTCAAAGAGCGAAATTTAAGGTCAGGAAAATATAGAATCAATTACAAAAACTGTCTGAGTTCACCTAAATAAAATTGGGCACGATAATCCAAAAACGTTATATTATTCGACAAAAATACGTTCTGCTGTATCAGTGCATTTTTCATAGACGAAGGTGGACAAACTGAGGTTGGCACTTGACTTGAACAAGGTGCAACATAGACGCGAGAAAGTTAGAGGAACAAAGTTGCAAAAACCGTGCAAATACGTTATTTGAGGAAATTTGACCAGTTTAGGTATCCGGGTATGTTTTACATGCCTCCGCTGCTGCCTCTAGTGCCGTCCGGAGGGGGATGAGTGACTCAGTGGTTAGCGTCAATGTCTCATGAGCCACAGGTCCCGGGTTCAAGTCCCGGCGCAGCCTCTGGATAAGTTGATCTGAGCCTCTAAATCCTTATTAACAGGGTGATGGTTAGCGACGCGATATTATCTTGGCATTTGATAAGTCGTTAAACCACATAATCATTAGTGCTGTATACAACATTGATATTTAAATGCCTAAACTTCTTAACGAGAACCGTTACATAAAATCAAAGCAGGAGCCAGGAATCATAGAGTAGGTCTGGACTTTTGATGTGAAAACTTTGCGACATATATTTAGAAATTATACCGAAATATACACACGGTGAGAGGTCAGCGCTCATCAGGTGAAAGGATAATGAGCTTCTGATTAGCCGCACAATAGCTTAAATTAATCATGTTATCTAACTCAGCTGATTTGTCCAAAGCATTTTCGAATATGTAAGAACAGTTACTTCAAACGAGAGGCATAGGCTGCTAATTCTAAAAATTTGGGTAAAATGAGAAGGAATCAATAAGCCTTAGCTCTTAGTAGCGTCCCTTTAACTAAATTCCGTTTAGGGGCGGTGGTCGTCCAGAAATAAGAGGCTTCGACGTTCTTTTGTGGAGGGATATAAATCCCACTTTTGGATTATTGTACCTACAATGCAGCCACACTTTGCTCAATATGAGACCAGGGCTGCATCCAGGCCAATGGTGTCGCGGGCAACGGGGGATTGGGGGTTTAGGGGAAAATACTTTCCCCCCCGGAGCCGTCCTGTATGAGACTCTGACGTTTCAAACTGTTTTCAGTGTGGTTGAACTCTCGTTCGTGGTCTGCGCCGATCGATGAAGGTTTGGCAAAAGCTAGTCATTCCCAGCGTGATGAGTTTTCTCGTGTTAAAATGACGCATTGTCATCCCTTCTTTTGGGCCAAAACATAAATGTTTGACGGTGGCGGTATTCCGCAGTTTGTGTACATGTTGTGCTTTATCACGCAAGCACACCCAATGTCTCGCAAGAATACAATGATAAATCGTCACGCGCGTGAGTCCCTTACCAGGTTCACCGTTCCTACCAAACCACTCACCTGCTTCCAATCCAGCAACATCTGTCTTCGTTTGAGCTTGATCCGGATCAAGGGATCGTTAATTTCACTTTATCGCGCTCAAATATGCGAACACTGTTTTCTCGAGGTGACAATACTGCCAAAATGGCTTGCTCGTAGTATTAATAGCCGAAAAGTATACCACGGAAATTTATATCAGTGAAACATTCACACAATCTAGAACACGATAGCCTACCCAGCGCATATAAGGAGAAATAGGCTTATCATAGATCCAAGCATTCGTAGAACTACTCCGCAATGAAGTGATCGCGTTGAGGGAAACTGATCTGACAGGTCAGCATATCTACTTATCAGTAAGCTCTGACGTTGGTACGTCATAAGAAGCCAAGCAGAAAACACCTCTCCGAGTGAGATAAAAGGGCCACAGGGGTCGTGGTGCCTCATCACAGAGCGATGTCGTCCAAGGTCGGATGCAGCTACTGTCTACTGTCGGATAATGTCCCGTTGAAGATGAGTCCGTCGTCCAGGCAGTGTTCCGCTGCTGGTATAGGTACTCCCAATGGCAATGAGCTAACAAGTCGTGCCAACAAATGAGTCGAATAAATCGCACCGGCTGGGGACCGACGAAACTTACTTCTGCAGAAACAGTGCTGAGTGTGGTGAAACACTCAAGACCCTAATTATACTTAACCCTATTTCCGGCAGGGGGCTAATATTGCCCCCTAAGGTTTTTCAAGAATATCTCCGAAACGGCTTGCGATAGAACTTTGAAACTTCCTGACTTTTCCTAAAACTAGTACAGGCAGGTTTTCTGAAATTGTCAATATTATATATTTACCAGGGGCGGAGCTATGGCTGGGTTTTTGGGAGGTTCTATCCACAAACCAAGTATTATCGTATGCGATGGGTTCTTTGTAAAAGGAAGCCGTCTCTGCTGATCCTGATACCAGTTATATGGTTTTATTATATCATTTTTTATGTGAGATGATAGTGCATTCCAATTGTCACTATTTGTATTCATCAGGGACGGTTAGCAGTTCAAAATGGGGGAATGTTATCAAGAAGGACTAAACGTTAGTAGTGAGAAGACTGCTTACAGCCGTGCCAGGGCGAATACAATTGGGTATATGAAAATTCAAAATAGTTATAACCAATTCTAGATTACCGAGGCGTGTCCAGTCACTACACATTTTCAAAATGCATATTCCCGGTATCACCGCCGCGACTCAATATCGTTGTATATTAAAAATGTGTTTCCAATCACCCCACCCCCCCCCACGACGAGTCCTTGATCCGCCTATGTCCCCCTTCCCAGAGCTGCCATGGGAGGGTAAAATTATCGAAATAAATTTCAACTGTCGAGGGACTAATATACTCATGCTACCACTGCATATTGTTGGGATGTATTTTCCCACTATTTTACCTTACTGCATCCGCCCCTGATTTTTTCCTTTTTTTTTTTTGTAGATGGCGTATATCCGCTTCTAATGTAACAAAACTTTTGGTTGTATATATTTCTCTAGTCCTGGTCCTGAACTGCCTTGAATTTCGAATTTTGCGTAACTCAGTATATGACAATTTTGGGTCAATTATTTGTAAATCTGAACTAGTTTTGTGAAAATCGTACAACAGAGACAAGGATTATGGAAAATCTAAAAATACACAAAATTGTTATTTTGCACACTTTCTCCTTAAAAATCAAAATTTTGAAATTTTCTTTTTTCAAAATAAGTTCAGCGTCGGAATCTTAGCATTTGATTTTCAAAATCGGCCTTAGATTACGATCTTAGGGGCCGATATTGCCCCCTGCCGGAAATAGGGGGCACAAATGTTAATGGAGTGAAACAGTGTTTCCCATTTGTATTCTAACCTGTTTCACTATTTTTCTTGGTAGGCCCATATGACGGGGAAATGCAAATTATATAAAAGGTAAATTTGGATCTGTAGCGGTCCAGGGCCTCTACAATCAGCTCCATGAATGACTATGACATGCTCAGACCACTCTGCGGTGACAAAAAAATGAAACATACATTTTTCACTTCATCTGTGGTTGAGCTGGTAAAGTTTTGTTTCTGATCTGAGTTTTTCCCTCGCGGGTACACGTAACTCCTGTCAACTCCTGTCACCCAACTCCGGCGCGCACTGTGGACGGGTCGGCATTTAACCCCTTGCCCCGGTGGCGGGTACGAGCCACCTTCGCCCTCGTGGGGGGGGCTGAAAAAGACCCCCCCACGATCTCAAAAACTAAGAGAGCTAGAAAAAAGCGCAAAACGGCAATCGAAAGCTCTTCGAAAATGATATCGAAAATACTTCGGTCATTTTTCTTGTCAGGTCAATATCAAGGTCACCAGAGGTCAAAATAGGTCAAAATCGCTAATATGAGGTGTACTAAGAAAACCTCAAATATCTCAGAAACTATGATAGCTAGAAACATTTTTTCTAACACCATTCAAAAGCTCTTGAGTTGCTCTTTCAATACAATTCATTCATTTTTGTGCCAGGTTGTTAAAGCCTAGGGAGCTACAGGTCACTGAATATTGGGCATATTCTTGGGAATGTCCATAGCCACCCATGCATAAGGGCGTTTCCTTTTTCGCTAATAACTTCCAAACCAAACAAGATACAGCCATAGCTGATGCACCATTGCAATCCTCTCGTCAATATGAATCGCATGATATATAACATTGCCATGCCAGGCCAAATTTTAGAATTTGACCTGACCCAGGTCAACGGTCTGACCCAACTTGACCTGGCAGAGTCATGATGTATATCATTTGACTTGCAGTGACTATACAAACACTTTGGTGACAAAATAAAAGCTCTATCTTAGTTAAGTCAAATTTTACAGAGGAAAACACCAAAAAATGCTTATTTGACCTAAGGTGACCTTTTAAAGGTCACAAGTCAAAAATTTTGGCATCAGCTTCAGAAATGGGCTAAGAGCAAGTCGCAACCGATGTTTGAAGTTGATTCCATCCATACTTACTGAGAAAAGCTCGTTTCGTGATTTTCCCCATGTATTGACAATGGGGAGGTCATGCTCTGCACATGACCTTAGGTCACCAATATCAAAAATCCCGGAACAAATGTTGTAGCTCCTGGTGGGCCCAATATGTGGTATACGTTTGAACTTGATCGATTAACCCTTCTTTTAGTTATGCGGTCCTAAACATTTTTTGAGGTGAGGTCACTTCACCTGGCCTGGTGACCTGACCTGATATGACCTTGAGCCAAAATTTTCAGGAAAGATGTAAAAATGATGAAGGAACAGCTATACCAAGTTTGGCGGCGCTACGCGCCGCCGTTTTTTTGGTCACTTTGGAAAAACCCGAGGGGGTCTAAAAAGACCCCCTACCCGGGCGAAGGTTAACAGCTCGCGGCCAGAATGAGGAAACCAGAGAACCATGGTGACTAGCTACATATAACTTTTCGTTTGTTCCCAACGTTTGTTAGGCACTTTGGTGCCTGATAAAGTCAGTTTTGTATAAAAACAGAGTTTTTCTCCGTTTTGGAAAATTGCCCTCGTCACAAAATAATTCTGGCTGTATTTCCCTTGCGTACGGGCATGCTCGGTACTGTCGTATTTCACGGTGTGTCGAACGGGTAGAAAGCATTGTTTATGTCTCTACCACACGTTTTAAGCCACACGTACCACAAGTTACCCCCCAACCCCGCAAAAGCTTTTCAGGTTATCCCATCCACCTTAACACAGTCAAAACGAGCCCAGGATCACGGAAATAAAATGACACCTCATTTAGGCGTAGATTTGACTCCCCTAGCACGGGGTTGCGCTCAACTGTTCTCAAGGTGGCGCCCGGGCAGGGCCAATGCCAGGAAAGCACGTCCACGAGCTGCCGCGATATCGTTCGCAAGCTGCATCCCGCTGACATCTAATCAATACAGGCATGACAGCATTAAGCACTCTGATAAATCATGTATCACTGCAACCGGGGCAACCAAAGATGCTTTGAGAGCGGTGATTGGCACAAGGTGCTTCTTTGATTTGTTACATAGGGGCGAGCCAATTACGGCGGGGGAGGGGTGTCAGAAGGATTTAATGAAAGAACATAATGCCGTCTTTAGAAGAGGTTCTATTCCAAACACTTTACCGGTCTCATCGTCTTCGTCGTTGTGATCAGTTATAGTCAGGGGTGTCGCTACGGAACTTTTACCGGGGGCAGACCTCGTACCGAGGATGACCGACGAGGGGGTGGGGGTGGGCGGAAATTTTTTAGAATCGTGGAGGCACTACCACCGATGTACTTCACCAACCCATTTATGTAGATTTACACAGTTAACAGTGAAAATTTAGAATATTCAAGTCGAGGTTCCAAACATTTTTTGGGGACATCCCCTTGATTTTCAAGTAGGGGGAATGCATCCCCCGTTCGACGCCCTGGTTTGTAGTTTTGAGAACGCACTTAGCTGAAAATAATCACACTATTCTTGGGAAAATAATATTTCTCGATCACAAATAAGACAAATCTGTATAGTTCAATTTTATGTGCACATGTAATACTTGATGCCTATCGAATATGAAGAAACTGGTCGTAAGGGGTAAAAACGTAATTATTTGGTGGTGACAATCTGGAGTGGATCCAGGGGAGGGACATTTCCCTCCAAACCTCTCCTTTTGGCATCATTAAAAAACATAATGTTTTGGGGTTTTGACCCCGTTACTTGCCCCCCCTCTCCCTCCATTACCCAAAAAACTGTCACTAATTCTAAGTGCAACCCTCAATTAAATTCTAACCTTGCGTTGAATTATTTTTGTATTCCTTGCCTGGGCCTGAAATCGGTTTATTCTGGCTCAAGAGGCCTATCGGAAGCAGCTCCAGTGAACGACCGGAAATATTTAAAACATAACAAGATAGCATTTGATAACAACAGAAAGCAGAAATATTTGAAGAAAGAAGATGCAAAATGGACGTTTCATCCATTTCTTTTCGTTCAACACCCTAGAGCTCATGCCGAAGTGTATTATTTCAGGGGCAGGGAGGCAGTTCGCCCCGTGCCTTCCCGGCGGTGCCATCCAGGTGATTAAATCCTCTCATGTGGTGATTATTGAACTTGTTTCAAGTTTTCCCACTCGTCCCTCATTTTTCTCGAAAATCTGCACCCCAGCCGATCACTCTGATTCGCCTAACTTTTGCATCGAATCGACTCCATTGAGAGATTTGGGTGTGACAGTAAGTCGAGCCAATTATGACCGAAATTTGACTAATCGACAGCAATAGATCCCAATCCACAACCCCCTTACCCCAACCAAGACATATCTGCGGTCTTGCCGCCAACACTTGGTGACCGTCTAAAACGTGCGACGCCCTTTTATGGGAGTGTCCCAATTTCGATAATCGTGGATCCTTCTTTGGAACCAAACAGCTACTCCGGAAAGCCTTAGGTGTGCAATTTAGAAAAAATGCATGTGATCCACATTTTAGAAGAATGCGTGCTTCATTGTTTCGAGTTGTCACCTGGCCTCCCCACTTGTATAAAAAATGGATCATGTTTAGCTTGGTCTCGTCTGCGTTCACTAAACCTCACCGGCAACGGCACCGGCGGCTTCCTGCTCCCTGCTATGGTCAGCTTACTCAGGATCCTAAAGACAAGGGTGGATCTAGGCCATACGTTTGTGGGAGGGTAATGCAAGGGAAATTTTTAAAAACATTGTGTTTTTCAATGACAATCGGCTAAACGTGGAAAGAATTTTGCCACTTTTGGGGATCACGGCAAGGGTCAGTGACGGCGGAACATCCGAATTTAAGGGGGCACCATGGGTACTTTTCAACCCATTTCTTTCCCATCAACGCCATTGGGTTAGTGTTAAAATTTCTGATTTAAGGGGGACACCGTGCCCCGGTGTCCACCCCCACCCCACCCCCCCCAGTTCCACCGCCGGTGGCAAGGGTGGATTCAGGATTGGCAAAATTATACCTCAGGGGCCTTGGAGCCACTTGGGGTCTTCCCATTATTTGTACTTATTGAACGTGAGCGCTTTGAAAAACTGAATCACTTATGAAATGTCCATTTTTAACGCGCTTGTAGAGTCGAATATTTTCGTGGAGCCTGAGGCCAGCTTTTGGGGGATACGAAGACAAATATCCGTCACCTTTGACTTCCCCAAATTAACTTTCGGCACGCACATCGAACATAACTGAGGCCCCTGCGGAGGGCCTTTTGCAGTGTTTAAGCTCAGGCCAAAGGGTGGGGGCGGTTGCCCTCATCGCCACCTTTGGACCATGGCTGTGTAGCCTGCTGGATCCACCCCTGCATTAGACAGGAGCTTCCCTGATAGTCAAAAGCACGAAGGGCACATAATATCGTGAACTTTAAGCGGAAGTCATTCGCTCATTCACACCTCACATAAAGTTTGATCGCTCCTAGGAATGAAGCCTTTGAAGCCTACGCCTAAAATGACACCGATATATGGGTGCCTTCACGTCGTCTAGAACGCTGAGGAATATCACTACAGCCAGTTTTGGCTCATAAAAAATAAAAAAATTAGATTTAACTAAAAATTCTTGTTTGTAGACATACGCAGATTCGAAAAACCTCACTAGAGGCTCTAGATGGCAAGATTTAAACACGCGTTCTCCATGGACTAGTCGAAAACACCAGCCTTTTAGTAGGTAAGACTTTGACCCCCCCTCCCTGCCAGATATAAGCCAGCCCCTCACACGCCCTGTGTTTAATGCAGGATTCAACACAGCACAAGACAGCCGAATTATGGTCATATTGTTACTGCTGCTGTAGACTTCTTGACTTTCTTGAACGTGCTGCACGACAGTTGCTTATGCAGCCTGCAAATTTTCATAACCATCACCAGCTGTAAAAATGTTAGTGGACCACTCAATTTTCAGCCTGCCTGCTGCTAGCAGGAAATCTGCCGCTGTAGAAGCAAGAACTCTCCGGATTTTATCATTGTAGCCTTACGCACTGGCTGGTAATTACAACTTCCGTATTCTTCCCAATTCGGCTGAAATCGCACAATTTTGGGATAAGTGGGGGAGGGGGGCAGGCACACTGCCTCCGCCCAATTTTAACGCATACTTATGCAAATTTCCATCGAAAATCGCCTTCACCAGCCTGCGCCCCACCGGGGTCCGGCGCCACCTACACCCTACCGGGGGCCATCGATGGCCCTCCTTTAACTCTGAAAATATAGGGTTAGCGCAAATCTGGAAAGTGCGTTGAAAAAGTCTTGAAAATTCCGTATGATTTTACTTTACATGTTCAAACACACATGTCAATCATTTGACCTCCAGAGGTCAATTTAGGTCACGATAGGCTATTTCCACTAAAATATGCAATGCCCAAGAAACCTGGGAATAGCTCTCATACGATTAGAGCTATTGAGATCTGGTAAAGTACATTCCATAGAAACTTCCAGACCTTTCTCCGCTATCTCAAACATAATGACCTCCCG
Source organism: Lepas anatifera (assembly GCA_034440635.1). Taxonomy (NCBI): domain Eukaryota; kingdom Metazoa; phylum Arthropoda; class Thecostraca; family Lepadidae; genus Lepas; species Lepas anatifera. The sequence continues at coordinate 587,686 of JAOTON010000938.1, forward strand.
CCAGTGGTTTGCCCTCCAGAGGGCATCTCGTGACCTAACATGACCTGAGGTCACGGGTGGTCAGAAAGTACCCTTGCCGTATATCAAATGAAAGCCTGTGACGAGACATACATGATTACTTTTAAGTCAGTGCTCTAGCTTAATTAGGCAAAACTTTATCTTAAAATACTGGTTTTGACCCCTGGTGACCTGTGATGACCTCAGATAGGTCAAAAGACAATTATCGTCCCTGGATTGCGTAAAAGGTGGCCAAGAATGTTTTTTTAGGAATCTAAGCATTTGCAATCATTTGGTGACTTCCGACTATAAGACAGCTTTTTCCATGCTTTTCTATGGGAGAGGTCACCTCGTGCACCAGACCTCAGGTCACCGAATCTGAAGATCCCGGATATACATTTTTGTAGACCCTGGAGATGGTTGGTCTCGCTTGGTGACTTGACACAGTGTGGCCTGGGGTAAAAAAATCAGGAGGGGAGGTGAAAAAATGATGATGTGAGAGGAAGATCCCTCAACCGCTGTGGTGCACCTCTTCGTTTTTCGGCTATTCTGAAAAACTCCTTAGGGAGTATCGATGCCCCCCTTCGGTTGGGCGAAGTTTAAGAAAATGAAAAGGACCCAGAGGCACTTTCCATGATGATAGTGGGTTGGGTAGCGCATTTAACCCGCGCCCCACCGGGGGTCCGGTGCCACCTTCGCCTCACCGGGGGCCATCGATGCCCCCCTCTAACTCCGAAAGTATGAGTGTTAGCGCAAATCTGTAAAGTGCATTGGAAAGCTCGCGTGAATTTAGTAAGAAATTACTTCGCATGTTTTAGCGCTCAGGTCAATGGTTTGACCTCCAGAGGTCAAATTAGGTCAAGATCGGCTATTTTCACTCAAATATGCAATGCTTAAGCAAACTGGGCATAACTCTTGTGCCATTAGAGCTATTGAGATGTGGTAAAGTACATTGGATAAGAAAATCTCAGATCTTTTCCCGCTATGTTGAACGCAATGACCTCCCGCCAGTGGTTTGACCTCCAGAGGTCACCTCGTAACCTAAGATGACTTGAGGTCACGAAAGGTCAGAAAATGACCTTGTCGTATATCAAACAAAAGCTAGTGACAAGACATACACGATGGTGTTTGATTCAGCGCTCGAGCTTATATAGGTCAAAAGTTATTGTCAAAATACTGTTTTTGACCCCTGGTGACCTTGGATGATCTTGGAGTGGTCAAAGGACAAATATGGCCCCTGGAATCCGTGAAAGGGTGTCCAAGAACGCTTTTCTGATGAAGCCGAGAATTTTCAATCGTTTTTGTGACTTTTAGATCATAAGACAGCTTTTCCCCATGCTTTGTCAATGGGAGAGGTCAACTCGTGACATGACCTCAGGTCATGAAATCGAAAAATCCCGGATATACACCTTATAAACCCTGGAGGGGTCATGAAGTCTAGGAACTTTCAAATCGATCGACTTCGAAATGTAGCTCTTACAGAGCTCTAAATTTGAAGTGAGGTGACCTTGGTTGACCTCGCCCGGTGACCTGACCTTAGGAGACCTGGGGTAAAAAATTTCAGGGATGGTGGGAAAATGATGCAGTAAGAGATAGAGCCCTCAACCGCGGTGCTGCGCATCGTCGTTTTTCTGCTATCCCGGAAAAACCTTAGGGGCATCGATGCCCCCCCTCCCGGTGGGGCGAGGGTTAAGCTTTATAGAAAACCGCATTTCTTCACAACTAACAAATATAAATTTCCCTTTGCCTCACCTTCCAGCTCAACACCAATATCATCAATGAGATCATCATCATTGGCTGGACCTTTCTCGTTTATTTAGATTTCCACTGAGAGCGCTTTCAAGAAGATATATGGAAACGCCAATACATCTGAGCGCGAGATCTGTAAGAGCTAGAAATAGCTAATCCTCGCAAGCGGTATTTGGACACTCTGAATCCAAGCAATACCTTTAGAATCCCCTATGCGTACGGAGCCTGTTTGGATTCCACAGAGAGCTGCGCCTATGAGATTGGACAATCCTGGAGCAATAGCGCGCCGCTTCTGCCGCTGCACAATCAGACCGCGCCAATAACGTCGCGGCAGCGGCGACAGCGAATGGAGCAACTTACATCGTATCGAATCGTGCCGCTGATTCCCGGTCGCAAGTTTACACTAATTTCCCGCCACAAATTTGTCGAGCCGGGCGATGTGACGGCGAAGGATATCGACGTCGGTGTCTGAGCGTCCCCGGATCACCGCCCGCCACCACAATACAGACTCAGATGAACCGCCGAGCGCGAATCGAAACGCAGTGTTGTTGAAGGAACGGTGATTATGTTTTTCTGCTCGGGAGTTTCCGTGTTTCTTTTTCATTTTTGGTTCTCCGAAGCAGGGTTATCAGACTGGTTGGTTTAGAAGAGGTTGAGTGGATTCAGCGGCAGACATAACATGAGTTAGGGAGGCTCAAGCCCCCCCCCCTCCCTCCCCATCCCCGCGAAATGTTAGAGCGTCCATAGTAACTGCATTCCCAGAGGCTGCTCCAAGACAATGGCGGAGGCTCGAGCTTCCTGGCACCCCCCCACCAAGGGCGGACGAAGACCCCAGTTTTGGGGGGGGGGCAAACCCATGTCTGCCTCTCCTATCCTGGGGGAGCGAAGTTTTTTTCTCTACAGATCTAGTGCAAACACATTTTTTCAGTGCTCGACAGACCTAGTATAACCTACCTCTCCAAGCACATGATTGATCTCCGAGGGGGTGGGAGCGGATATATTTTGCTCTGCAGACCTAGTGCAAACACCTTTTTCAATTCTCCGGCGTTTGGGGAGGGGCCAAAAGATAGTTTGGCCCCTCCTCCAGCGCTTTGGGGGCATGGCCGGAATGCCCCCCTTGCGTCCGCCAATGCCCCCCAAATAAAGTCATGGGTCCACCACTGAGCGGAGCATATGAAATGAACAGGGAGGCGTGATACAGGGTGCATTTATATGAAACGGCTGCTCGATGTGCATGCGTACTTATTGGACAGCTTATTAAGAGAAGTGCCACATGGCTAGGCGACTACACAATATACACGCAGGCAAGTTCACGCGCTTGTCCCTGCACGCGCTCTAGAATACAGCTACACGTGATGAAAACTACCCAAGTCCGGAGGCTTCTTTACCTGTCTTTTTAACAAACCTCTTTCAGGTCCCCGTGCCTCAGCGGAGATGCCGTCCGTTTAAGCACCAGTCCATGATCTAACCAACAAATGATGGTATACTAAGGGTCTGCCAGATCAGATGAGTGTCATCATTGGATTTGAATCAGTTCAATGCATCAGACCTGAATTACGATGGCACTGTGCCCACGCCAAGAGCTTACATTTCTCATCAGACTTATATAGCTTATTTCAGACTGTATTTTGTCTTAATTGACCACAACCCCAGAACAGATTGCTCCCGTCAGAGCTTAGGGTGCCTTGTCTGCGCCACTTTGGTCATGCTGTGGGGTAGCAGATGGTGCATAGCCTTGCAGAGGGATCACAAGAGATATATCCTAGCCTCTTTCTGGCAAGTTAATAGGCATCAAAGCTTATACTTTCCCAACTTTAGAGCGGCTTTCGCTGGCAAAATAGACCAAAAGCGCTCCGAAACGAACTTGTCACCGAGTGGGGAACCACTTTTTTACCGCCCTATTATGTCGTCATTGTTGGGGTTTTAGGGCACCTCGGCAGCATATAGGAATAAGCATGTATCAATAATTTGACACTCATATTTAATGTTACCAGCTCCAGTAAGAACTTTAAAGCGCTACTGACAAATCACGAAAAGCAACATGAAACTGTTGAGGATGAGGCAATGGATAAGAACTCAGGCTATAAGATCTTGATACAGAACCCGAGCGACACTTTCCTGAGCCCCGGCGAAGAAAGGCTTTCTCAGCACAAGCGTGACTGACTGACTCAGTGATGACCCATGAATGACTCACCACAACTGACATGAGTAATAAGTTGTCATGTTCATCACCCCAGAGGCAAACAAGAATGAATCTGTATAAAAGGATCTGCAAAGGTATATTGGTGGATAAGGGTGAATCTGAATAGTGAAAATATGCGGAAGTATCACCAGGGAAACTGTGCCCGGGACTATTTGTCGGTCAACTTAGTGATGAATTTACAGTTGAGTTGCAAACTAACAGTTGTGCGCCTAAACTGTAGGATTTTATTTATGAAATTGACTTGAACTGTAAAATGTAAGTTCGTCAGCGGCCTGTTAGCTGTAAAATGTAAGTTGTAACTTCTTTATGAAACCAGTCTCTGGAGTATTTTGTTGTTGAAAGTTTTCCTCGCAAGCTTGACTTAGCAGTCACAACCAAATTGAATGAAAACTATGGAAGGAGACGGTAAGGATAAGGAAGGATAGGGGTAAAGGAAGGTGGGATACTACCTCGAGGGATCTATGCTGCCCAAGGTGAATGCATTCACTGGCTCCAGGTAGTGTAAATATAAGGAGGATAAGGACAAGGATTTGCGGCAAAACCGAACTGAAGAAGATGAAGGTGAAATCAGCCATGTTCGGCTTTATTTAGATAGTTGCGCTACAATAGTGAACAATGATATAGCAACAACATTAAAGTTACAATTAAACTTAATCCTTCTTTCGATTTTCACCTTTAGGAGCATGGTTTTACATTCTTGTTTGAGGACTTTGAAGTTTTTAATTACTTTTTTGCTTTTTAATTTTCACTTTTTTTGTTTTCTTCACACTGTAGCCGATCAAATATAGAGTCAACAAAGGAGTCAAAAAGTATCAAAGTAGTACAAAGTCATCAAAGTAGAGTCAAATGTACGGAGTCAACCTTTTTGGTGATTTAAAAAAACAAAGAAACATAGTTAAAAAGTGACGAGTGCGCAGATTAGTCCGCACTTTTGTTTCGGTGGAACCCAAAACGCCGTAAGGCTCTGGTCATTGAAAACACGTCCAGAGAAACCAGTGACGCCTCGAACTCATTGTGTCCGTTAACAATAACAATCAGTTATGTTCCAGAAAAGGACAGTTCTTAAAGCTGCACATTCTTAGACAGTATATATTTCACAAGAGAATATTGATCACCTTTTCTATGCTGTTGATGCATACAGTGCATTTCAACTAACAAGTACTCAGAGGATACGCACTGGACTTCTTTGTTAAGAAGCCACACAGGTGACTGTATACACCTAATGAAGCAAGAGCTTTCTGCGCGTGATCTACTACGATTGCAAGTATTGACAGCGCGCTAACTTCAAAGGTTACATGTCTTATTGCCAGCTGCATTGTTTTTTTTTCATCCCACGCGTGTTACATTGATGGTGCTATACAACGCACCCAGTGAGCGAGAGCTTTGACTGGCTGCTCATTTGTCGGTGATGGGCATGACGCAGGGGTTTAAATTATATGCAACATTGACTTTGAAGGGTCATTATGTAACATTGACCTCAGGTCAAGGTAATAATTTGACCTCACTGTGACTGTACAAGGTCATGCTGCATCTTTGGTCAAAACGAACCCGAGGTGGAACATTCTGGAAGTATAGAACCAGTGGCGGATACAAGAGGCCTAGGTTGGCTCAAGCCCCCCTGACGTCATGCACAGCCGGAGGCTGTGTCGCGGGAGCCCCCCCATCTGGATCCGCCACTGATATTTTGGCACCTAGTTTCACCCTCCGCAGAAAATGTATATAAATAAATATTCTATTTATATATCAATATTATCTTTATTTCATAAATATTATGTTAAAAGTGTTACTGATTATCATCTATTTTCCTTCAAATTTTACATATTATTCTAGATATCATGTCAGTTATAAGGAGTAGACCACATCAGTGTGCAGTGAAAACGAGCAAGAATTATGGAAATCACTAGGCCTCGCCCTGGGCATGACGCAGGGATTCAAATTATATGCAACATTGACCTTGAAGGGTCATTATTTAACGGGCAGCTCACGCTCCCTCAGATCCGCACAGAGGCAGGCCTGTTACCGCGGTGTTAGCGCACTAACAGCCTCCAGCTGATACCTGGCACCTCTAATTTTAAGGCCAACTTAAAATTTCTTGTCACGGGCGCCGGATGTAACTTAGATATCTAGTCATCCTGTTATGCTTGTACGTGTTATGTTTGTGTGTGCCAGAGTGTGGGTCTCTTATCTTTGATTATTTTATTCCTTTAAGTCCACTTCTACTGTTTTATCTTCCTGACGTGATTGTGTGAAAATCCCCCTCGCTGCCGTGGACCACAATCGAATATATTTGATTCTTGAGTCTTAGCTTACCACAATCCACGCCGCATGGTCCGTGGCTCGTTGGTCTAGGGGTATGATTCGCGCTTCGGGTGCGCGAGGTCCCGGGTTCAAATCCCGGACGAGCCCAGTTTTTTCTTCCTACCCAGGTATTCCAGTGCGAACTATCTATTACAAATTGTGTGGAACTTTATACAGAGAGCTGTGGGTGAAATGCAGCATGCCATTGTTCGCTGCTTCTCGCGCTAAAAAAACTGTTATCCCACTTCAACACTCACTGTAAGAGTGGAACATTCTCTTCAACAACATAAGCAAGAACGCAAATGTGTAACTGAAAGCGCACTGGTATTTCAGCTAAAACCCATCGTGGAAGAAGAAGACTTCCTTTAGTACAATATGATACCCCGGAACCACCCCGACAGGGAAGGGTGGGCGCAGCCCCATATGCTTTTCTGTTGGTGCATCGTTAACCTCCAACAATTATTATCAGAAACTCCAAATAAGCGTAATCTGCTTCTCAAAAACTTTCCATGCAGGATCGAGTTGGTGACGGTGCATTAGTTGGCTGTGAATCTATCGTTAAATCTCAAATATATTATGATTGTAAGAAGCTAGTTTTTTCCCTTTTAGAGATTAACTATACGTAAGTATCAGTGAAGCAAGGATAAAGAAGCAGTGGCGAATGCAAGCAGTGGCGGATCTAGCCGGTTGGTTTGGGAGGGACAAACCAAAGTCGAAAAGAAAAGAAAAAAACGTCGCGCAGTGAAAACATTGCGTTACAATATGCCTTTTCCGTAGCATTTTGGAAACTGGAGACGAAAAGCAAAAAAAACGACACGAGGTGAAAAACATGGACTCAAGATACTTTTTTCCTATCCAAGCCCCAATATTTACACTGACCTTCACTAATTCTGATTGAAGTTGAGAGTTGAAGCACCAAAATCTTGCTTACAAGCTAAAAAGGAGTCGGGGAAAAAGGAGGTCGATCGCTTTGGGGGGGCAAAAACATAGTTTTGCCCCGAGCTTTTCCGTTTGGGGGGCAATTGCCTTTTTTGCCCCCCCTGGATCCGCCACTGAATACAAGGGAGAGGGTGGCTAGAGGCTCAACCTCCTCCCTCCCCGAAATTTCAGAGTGCCTATAGTTAATGCATAGATGGAGGCTGATCCGAGGCAATGGTGGGGGGTGGCTCGAGCCGCATAGCCCCTCGCCCTTCGAAATGAAGGCCTGGACATGTTACTGTACAGGACGACAAACAAATCCAAATTAGAGATAACAATTTCCGTATTTACATGTTTTCCTATGTAGTGATGCAGGCGCGGCCTATTTTATCAAACAGGTGTCAAACAGGCGTCAAACTATCAAACTTGTGCACTTTTGTACCGCACTCGATATCCGCTGAAAGCTCACTACCAACGGAGCTGATTTCGAATACAAATATTTTGGTGTCCAGCAACAGAAACGTCGCAATAGGGACTCATTGGAAGCTAGGCCTCCGAATTCACTTTTCCATCAGAGTCTGGATTTCAGGCACCTGAAGACAAAATCAAAACGTTTTGCAGACACCATTAGCATATAACACAACAGTGACGACACCTGCGAAGAGCTTTTGACGTTTGAGTGGGGAACTGAGTGGGCAATCCCTCTTGTCAGAGGGAGGAAGAATATGTATTGGATCCCTCACTTTTTTCCGGTGATGTAAATCATGATGCCAGCTCTTGCCGTCAACCCCCAGACCTGCTGAGTTTCTGCCACTGGGGGCCGGTGCATTTTTAAGAATCATAAACTTCAGACACGTTTTGCGACAGATAAGTGTCATTTTATTACACTATTTGTTTATATTGCATTGTATATTGGCCCAGAAAACATCCTAATATTACAAACATAATTGGGGAAATCTCGGGGGAGCCAGAAGATTAAGTATCTCTGCACTGAATCTGGCACCTATCTGGTGCCAACATGCACTCTTATTTAAAGCAGCATCACAATCTAGTACCCAACCTTTTCATTCTGTGCAGTGGGAACAGTCGCTTTCTCTCCTAGAACTCTCATCGTTCGGGTAAACTTTCCGCTTCAGGTAAAACATTGTGCTCAGTTAGGGAAAGTAAACAATTGTTTTGACCTCTGAATTGTATTCATGGGCTATTTACTGTAGCCTGCCATGTTCCAGGACTGGGTATTTTATGGCAAAAGATGAACAAGGGAAAGCCAGGAGTACCCTTAAGAGCATTTAAATAAGTATTTTTGAGACCCATGTAATGTCATTTTCTTTTCCCGGTCTCCAGTAAATTTTGAGCAAAATTCACGGCCGAATGACATTAGAACCCTAAGGAAATGAAACCACACATTTCGATTTTACGTCTCGAATTCACGATAAAAGTTTTTACTTTTGCTTGGTCAAACATCCTGGAACAAACAAGTATCACGATGGAGAACGCAAACGGACGCCTGGGATCTGTGCCCTCGGTAAAACCCTGTTGACTGAACAGTTGATTATAACATACCATTAAATCCATACCATCATATGTGTTCAATTCCAGCCGGCTCTCTGCTCAGCTAAAGTGAATGGAAATTGGAACTTAAATGACCTCTCCCTTGACACCCATCTGTCCAATCAGGACAAACCTACCTGGCACGCGCGTTGCAACTGCTCCCTTGCGGTCCCGCCCGAAAGTCTCACGCCTTTAGAAGTACGCTGTATCAGTCCTCTCCAATTTCGATATTCATTGGGATAGAGCTAATAAGTAGGTAAGAAACAGCTTTAGATCTCTCATGACGACAAATGAGATGTTTGACTCATTCTAAATGTAGCAAAATTATGGAAAATGTAAACGATGAATCTGTTAATGACGATTTTAACCCGTGGTATTGATGCCACAGACAGCTAAAAAACTGGACTGGACATTTGATTCGAGACGGCGGTAACAGGTGGACTGAGTAAGACAGCGCATATTTACTTGGCACGTGTACTGGAGGTAGCCATGGAGGCCCTATCTATTTTTCTCAGGTTACCAAAGAACTGCAGAGCCAAAAAACTGCTTGGCTGCATTTTCGAGAGTTGACGAACGCGATTTGTGAAGAAATTGTGAACCAATATTTTTTAACTTAAAAGTTTTTTAAAGTCGGAGCCTTATTTGAGATCGCCACAATTGTGTGGTGTCACCAGTTTTCTACAAGCTATATAGCCCTGGCAGCTTAAGTGGCCTAACCCCCCCCCCAGTTTGCCCGCAATGGTGACAGAGTGGTGGCGTTATAACGCCATATAAACGAGATTATATGTCAAGGTCACCTCACAGGGAGGTCATGGTTAAAGTAAAAGGTCACAGGTCCAGGCCATACTAGCATGTTTAGGGTCATCGATCGCAGTGCTCCCAGTCAAATGAAATTGCCCAGTTTTACAAATATTTGTACAAATATTTGAAAGCACCTGGTGCCACAGACCAAAGGTCCCTTGATGCCGCGTCTTTTGTTGATTTCAAATACTTTTTCAATGTGTAAACGAATTGTGTATTGAGAATATGCACGTAATTCAGCTATTGAGAATAACTTCTACTTTGCTGTATCTTATAGACTGCCTCAATGCTTATAAGTATGGAGCATGCAATAATTTTTCTTGCAGATATGAGCGTACATTGCAAATTTTTCATTATCAGTGGCGGGTGCAGGAGGGGCAAAAATGCATTCCCCCAAACGGAAAACCCGGGGCAAAACCATGTTTTCCCCAAGCTGCCGACCTGCTTTTTGTCCCGACTCCTTTTTAGTTGATAAGCAAGTTTCAACCCATAACTTTAAACAGAACCAGTGAACTGTAGTGTAGATATTGGGCCTGATAACATTGGATAGCAAAACAAGCAGCTTGTGGCCACATGTTTAACCCCGCGACGTGTTCTTTTCTTCTTTTTGCTTATTGACCTTAGTTTTACCCCCAAAACCTACCGTTTAGTTTAATTGTGGCAGATTTTCACCGCGTGACGTTTTTTGTCGACTTTGGTTTGCCCCCTCCCTCCCAAATCTACCGGCTAGATCCACCACTGCACATTATACCTGAGAATTTCCGTTGCTTCAAAAAATATTAGGTCGTAGGTCAGATGCCGAATGTCATTATAACACTGTAACACTTGTTGAAAATTCCCCCTTCTTTAGGCACTTCATTAGGACTTCTCTGCACATTTTAGTTTGGGGTGCCCAAATCACCATTGGACTTGGGGTACCAGAGCACCCCCAAAGAGATAAAAATCCACACCCCTGCTTAATACTAAACAATAATGTTGTAATGAGTGATTATATAATAATGTTATTGATTGTCTTGATCATACTGACCACGGTGATAATTCGAGATTTACAATTTTCCTCAAACTGTAGTGCGAAAGTGATTGAAGTGGTTCGAAGGAGTGCGCTGCCTGGACGAAAGTAATTCCACGTGACGATAAAGCCAGAAGTTGAAAGAACTTGCAATGACGGTGGCTCTGGGGAGGATTAACCAAAAATTAAACGTATTTAACTGTCTTGCGAAATTCAAGCATGTTAGGATTCGAGCACTAGCTAATGAACTGAACTTGAATAATTATAGAGTGCGTGCACTTCAATTTGTTTCGAAAATACTTTCTGGGTGCTGCAGCTCCAAGAACGGCGCCTATAAACGTTATGACAGTGTTCATGCGTTCACGCACCTCTCTCGCAACCACATCAGGGCCGGAACAATATTCGTCTTCCCTTTTCGAGTGTTTAAGACCCAAGGCCGCTGAAGATCCACTCCAACAATCTCACCAAGCTCCATAGCATGGAGCGCGGACACCTCGGGAAGCTAAGATACGAGCTGACGGCAGGGTCCTCAGGTCACCAGCTTTGAAACGAGTGGGTGTCGGCTTCGCGGCAGCTGCTGCGGACAAATTGACCTACGCAGCGTTCCGGGACTTTGGCCAGCACCACCACAGCTGTGCAGTAATCGCTGAAACGGCAACATTCCTGGAGCTGGCCCGGAAGGGGATCAACGCCGCAATGTCAAATCACCATTCATGAGCAGGAAACGCAATGACAGAAACAGAAAAAGGCTACAACAGGGGCAAGAAGAAAGCAAGGAAGTCATGAACTGTATCCAAACTATCGTTGAATGCATGCAGGTTCTGCACTTAACACGCGCACTGGAGGGGGCCTCGGAGGCCCCCACCTGTTTTTCCGAGGTGGCCGGAGAACTGCTCGTAGTGGAAACACGATACTTTGCCACAATAAACAGAATTTAATAGCGCGTCGATTGGTGAAGGTTTTTGAAAATCGGTTGAAAATACTTTGACTTATAGGCTTTTAAAGTCAGACCTGCATTTTGAGATCGCCGTAATCGCGCGGTCGGACCAGTTAGCTTGCATTGGAGACCGAGTGGTGAAGTCCTAACACCGTATAACCGGGATTATATGTCAAGGTCACCTCACATGAAGGTCAAGGTCACAGGTCAAGGTCATATGTGCACTTTCAAGGTCACTGACCACAGTGCTTCCGGTCAAATGACGTTACCCGATCTGACGTACGTTATGCTATGACGTCATCGATAAGGTACCCCAATACCAAGGTCAAGGTCAAAGGGCAAGGTCAAAGGTCATTTGAAAAGGTCAATTCTCATTTCCCGCCAAACAGTGGCTATAGTGTTAGTCAAAGTGTACATTATAAGTAGTATACTATATTGTGACCTTACAGGTCAATGACCTTGAATGACCTTGACCCCAAAATTGAAGGACAGGCTCTTTGAGACCTTTTCTATATGACCCTGGTCTGCGTTTAGCTTATTCCTGCCATTTTCCCGCATAATCACGGCATTTACCGGTCGGTCCCCAGCATGGCCAAGTTTTGACCTTTATGACCTCGTTTGACCTTGAAGATATTAATCTAGGTCTATAAAAATTGGTCATGATGTAGATCACCATAACCCTCAACCACCTCTTAAATTTCGTTTTTCTATGTCTTTTAGTTGCCGAGATCTTAGGGGGCCTACCAGCCCCCCCTCCAGTGCGTGTTAGTGCCAGACCCCCTCCAGTGTGGGTGTTAAAAGCGGCGGGAATATCAGAAGACGCCGCCTGCTTGGCTGTGTTCTACACATCAAGGGACCTGACCTCTCTCGCTGAGCATCCGCTCCTCAGATACAACGGCAGTGTTGAATGCGTCCTGCTGAGAAAATCTACTCCGACAATACTAAGATTCGACTCAGGATACTACTCCGACCACTTTGGGCACTTGCGAAAGACTTCCGGCGGAAACTACTGGTCAAGTGTGCACCAGCTTATGGAAAACGAGAAAATCATTCGCATCGCGAGTTTGAAATAGTGGTTGGACCGCACCGTTTCCGACATCAAATGCCGCTCAACACGCGGAGGGGAGAGGGGTCTGGCGTCAAAGTGCAGGGAAGGGAGGTTTCCAAAGTCCTCCCCCTAACCGGAGATCTCAAACGCACGCTTGAGCGTGTGTGGGGACGATGGTGATATAAATCACAGCTAAGTTTCATTGACCTAGGTCAATATCTGCAAGGTCAAAATAGGTCGAAAAGGTCAAATCTGGTCGTGCTGGATACCTATTGGGAAATGCCTTGATTGTGCGGGAAAAAAGTCGGGAATATAAAAAGCGCACCAATATCAAAGTATGTAGGTCATACACAAGGCTCTCTGGCTGTTTGAGGTCAAGGTCATTCAAAGTCACTGGCCTATGACGTCAAAATATGACAACATAACAATAGGCAGCCTTTTCAGTAAAAATGTAGCCTTTTCCGACTGCGAACGGTTTTCCAGCCACCGCGGAAAAATATGTGGGGGGAGCATTTGAGCATACCCCACCATCCACTGCACGTGTTAACCCATTAACGCCCAGCGGGTCATTTTTGTCCTCTGACTTTGACAGGCTGCAGAATCGGTACCAGTGACGTCATCTTCATGTTTATGATATGGATGTGTGTTTCAGAGCACAGACAAGCTATAAAAAAGTATTTGAAAATCCTAGGTCTTTATGGGACGATTTTGGTAGAACTTATTTTGGCGAGGTTTTGGTCAACGTGAGATAGCTTTGCAAATTTTGTTTCTCGCACTAGCATAAGGAAAGCCGAAAAGAGTTTGCATGATTGACATCAAGCTAAGACCACAAGGGGTCAGATGGTGAAGAAACAGTAAGATTTTCTTGAACGGCTTTGCCATGAGACATCGTCAAATATGAAGCGGACAAAAATGACCCGCTGGGCGTTGCGGACATCTTCGGGCCGCTGAAAAGGAGGAAAAGGATGTGTCCTGTCGTCCTGTCTCGCGGGTTAGGTGCATAATGCTACCTATAGGAAATGGAGGTATTGTGGGTCCTGCGAATTCAGGGTTGCCAGTTTATAGACTTTTCATCAAATCTGAGGATTTTTAGTTCAATGTCGATAAGTTTGGAAACTTTGTAGTTTATGAAATGCTTTCGAACGTTTTCAGGGCCTGTCTTATTTTTGGAATGATTATCAAATATTTTTAACGAAAACATGCAAGTTGGTTCCAGTGTTTTCTGAACGTGTTATCAAAGATAATTTTCAAGGTTTTGAAAACTTGACGAAATATTAGCATGACTTCACTGTTAAACTAGCAGAGCCTTTTCTTTTCCCCTCGATGGATTGTGTGTAGTGGATAGAGAGGATAGGGAACAGTGGCGAATTGAGGACTTCATTGGGTGTAGGGGGTTAGGGGTCTCTAGCCTCTCCCGCCATTGCCTCGGAACAGCACTCACTTATGCATTTACAATAGGCACACTGACCTTTCGGTGGGAGGGGGCGGGGGGATTGAGCCTTCCTAGCCCCCTTGCTCCACCACTGAATGAAAGCCAATGACCAGCTAACAAAATGAGTTTAGAATTATCGCGGCCGCCGCGCTGGTTTGTTGTGACGAGATGGTGCAGTGTAAAACGTCTGGTGCACTTTAAAAGGGGCGAAAGCATGGGAAGTTCTAGAACTTCTGTCTAAAACGTAATTAGCACTGTTGCAGCTTGGTTCTAGTCAAGTGAAACTACCATGAGTGACTATCCCGGGGGTTAAGAGGAGGGCTCAAGACCCGCCTGGATTTTTGGTTTCCCACAGACTTTGTCTAGGGCTTGGATTGTATTGCCAGTGTTAAACCATCCAGAACCCCTCCTGGATCGAGAAGAAATATCCAGCCTTGGAGACATAAATATATCGAAAGCATAGTTGTTAGCAATGGCACAGATCAAATGTTTTGCAGAAAAAGAGCAAAATAAGTTGTTTTAAAGTGGATCAGGTGCATATCATGAGTACGCCATCACAAAATATATTAGTCATGAGGATGAGAAAGATGATGCGCTGACCGGCCTTACAATGACCAGCGGCGTGCCTAGAAATGTGAAGGTTCACATTGATGCAACTATGGAGCACGCTGCTTGCTCCAAAGAAAAGTTGGAAAGATCGAAATGGACCCGTTTGGAGATTTGGAGATTAATCAGGCTAATTCACACCGCATAGGGGGAGATAACGGATTGAGTTTTCAAAACTTTTCATCTGTATGCTGAATATTACGATTATTTGTTGAAAGCTCAGCGAACGTCAGTCACCAATTCTGGGAGACGGAGGAAGAACGGGGTAGGGACAAAAGAAACGGTTTCCCAAAGCCTTTGATATTCACCTTATATTTCTAATATTCTATGCTATAGTATACCACACATTCTTAAAATACTATGATTTTCACAATTTTAGTTTATCCCCTGCAAATCATCAGTCTAGGTTAACCACCGTTGTATACTATTTGCAAATATGCGATTGGTGTTGTCTATGATTAAACCTGGAGAGCATAAAACTGTCTTAACATTTTACTATGGCCAATATACAAGAGGAAATAAAAACACTTCACAAAACTGCAGTAAAAGCGATGCGCATCGGGCCGCTGAGTGCGGTGACTGCGCCGCCCCGGAGTCGGCCGCGTCGTGCCAGCCGATGTCCCAAACGCCCAGCGGGTCATTTTTGTCCGGTGTCATATCTCAGAATCTAAAAGCGGTATCGGTTTAAAACTTTCGGAACATCTTATTTCGCAAATTCTAAACATAGGAAAAAATTTGGTTGCCAATCTGAAAGCTGGAAGTAGGTGTGGGCGTTAATGGGTTAAGGTCAGCAAAGCAGGAGTACCAGCAAGATGATTTGGCTGCTGTCTAGGAGCTAGTGGATGTAATCATCATCAGTGCCAGAGTAAACGAAATTAGGGATGACTCGGCCAAGGCTGCCCTTGGTCACATTAGCGCAAGGAA
Source organism: Lepas anatifera (assembly GCA_034440635.1). Classification (NCBI taxonomy): domain Eukaryota; kingdom Metazoa; phylum Arthropoda; class Thecostraca; family Lepadidae; genus Lepas; species Lepas anatifera. The sequence continues at coordinate 603,159 of JAOTON010000938.1, forward strand.
ACATCGCGGAGCTTGTGCCGAGCTTATGATTGACTAGCAAAAACCCCCAATCGATGTCCAACTGAAAGAGGAGCCTACGAATGAGAAATAAGTTTATACGTGTTTCGCAAAACCTGTTGTAACTCATCATCTTAGATTCTATCAATGTGCGCGCGTTAGTGACCGCGGTGATTGGCCGGGGAGGTCAGGTCACGTGATGTGACGTAGTATCCGCCGGACGCCGTGCCAGTGACCTCCAAGTGTTGTAATGGCGCGCAGAAACCGGTTTTAGGCGAAGGATTTGCCAGAAATGTGTGCCTCAGGCGAAGGGTTCGCCGGAAATGAGTAGCGCCGTGTGGGGAGGGGTGACCCGAGCGCTGGTCAATGTAGGTCAGTGTCGCGCCAACCACCACCGTGTCAAGAGCTAATAATATAGTCCGTCAGTTTGATTTCATATCTTTCATTTCTGTTGGTTATCGGATTCGGAGAGCAGTCGGAGATTAAAAATTTATAAGTATTCGTGAATCAGCGAGAAGTTACCAGAGGACAATTAGTGAAAGCTTAAATTCACACGTCTTAACCACCTCACTTAAACCACAACCTCTTGATCAGAGGATGATGCTACCATCGCACAGCTCCAACGCCCTACCCCACACCTCCAACCTCCAATACCCAATCATGATATGCAGCATCTGAAGGCAGTTGATTATGGGATCAGGTGGGCAGAACCAACCTTTTTGGTTGTGTTCTCTCCAGAATGGTGTTTGCATAAGCTGTTGTGAGAATCATGAGCGAATAATGAAATCCTATGAACATTACATTTGCTTCCGTTCATGCCATATTGCTTGATGTAGAGATGTCAGCTGTGTCTTTTAATTTCTTTGGTGGCAGCATGGCTCGAGAAATGATTAGTTAACTCCACTATAAGAGACTACAGGGCGCGATACTGTTTCTAGAACAATAATTAATGGCAAAACGCGGAAGCTCGCCGGCACTAAACAGGCTTCCAAGTGCTAACCTCAGAGAGCTTATGTTGGCGAAAAAACGATGAATTGGAGTTTCTGATTACCTGATGAATGGAAATATACCCACATGTTTTTGCATTCAAATAATGTGTCCCAAATATTTCCAAAGCTAGTGCATAAACATAGCATATCAACAGTTTCCATCCGAATTCTGGCTTTCAGTGTGCCCAGTGATAATAAGTTAGTAACAGTTTATTCATGACCGCCGATAACATTTTACATTATCAAATTTAAACTTCCACGCCGCCTTTAGGGCAGAATGATTCCATGGAATACATGCAAATGGAAATGAATTGTGTACAAAACCGTGAGTTGTATTTTTTTCGAAATATTCCGAACAAACTCTGGCAGTCAAAAGCATCGATCTGGTGGCTTAACTACAATGTTAATCAGCAGTATTGACACGGTACGGTATTGGCCTCCTCATTCATCCAAGGTTTCCACAGATAGCCAAAAATGGCGCCGATGTACTTTGCAGGCCTGTTAACCCGCGCCCCACCGGGGGTCCGGCGCCACCTTCGCCCCACCGAGGGGGCCATCGATGGCCCCCCTCTAACTCCGAAAATATGGGCGTTAGCGCAAATCTGCAAAGTGCAATAGAAAGCTCGCGTGAATTCAGTAAGAAATTACTTCGCATGTTTTAGTGCTCAGGTCAATGGTTTGACCTCCAGAGGTCAAATTAGGTCAAGATCGGCTATTTTCACTCAAATATGCAATGATTAAGCAAACTGGGCATAACTCTTATATCATTAGAGCTATTGAGGCCTGGTAAAGTACATTTGATAGCAAATTGCCTGTACTTTTTCCGCCATGTGGAACATAAAGACCTCCCGCCAGTGGTTTGACCGCCAGAGGTCACCTCGTAACCTAATATGACCTGAGGTCACGAAAGGTCAAAAAGTGACCTTGCCGTATATCAAATGAAAGCCAGTGACAAGACAAACACGATGGTGTTTGTTTCACCGCTCTAGCTCAATTAGGTCAAAAGTTATTGTCAAAATACTGTTTTTAACCTCCGGTGACCTTGGATGACCTTGGAAAAGTCAAAGGGCAAATATGACCCCTGGGATCCGTGAAAGGGTGTCCAAAAACGTTGTTCTGAGCAGTCTGAGTATTTGCAATCATTTTTGTGGCTTTTATATCATTAAATAGCTTTTCCCCATGCTTTTCCAATGGGAGAGGTCGCCTCGTGACCTGACCTCAGGGCACGAAATCGAAAAATCCCGGATATACACCTTGTAGACCCTGGAGGGGTCATGAAGTGTAGGAAGTTTCAAATCGATCGACTTTGAAATGTAGCTCTTACAGAGCTCTAAAGGTGAAGTGAGGTGACCTTGGTTGACCTCGTCTGGTGACCTGACCTTGGGTGACCCGGGGTTAAAAATTTCAGGGATGATGGGAAAATGATGCAGTGAGAGGTAGAGCCCTCAACCGCGGTGCTGCGCCTCGTCGTTTTTCTGCTATTCCGGAAAACCTTAGGGGCCATCGATGGCCCCCCGGTGGGCGAGGGTTAAACAGCTTTTTGCAATTTTCCCAAAATTTTAGGCCCAGGTTATATGTGGTCAGGTATAATCTGGCGGGGCGCCGGCTGGCTCGGTGGCGGGCGCCGGCCAGGTGGTGGGCGCGTCCGGTGGGCTCCCGTCCACAAAACGCAGTCGGTGATGCGTCTCGGTTCGGACAGGAACTTTTAGAAAGTGCCACGAATGTTCGTTGGGTTTATTTTTTCTCGGAGTTTATGAGTGTTTACTTTTCCTGTAATTCCCAAACAGCTTTTTGCAATGAGTTAAGCCCCATGAGGCTTATGCACCAATCTCGGCAAACATTTCACGAAAACATTGTCTGGCCAAAAAATAGATATGTATCTGTATCTGTAAACATTTAAAGGTTCAGCAGTAAGAGGAGATTGTATGTTTTTATCCAAAATACACGTCATATTATAACAACACCAAAAAAGCATCTTGTGGTTAGTAAAACCGTTTTATATTTGTGATCTGGTGTCGGGTCAGGCTCTTGACCATTCCATTGAAAATGCATAAGGAAATTGATCAAATTCGACAACTTTACAGGGAATGGAGATAGAGCGTATATTTTGACGTCACTGTGTTTGGCCCATCATTCAAACGATGTGATTTGATGACCTATTATGAAATTGACCATAGGTCCGGTCAACTTTAAGATTTGACCTGACACAGTCATTAGGAAAATAATTCGTTTGGACTTAACGAGAGAATTCCGAAGAAGCTTATATATTACATACTAATTTACTCTGTCAGCAGTTTCGACACAGAACCAATGTTTCCTTTGTATTTTTAGGGAATTTTTTTACCTCTAGTGACTTCAAAAGAGACGTGACCAGCAATTTTTAATTGGTAATAAAGGTGGCGCGGAGCCCTGTCCTGTCAGGTATCGCACGCACTACGCAATATGCGTACATCACTAGCCATTTATGTGATAATGAAGCAAGCAAGACAGCAGAATATTTTATATAGTGCCACAGAAATACCAAACACAGCCGTGTTCCCAAAATACGAAAAGTAAGAAATAGTTTCAAACATTGGATTTTCTGCCTATTACTGCGGACTCAAAAATCGAGTGTCCAATCCAGGTCCACTGTTACTATGTCCATGTTCATTGTTGATCAGTTGATTTATTATTTGTGCTTCATAGCGCACCAGCATTTGCGGTCATATAGCGCCCACTATTGTTCATCCATTCGCTGCAGTAGTTGGATTATATACGATTCGATAACTTTCCGTTAATCATTAGATATGACGTTGACATTCGGTGTGTCCTCTGGTTGATACTAAGTTTAGTTAAAAACTACATACAGTGGGTATTGCACGCTCCCCTCGGCTACCAGAGCAATGTAACATCATTATGCTCAATTTGTCTTCCAGTTGTCAGTCTAGGCGTGGTACTGCATATGACCAAGTGATGTATGGGTCCAATCCTCACTCGAAAAAGCTACCGAAATGTAAGCTATTGGGCAGCTCCTTCAGAAGATAACTTGTCTTAACACCAACAATACATGGGGCTTAAAAACAGCAAGAGCCCTTATCTGTTTCATTTACAAAAGTCCCAGGGTAATGGTGATTCGAGCAAACAAACAGAAATAGCAGGTTCAAGCAATCTTTGGTTGCTAAGATTTCTAAGATATTCTTTGGTTGCTAAGATTAAATATCAACGTTTGAATCTTTGGTTGTTGTAAATAAAGTAAATTTATTTGCACGATGTCAATCAATAGTGTTCAAACTGGGGATTTTCAATGACTGGCAGATTAATCAAGGGCAGGGACAGCCATTCTCAAGCCTGGAGGCTTCTGATGGTATCCACCGGGGTATGAAGCGGCGGTTTATTTATAAAAAAATTGCATTAACATGCCCTATAAAAGTCTAAAAGTCTAGGCTTTTGTGGTTTTAAGAATAGTTTTGTCGTTACTTAATCATGTTTGACTGCGAAGGTATTTCTTGGAAAATATCAGAATAGCTGTACAATTATAATTATTATAATAATATCTTACAAATACATATATATATATATATATATATCTATAATATTATTATTAAAATATCAGCTATGCAATTATTTGCCCGATGTAGGTCCGCTGGCAACTGACTGGTGAGAGGGTGACCTGAGCGGGGCGGCCGTCCCTGTGCTTTGTGGGACGTTAAACTTTGGCTTCTAAATTAACCCTTCATTGTGGGAGTTTCTCGTTCGGGTGGTGGGGTCGAGGTCTCCGTGACAAGTTCCTTGAGGACTTTGGTGAGACTCAGACTCCAGCAGTCGTACTGGGAACAACTTGGACAAAATTTATTTGAAAAATGCATGGGTAGGTCGATTTTAAACAATTGTTTTCTGACCTGAAATTAAGTTGCATGGAAGACCAAAAACATCAAAATAAATGTGTTAAACTCGCATTTCTGTTTCATGACGCTCTTAGAACACTGTTTGGATTATGTATCCTGGCCCTCAGTATCCTAAAACTGGTGTAAAACAGCACGCAGAGAGGATAACTCATGTTGGAATGGCCGGTTGGTGACGGTAACATTCAACAGTTTCACTTTCATTAGCACGAAAAGTATGCACTCCTTTGTCACGAGTTGAATAAAAGCCCCATTTTAGATTATTTCCTTTACCAGATAGGAAACCTAAATTACACTTAGAACAGGAGACCCAGAAATTGAAAACTCCACCTGCAAAATCAAATGACAATACGGTAAGGTTAGGTTACCAGATTGTGTAAGCGTCAGCCTCCGTGGTTATGGCTTTCCGGTCAGCACTCCAGATTTTGGGCCTCTTTGTTCCACTAATCTCAACATGGTACTCTTTTTCATTTCCTTGCTTATGGTTTGATTACCTGAACCTGCCCCGTGACGCTCTGAGAGCGAATAGGAACTGACTAGGCAAGGTGCCATCCGATTGGCACGGCACTGTAAAATTGTTGGGGTTTAATGATGCACCAACTGCCAGGGTCATACGCCGTCGCCAACTCTCACCCTGTTGGAAGGGATTTGGGGGCTCAGATCGATTTATTCAGAGGCTCCGCCGGGACTTGAACCCGGGACCGGTGGCTTAGAAGACAAGGGTGCTATCCACTAAGCCACGTCATCCCCGGCACGGCACTGTGTCATTTTGATGTTGCACTGTTCAACATCCCAATGAGAGAGGTCTCTCTCCGAGACTCTGAGATTATTTTATTCCATTCGTCGTCAGTTTATCTTTTTGAAGACCCGTTTTATCTCGCATCTGAGAGGCACTCTCAATATGGCATACATGCCGGGTGGTTTTGTGAAGCGTTTGTTGGAAGTAGTGGATTGTGAAGGCATGCATTGTGAGCGTGCCCGCCCCTGAGCGTGAGATGGGGCTCGACCGCCCCCTATACCAGGGTACTAAGGTGGGGGGGGCGCCCACCCCATATACCAGGGTGCCAAACCATGGCCAGTACCGCACTGCGTTTGCCGGCGCGACTTTCAGGTCAACATGCGGCAGGCGACTCCAGGCGGCGCGCTCTTGATGATACCATGTACCGACCGTTCCGTGGTGATTTTAGTGGGTGGCGATTTTAGTGGGGAGGTGGGTGGATGGCGGCGATAACCTGAACATGTACCGAAGCCTCACTAGAGGATAGGAACGGCAGGGACGGTCTAGTCGGAATTAGCGCGCGTGTGTGATGTGTCTGTGACGAGTCGGTAAATGTGTCAGTGATGTGTCAGTGACACGAGACGCCGTGTCGCGCTCAAATGACGCCTTAGGGTCCGCCCGCAGTCACTGCTGATTTGACTCAAACAACGAAGAAATCATATATTACAAAACCACTATGCATTGATTTGGTCATATCGCTCCGCCACTGCCGCGTTTTACTTCTGGTTCGCCTCGCCAGGCCGTTCCCGGTGAAAGTTCCAGCCCAAAACCAATTGGGCTGGTTTAGCACCCTCTATGGAAAACGATGGAGATGAGGATTCTTGATAAAATTTGGCTAAAACGACCCTGTAATAACCATATTGGCTTTAAAAACGCCATGGAAGACTATAGACTCAAGCTTATCTTGCCTTTTCTCGAGGTCAGTTTGGTATTTTCTGGGCCTAAGAAACTAGCAGCCTCCAGTCAGTGCAGGGCCCACCAGACACGGCAACAGGCGCCATTGCCCGTAAACGTACGCAACATAGAACAGCGAGAAAATCTCGCATCAAAATTTTATATCTACTGTGCTCGGGGAAACGAACTTGAGGATCTTGATGACGTAGGCAGCCCCAGCTGGCCACGGCGAGGCCAGGAAACTCGTCCATGACGTTGCAGTTACCAACGAAGGTACTCAGTGGGAAACAAGGTTCCCGCAATAGCGCATTGCCATCACTAGAGGTGAAAAGTAGCTCTGAGCATGACATTAATATAGGCAACTAGCTGCCATATGTAGATAGGCCTATCGCCATACCAAGTAGGATTATCCACGCCGTGAGTGATAACATTAGACTCCTGCGGGCAATGGATAGTACTGCTTTCTTAGAAAATGTTGGTATGGTTTGTATATTAAGCTCGGAGATATTTGGTTCCTGCGGGCAAGGGATAGTATTACTTTCTTAGAAAATGTGGCCGTGGTTTGTCTATCAAGCTCAAAGATATTTAGTTCCGTATGAAACATTTCCCAGAAGAAAACTGCGCACTGACATTTGCATACCTCTTGGGGTGACCATTGAATATTGTATTAGGAAGTGAAACAACATAAACCAGCGCAAAACAGCTGCTGAAAGTGAAACTGCATTGTCTCAATGGACACAGGGGCTGTGCACCGGAATTCTGAATAATGCACAAATCAACTTGTTTGTAACTCCACAAGCTCAATGAGAACGTTTACAGAGTCTAAAACAAAAAGAACGCTTTGTAGCGAGCCAGAGGGCCAAACTCAGTGCTTAAAGTCGGGAAAAATGCTTCTTGCTTGAAGTCCGAATGTCCCCTTAAGACACTAATAGTAACTGCTTAGGTTCAAGAAGGCGCCAACTGCCAAGGTTATTCGGCGTCACTAACTCTCAACCTGTTGGAAGGGATGCAAGGGATCAGATCAATTATTTCATAGGTTCTGCCGAGACTCGAACTCGGGGTTCTTGGCGCAGAATATAGGAAAGCTATCAACCGAACCACGCATATTCGGCTTAAAAGACTGTGATGCAGCAAATATCAGTATCAATACATTTGAACTAAAATTCCAGACGGCCTGGGGGAAGACAGTTCGCCGGTCGAAATGTCGAAATATGGCGTGAGGTCAAGCTGAAGGACTCAGATACGGGATTCAGAAGCCCCAACCACATGCCTATTTAAGCTTATGCTTAAAGCAGGACTCCCTACCGGAGAGTATCTCTAGACAACTAGCCGTATGCGACGCTTGTTCATGGTCAGTGACGGGTCCAGAACTTCACTTTGGGAAATGGGTTAGGGGGCTTGAGCCTCCCCAACCATTACACCGGATTAGCCTCCGCCTATGCATTAACTATAGGCAGTCAGACATTTCGAGGGTGGGGGGCTTGGGCCCCCTTACCCCCCCCCTTCCCCGCCCTGTGTCCGCCACTGGTCATGGCCTACGTCTCTAACCAGTTTTTTAATATGCTGCCCTGATTCAGACATCGCTCTGTTAACACTTTACTGATTGTTCAACCGGACCTGTGCACTCATTCACACCTGAACGGTTTGTCGACATAGCGAGTCTACAATGTTGTGCAAAAGATGAAGGTGACTGGAGCACATATGTACATACATACGTAGCATACTGCCACATTCGGTCATAATGGCTACACCAGCAATGATAAGTGTTGGGATCAAACGGCACACCAATAGCTAAAGATGAACGGCGTCGCCAGCCCTCACCTTTCAGGATAATTTATAGCCATAGTAGTAAATTTTTTCATATAACTCTCCGGGAGTCAAACCTCAGGCTCCGTGCCTCAGAAAGCAGACGCTCTTTCACTGAGTCAAGCACTCCAGTAGGAACGTCACTTTCACTTTAAGACACCTTTTTCATAGCTCAATGTGCTGTTTAGATATGAATAGCACACTGATGTAACAACTGAACCAATGAGACTTCGTTCAAAGTAACCGAGCGATGGGATCCGGGGCCGTGGTGCTTTGGCATCACTGTATCATGACCCAGAAGGCAGAAAATATTCCAACTTATATATACCATGTGCGTTGTATTGCCGAAAAGTGTGTGTCAATTGAAAAAAAATATTGAAAAGTTCACACATGTAGGTACTCTGATGTCGAAAAATACGTCGGACTCGAAATCAGCGCCTGCAATTTTTGCCGCACAACAACAAATTACCGCAATCATTTCATGAACTCTTTTTGCCAGTGCTATCGACACCCTACACTGTACAAAAACCTGACCCACGTGCACATAATGTCTCTTAAACCTGTCCCCATACTTCAGTCCAACAGCAGGCACAACCAACACTATTCTCCACACGATGTGTGTAGGTTTTATAATCCGCTACGCGACTCCTCCCCACCGAGGCTTGAACTCGGCGTCAGCGATGCCCAGCGTGACCTCTCTAACCTCCGTGCCCGCAGGCAAGCGGCACCCAGCGGATGGCGGCCGCTCATTGGTGGAGGTGCGTTCACTTGTATTGCGAGATATTCAGCAGAAAATTATCCATGAAAATGATGGAGCCTTATATTATTAACCAAGAGATGCATTAACATTATATTTTTCAAACACTCCTAGCCGTACTATGCTCACTATTGGTTGGTTTCTGTTCCACCATCCGAGGCTGCTCTTCGGCACAGGCGAGACAATGGTAGTCAGCTCAGGCTAGCCGGCGGCCGAGTTCGCGAAAGTCAGGAGACGCTGATGGGTTTCTACTGAGTGGAGAGAAGCGGGACCCGACCCAAAGGTAACCAAGGGAAAGAGGAGAAAGGTGTACATAAAAAATAAACCTAACCGTCCGACGAGTTATAAAGAGTGTAGAAAAATAGGGAGCACTACCGAAGTACAACTAGATAATATACCAGACGAGGGAAGCACGTCCTGCTTTGCTCCGTGCTGGATGGTGAAAAGACACAAAACCTCAGTCGGAAGTTAACAAATTGTCAATGATTTAGCCCACTTCACCTTCCTGAAACCATACAGCGAAAACTGAAAACCTATGGCGAGACCCCATAGTCATAGGTGTCGGAATGTACATACATACACTATAACTAACATTATAGCAACTGTCGGGCGAAAAAATGAAGATTGACCTTTACCCATGACCTTTGACCTTGAAATTTACATTGAGTTTCCTTAACACGCGCATTGACGGGGGTCTGAGCCACCTTCGCTTTTACAGGGGCGGGTTCCCGCCCCCCCTAAGATCTCAAAAAGCACGCTAGATAGCGAAAACGGTAAACGGCGTTGGGTAGCCCATCCACTTTTCTACAGAAAATAGCTGTACCATTTTTTGTCAGGTTACATTTGAGGTCACTAGAGGCCAATAGATGCCGTCATAGGGATAACATGTAAATGAAGGTTTTCGACCATTACATCTGAACGAGTAAAGATAGAGCAAAACACCCTTCGAATCCTCGCAGCAAGCCGAATCTAAAGATACATAATATGACCTTGCTAAGTCAAATTAGGTAAAATGCATATCATTAGAACGCAAGGACACGGCAAATCTAATGAAGTTACAATAAAGGCTCTAATCGCCATCCATTAATAAGTTATACAGTTAAAACCATTTTCCCATGTATTTCCAATGGAGTGGTCATGGCTCGTACCTGACCTTAAGTCATCGATATCGATAAAACCGGAACATATTTTAGAGAACTCGGTGGGGTCAATATGTGATATAAGTTTCAATTGGATAAGTTATTCCTGCTCTGACTCATGCTATCTTTAACTTTTTTGAGGTCAGGTCACTTGACCTGTACTGGTGACCTGACCTGTGATGACCTAACCTTAAAATTTTGACAGAAGTTGTAAAAACGATCAGGAAAAGGTATGGCAAGTGCGGCGGCGCTATGCGCCGCAGTTTTTATGCCACCTTGAAAAAGCCCGAAGGGGCGGGTACCAGCCCCCTGTCAATGCGCGTGTTAACCATGACGTCATAGTATGATGTGCGTCAAACTGGGTAACGTCGGTTGACCGAAAGCACTGGGTTCAATGATCTTGAAAGTGCCGGTATGACTTTTACCTGTGACCTTTGGCCTTGGCCTTGACCTTAATATGAGGTGATCTTGACATATCATCCCATTTATATGGCGTTACGAAGCCACTACTCGGTCTTCTACGCAAGCGAACTGGTCCGACCGCGATATTGTGAAGACCTCAAAATGCAGGTCTGTCTTTGAAAGTATTTAAGTAAAATTTCCTCTGCCGATTTTTGAATATATTTCACCAATCAACGCGCTGTTACAGTTTCTCAAAGGTGGCCAAGTATCTTTTTTCAGCTACGAGCGGTTCTCCGGACACCTCGGAAAAATAGGTTGGGGACCTCCGAGGCCCCGCTCAAGTGCGCGTGTTAAGATAACTTTTTATGTAGTTTGATAAGGAACTTCGACTACGCCATCAAAGTTCAAGAGGTAGTAAAAATAGTCCGAAATATATGGTTATATTTCGCATTTCTTAATTACTAGCCTCAGCACTGGTCCAAAAAAGTGAAAAACTTAAATGACATTTTTACCTCTAGTGACCTGAAAAATTGTCTGACCCAGACATTGTGTGTGACCTTTGTGATAAATAAAAAAATTATAATACGCTTCTACAACTACTGCCCCACATAGCAGGTTTCTCAAATCTTATTGGGGAGAGGGGATGCACGCTCTTCCCCGTACCGGCAAAGATGGTACGGACCGTCCTACGTGCGCGGGTGAAGCAAACCTGACAGCTTATCGGAGACCCACAGTTACATGGCAGCCAGGCTTGGTTTCTTTAAAAATAGTCTAGCAAGTTTTTGGAATTTTTGTAAACGGGACAGATATTTCTGCAATTGTTCAGTATAGCTATGATTAATGAAACGCATGACATTGATCACGGCAAAAATATGGAGCAGTCTATTTTAAAGGGGCTAATTTTCCTACTCGGATAAAAGACTGTAATGTGGACCAATTACCCCCTCCGTCAATCAAGAGAAACTGTATTCAAAACAACGTTAAGATTATAAAAGATAAACTATAAAATGGTGAGGGGATACTTCCTAGATACCGGATGCTTTTACAAGGACGAGCCAGATTACGAATATGCCATTTTCGTAATTTGACTAACCATACCATAGTCGTAATCTAGCAACATAATGACCGTAGCTATTTTGGTATTTGATAATGCTATTTCAATACGCAGTAGCTTGGATAACTTCAGTAGCAAGTATGCGTCTCGACTACGAAAGACACGTATGAGGAACATACATTCCGACCAGACATTTTCCCTACAGTTTTTGAAAGCGGATGTTGCAGAGAAGGCTCCAGCGAAAAAGACCTGCCAAAGTCCGGGCCTATCTTTCAGAAGTGCCGTACCGGAAAATAGTCGGCATTTTCGACGGCCGGAGTGGGGCGCAGCGCAGCCAGTCGCCGTCGACAGACTACCCTTCTATGATGGATGGAGGCGTTTTTCTATGCACCATTAGACCCGTGCTTCGCGTTCTGCGAGCGGCACAGCCGGCCCATCAGGAATAGAGATGCCAAACTCCCACAGAAGAAGTCCCCTCCCAAACCAATTTGTCTCCTGGATGAGCCCAAGAACTATATCATTTAAGCATGGTGGTAGAACTAAAGGATAAACGGCCGACTATTTTTCAAAGCAGCCCTAAGGGACGTCTTCTTCAGTTGAGAAAGCTGTGACGATTGTGATACCCCAAGTCAACCCGCTGAGGCAGTCTGCCGGCCCCTCGCTTCGGACATGCAGATTGGTTAGAAGCTGTGAGAAATTTGCATGGATGTCCGCATTCTCTCAGACCCCCGCGGCGTTTCATTAGCGTGCACGCCTGGCTCTAATGTTCTATTCTTGTCTTTGAAGAATTACGAAAAATAAAAGTTCCTTCGCTCGGCGCGAGTAATCCGCTTAAATGGATCTCATTTGAATAAAGGACGAATATCACGGTGAAAACAAAAAACGGCGTTGTTTTGCAGCGTGCGGCAGTTAACTTTGGGGGTGTGATGCCAAGCATGAGTGCGCTACTTTTCAGTTATGTTTTTCTTCAAGCCGCGCGCGGTCAAAAGCCGCACGTTTATGAAAACTCATATTTGTTCACCGACACTGTATTCCTCCAAGGCTTCCGTGCCGTACACAAGTGTTCATAAAACTGAAGCCGACCTGGAGCATATCTTGGTAAAATCCCACCACAGAAGTGCGCCAATACACTCGATATTGCAAAACTGCACTAGCAGCGGGCGGCCGCCACGTTAACTCATTCCTGTTATGAACTCTGTCCGCGCCTGGTGCTTACTTCCGATCAAATGGAGCCGTGACCACCAGTCGTCACTTTATGCCCAACATGCCGGTTGCTGACCGCCCGATATCTAGAGACATCAAACATCCGCAATGTTGGGTAGCTCCGCCTCCATTTGGACCGATTTCTCTCCGCGTTGCATTCATTTGCCATTTACGTCACATTCACCTCAATCGCGGCCCGATCCGGAGGCAAATTTGCCCTGAGTGTGGTTCACGTCCGCGCCACTAATGGATTACTGAATTGAGGCGTATCCGTCTGAATGGCGCATGATCGCCAATTCCATTGCAGCTTATCGCACAGCGACGGCCCGCGTCATCCGGCGCTTTTGCCAGGAATTGGGTGGAAGAGAAACAGGCTCCGTGCTCCAGTTTTTATCCTTGGACTCACCGGGCAGTCCTCCAAATAGGAGGGAGAGGGAAAGCAGCCACAAGTCAGCATTTCATGTGAAGTGCTGTGCTTGCAAATGAAAGACTCTTAGGTTTCTTTAGTGGCCATTTACTTTTCAAATTGGGTTTAACACGCGCATTGACGGGGGGCGGGTACCTGCCCCCCCCTCTGGTTTTTCGGAAATAGCATAAAAACGGCGGTGCGTAGCGCCGCCGTACTTGGCATACCTTTTTTCTCGTCCTTTTTACAACTTTTTTCAAAATTTTAAGGTTAGGTCATCTCAGGTCAGGTCACCAGTGCAGGTCAAGTGACCTGACCTCAAAAGTTTAACCCTTGCCCCGATGGCGGGTACGAGCCACCTTCGCCCTGGTGGGGGGCTAAAAGACCCCCACGATCTCAAAACTAAGGAGCTAGAAAAAGCGCAAAACGGCAATCAAGCTCTTCGAAATGATATCGAAAATACTTCGGTCATTTTTCTTGTCAGGTCAATATCAAGGTCACCAGAGGTCAAAATGGTCAAATCGCTAATATGGGTGTACTAGAAAACCTCCTATATCTCAGAAACTATGATAGCTGAAACATTTTTCTAACACCATTCAAAGCTCTTGAGATGCGCTTTCATTGGAGTGGCATTTATTTTCGTGTCAGGTCAAGCCTAGGGAGCTACGGTCACTAATATTGGGCATATTCTTGGGAATGTCCTAGCCACCCATGCATAAGGGCGTTTACTTTTCGCTAATAGCTTCCAAACCAATCAGATACAGCCATAGTTTATGCACCATTGCAATCCTCTCGTCAATACAAATCGAATGTATATGATATTGTTGCCAGGTCAAATTTAAGAATTTGACCTGACCCGTCAACGGTCTGACCAACTTGACCTGGTATAGTCATGATGTATATCATTTGACTTCCAGTGACTATACAAACACTTCGGTGACAAATAAAGCTCTATCTTAGTTTGTTCAAATTTATAGAGGAAAACACCAAAAATGCTTATTTGACCTAGGTGACCTTTTAAAGGCCACAGTAAAATTTTGGTATCAGTTCGAAATGGGCTAAGCAAGTCGCAACCGATGTTTGGTTGATTCCATCCATACTTACTGGAAAGCTCATTTCGTGATTTTCTCCATGCATTGTCATGGGGAGGTCATGCTCTGCCATGACCTTAGGTCCCAATATCAAAATCCCGGAACAAATGTTGTGCTCCTGGTGGGCCCAGATGTGGTTGAGTTTCAACTGATCGATTTACCCTTCTTTTAGTTATGCCGTCCTAGTATTTTTGGTGGGTCACTTCACCTGACCTGGTGACCTGACCTGATATGACCTTGAGCCAAAATTTTCGGAAGATGTAAAATGATGAAGGAACTGCTAGACCATTTGGCGGGCTGCGCGCCGTTTTGGTCACTTCGAAAAACCCAGGGGTCAAAGACCCCCAGCGAAGGTTAAGATAGCATCAGTCAGAACAGGGTGAACTTATCCGATTGAAACTCATATCACACAATGGCCCCACTATGCTCTCTAAAACTTGTTCCGGTATTTTTGGTATCGATAACCTAAGGTCAGGTACGAGTCATGACCTCTCCATTGGAAATACATGGGAAAATGGTTTTAACTGAATAACTCAGAAATGAATAGAGATAAAGCATTTATTTTAACTTCATTAGACTTGCCTTGTCATTGCAGTTCTAATGATATACATTTTACCCAATTTGATCTTGACCTGACCTCAGGTCAGGACAAATCCTTGATTTGACCTAGCAAAATCAAATTATATATCATTCGATTCGGCTTGCTGCGAGGATTCATATCGTTTAAATCATTTTGCTCCATCTTTACTTGTTCAGATGTAATGGCCAAAAAACTTCATTTACATGTTATCCCTATGATGGCATGTTTTGAGCTCTAATGACCTTAAATGTGACCTGACAAAAACATTGTCAAAATATTTTCGATGGAGAAGTGGATGGGCTATCCAACGCCCTTTACCGTTTTTCGCTACCTAGCGCGGTTTTTGAGATCTTAAGGGGGTACCCCCGTCAAGGCGAAGGTGGCTCAGACCCCCGTCAATGCGCGTGTTAAACCTGTGAGGAATTTCACGTTAACGCATCGAAACCTTCTAATAAGTACTTAAACCAGTTGACTTACCGTTAACTAGTCTTGTTTATGGAAATTGCACTATGAAGTTCCCAGCGATCCTTGGCTACCACGGCAAAGCTCAGCAGCAGCAGTCGTCCAGCGATTAGGTAGAACCCAAAAGTGTTCAGAACCCGCAAGTTCATCATAAGACACCGACTGGTCCACACCAAAGGTGTGCGGGGCACTGCCCAAGTAGCTACTATGGAAGCACAAGAGCCCTGGTGGCAGTGCAACGGCAGGCCCGCGACATTCTCCCATTAAGTCCATCGGCTCGGCGACTTTTATCACTGAGACATGCAAGTAGTGCCCGGCTTTATGACAGCATACCATTACGGTCTGATGGGTCACTTCTAAATATCTGAAGGTAATTTTTTAGAAGTCTGATATTCACCCGTTTAATAGCTGCTTCAAAAACAGGTATGTTGTATTAAAGGGAATGTGGCACCTTGGTCGAATCCTGGAATTTAGTGTAATTAGGCGTACTTTTATCCGAAAATAATGAAATCACTCATGATTTCTCTGAAAAATGTACAATAAGCTCAACTTTTTGATTTTTTAAAATACTCCACTAGGAAAATAATTAAATATCTACCTGTGGATGATGTCATAATCTGGCAACCACTACCATACTCGAAACGCTTCAAGGGCTTCGATTGGCTGATGCTCATCGTGACGTCAGCATATGTCGTCACACCAGCAGCTCAGAACAATGGCCGCCTGGCGAGAGGTACATGAGAGGTACATTTCGGGTAGGTTTTAGCTTTTTCTACGGAAATATCGAGTTCCAAGACAAATGATATATAGAGTACCGGGTTTTCCTACATGCTTTACAACTTGGCTATCTCAGTTAAAATCACGTTATAAATGTGACAAATTCCCTTTAAGCTTTTCATGAAGGGATTAATAGTCACTTTTACACCAGGGAAAGCATAAAAAGGTTTTTCTTGTTTCAATTTTCGAAAAAGAATATTATTTTTATTGTTCTTCAATAAAATCGTTTGTATCGCTTATATTTCAAAGAATGGATTTTGGTTGTTTTCGTTGAAAACCGTTTTCTTGTTTTGTTTTTCGCAAAAAATGTTTGTTTGTCTTACTGGATACGTTCATTTTTAGCCATTCGTAATCAAGTGAATCCACATCTGTATTTTCGTTACGCTTTTAAATTCTTTTCTGAGGGCTTCACCAATGATAAACTTCAGTTGATTCATATAGCTTCACGTACGCATGTTTCCGCCATAAATGTGAGATGCGAGCTTGGAAGCAGAGTAGAAAGTGTTCGACATTTAAATAGGAGAAGACAATTCCAAATTCCAAGTGGCTTCATTTCACTGTTGAAGTTTATTTGTCAACAGACCTTAAAATGGGTGTTTCCAAACAAGGTTTCGTGCTTCACGTTCTTTAAGCGGCTTGTATGCTTACTGTAGTTTTATTTTTGTTTAGCTCAGTTAATTAGAATAAGCGAACAAGTAAATGCCTTACTTTTCTATGTACTATACTTACTATTCTATAAAATGGATGCTCATCAATACTGCATTATCAGAAAAGATTAACCTTTGTGTTGCTCAGTGATTTTCCCGTGCTACAAAGAACTGAAACATAGGGCTCGAGCCGACTTCTGATGGGTAGGGGGTAACCCATGTCAGACAGGACAGTCTACGAGGGGGAATTGACTGAAACTTACACAAGTACCTAACATTTAAAACTGCTGGTATGCCGCCCAGTAAAGACCTTTAACAAGGTATTGAAGTTGACGTTCCGCCCTAAACTTTGGACAGCTTCGTATTTGAAGCTGCTAACACCATCTAATTCCAATAAAGTCTCAGGAGACTCTACGTTTTAACCTTTTGATGCCATTTAAAGACGTGATAGTGCACGCACTGTCGTTAAAACGTTATCTGCTGCAATCCTGAACGCATGCTTGACTTTTGTGTGCAGCAGTTTAGACAAGTTCTTCTGGACTTGTTCAAAGCAGATATTCTTCACGCTTCGTATGCTAAAAATGTATTCATGCACATAATAAATGTGTCTTTTGTCCTCTGCAGAGGACAAAAGACCATGGTTTGACTACAAACCATGGTTTGACTACGAACTTGCGTTTCAGTTTAATCAGATGCATTTGAGTGAGTTTATAGTCTGTATAGACTCGGTCAGTGGTTAAGAAACGGGAAGGGCATTGGGCTTCAGACCTTAGACCCGTGACCTTAGACCTACCTCCAACCTTCGATCATTGCTTTTCTGCGGTACTGATCAGACGGAATCTGTGTATTCCCAAGCCCTCACAGATATGCTTCAAATGTATTATTTATATCCGTCTCTTTGGCACATGAGTTTCTGGATCATTTCTGCCGCAGGCCAATCTTTAGCTGGTTCTAGCCGTCCGTGGAAATGCCATTTACAATTATGTCAGGCCACTCAAGGGCGGACGCAGACCCGAGTTTTGGGGGCCAAACTCATGCCTGCCTCTCCTCCTGGGGGGTGGGGGGAGGGCGTTGGACGTGCAATGTGGGTGCTCTACAGACCTAGTATAAGCTACCTCTCCAAGTACATGATCGCTTTCCTAGGGGGAGGGGGTGGGAGTGGATTTGTTGCTCGACAGACTTAGTGTAAGCACTTTTTTCATTTCTCCGGCCTTGGGGGGACAAAAGATAGTCTGGCCCCCTCCGGCACTTTGGGGGAACCATGGTTGGAATTCCCTCCTGCGTCCGCCAATGAGGCCACTGGACGCAGTTTGAACAGGGTGCAGTGGTGAAGTGGTCAGCTCTGGTGCTTCTCACACGACTCATCTGGGTTCAGGGCCTAGTGGATTCCCTGAAAAAGGAGTAACATGACTCCCCGGAAACCATTCCAACAGGGAGAGGGTTGTGGATGCCATATGGCCCTGCAGTTGATGCGTCGATAGACCCAAAAAAAAAAACATTATGACAGCCCAGGAATCCTTCCAACAGGTAAGCGGTTGGTCTGGTATCCCAGGGAGTCCGTAGGTCAATAAACCCCCCCCTCCCTCCACAAAGACACGATTTGACACTAAGGGCTCTGCAGCACATCATATCTGGTTCCAATCTCTCTGGTGTGTTCCTCACATATCCACGCCCTGAAACCTTGTCTAGCGCTACACAAGGTTTCGCACCGCACGTAAGACAATCATTAAATTGAACATGCCGGTGCAACACCAGACACAATACGCCGATATACCTTGCCCAAGTAAGGGCAGTGTTTATTTACCCCTCCGGGCTTTTTTGCTGCTGCTGGAGAAAATGGGTGAGCGGAGAGCCACCTTGCTCAACACAGCTTATTCTCAATTATTTGCGCAGCTTGCCTCAAAATTCTAGGTCTGAGTCGTTCAGGTCAGGTCATCAGGTCAGGTCAAGGTCTGCAGCTCAAAAAGTGTTTCAATTTCAGCAATAGGACTATGTTTTACCTATCAATCTGGATTCATCATATATGATACCAATATCGATTGTCACAACGTCGTGGTAACAAGTAAAACAATGGTGTTTGATGTGCTAATGGGATTTTGCGTATTGAATGTCTAGAGTCAGGTGGAAGCTATGGCATTTCCACTGGAAATTCATGGAAAGAACGAGTAATAATGAAAACCTGGCTTTCATTATAATACATTGGAATTAATGATGAAATCATATCATAATTATACGATTTACGGTAACAGGAGAAATATAGTGAAAACTGAAAAATTAGCCCTTGCTCAACCAAGAACACTAAAGCAAAGAAACTTAGTAACCTTTCACCTTCACGGTCTTTACCTATCATGACCTCAATGGTGACCTGAACCAAGAAGTGTTCGATGCAGTCTTATTACAATTTCTCACTGACTACCTTTTGCCCTTCGCCTTTCTTTCGCCATTTTTAATATGGGCCGTAATCGAGGGATGACTTTACCAATTTCCTGCTAACTGGGATGAAGGTGGATCGGAGGCACATTCGCACATTTCGTAAACAAAAATTCTGAAATTTTAGCGATCTTCCATCAACACGGGCATTGACGGGGCTCTGAGCCACCTTCACTTGGAAGGGGAGGAGGGTACCCCCCTTAAGATCTCGAGAACCACGTTCGATAACGAAAAACGGCGCTGGGTAGCCAATCACCTTCTTTATCGAAAATATTGAAGAAAAAATTTTCAGGTCAAATTTAAGGTCACCAGAGGTCAAGACATGCCTTCAAAGGGATAACATGTAACTGAAGGTTTTCGGCCATTACATCTGAACAAGTCAAGATAAAGCAAAATAATTTACACCATTACAATCCTTGCAGCAAGTCAAATCGAATGATACATAATATGACCTTACTAAGTCAAATATGGGATTTGATCTGAACTGAGTCTGGTCAAGGTCAAAATAGGTAAAATGCATATCATTAGAACTGCAAAGATGAGACAAACCTAATTCAGTTAAAATAAATGCTCTATCACCATCGATTACTAAGTTATTAACCCTCGCCCCACCGGGGCCATCGATGGCCCCCTAAGGTTTTTCCGGGATAGCAGAAAAACGACGAGGCGCAGAACCGCGGTTGAGGGCTCTACCTCTCACTGCATCATTTTCCCATCATCTCTGAAATTTTTTACCCCGGGTCACCCAAGGTCAGATCACCAGAAGAGGTCAACCAAGGTCACCTCACTTCAACTTTAGAGCTCTGTAAGAGCTACATTTCAAAGTCGATCGATTTGAAACTTTCTACACTTCATGACCCCTCCAGGGTCTACAAGGTGTATATCCGGGATTTTTCTATTTCGTGCCCTGAGGTCAGGTCACGAGGCGACCTCTCCCATTGGAAAAGCATGGGGAAAAGCTGTTTCATGATATAAAAGCCACAAAAATTATTGCAAATACTCAGCCTGCTCAGAACAGCGTTTTTGGACACCCTTTCACGGATCCCAGAGGTCATATTTGCCATTTGACATTTCCAAGGTCATCCAAGGTCACCAGAGGTCAAAAACAGTATTTTGACAATAACTTTTGACCTAATTAAGGGTAGAGCGGTGAAACAAACACCATCGTGTTTGTCTTGTCACTGGCTTTCATTTGATATACGGCAAGGTCACTTTTTGATCTTTCGTGACCTCAGGTCATATTAGGTCACGAGGTGACCTCTGGAGGTCAAACCACTGGCGGGAGGTCTTTACATTCCACATAGCGGAAAAAGTAGTGGCAATTTGCTATCAAATGTACTTTACCAGGCCTCAATAGCTCTAATGACATAAGAGTTATGCCCAGTTTGCTCAATCATTGCATATTTGAGTGAAAATAGCCGATCTTGACCTAATTTAACCTCTGGAGGTCAAACCATTGACCTGAGCACTAAAACATGTGAAGTAATTTCTTAATGAATTTACGCAAGCTTTCTATTGCACTTTGCAGATTTGCGCTAACGCCCATATTTTCGGAGTTAGAGGGGGGCCATCGATGCCCCCGGTGGGGCGAAGGTGGCGCCGGACCCCCGGTGGGGCGCGGGTAAAGTTAAAACTATTTTCCCATGTATTTCCAATGGAGAGGTCATGGCTCGTACCTGACCGTAGGTGATCGATATAAGAAATACCGAACATATTTTCGAGAACTCGGTGGGTCCATTATGTGATATGAGCTCCAATCAGATAAGCTCACCCTGTTCTGACACATGCTATCTTGAACTTTTTTAGGTGAAGTCACTTGACCTGTACTGTTGACCTGACCTGAGTTGACATAACCTTAAAATGTTGTCAAAAGTTGTAAAAATGATCATAAAAAGGTATGCTAAGTACAGCAGCGCTACGCGCCGCCATTTTTGTGTAGTCTTAAAAACCCGAGGGGTCGTATCCAGCCCCCGTCAATGCGCGTGTTAGGTACACACATTGTAAAAATGATCATAAAAGGTATGTAGTACAGCACGCTACGCGCCGCCATTTTTGTGTAGTCTTAAAAAACCCGAGGGGGTCGGGTATCCAGCCCCCGTCAATGCGCGTGTTAAGGCTACTGACCACTTCACTTTATTCCGTGTTGAAAAATTTGCTCTAAAGGAATGTGCTGTTTATCGTTAGTAGCGAACCATCTGTATCATTTGGCCCTTAGAAATCCTTCATTTTAAAGTTCGAGATATTTTTCAATGGAATTGACAGTCGTATCCATCATCGTGACAGTCACAGAATCAAAACTAACCCAATAAATCACATGTTTAATCCAGTCTGAATCAGCACGAGCAAATTAATAATCGGTCACAGTTCCGTGGAGTCACAAAAGCTTGAGTACTTTAACAACTCCGTCAATGCCGTCACAATACCAACTCTTGCTTGGTCAGAGTTGACAAGTTTCTGCTGTTTCACATTGAAGCGAATTCCTCTCCAGTCACCTGTCCCACACAGCGAATTGTTTCGACAGCTGTAGTCTGGATGAAACGTACCGGGAGCGTGCAGCGCTCCATGATTACGCGCCACTGCCTACCAACTATTTGGCAGCATCACCGTTCAATAAAGCGACACCCAACTTGCCAGACATGTCTGCTCGACATGGACGACGGCTGGAAGCTGCAGCAGACACGGCATCGCCACTGTCTGCTGACTGATCAGACACTGCTGGTGTAAGGCTCTGGCGCAATCCCCCACCACGGGCCGAAGTCAACGATCTTGGTTAGGAGAAATCACATTTCAGCCATACATTCGAATTAGGGTTTCTTCACGACCGGAAATTCAATCATGGCATCGCTTGGTGCAATCGTAGAGCGATGTCAGAATAACGCTACCTGGTGCCAATGAAACTGCAGGACCTGTATCTGAGAAGCAACGCATGCAGCTGTATTTTATAAAACCGAGCCAATATACTCTGAAAGGATTAGTTCTATTTTTTTAATCCGGTGTGTCAAATTCTTTGCGCCAAACAGAAATAAATAAACAGAAACTCGGCCGTCTCACAATGGATAGTTTACAAATGAGCTAAAGGCTAAAGAACATTCCTGAGAAGCAGTGGCGGCGCTTGAACATTATGACAGCCTAGGCACGATTGGCTTAGAGGTAAGGACGTCGCCAAGGCTTTTTACCTGATATTGGACAGGGGCGGATCCAGCAGGTCGGCTGGAGAAGGCTGCAAGCTCAAGTCGATGAGCAAAAGTAATATTTATGTTTTAATGTTAAATTAAATGACAATTAAAAAAAAATATATATATATATATATAATAATATATATATATATATATATATACAGAGGTCAAGAAACTCGCCAACTCGCCCACGCTCGTGGGTAGCCAAATGAGGTTCAAGGACCAGAACTTAGGTAGCCAATCACGGATATTTGACAGAGATCAAGAATTGCACTTACAAGCACAAAACAAGTATTTCCACGATCTTACCGCCACGTAAAAAGAACTATCCATAATATGCAATGCTACCTTGACTGATTTTAGGTAGCATTATAGCTTAAGTGACAGACGATACAAATTAGTGGCAAATAATTTATCCTTACTCACTCGCGTTATTTCACAGCTAAGTTAGAGATGGGTAGGTAACCACATCGGCAACGAAATTGGCCCATATAAAGCCATGAGAAAAAGGTACTCTAAATTGCGATGACATGAAAACGGTAATATTCATTCACTTATATGAATTTGACCATTTATTTTGAATAAAAAGAGAAAAATTTTAAATCTATATCAGGATTCATAGTGAAATTACTCTGCATAGGATAGTAAATCCACTGCTTACGTTGTACTTGAGGACTCGTTTTGCGGAATTAGAGATGGTCTGGTAGCCAGTCCGGCAACGAAAATTACGATGAGGGACCACCAGGTAGCCACTTGGGTAACCACAAAGTTTTGCGTTTCTGGCGCGGGAGTAGCGAGAAGAAGTCAGATATATGTGTTTTTGAAGAAGCTGCTGTTTGGGTATCTTACTATGAGGCTGTAGGTTTTGACCTAAATCAAAATAGGGGGTTTTGTTGACAGTGGTAAACCCACTACCAATTCTTACATAATATGCCGCAGCCAGAGAAACGCAGGGCAAAGTGAACTCTGCCAGATCTCAAAAGCCCAGGAGAGTAGTGTGATTTGTGGCTGTCAATAAGAGCACACATTTTAATCATGTGCATGCGAGATATCAAAACTGTAGACCTGTGGAGATGAGAGTTGCAAGTTTTGGCTTTGCACCTAGAAAATTAGATGCTGTTTGGTGCCCATGAAGTCAGGTAAATTGCAGGCAGGTTTCTTTGGCGCCTACCTAAGTCAATTTTATCAAATCAAACTTAACAAAATTGTAATGATTCCACAAAAGTTTCCATTCAGCAGGTGAATGTGGTGCTGCTTATTGATCTGATTCAATATTTCTAGGATTTGCTGGATGATGGTTGTGGTATTAGGAGGTACCTGTCCTCTGGCTGAGTACCTATATTTGGTTGCATGCATTGAATATGTTTAAATTATATGTATTCTTTTAACAGAGTGTTAATTGAATGTATCCTTCAAGTAGCTTAAGTCTCAGCATGGTGACTGCTACCGTCAAATGGTGGTTGTCTGCTATCTTAGCAATGATGATCTAAGCAATGATTGATCATAGCAAGCAGTTGCAGTAAGGGTACTAGACTGACGGCACATATTATTTTTTCGTGTATTTTTGAATTAGGTACTTGATAACATTTTTGACTGATTAATATGCTCAGCTAATGGACGCATGCTAGTATTACAGCACACACAACTTGTAATCACTGCACATATACTTAACCTTTTGCTGTTTGGTACTAAGAGTATGCTATATGTAATTCATTAGTCTCTAAATCACTGTAAATTTAATTACTTTCATAATTCCACTTTTTGAGAATACTTTTCGCTCACTAAGACAGTTATTCTGGGAGCCATTTAAAGCCTCAGTTCATGCAAAAGTTAATTTCGCTTCAGGTAGCCATGTTGGTCGCATCAAGGGATGTGGGTAGCCAACCTGACATGTTCTTGACCTCTGATACAATATATGTCGGTGGCTGGTGAAAACGGTTATGCGGCATTATATGAAGGTACAAGGCTAAATTAGAGAAGGATAGGTAGGTAGGTAAGTAAGCCGGGAAAGACAATGTACTTACGAGAGCTTCCCATTTCAAGGACAGCTTCGGCACCTCATTTTTTATGACGTCCAATTTCTCTCTGTACGATAGATTGGTAAACGGGTTTTTTAAATTTTATCTACCAGATTTTTGCAATGACTCGCTTTTTTCATCAGGGTTTCACAAGTTAAATATCCTGCTAATAATTGCCAAAAAACTGTCCCGCACTAGAGAAGGCTAGAAATCCGCGAATACAAGAATGTCAATAAACAAATCCGCTGTAATCAAGGTCCTAAGACGCGGCATCGCACGTGCTAGCTGCCAAGGCATGCCTGGTTTGCTGATTTAACAAGCCAGTACTCGCGTCCGAATGAATGAGGGATTAGTGATATCAATCAAAAAGCACACGTTAGGTTTGCCACGAGGTTAGGTAGTTTCAGCGAAATCGCAAAGTGCCTAATCTCACACCTGTTGACGGCAAGAGCTGCGAATGTGGATTGTCAGAGACGCAAATCATCGGCTCTTTGACCCAGTGATCCGAAGAAGTAATATTCTCTGTAACTTAAACATCGAGTAAAATTAGATTTATTCCACATAAAATATGCACACACCTTCTCTGAAATTTAAAAGTGGCTAGGCAGTGCCTCATGTGCCTCTATGGCAGTGCTGCCACCGCTGAGAAGACATACCTCCAGCACACTAATCGATGTCTCACCATTTTGTGAGTCAACTCAAATATGACTCATAGCTAAGCGACTGACTCTAAATCCACCGCAACTCATCTAACTGAGCTGGCGAGTCGACACTGACTCAGCCAAAACCCAGACACTCCACTGAAACTCAAGTAAAATTTGGGGCCCAGGCAAATCTGACTCAAAGTCAATATCTAAATTTGCATGTAAAATATTTACGTGTACTGATCGACCCATCATATGAGCATATGTTTACGCATCTAGCACGTATAGCAGATGCTATATAACATACAAGTATTCTATATAACTATACAGTATCTTATTTACGTGCTAGCTGCAAGGAACTGATATAAAAATTACATTCCTACCTAAAAGTACGGACCCTAAGTACGTACCCTCACATCATATCCCAGACAGCGGTGAAGATTTCCCAAAATCATTGTAGGTGTCCGAATTTGAAACAATCTCAATTGCCAGTTCATTAAATGGCATAGGCAAACATCTTTCTTGTTTCACCCTCACACAAACATGTTCAGCTAGAAAAACCAGCTCAGGGTCCTGAAAATAAGAAACGCTAAGATTTAATTGGTATTTTAACATCGGCTGGACGTTTCACTAGGGTGCCCGGGCTCCCAAAGGTACATAAATCCACACCCTGGCCTTAGGTGCTGGCTAAAAAACCATCGACAGTCCCCGTCTCCAAATACAGGGTGGAACAAGTAATGCGGGAGGGTGATTCTTTGGCATACGATATAAAAGAGATGAGGGAGGGGGTGGTAGGAGGGTACGTACTTAGGATCCTTGTTTCGGGGTAGGAAGTTAATTATTGATAATACTTTAAGGCTTCGCAATCGGTGGCAGCGCTTGCCAGTTGCGTGTTTGGTTTGGAGAAACGTAGTAGCCAATGACTGACCATAATAACTAATTACAGGTGTTTGACTAGCGATCCGTAATTTCTACCCGCTTAGGCAGGCTTTATAACTAAAGCCCATTTAATAGAACAGCCTAGGAATGCTAGGAATCTGTCCTATGTCCGGCGCTGACTTTTAACCCTTGCCCCGGTGGCGGGTACGAGCCACCTCGCCATGGTGGGGGGCTAAAAGACCCCCACGATCTCAAAACTAAGAGAGCTAGAAAAAGCGTAAAACGGCAATCGAAGCTCTTCGAAAATGATATCGAAAATACTTCGGTATTTTTTGTAGGTCAATATCAAGGTCACCAGAGGTCAAAATAGGTCAAAATCGCTAATATGAGGTGTACTAAGAAAACCTCCTATATCTCAGAAACTATGATAGCTAGAAACATTTTTCTAACACCATTCGAAAGCTCTTGAGATGTGCTTTCATTATAGTGGCATTCATTTTCGTGTAGGTCAAGCCTAGGGAGCTACAGGTCACTAAACATTGGGCATATTCTTGGGAATGTCCATAGCCACCCATGCATAAGGGCGTTTACTTTTTCGCTAATAGTTTCCAAACCAAACAAGATACAGCCATAGTTTATGACATTGCAATCCTCTCGTCAATACGAATCGAATGATATATGATATTGCTATGCCAGGTCAAATTTAAGAATTTGACCTGACCCAGGTCAACGGTCTCCACTTGACTAGTATAGTTGATGTTATCTTTGACTTCCGTGACTATACAAACACTTCGTATAATAATGTCTTCTTAGTTTATTCAAATTTATGGAAAACACAAAATTTATTTGACCTAGGTGACCTTTAAGGTCGTAATTTATGCTTCAATGGCTGTCACATGTTGAGTTGATTCCTCCATACTTACTAAAGCTCTTTCGTATTTCTGCATTATCAATGGATCATTCTGCTACCTTGTACCATATAATCCCAACAAATTTTTTCATTGTTGTTCATTTTCGATTAACCCTTCTTTATTATGGTTAGTATTTTTGAGGTGGTCACTTCCTGACCTGGTGCCTCCTATTGACCTTGCCAAATTTTCGGAAATGTAAAATTAACGTGTTCCCGTTTTGTCACTTCAAAACCGTCACCGTTAAGGGTAGGTGTTGCACGGGTAGCAAAACAGTTAGTGATTGCGTGCTATCTGCTGCCAGTACATATGCTCGTTGGACGCTTACCATCCTGCCCAGTGGCGGATACAGGGGGCTAGGGCGTTTAGCCTCCCCCGCGAAATTTCTGAGTGTGTATAGATACCACATATGTAGAGGTTATTCCAGGAAATAGCGGGGGAGGTTTGAACCCCCTAGCCCCCTCCCCCGACGTGGAGTCCTGGATCTGCTCCTGGATGTGCAAGGGGTTCCGGTTTTTGGTTGGGAAAAATTAATCATAAATGACAAATGAAATGTTTATTCACAGGGCAAGATGTTTCATGGCCTGCCTCCTTAAATTCTGGATGCAAAATGGATCTGATACACTGGGGGCACAGACCTTCATCGGAATCAGCATAATGCAATGGGTAAAATCACAAATTATTGGTCATAGTGTAGCAAGACCACGAATTTCTAGCCCAATTGACCCACTGACAAAATTATTACCAGCATTGATTAAAGGCATCGCTGCACTATGACAAAGAAAGTGTGATTTTACCTTTTATATTATCCCAATTCTGTTGAAGTGTTAAGCCCGATTATATATTCCCAGTGTATTAGATCCGTTTTGCATCCAGAATTCGGGGAGGCAGGCTATTAAAGATCTTGACAGCTTATAATTATGCTCCTCGCCTCAGCACTCCGAAAGCTATCACCGATTATTCGCAGGAGTTTGGCTAGCAAACTGGGGTTTCCCCCGCCTAAACCAGCTTTATATTTGAAATATATTTAACAGAACTGTCTAAAACTGAAAGGGAACCTTCGCGTCGGACACTGACTGCAAGGCCTATGTGTTTTGGGAAGCCGCAAAGTAATTATCGATAATGCTTTATCTGCAGCCGGAGCGATTATTCCTTATTAACCTTGCCCGGTGGGGGTCTTTAGACCCCCTCGGGTTTTTCGAGTGACCAAAAACGGCGGCGCACTGTCTGTGTTCCTTCATTTTTAATTTCCTGAAATTTTGGTAAGTCATATCGGTCGGTCACCGGTCGGTGAGTAACCTCACCTCAAAAATACTTAAGACGCATAACTAAAGAAGGGTTAATCGATCAGTTGAAACTCTACCACATCTTGGGCCCACCGGAGCTAAATTTGTTCCATTTTTGATATTGGTGACCTGGTCTGTGCGCATCCTCCCATTGACATGCATGGGAAATCCGAAATAGCTTCTCGTAGTATGATGGAATCAACTCACATCGGTTGCACTTGCTCTTAGCCCTTTCTGGTGATACCAAATTTACTTTCCTTTAAAGGTACCTTGGTCATATTTTTGGTTTTTTCTATAAATTTTGAATAAACTAGATGTTTATTTTGTCCAGTGTTTGTTAGCCCTGGTCAACGATATACATTACTATATGGTCGTTGGCACCGTTGACCTGTGTCAATTTTAAATTTAACCTGGATGATATTATATCATTGATTCGTATTGAGATTGATGGTGCATAAACTATGGCTTATTTTTTTTTAGCTATTAGCAAAGTAACGCCTTTGTGGTGGCTATGGACATTCCGAATATGCCTATTTGTCCTGTGTCCTGGTTTGACCTACACAAATGAATGCCATGTATGAGCACATCTCAGCTGATGGTGTTAGAAAATTCTCTGCTATCATGTTTCTAGATATGGTTTTCTTAGTCACCTCATATTAGGATTTTGACCTATTTTGACCTCTGGTGACCTTTATTGACCTGACAGAAAATGACCGTTTTCATATCTTTAAGCTATGCCTTTGTTTTCAGTCTCTTTTTTAGATCGTGGTTTAGCCCCCACCTTTAGTTAATAATCCATCAATTCGAACAAAGTACACTGAATAACAGATAGCTGTAAGGATAAACAAATTCATACAGAATGGCGTTTGTAAGGAACTCAGGCCGAGGTTATTTGAGTATGTTGACTGTTTGAATAGACTCACCTCCTGCGTTACACTCGGTCGGTATCCAGGGTGGTGGGACTCCCTCGTTAGGATACGCACAACCCACAACACTCTGTTCCACATAGTAGGTGCCGGCGTTACTAGACTTGTGGGAGGGCCAGTCATAGGATTAGGTGATGAGGCAATTTTCGCAAGCCTTTTGCTAAACAGAGTGGTTGAATTTCGGCTTAACCTTACCCTTAAGCCGGTAAGGTTTGTGTAAATATTAATCTTTAGCTGTCTGCAAATGCATGAGATAATGGGGAGGCTCGCACGGTGAGCTTTTGTGACGTCACACGCTTACGTCACGATTAGGCCTATTCGCCAAATGGCCATAGCCTCTATGGCCTCTAGGGCTTTGAATTCAAGTTCGCCACTCATAAAATGACCACGGCTTATTTGCTGGGCTGATATGTGATCATATTATAATAAAGATACAGCAATACATAATTGAGAACGGATATTACCTGCTTAACCCTCGCCCCACCGGGGCCATCGATGGCCCCCCTAGGGTTTTTCCGGGATAGCAGAAAAACGACGAGGCGCAGCACCGCGGTTGAGGGCTCTACCTCTCACTGCATCATTTTACCATCATCCCCGAAATTTTTTACCCCGGGTCACCCAAGGTCAGGTCACCAGATGAGGTCAACCAAGGTCACCTCACTTCAACTTTAGAGCTCTGTAAGAGCTACATTTCAAAGTCGATCGATTTGAAACTTCCCACACTTCATGACCCCTCCAGGGTCTACAAGGTGTATATCCGGGATTTTTTGATTTCGTGCCCTGAGGTCAGGTCACGAGGCGACCTCTCCCATTGGAAAAGCATGGGGAAAAGCTGTTCATTGATATAAAAGTCACAAAAATGATTGCAAATACTCAGACTGCTCAGAACAGCGTTTTTAGACACCCTTTCATGGATCCCAGGGGTCATATTTGCCCTTTGACTTTTCCAAGGTCATCCAAGGTCACCAGAGGTCAAAAACAGTATTTTGACAATAACTTTTGACCGAATTAAGCTAGAGCGGTGAAACAAACACCATTTGACCTTTCGTGACCTCAGGTCATATTAGGTCACGAGGTGACCTCTGGAGGTCAAACCACTGGCGGGGGTCTTTACATTCCACATAGCGGAAAAAGGACTGGCGATTTCCTATCAAATGTACTTTACCAGGCCTCAATAGCTCTAATGACGTAAGAGTTATGCCCAGTTTCCTTAATCATTGCATATTTGAGTGAAAATAGCCGATCTTGACCTAATTTGACCTCTGGAGGTCAAGCCATTGACCTGAGCACTAAAACATGCAAAGTAATCTCTTACTGAATTCACTCGAGCTTTCTATTGCACTTTGCAGATTTGCGCTAACGCCCATATTTTCGGAGTTAGAGGGGGGCCACCGATGGCTCCCCGGTGGGGCGAAGGTGGCGCCGGACCCCCGGTGGGGCGCGGGTTAAGTGAACACATAGATACCTACCCTTTTTAACAACATCTATAAGCTCAGGGTTCTGATAAGGGGTTGTGCTAGAATACATAATCACTGAATCTGCTCGATTTTCCATCCGAGATTCGAGAAAACGAGCCAAAGAAATGCTACCATCTTATTAAAAACAAATAATAAGTAAACTATCTTATAAAAACTTATGACACAGGGTCGGTGGTTCTGATCAAAGGCCAATTCACACGTTTCCACAGCAAATTTGGGGTCTTACGGTCCGCTCGCCCGTATGGTAGGCAATACTCACGATCAGCTGACCGACGAAATCGCTGTCCAAAATGCGTGTCCACGTGTCCAAGTATAAGTAATCGGAATCACTTGAAATCGTTTTCTTGCGAAAGCTTAACTTACCATATCCTTTAAACGACACCTAAAACCTCAAATTGATGCTCGTGATAAGTCTATCACCTGTTTGCAAACAATGTACAGTTTCAGGTGAACGCGACTGTCAAGTTTTGTAGTAAGTCGAGTGGATGAAAAGGATAAACGTGTACGGTACTATGTGCTTCCTGTTCCCTCTGTCGTGTGCGCTCTTTATCTCGTGTATTGTTGTCCAATATGTGCCTATGGATTCAAAAACATCATATTCATGACCACAAAAAATAAACATTCTGACCACTGAATACGCACAACTCGCATCAGTTACCCGCAGGCAGTTCAGAAAGGCAAAATGCAAATACGCCCGGATGATCTGAACAGACGACCCTGCAGACAATTGGACGCGGGCCATGCGATAATTTCAAAATATATTTGAATAGCCATTGCATTAGATTTTTGGCATGAGGAAACGCTGTGAATGGACCTTAACACGCGCATTGACGGGGGTCTGAGCCACTTCGCATTGACGGGGGCGGGTACCGCCCCTAAGATCTCGAGAACCACGGTAGGTAGCGAAAACGGTAACGGCGTTGGGCTGCCCATCCACTTCCATCGAAACATTTGACCATTTTTTGTCGGTACATTTGGTCCGGGGTCAAACATGCCCGTCATAGGGATATGTAAATTCCGTTTTGGCCATTACGTCTGACAAGTAAGATGAGCAAAACGACTTAAACTATATGATCCTCTTGAAGCCGATCGATGATTATATTTGACCTTGCTGGTAATAGGATTTGACCTAACCTGAGTTCGGTCGGGTCAATTATATAAATGTTTATTGACTGCAAGCTCGGGGTCTAATGGCTAAAATAAATGCTCTATCACTATCTTTGGTTTTCCGTAAACCATTTTTCCTGTTTTCAATCGGTCTGCGTCGTACCTGACCTTGGTCTCGATATAAAATACCGGACTTTTTGAGACTCGGTGGGGCCATTTGTGATATGAGTTTCATCGGATAGTTCCCCTGTCCGACTTGTATCTTAATTTTTGAGGTCGGGTCTTGACCTGTACTGGTGACCTGACCTGGATGACCTAACCTTAAAATTTTCACGAGTTGTAAAATGATGAGGGGTTCGTGGCGGGCTACGCGCCGTTTTTCTTCTCCGAAACCCGAGGGGGGTCCGCCCGTTGTTAACCCTCGCCCCACCGGGGCAATCGATGCCCCCTAAAGTTTTTCCGGGATAGCAGAAACACGATGAGGCGCAGCACCGCGGTTGAGGGCTCTACCTCTCACTGCATCAATCTCCCACCACCCCTGATATTTTTTACCCCGGGTCACCCAGGGTCAGGTCACCAGACGACGTCAACCAAGGTCACCTCACTTCAACTTTAGAGCTCTGTAAGAGCTACATTTCGAAAGCGATCGATTTGAAACTTCCTACACTTTATGACCCCTCCAGGGTCTACAAGGTTTATATCCGGGATTTTTCGATTTCGTGCCCTGAGGTCAGGTCACGAGGTGACCTCTCCCATTGACAAAGCATGGGGAAAAGCTGTCTTATGATCTAGAAGTCACAAAAACGATTAAAAATGCTCAGCTTGATCAGAAAAGCGTTCTTGGACACCCTTTCACGGATTCCAGGGGCCATATTTTCCCTTTGACCTCTCCAAGGTCATCCAAGGTCACCAGGGGTCAAAAACAGTATTTTGACAATAACTTTTGACCTAATTAAGCCTGAGCGCTGAAACAAACACCATCGTGTTTGTCTTGTCACTGACTTTCATTTGATATACAGCAAGGTCACTTTCTGACCTTTCGTGACCTCAGGTCATATTAGGTCACGAGGTGACCTCTGGAGGTCAAACTACTGGCAATAGTCTTTACATTTCACATAGCGGAAAAAGTACTGGCAATTTCCTATCAAATGTACTTTACCAGACTTCAATAGCTCGAATGGCATACGAGTTATGCCCAGTTTGCTTAAGCATTGCATATTTGAGTGAAAATAGCCGATCTTGACCTAATTTGACCTCTGGAGGTCAAACCATTGACCTGAGCACCAAAAAATGTGAAGTAACTTTTACTGAATTCACGCGAGCTTTCTAGTGCACTTTGCAGATTTGCGCTAACGCCCAACATTTCGGAGTTAGAGTGGGGCCATCGATGGCCACCCAGTGGGTCGAAAGTGGCGCCGGACCCCCGGTGGGGCGCGGGTTAAGCCCATCTGCGTAAGGAAAAATTAAGCTGGTGCCGCGTTACCCAACCAGCATTCTTCGAAGTCTTCCAGGAACAAGACTCAGATGGTGTCCAGCTAGATAGCATTTCAACTAAGTGAAGATTAGGTCTAGGTTGTGTGCGCTGATAGCTCCTTTTCCCACAAGGAGTCAGCAGATACATGAACATTACTCAGTATGATATCCTGGATATGTTCAATAGGGTCCGCTTTACAACACTTTTTTCGAAATCGAAACTTTTTCACGTGGTTTTAGACGGTAGTCACATATATAAGGACAATCCTGCAAAAAATCGTCATTTTCTCGAATTTAAGCAACGGATTTTCACTTTTTAACACTCTCCCAGTGGCGAAGAAGGGTGCTGACTAGCCCCTTACAGATTTTTCGTCGTCGCGGAGAAACGGCGGCGCCAAGCGCCACCGTACTTGGCACAGCTTATAATTAACACGCGCATTGACGGGGGTCTGAGCCACCTTCGCATTGACGGGGGCGGGTACCCCCCAAGATCTCAAGAACCATGGTAGGTAGCAAAAAACGGTAAACGGCGTTGGGCTGCCCACCCACATCTCCATCGAAAACATTTGAACCATTTTTTTGTCAGGTCATATTTAAGGTCACGAGAGGTCAAAACATGCCGTCATAGGGATAACATGTAAATTCAGTTTTTCGGCCATGACATCTGAACAAGTAAAGATAGAGCAAAACGACTTAAACCATATGAATCCTCTTAGCAAGCCGAATCGAATGATATGTAATTTGACCTTGCTAGGTCAAATCAAGGATTTGACCTGACCTGAGGTCAGGTCAGTGTCAAATTATATAATATGCATATCATTGAAACTGAAAAGCCCAGGCGAGTTTAATGCAGCTAAAATAAATCCTCTATCACCATCCGTTACTGAGTTATTCCGTAAAACACATTTTTCCCATGTATTTCCAGTGGAGAGGTCATGCCTCGTACCTGACCTTAGGTCATCGATATCAAAAATACCGGAACATATTTTAGAGAACTCGGTGGGGCCATTATGTGATATGAGGTTCAATCGGATAAAACCACCCTGCTCCGACTTATGCTATCTTAAACTTTGAGGTTGGCTCACTTGACCTGTACTGGTGACCTGACCTGAGATGACCGAACCTTAAAATTTTCACAGAAGTTGTAAAAATGATGAGGGAAAAGGTATGACAAGTACGGCTTTTCTACGCGCCGCCGTTTTTCTGCTATCTCCGAAAAACCCGAGGGGGGTGGGTACCCCCACCCCCGTCAATGCGCGTGTTTATCAACTCAGAAACTTTCCCTAAAAATTTTAAGTTCGGGTCATCTCGGGTCAGGTCACCAGGCCAGGTCCAGTGACCTCACTTTAATTTCTTTGGATTGCATAACTCAGAGAAAGGTTAATTTATCAATGTGTAACCTATTTCATTATTACTCACGTCTGCGGCATGAATGTTCTTCCGAAATAAATGCCGCAGATGTGAGTCTGAGGGGCCGGTCCGGATGACTCGGAGGCTACTGCAGGTGGAAAGCGCGGTGCCACGCGAACAGTGTGATGTGATGTTGGATAAAACGTATGTTCCTCAGAAATAAATTCCGCAGACGTGAGTCTGAGGGGCCGGTACGGATGACTCTGAGGCTGCTGCACGTGGAAAGCGCGGTGCCACGCAGACAGCGTGATGTGGCGTAGGATAAAAAATTGCAATAAATTTTTAACTTATGTATATAGATGACTTTCATTTTTTAGCTTGCAAATAGTTCAACACACCAAGATCGTATTCCTGTTGCGCCAAAACGCAGACTACGAATCTGTTGCAATATTAAATTATGACAATACAAATAAAGAAACCAGAGTGTACTCCATCACTAAGGATGAAAAGCAAACCGACATCAGAACCAATTTTGACAAGCTGGGCTAGTGCTGACACCCCCCCTCGATTTTTTTATTTTGTCTAAGTTGTTCCCAGCACGGCTGTTGGAGTCAGAGCCTGACAAAAGTCATCAAGGGACTTGTCATAGTGACCCCAACCCCACCACCCGAACGAGCAACTCCCACAATGAAGGGTTAATTTAGAAGCCAAAGCTTAACGTCCCGCAAATCACGGGGACGGCCGCCCCGCTCAGGTCACCCTCTCACCAGTCAGTTGCCGGCCGACCTCCGTCGGATAAACTATTGAGCGCCGGAACGTCTCAGGGGAACCGATCCCAAGCCTGGAAATGTACTGCCACTGCATGTTTCTGAGCAGCGAGCCGGAGTCCAACGCTCTACCAACTGAGCTACCGGGGCGGCAATTCGGCTCCTGAGCGGGGTAGCAAAAAAACAAAGAATGGTTTGATAGACCATTGAACCGATTACGAAACTTTTTCCATAACGTTTTAGCTCAGAGTAATATTGAGGTCATTAAAGGTAAAAATAGTACAATTTAGAACACTTTTTACTCTAGCGTTTGGCTGAGTTACGTTAGAGTCAAAGTTTAAGCGTCATTCGATTCCTCTCTGTATGGTGATTCGAATGATGTACAATATGTCTATACTAGATCAAAGTATAAAAATGTCATGACCTTGGGCAAGGTCAAGGTTATTATCAAACTAAAAATAGTCAATATTCGTATCACTTGAATCGTAATGTCAACTCAAACATAGTGGTATCCAAATGAGAGCTCTATTTCAATTTACTGCACAGTTATTGACATAAGTCTCAAAACGTGCTTAGGTAGATCCAAATGACCTCTCAGAGGTCACAGGTCAAAACTTGCAAAATGAAGCTCTCGGGTGGCTTATGATACTACGATCCCGGGAATAAGAAGTCACTATAAGCTTTATATACGGAAAAAGGGACGTTTTTCGGCAAATTTGCCCTTTCCCCATGCATTTCCAATTCAAAGTTCCTGACTCGTACCTGACCTTAGGTCAACAAAATAAAAATACCAAAAC
Source organism: Lepas anatifera (assembly GCA_034440635.1). Lineage (NCBI taxonomy): Eukaryota > Metazoa > Arthropoda > Thecostraca > Lepadidae > Lepas > Lepas anatifera. The sequence goes on from JAOTON010000938.1 coordinate 639,261, forward strand.
ATGGTTTGTAGCCCCCGGTGAGTCCATTATATGAAATAGGTTTCACATTGATAAATTAACCCTTCTCTGTGTTATGTAATCCCCAAAAATGTAAAGTGAGGTCACTCGACCTGGCCTGGTGACCTGATCCGAGATGACCCGAACCTAAACTTTTACGGGAAGCTGCAGAATTGATTAATGATAAGCTGTGCCAAGTACTGTGGCGCTTGGCGCCGCTGTTTCTCCGCGACGACGAAAAAGCTGTAGGGGGTTAGTCAGCACCCTCCTGCCCCACTGGGGGAGGGTTAAAAAGTGAAAAACCTTTGTTTAAATTCGAGAAAATGACAATTTTTTGTGCAGGATTATCCTTAAGTTTGTCTCTACCGTCTAAAACCGCGTGAAAAAAGTTTCGATTAAAAAAAAGTGTTATAACACCGCCCTAATGTTCAATGGTGTGGCAGCCTCGGTAACGGCCAGATTACAGCATTGAACAGGGGTGCAGCCCCACCTCTCACTCATCCGGCAACTACTGTCTAGCAGCCACGTGAAAAAGTAGGACGGTTGAGTCGACTCAAATCTAACTCACAGCTCAGCGACTGGTTCCGATTCTAGATCAACTCATTTTGGTGAGTCAGTGGGTCAACTCTGACTCAACCAAATTTGAGAAATGAGCCGACACAACTCTGCGCCAAGTAAAAAAAGGAGTGACCACCGCCGTGACGCAGTTGGTTAAGGCGCCTCGGTCCAGTGTGGGAGGTCCTTAGATCAAAGCTGACCTCTGGCAGACTTTTCCTCGACCGCCTCCTACCCAGGAGATGGCAGTACACTGGGTAGTGCCCGCCTTGACTAGGGACTTCCGCTGACCAACCAGCGCCCTTGTTATTGGGAGCACGGGCTTGATCTGCCTTTAAATAGA